>OX422220.1:281330701-282541535 GCA_949130495.1 Sambucus nigra
CGTTAATCATTTGGAAGAAATTAAATTGTATGACAAACTGTTGTTAGTTAGCAAATTGTGTTAAGCGGATTTATAGTGGTCTTTCTTCCTCTCCATTTATTCAAGGTTAAACTGTGTTCTAGCTCTAGACCCCTTGAAGCCAAGGTGCATTTTTTTAGTTAAACGATACGATATACTGTGCATCACCTTTTCTGCTGTACTGGACAATACAAGATCTCATACATACAATACACAATGCTGAGTAATGATAGGCTGACTCTTGATTCAGATTCAGTTTTTCTGATGTCACAAAAGCATTGGATGGTGTCTGGGTGTATGATACATAGGATGCACTGTTTTTTGTAAGATGCTTATATTTATGTTATCTTCACTTTGATATCTCTTAGTCCAGGAGTGCTAATGGCCCAACATATGATCATTGTAAACAAGCAGATCACATAAATTTGTGTGAAGAAGTTGTTGGAAGAGATGCCTAACGTTGTATGATGATGAGATTGATGCCATTGATATTAATTTTGGGATTGAGACAGAGATAGAAATAAAGACTTGTTTCATTTTGTGGGGATTATGATAGAAGATATACATAATCCATGATACATATGATAAAGTTCTAACCCCCAATGATAATATTCTGAACTGTTGAAACTTGAACATTATATATTATATATATGTGCTTATTATCAAAATCAATTTGTATCTCATGATATGATACACAATACATGATACATTATTCTTGGAATATGATCCAATCATGTTAACATACTAAATAACGATGATCATGTAATATGATCTTTAGTACATGCAAAATGCCTGACCAAAATCAGCAATTTGTCTAGTTTTAATTGCCTTTTGTATACTCTTTTAATGCATTTTCTCATATTACACCACTAGAAAAGTAAATCAAGGAAAAAAACACATTAGTCATTCGACGCGAAGTGTCGTGTGTCTTTATATTTCTGACCTTTGAAAAGTCATAAGTCTGTATTTTTTTTAAACTTTAATTCAGTAAATGCATTTTACAGATTTTGTATTCTGAGCCCCATTAAAGAAAGATCATCCAGAAACGTGGAAACAGTATCGAATTAGAGAAGAAAAAAGTTTATGTTTATGGTTTGGGTTGATGGGTATATGCCGTGTAAAATCTGTGATTGGAGTTTGAACTACTTGGCTAGTCCCTTCAGAATTTAGATTATAAGATTAAAGGAACAAAAGATTGTGAGATATCCTGATTTGCACTTTTTCTTGGAGCAGTTGGTAAGAATGTGTAAAATGGGCCTTTAAAGAAGATATGATCTTTGCTGACTTTTCTTAACGGTCAAATACACTGTACAAAAGTGTATTGGTTTTGTAAAGTTACCCCGTAGTTACGTGGACCCCACAACTTGCCGCGGTAACAGTTTAGGCTTAATGTGTGGGGCCAGTGACTGGCACACTGTAAGTTCTCGTATGACCTCATTTTTCCGCCTCCCACGCTAGTCAGCTTAGCGTGGAAATAATCTCTCACACCTTCCATGCCCAATTGTTTAGCGTGGAAATGTCTTTCACACCTCCCATGCTCAACTGTTTAGCGCGCTAACCCATTTACCCTTTTCACACTAGAGATTCAGCTGGCTAACAGTGCCTAATAATACATAAAATGTCAAACTAGGGAAAAGGAACACGAACTGTTGAAGAGCAATCAATAAATGAATATGGGGGTTTATTTGGAGACAAATAGTGAGTCGAGACCCTGGAAGTTTGTGGCCCAAACACCGTTTTAACTATATCTTGGGATCTTAATTTGCTAAGATTATCATAATTTGTATGACCCAGACGATTATGCTAGATTTCATTGTCATTAAGTCTAGCTAATCTAAAAGTCTCATTACCCGGATTTACTGTGTAACAATTATCTGGGGTCCTATGAACAGTAAGGATGCGATCACAATTCTCATTTAAGATTTTACAATTGGTTTTTGAGAATGTGACTGCATGGTTGGAATCACAAATTTATGATATACTTAATAGATTAGCTTTAAGTCCCTTCACTAATAAGACATCTTTGAGAATAGGAAGTACTTTTTTTAGAAGTTTTCCTTTGCCTATGATTCGAGCTCATACTCCATCCCCAAACAATAAAATTTCTCCTAAGAAGTCAGTTATGTCGGATAATTTAGTATCGTCTACGGTCATATGTTTAGAACATCCAGAATCTAAATACTAACCAGATGCAGTATGTTCAGCTTTTAAAGCAAATATAACTATATTTCACCTCATATGGGGTATTCGATCGTCTTTTTTAACCCAAATAACTATGGTTTTAAAAGTTTTGTGAGCCTTTGGTTTAAAATTAGATCTAGGACTCTTTCTCTTGGATTTCTTCTTAATGTTAGACCTTTTCTTCCTATTCCTTTAGTTAGAGTTTTTATTGGGCCGTTTAGGAAGAACATAATTATTTCTTCTCTATCTAGAATAGTTAAAGTTTTTGTAAACAGGTGATTTATAGACATGCTTGTACAAACTTTTTAAAAACATTTATTGAGACAGTGTCCATAAACATCGCAGTATGAACAATATTGGTGGCTCGATGGTTATCTATGATTTTTAAAGTATTTAAAAATAGGTTTATCCATTTGTCGAATATTGACCTTAGGTCTAATCGAAATAGTTTTCCATTTATGTTCAAATCTCCTGACAGGGGGGAAAATGCATCTAGCCTTAGGTTCAGTAGTAGGCTTCAGACAATGTTTCATCAAAATATCTGGCCTTTTTTGTTTATTCTCAAAATCATGTTTTATGGCTTCATAGTCAGGACATAGATCAATAGGTCTTTTTCCAGAAGACACAAATTTTATATTTTGCAAAGGTTTGGTTTGTGTTTTAGTTTTTTTATCAAAACCTATGCCTATTTTTTCTTCAGAATTAGTTTTACTGGAGGCAACACAATCTTCAAAACAATTGGAATTATTTTCAAGTTTGATTTTTTTGAAGACAATTGAAACCTTTTCTTTGGATTGTTCTAATTCTATCAAATTTGCCTTGTATTTCCTTTCCAAAACATCATTTGATTCAAATAATTCTTTAATTTTTTCAATAAAAACTTTTGTTTTGGTTTTATAAGCCAGACATTGATTAGTATAGTCCTCAGCGTTTTGCTTTACCATTAGGCTAAAAGCTTCTACTTTCTCAGTTAACTCCTTGACAATCTTTTCTAGTCTACTGCTCTTCCTAAGTGTCTTTGTGTAAAGTGTGTGTATGTCTGGTAAATCGACATTTTCGGTCTCTTCTAGTGCAGTGTGTGTAGTGTTCCCTAGTGGTTTAATTTTCGTACACACACCCTTTCAATTCATCATTTGAGCGATCACTTTGACTCACACACATCGTTGAAGCATTATTACTAGTAACACCAACAACGTTGTTTTGTAAGTAAATAGAAGATAAACCAGTAATAGGCATAACATTATCAGTCATAATAGATCTAGGCATAACAACATCAGAATCAGTCTCAGGCATATCATCAGAATAAACAATCCTGCCAAATAACAATTCTAGTCAAAAGTTTTGGATGACTCAGGCTCATCTTCTTCAGAGTCACTTGAGTCATCCCATGTCTTACTAATATCGATCGTATTATTGTTCTAGTTCAGTTTGACTCTATAATATTTAGCAAAATGACCATGTTTACCACATCTATGATATATGACATTTTTCAAATCACTATTGGGTTTATCAGTGTTGTGTTAGTATAGGTTCCTCTCATGAGGTATGAGAACGGGGTAAACATGAGCTACAGCTTAGATAACAATTTGAGAATGCGGTGTGATATCGATTTAACAAATTTGCAAATTTGCAATTTAAAACTTATTTAATTGGAGTTAACTAACACATGCATCTAGGTGGGTAAAAATCAAACCATCACAAGTAAATTGCTGACACACAGATTTTAGGAACAAAAAACCTTTTGGGTAAAAACTTTTACTTCGCTAAAAATAGTAAATCGCAACTTACAAGAATTATAATTCAATATGCAATGAATATCACACAGATACTCACATAGACAGGAAGCCTAGAGTCAACAATGGATCAATCGCAACGAATCCACAAGAACACGCAACTCTGAATCATCAAGGAAAACCCACGAACACTCCCAAATGACACGTAATCGTCAGTCGTAGATTTATCTTCTCTACAAGAGAAACTTCACCAAAGATGTATCTCGGGTTCCAAAATAATTCACTAAACTAATGGGTTTTTTGTGAATTTAAAAACAAAGGTTTAAACCATAAAAGAAGACAAAAGTATTTTACAGATTGGAGTTTTTCATGTACTGTAAAATGTCAGGTGTTCTTAACGAAAAATGACTCATTTAGCACCTTATTTATGAAAAAATTGAGTTGGTGTAGTCACTTGAACGAAATAGCAATGTCGCTCGAACGAGGACACATGTCGCTCAAGTGACTTCGCGTGACTTCCTTATGTCACTCGAACTACATACTGATGTCGTTTGAATGGAGTCAGCGTCAAATTTTGTTCACCTCAACATTTAGAAAAAAATCCATTTGACGAAAAGCAACGCCTCAACTGGTTAAAAACAATTTAGACAATTTTCCAAACACTTAGAAAAAAATATCCCAATACTTTAAATGAATTGTTAAGGGACTTAAACACATCCTTACCAAAATTCATCTCGTAGAGGTTTCTCTGTCGAAGAATGTTGATATTCAAATCCGTCTTTATGCATGAATAAGCTTGAATAAATCTTCGACGGTTGTAGCGATATACGACATACTCTAATGTAAACAGGACTATGTAAAATATGTCCGTACAAATCTCCTCCTATGTCTACGCGGGTACAAAATAAAAAACATCTGAATTATCAAATCAAATTTCCTATGCAAATATAATACCCTACCATAAACCTAAAAGTGAAAAGGTACTAAAGATGTTAAGACTTGCATCTTTAAACTTTCTTCAAATTCTTCAACTTGAAATCTTCAAATCCCTAAAATTTCGTTATCATCATCAGGGTGTGCAATAATGATATTCAATTGTACCTACACACATGAGACAAGTGCAATAATGATATTCAATTGTACCAGTACACATGAGACAAGAAATAAATATCTTTGTGACGTATCGAGTTTGAAATGAGTTAAACATAACTAAACTCAAATATCAAATCTCCCCCTAAATTCAAACTCTCACTCCCCCGTAAAATCATAATTCTTTCTCCCCCTTTTTATTTGTTTGAAATAGACAAGGAAAATAATAAATCGAACTAAATCTGGAGTGTCAGTACGAAAGCATATCAAAGATAAATCAAATACGATCATGCAAAGAAAAACTCAAAAGTTTTCACAATCTCTTTTTGATTTTTCAAAATTTTCAAAAATTTATAAAAAGAACACACAACATGAATTTACACTAAGATAAACAAATTATGGATATGGAATGAATGGATGCGAACAAATTCGATAGGCAAATAAACTTAATCGATCATATCATATGTGCACGATGAATATGATGAATCTGTGTACTCCTAACGAATGAAAAAAAACGTCCTTAGGTGTAAATTTTTTGAATTTAGATGACATCGTCTTAATCAAATCAACAAATCAACGTCTAAATGACTTCCTCACCAATAAAATCTAAAACTATATAACGTTTTTCAAGACTTTGTTAGGACGTGAAAACCCGTTGTTTATTTTCATCCAAACTCCCTCATAAATAATAATGCTTATATTTTTTTTTGAGGTGATCAAACTAAATTCTCTCCTTAGAGAAATCCTATTGGCCCCTTTTTGGAATAATTTTCTTTTTATTGCATTAATTTATTCTCAGGCTCTTTTCAAACGGTGGCTTTCACTACGAGTTCACTTACCTCTCGCAGCCCTTTCTCTGTTCACTCATCATTTTTTCATATTTAAACAAATTCCTCATGAGCAATTGTTCTTACATGCACTATATTAATTGTCAAGTTTTATCGCAATTGATTCATTTTAAAGATAGAATTTAAGTGAAGACACGTTGGCCAATATGTGATAGACAAGCACAATAATCAAACAAATCCGTGAATGTGTGCAATAAAGGAAATCACGAGTCAAACATGTAGGAAGTAATAACTAATTACATCCCAATGACTCCAAACATTGTAAAACACATGGATGAAATGATGTATTATCTCAAAACACTATCAGATAATCACATGAAAAATGGAATGATGTTGTGACTTGGTTATCCTTAATGACCATCCATAAAAGGTGCAAAACCAAATACAAAAATCTTTTTGGATTTTCTAAAAATGTTTATCAATAATTTTTTTTTCGCTTTTTCAATTTTTTCATAAAACTTCAAAAAATTAAATATTTTTAATTTTTCAAAAAATATAGCAAAAATGGAAATGATAAATACAAAAGTGGTACACACTAGAAATAGGCACAAAATATCATCATGAAAATCATCCTATGCTAGCAAATAACTCTAAACCTCAACTGTTAGGTTTCAGAGGAGTTTTCCAAAGGTGGTGACATCCTATGAAAAATATCCATCAAATCCTGTGAAGTTTTAACCAAAAACTTAACTTGCTCCTGAATATATGCAAACTCTCTCATGTAGTCATATAAAGCATGTAAAGTATTATGTGTGGGTGCGTGTGTCATATAAACCTGTGTAGTAGCAAAACGTGACACATTACCCAACTTAAAACAAAATTCTCTAAGTTGTCCTCTCTTTTTGCAATGAGAGCAAACATAAACGGGCCTAGGAACACCTCTCTAAAAAACTCCAGGTCGTGCTCTCCTAAGGGGAAATGGACTCATAGGTGGATTAGGTCGAGAGTCATGTGAATCTAACACAAAGGCGGGAACTGGCTCGGGTGCAACATGGGAAGTGGACGCACCATCATGACCTATTCCTAAACTATCACCATTACCCAAAATGGGATTGAGAACCATCTTTCCAAGATTCTTAGATGTGTTATCTAAAGGGACTTTGACCTCCCGGGCACGTTCGAGATCACTCTCGAGTTGGGATACATGTGTCGTCAGACTAGACACCGTGTTGGTCAAATCACACTTTTACCGACCTAAAACGATCGACTGTTTACTCAAAGAAACCTTCACCTTCTCGAGTTGACTCGCTTTCGCCTCAAACTCACTCAAAACTCTCATCTCTATCTCCAAATCTATCACCCTAAGACCTAACTCCTTATTCAACTTTTTAGTCTTTAAGGTCTCGACGTACAAATCTCTAAAGGCTATTTGGAGCTCACTTTCATCTCCACTCACACACTAACTTTCAACTTCACTTTCACCCTCAGTCGAAACACTCAAAACATCATCGGGACTCTCACATGTACTAGTGTCCTTATCATCGTGCAAACTAGGCGTGGTAACCCGACTAGACAAAAATGAAACACACATACCGTGGGAGTTTTCATCACCCGAATCATAAGCCTCTATGTCACTATCACTAAGAGTGGCTGGCATAACAACTTTCATGCCCTCTCTCCTAAGCCTAGTGGGTCATTCAAACACTTTGTGCCCTTTGCCCTCGCACTCAAAACATCTCAAATCATCCTCTTTCTCTTTATCTTTCTCACCACTCTCTTTGGCTTCATCTTTATTTTTATTTTTCTCAAAAAATATTTTATTGGAATGATTTTCTTTGAAAAATTTGAGAAAATTTTTAAATTTTTTTGTAAGCATGGTCACATCATCAAAATCAAACTTGCCCTTAGAATCGGGCTCATAAAATTTCACTTTCTTTATCTTCTCTTTCTTGGACACTTCCTCTCCTTTCCTAGACTGGGCTCTAAGTGTTATACCTTTATTCTTAGGCTTGACGGTGTCAGGAAATATGTCAATTTCATATGTCTAGAGGTCTCCTACCAGTTCTTCTAACTTTAGATTGCTCAAATTATCTAAGGAATTTAAAATAGTCACTTTAGGGATAAAATATTTAAACAACGATCTCAAAATCTTTTTAACCACTCAAATTAAAACTAGTGTTGACAATATAAGACAAATGTGCGTAAAAATCATCATAACACTCAGACTCAAGAATGGTGATTGTTTCAAATTGAGTAGTTAAATTTTAAATTTTAGACTCTTTGACCGCGTTTGTGCCTTCATGGGTAAGTTGTAAAACATCCCACGCTTTTTTTGGTTTGGTGCACGTCATAATACGCCAGAACTCTTCAGGAGTGATGACACTAGAAATTGCACTTAACCCACGAGAATTAAAAGTGCTTCATTTAAATTCTTCCTCAGTCCAGTCAATCACAGGTTTTAAATTAGTGACATTATTAACGGTGATAATGGGAGGAGTCCACCCTCTTTCACAAACAATCCAAACACACTCATCGATTGCTTTTAACTGTGATTTCATACGGTCTTTTCAATAGGCATAATTAGACCCGTAAAATATGGGCATCCGATTATATAATTGCTCCATCGAAAAAAATGCGATTTTTCATAAAACAGATTAAAAAAATCAATATCACACGAATTTTTCAAAAAAACGAATTCATCACAAATTAGTGAAACCTGCTCTGATACCAATTTGAGAACGAGACAAACACAAGCTAAAGCTCTAATACCAATTTGAGAGTGTGGTGCGATATCTATTTAACAAATTTGAAAAATTCCAATTTAAAACTTATTTAATTGGAGTCAACCTTTAAACCAATTTTAATTCAACCATAGCACATGCATCTAGGGGGTAAAAATCAAACCATCACAACTACTTTGCTAACACAGATTTTAGAAAAAAAAACCTTTCGGGTAAAACTGTTTATTTCGCTTCTCACAAGAATTACAATGAAATATGTAATGAATATCACACAGATACTCACATAGACACGCAACCTAGAGTCAGCAATGGATCAAACACAGTGAACCAACAAGAACACGCAACTCTGAATCATCAAGGAAAACCCACGAGTACTCCCAAATGACACGTAGTCATCAGCAGTAGATTTACCTTCTCTACAAGAGAAACTTCACCAAAGATGTATCTCGAGTTCCAAAACAATTCACTAAACTATTGAGATTTTTGTGAATTTAAAAATAAAGGTTTGAAGCTTAAAAGAAGATGACAAAAGTATTATGCAGATTGCAGTTTTTCGTGTAAAATGTCAGGTCTTCTTAACGAAAAATTACTCATTTAATACCCTATTTATAAAAAAAATTAAGTCGGCACAGTTGCTCGAACGAAATAACAATGTTGCTGAACGAGGACACGTGTCGCTCGAACAACATACTGATGTCGTTTGAACGATGTCAACGTCAAATTTTATTCACCTCAACACTTAGAAAATAATCCATTTGACAAAAAATAACGCCTCAACTGATTAAAAAACAGTTTAGAGAAATTTTCCAAACACTTAGAAAAAATATCCCAATACTTTAAATGAACCGTTAAGGGACTTAAACACGTGCTTACCAAAATTCATCTCGCAGAGGCTTTTTTGTTGAAGAATGTTGATATTCATATCTGCCTTTATGCATGAATAAGCCTGAATAAATCTTCGACGCTTGTAGTGGTATACGACATACTTTAATGTAAACATGATTATATAAAACGTATCCTTACAAGGTCTGTTATTAGAATTATTGGAATAAGTAGCCTTCCCTTATTTTGAAGCAACATTGTTTCTAAACTTTAAAATTTTCTTAGAATGTTTAGACATTAGGGAAATCTCATTATCCAAGTTATCTAAGTCACAGTCTTCATTAGAATCTAACTCAATGTTAGGTAAAACAAGCTGTGGTGTAGTCATTTTTTACTGGAAGACTACATTAGGACTAGTGTATCTCCTTTGATTGTTGGAGAGTTGTTTCTTGAATTCTAATTCCATTTCCACACTCTTAAGCTTTCTACTGAGGAGTTCTGGAGTTATGTTAGGGTCATCTATCTCCTCAATTGCATAATGTTTGTTATCAAATTTTGGTGGAAGTGATCTAAAATTTTTGGAAACTGTCTATTTTCTTTCATATATTATACCATTAACATGAAATTTCGTAATAATATCAGTCACCCTAATGTAAAATTCGTCAAAAGTCTCACTCTCAGCCATAAGGAGTGTGTTATACAATTGAATTAACATTTGGGTTTTGGCAGCCTTAACATGGGTGTTACCTTCATGGGCAGTGACCAACGTGTACCAGGCTTCCTTAGATATTGAACATATAGATATGATTTTAAATTCATGTTCATTAACAGACATAAATATGGCATTTTCCCCTTTGTTGTTACTTAAGGAGGACTGTTTTTCTTCCTTGGTAAACTCACTGAGGAGTTTTTTAATTCTTATTATACTACCCTCTGCATCAGGCTTAGTAGGATAATTATATATAGCATCCCAAACATAATCTCCCAAAGTCCTTTGGATGAAAGCAATCATCTTTACTTTTCAGTAAGGAAAATTGGTTCCATCAAAGAAGGGAGGCCTGGACAAATTTCCAAGACGCTTAAATTTCTCGTCCATTAAAATTGTTTTTTAAAACAGTTTCAAAGCACAGAATCAAACTGTTTGAAAAATAAATACTCAGCTCTGATACCAATTGAAAAATCCTTACTAAGTTGTTTAACACTTATTGAAACATTTAAGCAAGTTTCGAACAACTCTTTGAGGAAACTGTTTTATAAAACATAATAAAATAACACAAGATGTGTTTCAATATTATGAAAGAGTTATTAAAGTTCTTGGAAATAGGTTTTAAATTAAACCTAAGTCTAAGTTGTAACACTAATAGTGAAGAGTTAAAAAATAAACTCACAATATAAATTTTTTTACGTGGTAAAACCCCAAAGTAATGGAAACATCCACGGAGGTCTGTACACCTCAAAACAAAAATCCACTAAACTCAAACACAAATTACAATCTTTTTGAAAATTAGATTTTCTTGTTTCAAACTTATTTATGTACGGGATAAGTTCACAAACTGTGAAACTTTGACTTGTTGAAACAAATGTTTTCAGATCTTAGAGAAATAACTTCTAAAGTCTCTTTTTCAAGTATATTTGAAATAGAGAGTGGATCTGTAAAAAATATATACGTACAAACCAAGATCTAACATAAAAGCGTTAACAAAAACCCTAGGCTATAGTGTGAAATTTATCTCTTAACAAATCTCACAATTTCTAAAAAAAAACGTAAGATTTATGATGAGAAAGGGTTCCTAAGAGAGATACAGGTTTGAAGAGGTTCTTGAAAACACCAAACCACAGACCATAACTCACAGAAAACTCCTAAGATTTAACTCTCAAGATTATATGGTTTTCTGATGTGAAAACTACGAAAATATATGTTTTATTTTGGTAGAAAACCTAAAAGATTTGTATATGGAATACTGGTTTTCACTCTTCTATCTTTTTTCTCCTTTCTCTCTCTGCTCTATATTTTTGGACGACTAGCAAAAGTCTCTCAATGGTTCAACTATGGCATCTATTTATACAATCCATGAAAGGATTCAGAAGATTGAAGCAAATCAAGGGTTTGTAACACCTAACCTAATTAAATACCGGGGGACCAGTCCTTTATTAAATTTAAAACAGAATGTTCCGTTGGTTCATTCTTAGCATCCCTGTCGAAAACATTAAACCTTATTAATCACCTAATAAATAATTAAGCTGGTGCCAATTTTTTTTTCATTTTAAGTTATACCCGAATAATTCATTAATAAATTCCAATTATTACGACACAAACCAATTACAATACACATGAATAAAATAAATACTGGATATGAATCAACTGCTGAAATAAAAGAAGGATTGGATAAAAACATTTTAGTTCAAGTTTCAAACCATAAACTAATACACTGAATCCAACTAAATACTAAATACGAAAATGAAGGAAGTACAATCTCTCCAATAAAATAACTGAGGATGGGCGACACATGCCCTAAATAAAATGTCCAGAGAGAACTGAATAAAATGAGAGTGAAGGCGTCTAAGTGAGAGGACCTGCAGCTACCACAACTGCTACAACACGTCAAGCAGTCTGAACGTCTAAGCCTAGCTTCCCTGTGGCTGGACACCTGATATAAATAGTACAAGAGAAGATAATATGAAAGAGACGGGTCAGAGCCCGAGTTATAGAAATATTTTAGCAAGTATTTAAACTTTGCATTAAAGCAAGTATTATGTGCATGTTAGCTTTTCGTACTCTCACATGAGATTCTCACCTCTCAAATATTGTGCACGCCTAACGTACATCTAGTCCAATCTAGCTATCCTAATCTCATTTAACTAGATTCTAGACTTACACCAATAACTATATCTCGAAGTAGTATCCCTCATTCCCAAATACTTGTATTAACTGCTTCAACATTTATTAATTCGTTTAAGGGTTATCACCCTAAAGTCAAGTATTCACATCTTAAGATGCTTAGAATTTCATCATCTTAATCATCTACAAATATCACACGGTAGACAACATCACTAGTATATATATATAATCATCACTATATTTTATATATATACTAATACGACCCCCTTGACCCAGCTGCGGTGCATGCATACTCTACTATTGAGTCCTGTAACATCTCATACTCAAATAAAGACAATTGGTTCAAAAATCTCCCACGAGACATAAAATCAAACACACATATTGGAGGCGAACATAGTCCTAAGCCTTTGGTCTATGCACATACCTATGCACCCAAATGACCATTCAATACCATCGTTCTCACAAATGGCAATCCAACCGATGCACTATGTTCCGAGGTGCCAAATCTAAAATCCTCCCCAAAGGCTCATCAGGATAAGATTTCCCTTTGTCATTTTCAAAACTTCCCGTGATAACAACTAGCTAGGTATGTCAGTAGACATAATCAAACATACTATAGGTATTCACACCACCCTTTAATATAATTAGGTATGAACATAACCCGAATGTAGGTTCATATATAGTATTTATTTATCTAAAACTTTCGGTATGTTTATAGCTTACGATTTATTCTCTCTATCACACCTTACGCAACATAATTCAACCATATAAGTCTTTCCTAGCAGTGTACCCAAGCCCCTCACTATTATTCTATGGAACTATTTATTGTATAAAATCCCTTTCTTTTGAATTAGCTAAGGCGTATCGTTTAAAGACAAGTCGGGAAAAATTACCAATTCTAAAATCTCGTTAGAAGTGCCCAGATTATCGTTTGAACGAGGTCGTTCGAACGAACTTAACTCTGAATTTTCATTCTTAATCCCTAACCTCCAAAAAGTATGTTTTTCACCATTTTTACACCTCCAATCCTCTACAGAGTTTACCCAAACACCAATACAACTATACTAATTGATAACCCAGCATGTAATCTCAATTTCTAACACTCTAATATCCTCAAATCATCATCAATCAGTAATAAATTTCGAAATCCCTAATTAATCTATAAGAAATCCTAGTTCTTTAATTTCATGCACAATCTTCAAATCAAGCTCAGATTCGTTCATCATATTACATTAAAATTCTGGGATTACTATTCTACATGCATATGGATTCAATCTTTAATCAAAATTAGTCCTAACGTATGATTTAAATTCTCGAAATCCACCCAATTCAATTCCAAAACATGAGTTTAATCCTTATTCCAACCTGAACACAATTATTGTTAAATGGAAGAAAGTATTAAACACTTGCATTGATTATAATGGTCTGATCTGCTAATGTAGGTGGTATGGATGTGTTCCTCATTCTCTGCTCTACACGGTGGTGGTCCTGGTGTTGCAAGGTAGTGATTCTAGGCCTCAATTCCTCGAGTTTGTTTCTCCCTCACCCTCTCCCTCTCCCTCTGTGGCTCTCCCTTAAAACTTGTGAATAAAAACCCTAATTGGACTCACGTAGTAGATATATTTTATCCCTAATTCTCGTGTATATTAATTACCCAAAAATTAAAATTACCAAAACGCCGTCTCGGGATGCCAGTTTGGCCTAAAACTGTCCCGGAACCCAAACAAAACCCACTGGTAGACTTTTTTGACTACTTCAACCCTTACGGACACGTTGTTTCACTCGAAAGGACTATCCAGAATACTTATAATTAATTTACTTCCTAATTCCTTTAAATTAATCCTGACACGATTCACACGTGCGTCCCGAATTATTTTTCGTAACTGTCGTATTTTTTTCTACTCGTGATAATTATACTAATTTCATAATCATATATTACTTTATTCGCTCAGTAATATTCAACATAATACACATCAATAAATACTAACCCTTAATATTTATTTTAATCCCGATTAATTCTTAAATTAAATTAAATTAAATTAATCTTATATTTGAAAATCATAAAAATACGGGGGTTTACATACTCCCCCGCTCACAACAAAATTTCGTCCAATTCAAAAAGGAGTAAAAATAACGGTATACCTGGTACAAATCACTCTGGATACTTGTTGCACATCTCATCCTCGCGCTCCCAGGTAGACTCCTCTATATTATGGTGCCGCCACTGAACACGTACTAACGACACTACCTTTGACCTCAATTTTCTCTCGCTACAGTCTAGGATAGCAACCGACCCCTCCTCGTAGGAACTATCAGGCTGTAGGTCGATCTCCTCTAAAGCAATATGAGTGTGGGCCATGTCATCCCGAAGATATCTCCTCAGTGAAGAAATATGGAACATATCATGAATCCCTTGTAAGTGCTCCGGTAAACCAAGTCTACAAGCTACGGTCCCAATCCGCTCAATAATAGGGAATGGCCCTACGTACCTCGGAGCTAACTTCCACTTTTTTCCAAACTGAATTATCCCCTTCATAGGAGATACTCGTAATAGTACCTGATCCCCCACATCAAACTCTCTAAAGAACCGATTGGCATCGACGTATCTTTTCTGCCTGTCCTGAGCTACTCGTATATGACTTCAAATTATCTCTATTCTTTTCTGTAGTCTCCTGAATTACCTATGGACCTAGTAGTTTGTTGTCCCCCACTTCTAGCTAATAAGCAGGCGAACGACAAGGTCTACCATATAATGCCTCAAATGGGTCCATGCCAATCGTAAACTGGTTGGAGTTATTATAAGCAAACTCCACCAGTGGAAGGTATTGCTACCAACCCCCGCGAAAATGAAGGATACACATCCGCAACATATCCTCTAACATCTGATTTGTCCGTGTAATACCCCGTATTTTTATTATGGCTTTAAATTAGGGATTTATTAAATTTAATTAAGATATTAATTCAATATTAATCCGGAAATTTGTTTTAAATATTTACTAACGTGACGAGAGTTAGTAATTATTGGGAATTTATAGAATATTACTTAATGAGTAAAGTAATATGTAGAATTGAATTTATTAAAATTGTCACGAGTGAATAATATGACAATTATGGAAATTAAGTCGGGACGCGCCTATGTCGTGTCGGGACTAAATTATTATAATAAAAAGTGAATAATTTATGAGTCACCCGTATGGTCATTTCGAGTGCGTCAACGTGTCCATAAGGGTCAAAAAGTGTACCCGAGGATTTAGTTTGGGTCTCGGGGCATTCTAGGCCTAACCGGAACCCTGGGGGGGGCGATTTAGTCATTTTTCAAATTAGGCCTTAATTAATGATGAAAATTAGAAATTAAAATCACACTTTAGGAGAGTCTTCCAGGGTTAATATTCTCAAAAGATTAGAACGGCAGTGAGAGGAAGAGAGGAAAAAGCCTTCAAAGAATTCAAGGCCAAGAACTAACCGGATTACACCACCACCACCACCTAAACGCAGATCGGAGAGAGGGGATCAAGTCTATACCTGTCAACTTCGTGGAATCAGACCTACGATCTTAAGGCAAGTATCTATCTTGCTATTTCCTAGTTGATATTTCACCCATGTTAGAATAGGATTGAGAATACATGTTTTTATAGAAGAATTATATAATTTAGAAGATCATGTTTTAGGAGAAATTCATGAAATATGGAAGTCTTGTGACATGTAGAGGATTACCTAAGAATTGTAATGGTATAATAGAAAGAAATTTGGAGGAAGAATGAGAATTTTGGAAATCTATTCAAAACTAGGGTCTTTAATAATTTTGCTGAATTGGTCCTTTTAATTCGATGTCTTTGATGAATTCGTACATGCTTTACGTAGGAAATTATGTAGATAGGTGTATATAATCAATGGTTTAATTGTTTGGGAGATTAAGAATCATTAATACTGTTTTGGAGAAATTTCATGGATGAAACCCGTAGGTTGGATTAGCATATTCTGGGCAGGAACTGCTCGATCGATCGATCGACTCAAGAATGTCGATCGATCGACCCCCTTTCATCGATTGATCGACCCCTCCTGGAAACTGAATGTTTTTCCTCTTTTTGTTTAATTCAGATAAAATGCGTTGGACCCCTTGAAAATTATTTAAAGAGCATAATGGGTCATGAAGAGAACCAGTAGGGTCTAAGTAGGTTTCGTTTAATAAAATTTTATACGGAATGTAACTGTGGGATAATGGGGGTATGTCACATATTAGAAATTGTGCGTACGTTAGCCAAGGAATTTAGAGATTTATGAAGGACTTATACTAGTATGTTAGTGAGGGTTTACCTAATGAATTTACCTTTAGGAAGAGAGAATACTTCGAGGGACGAGAAGTAATTATAAAATGATTATAATTGATATTAAAAAGAGATGAGTTCTTTATACATAAGAATTGGGTAAATTTGTACTGCGTACGATTAAAAATATTATTATGGGTCGTGGGCGAACCTAATTGGAAAATGTGAATATTTATATATATGATCGAGTGCTTGTGTACATATATTGAATGTATATATTTGTGTATAATCATACCCGCGCTACTTGATATCACGGAGGTTTCCATGCCGGGATAGTCTCATCTCGATGGGACCTTTATCGGGGATATTGATTTGTACCCAAGAACGTAGGATTCCTTAGTACAGGCTATCTGAGAATGTTAGTCAGACGGTCCTAAGAGACGTGAGGGGTATGTGCTGCCCTCTTAGTGACTTGGAACTATGCTTCGCCTCCATTTTGTGTGTATTGTGTTAATACAGTTCGAGAGTGATTCCGAACTAGTATTTCCCTTGGTATGAGAGATACGGGGACTTGATTGCAGAGTATGCCAACACCATAGATTTTATGTGGGGTGCCGATAGTATATATATTATATGAGTGATTAATATATATATATATATATATATATATATATATATATATATATATATATATATATATATATATATATATACTGTGCATATAAGTAGATAAATATTGAATAAATGCTCCAAAATTGTAGTAAGTGTTCGGGAACTTTACAACAGTATTGAGAAATACATAATCGGCGTAAGTAATCATTAAGATACCGATCTCTAAACTAAAATCATAGGCCTGTAAATTCTTGAAATAGACTTTATGGGAGATGAATTAGATAGACTTATGAGGCATTTTAGTAGTACGATTTGCGTGCACACTAGATAAGAGGTGAGAATTCTCAAGAGAGTGTCGCGTACTAACATGGTTGTCGTATTAGCTAGTAAGCATTTTAAATACTTGCTAAGCTATTTTTAAACTGTTTTACAATCGGGCTCTGACCCGCTTCCTGTCATTTTCCTTCTCTTGTACATACATACACACACACACACACACACACACATATATATATATATATATATATATATATATATATATATATATATATATTACAGGTGCTCAGCCACAGGGGCGTCAGGTGTAGATTCATTTGATTGGACGTGCTGCAGCTTGTGTGGGAGTTGTAGGTCATTGTAGTAGACGCTTCCTCCTTTGGCTCCTCAGATTTATGTTTAGTTCTTTTAGTTAGGGCATGTGTCTCCCATTTACAGACTCTTGTTTAGACTTGATAGGGATTGCATACATTTCTATCATTTCAGTATTCTGTTTTCATTTGGAATTATTTTATCTATCACATTGTCAGTGGTTGTGGTTATTTATTTGGATTTGAGTAATCTATTTGGCATGTTTCGTTGGATGATTGGTATCTTTATCGTTTGTATTATTCATAATTTTTTTTATGTTTAAAAAGTTTTTACTACGGAATTTAATAAATAAAATCATTTAAATTGTTTTGACACTTAGCTTAATTATTTAGGGTGTTTAAAATGGAAAAATTGTTTTCGACAGTGATGCTAAGAATGAAACACACTGTTCACCTTTTTTTTAATTTAATAAAGGGCTGATCACCCTGTATTTAATTAGATGGGGTGTTACAGTCCGCTTTGTCTTCCCATTGGTCTGCGGGTGACTGGATAAACTCAAACGTAACTCCTTACCCATGGCCTCCTGGAAGCTCTCCTAAAATCTATACACAAAAATCTTATCCCGATCGGACACAATATCAAAGGGCACCCCATGGAGTCTCACTATCTCGATAATGAAAATATGAGCGTACTTCCCCGTAGTATAGTCGATCTCAACTGGAAAAAAGTGAGCTACATTGGTCAACCTATCCACAATCACTCATATGGAATTGTGACCCCTCTGCGATGTGGGCAGCCCTGTGATGAAATCCATGGAAATTCTCTCCCATTTCCACATAGGGATATCTAACGGCTGTAGGATCCCTCCCGATCTCTAATGGTCAACTTTCACCAGTTGGCAAGTGACATATTTCGAAACAAACTCGGCGATGTCCTTCTTCATTCCACTTCACCAGTACTGTCGCCTCATATCTTGATACATCTTATCCCCGTCGGGATATACCATAAATCGAGATCCATGCAACTCCGTCATCACCGCATGTCGTAGGTCCTCTCCCTTTGGAACAACTAGACGCCCATTAAATCTCAAACCCCCATATGAACCCACAAAATAAGACTCAGCTCCCTTGGCTAGAAGCTATACAATATGATCCTGACAGAACGTATCGGTTGCCTAAGTCTATACCACTCTCATCCCAATTTGGGGTGTAACGGCCATGGCTGACATAAATTATCGGGCAATTGCGTTTTGGTGTCCCAACTCTTTCCATTTCTCATTTCACACTCCGGCCACCTCACCCACTGGACTCTGACTCAACGCATCAACTACTACGTTAGCCTTCCCTGGGTGGTACTGGATGTCAAATCGAGAGTCCTTCATAAATTCAAGCCACCTGCGCTGACGCATATTCAACTCTCTCTGAGTGAACAAGTACTGCAGTGACTTATGATTTGTGAATAGGCAAAATTTCTCTCCCAAAAGATAATGTCTCCAAATCCTTAGTGAAAACACAACTTCTGCCAACTTCAATTCGTGTGTGGGGTAATTCCTCTCATGGGGCTTAAGCTTATGGGAGGCATAAGCTATAGCCTGATCTTTCTGTTGTAATACTCCACCTAGTTCCTGTAGGGATGCGTCAGTAAAGATAAGGTACTATACTCCTAGCCCGGGGAGTACTAGTACGGGTGGTGAAGTCAACTTGTCCTTCAGCTCATCAAACGCCATTTGAAACGCATCATCCCAAACAAATGGCATGCCCTTATGGGTCAGATTAGTTTTCGGACCCGCAATCTTTGAAAAACTGAAAATAAACCTCCTGTAGTATCCAGCTAACCCCAAGAAACTCCGCACCTCCGTTAGTGTCGTGGGTTGTCCCCCTCATCACTGACACCTTATTGGGGTCCACCTATATTCCTCTATCCGATACGATATGCCCTAAGAACTGTACCTCTTATAGCCAGAATTCGCATTTCTTGAACTTGGCGTACAACTCATTCTCCCGTTAAGTCTATAAAACCCTACGTAGATGCTCATCATGCTCCTCCTCAGCCTGTGAGTAAATCAGAATGTCATCTATGAAGATAATGGCAAAATGATCTAAGAGCTCTCTGAACACCTTGTTTATAAAGTCCATAAATACTACCGATGCGTTGGTTAGCCCAAATGGCATAAATCGAAACTTATAGGATCCATACAGCGTCATAAATGCAGTCTTAGACACATCCTGCTCCCTGATCCTCAACTAATGGTATCCTGATCTCAACTATATCTTCGAGAAGTAAGCTGCTCCCCTCAGCTGGTTGCATAAGTCATCGATTCTTGGCAACGAATACTTATTCTGTATCGTGACTTTATTTAACTCCCGATAATCTACGCACAGTCGTAAAGATCTATCCTTTTTCTTCAAAAATAGAACTAGGGCACCCTAAGGTGAAGTACTCCGGCGGATGAAACCCTGTCCCAATAACTACTCAATCTGATCCCTTAGCTCCGTCATCTCCGCAGGAGCCATACAGTAAGGTGCACGAGCTATCAGCCGAGTGCCCGACGCTAAGTCAATTACAAACTCTATCTTTCTACTCGGCGGTAGCCCTGGTATATCCTGAAACACATTGGAGTACTCATGAATAATCAGAATTTAATCAAGGGGAATTACAACTCCCGTAGAGGTCTCCTACTCTATATAAAACATGTGAGTGAACGATCCTTCCTCCGGTCGAGGCAACGCCACTGAAAACATCTCCTGACCCGGTATGGCGAACACAATACTATGACTATAGCAGTTAATCATTGCCATATACATAACTATCCAATCCATCCCGATAATAACATCATACTCGTACATATCTAAAATAAGCATATCGGCTGGTAGGATCAGTCTCCCAATCTCTATCCCCACTACCCGACATACAAAGAATATCAATGACCTATAGACAAACGGTGAATCTACACTAGTGACTGTGCTCTTCGTCATGTCTAATAACCCTATGGCGTGTGCAAAACTAGTGGCAATGAAACTATGTGAAGCCCCCGTGTCAAATAATATCCACCCCAAAGTCCCTTGGATAGAAAATGTACCCACAATTGTGGGTGGAGCCTATGGAGTTGCTGTCTGGTGGACATTGTGTACACATCCATACTGAATTTTCCTTATTGAATTGGGGCTGTTGGAATGGTAGGCAAAGCTAAGACTGGGGCTGGCACTGGGAGAGCAGCTGGGAAGATTAGTCTCCGGGGCTCCTGGTGAGCACCATGCTACTGAGGATACTTCCCCTTATCGTGTCACTCAAATCATTTGTGTCTAGTCTTGCCACAAGTCAAACATCTACCTGCGTAGTTACTAAGGGTGGACAAAAAATAGACCGACCCGAATGGACCGATTAGATCGAATCGAACCGAACCGAAAATTAAAGTTATTTTGAAATCGGTCCACACAAACTAAAAACCGATTAAATCGGTCCACACAAACTAAAAACTGATTAAATCGGTCCGTTCCGCGGCCCACTATATTAAAAGATCGGTTTGGATCGGATCGAACCGAACCGAACCGATTCTCGTATATATATATATATATATATATATATATATATATATATATATATATATAATAAAAAAGAAATTATTATTTTTCTTATGTATAGTTTTTGAACTAATGTATATAACTTATGAATTTAATTTAGAACATTTTATATATGTATAGACATTTTTTATTTTGGTTAAGAAAACTCATGTAAATATCACTTGGGGTTTCGAGTATTATTATTTTTAAAATTTTTGTATATATATATTTGTGAGAACAATAAATAAAAACATTCATATATATATAATAGGGCTAGGACCGAATTTTAACCCGGACCAAACCGAAAAAATCCAGGACCGAATTAATAGGTTAACTGAATTAATCGATCCGGTCTCGGTCCAAGAAATTTTAGGACCGAATATTCGGTCCGGTCCAAAAAATAGGCAAAAATTGAACCGGACCGTGCCCACCCCTAGTAGTTACCCCCTCTCTGCCCCTGCTGGTCTTGGACCTGTTGGCCGTTGCCACCTCTCCCTTCGCCCCGATAGACCTGTTGATGGCCATGTTGTCCCTGCAGGCCCTGATGGGTCTGCTGGCCTTACTGATCATGGTGGCCATGCCGGAAACCTCCCTGTCCCTGACGAAAACCCTTGATCTGAATCTCTTAGTAGAATCCCCCTGATGGGAAACCTGCTCACCCTGCCTTTGCTGACTCTGACCTTCTTGTGCCCCACTAGCACTACCTCCACCTATCCTGCTCTGCTGGCTGGACTCATCTACTCGCTTGCCCCCTTTAACATAAAAGCGGTGATCCTGGCAGTGTAGTAGCGCAACATTGAGTACATATGTATAGGATTGCAGTGAAAGATTACCCAGAAGATGTTGTCTAATCCTCCAGGTCAAGCCATCCATGAACATCTGAATCTTTTTCTCCTTAGTAGGCACCTCAACTGGTACTAAGTTTACTAGTCTAGTAAACTCCTCTTCATACTCGGCTACAGTCTTCCCCTCCTGGGTGAGGTCCAGTAGTTTCCACCTTATCTTAGTCTGAACGGCGGAGGAAAAATATTTACGGCCAAACCGCACCCAAAAGTCATATATAGACATCACACCGCACTCCTTTGTAGTAGTAGTGGACTCCCATCACTGTAGTGCTGCCTTACTAGCTTGAAGGTAGCTAGTATCTTCCTTTACACCTCCGTGCACTCGTACATCCTCAACTGCCGCTGGATGTCTTTCTTCCACTGACTCGCTACAATCACATCTAAACTCCCTTGGAACTCTGGGGGGGGGGGGGGGGGGCTTTTGGAAGGCATCTCTGAATCTCTCCCAAGCAGAAGGGAACGAATGTACTGGAGCTGGCACCACTGCCTGTACCTATTGTGGAGCCTGTTGTACGACTGCTAGTGCTGCATTGATTGCTTGAGTAACTATGGCAGTGACCTTTACAGCATTGATAGTACCCTGAGCTTGAGCTAGCTAGGGCTCGATTTGGGCAATTCTGGCCCTCGGTGCACGTCTGGAAGGCATCTGAAATGAGAAGGAATTAATAAGTCCAGACTTATCAAATCTCAAATAGCTGAAGACGAATCACATAATCAAGAATGCAACAGTCCTAAAAATAGGGCGCTATATCAAAGAACGCTAAGCTGAAAGCATAATAAGCCATACAGATCCTAAAAGGCTCTAGAACCTGATGATCTGATACCACCTGTGACACCTGCCCAATTAAATACCGGGTGAACAGTCCTTGATTAAATTTAAAACAGAATGTTCGGTTGGTTAATTCTTAGCATCACTGTCGAAAACATTAAACCTTATTAATCACCTAATAAATAATTAAGCTAGTGCCAAAACATTTTTCATTTTAATTTTTAACTAAATAATTCATTAATAAATTCCAATTAATAAGGTATAAACCAAATACCATACACATGAATAAAATAAATACTGGATATGAATCAACTGCTAAAATAAAAGAAGGACTGGATAAAAACATTCCAGTTCAGGTCTCAAACCATAAACTAATACGCTGAATCCAACTAAATACTAAATACGGAGATTAAGGAAGTACAATCTCTCCAATAAAATAACTGAGGATGGGCGACACATGCCCTAAATAAAATGTCCAGAGAGAACTGAATAAAATGAGAGTGAAGGCGTCTAAGTGCGAGGACCTGAAGCTACCATAACTACTACAACACGTCAAAAAGTTTGAATGTCTAGGCCTGGCATCCTTGTAGCTAGACACCTGATATAAATAGTTTAGGAGAAGATAATATGCAAGAGACGGGTCAGAGCCCGAGTTGTAGAAATATATTTTAGAAATTATTTAAAATTTGCGTTAAAGTAAGTATTATGTGCATGTTAGATTTTCGTACTCTCACATGAGATTCTCACCTCTCAACTATTGTGTATGCCTAACGTACATCTAGTCCAATCTAGCTATCCTAATTTCATTTAACTAGATTCTAGACTTACACTAATAACTATATCTCGAAGTAGTATCCCGCATTCCCAAATACTTGTGTTAACAGTTTCAACATTTATTAATTCGTTTAAGGGTTATCACCCTAAAGTTAAGTATTCACATCTTAAGGTACTTAGGATTTAATCATCTACAAATATCACATGGTAGATAAGATCACTAGTATATATATATATATATACACTAATACGGCTCTCCTAGACTCAACTGCGGTGCATGTAGTGGTGTTCACGGGTCTGTTCGGGTCGATTTTGGATCATAATTCAATCCAAACCGATCGGTTCGGTTTTGGAAAAAGTCAGACTGTAACCGAACCAACAATGGAAAAAATCATCAATTTCGGTTCACATTGGTTTCAGTTCAGGTCGATTTTCGGTTTTGGTCAATTTTTGAGGGTGTTTAATGGTTTTTGGATATTAAAATATAAGTTATTTAGTTGTTTTAATATAAATATTGGTTTCAGGTCGGTTCGAATTGAAACGGTTTTTCCCATGTCTAAATTGTCAACCTAACCGACATGATCGGTTTTTTATATCTGTAAACCATAGGCTGAACCGGGCTAAAAAAACCATCCATTTCGGTTCAGTTCGGTTCGATTTTTGGGCTAGTCGGTTTTTTTGCACACGCCTAGGTGCATGCATACTCTGTTATCGAGTCCTGGCACATTTCGTACTCAAATAAGGACAATTGGTTCGGAAATATCCCATGAACCATAAAATCAAACACACATATTGGAGGCGAACATAGTCCTAGGCCTTTGGGCTTTGCACATACTTAAGCACCCAAATGATCAGTCAATACCATCATTCTCACAAATGGAAATCCAACCGACGTACTATGTTCTGAGGTGCCAAATCTAAAATCTCCAAGAAGGCTCATCAGGATAATACTGCCCTCTATCATTTTCGAAACCTCCCATGATAGCAAGTAGTTAGGTATGTTAATACACATAATCAAACATACTATAGGTATTCACACCACCCATTAATATAATTAGGTATACACACAACCCCAACGTAGGTTCATATATAGTATTTGTTTCTCTAAAACTTTTAGTATGTTTACAGCTTATGATTTATTCTCTCTATCGCACCTTACGCAACATGATTCAACCATGCAAGTCTTTCCTAGGAGTGTACCAAAGTCCCTCACTATTAATCTATGGCACTATTTATTGTATAAAATCTCTCTCTCTTGAATTAGCTAAGGCGTATCGTTTGAAGCCAAGTCGAGAAAAATTCTCAGTTCTAAAATCTCGTTAGAAGTGCCCAGATTATCGTTTGAACGGGGTCGTTCGAACGAACTTCAGACGAAATTAACTCTGAATTTCGTTCTTAATCTCATTCGATCTACTTCCCCAGGTTGTTCAAACGAGTTCTACAAGTTTCATCCCTAACCTCCAAAAAGTCCATTTTCACCATTTTTATACCTCCAATCCTCTACAGAGTTTACCCAAACACCAATAAAACTATACTAATTGATAACCCAACATGTATACTCAATTTCTAACATCCTAATATCCTCAAATCATCATCAATCAGTAATAAATTTTGAAATTCCCAATTAAATTATAAGAAACCCTAGTTCTTTAATTTCATGCACAATCTTCAAATCAAGCTCAGATTCGTTCATCATATTACATTAAAATTCCAGGATTCATATTCTATATTCATAGGGATTCAATCTTTGATCAAAATTAGTCCTAACATTTGATTTAAATTCTCTAAATACACCTAATTCAATTCTAAATCATGAGTTTAATCCCTATTCTAACATGAACACATTTATTGCTAAAAGGAAGTAAGTATTAAACACTTGCCTTGATTATGATGGTCTAATCCACTGATGTAGGTGGTATGGATGTGTTCCTCGTTCTCCGCTCTACACGGTGGTGGTCCTGGTGTTGGAAGGTAGTGGTTTTAGGTCTTAGTACCTTGGGTTTGTTCTCCCTCACCCTCTGTGGCTCTCCCTTGAAACTTGTGAATAAAAACCCTAATTGAACTCACGTAGCATGTATATTCTATCTATAATTTTCTTGCATATTAATTACCCAAAATTTAAATTACCAAAACGCCCTCTTGGGATGTAGGTTTGGCCTAAAACTGTCCCGATACCCAAACTAAACCCTCGGGTATACTTTTCTGACTATCTCGATCCTTCTGGACACGTTAGCGCACTCAAAATGACTATCCGAAATACTGATAATTAATTTACTTCCGAATTCCTTTAAATTAGTCTTGACACGACTCACACGTGCATCCCGACTTAATTTTCGTAACTGTCGTATTTTTTTCCACTCACGACAATTATAATAATTTCATAACCATATATTACTTTATTCGCTCAGTAATATTCAACATAATACACATCAATAAATACTAACCCTTAGCTAGCTAGTTAATATTTATTTTAATCCGGATTAATTCTTAGTTAATTCTGAAATTAAAATAAATTCAATAAATCCTATATTTAAAAATCATAAAAATATGGGGTATTACAAGGTTGAGATTAATTTAACGGTTCAATATTTAAATCTAATGGCTACTAATGCACCGCTCTTATTTTCGCTCTGATTAGCTTAAATGGATATCACATGGATTGACTCAAATACATGTAGAGTGTTGATTATTTCTGATCTAAGGGTTGATAATAAACATTACTTCGTAGACTCAAACAAAACACAAATCTAACCGTTATAAGAGCAACACGTGTAAGCATTTGATCAATACAAAAATGCACGTTTTAGAACTATTTAAAATACAAATTGCACCCACATAAGTCTATGCCGGTTTTATATTCTACCCTGGCAGTTTTTTAAGGGATAAAAATAATTCTAATTAAGCCCATAACATTTTCAAACAAGATTTTAAATGTTTAAAAATTATTTAAAAAATACTTTAAAATGTTTTTAAAATCCCAAAAAATATGTAATCATTTGTGCACACACATTAACACTTATATGCATGAATTGTGTCCTATTGTGTGTTCAAGAGATTAGAATACTTCCATTTTGGTAGATGCATTTGCCATGGACAAGATGTTGTTGAAAATGAAACTTCTAGATACCTTAGAGAAGATGCTCATGAAATCTAATCCTATTTTGTCACCATATCCAAACTAGTTGGAACTCCTATACGGTGTAGACTCAAGTGAATCAACCATATAGTGTGTTCTCAAAGTGGATCCATTCAATTTTGACCCTGATCACCCAATCACCTTCGAGTAGATAAGAAACGATAAAAAATCTATCTTTTGTCACTCAAACAACACTGCTAATGTGGTCGGCTACCATGTGTATGCCCTTGATTTCCAGTTTCTCAGGGGTTTTAATGCTAATGAGTTGTGGAATATGGTGCAGCACCGAATTCTAGTGGCGAGTTCTCAATCGGACTGTACTTTCGGACTTGTACTTAATTTTTGGTAATATGATCTATTTAATTGTTTAATAGTTAACAGGACTAAAGTAAAGTTTGACTCATGACTAATTTATAAGAACTCCTTTATTTATTAATTGTGAGAACGAATTAATAAATTGAAATTAATTATTATTTGAGTGGATTGTAATAATGAAAGTGCATATTTAGATGGTGATTAAATTTGCATGGTAGGTGATTTATTTATGTCGCATGTTATATTTAGTTAATCTGACAATTAATTAAGTTTGAACTATATACGGTTACACAAAAAATAAATATTTTCATCTTTTGTTTTATGTTATGTGGTATTATCACGAGTTATGAGTAACTACTGTTTGGAGCGGACTCTAGAGTGGTACAGAGGCCCCAATATGTGTTTTTATCATTCTAAGTTGGGCCCAAGGGGTAGGTATATCATTAGACTAAGTTTTAGACTAATCTGGGTAGTATTTTGGGATCATTTGTAGGCCCAAAATTAGGCCCAATATATACTAAGAATCTAAGGATCAATTCGGAGAAGTATACCTCATTAATCACATATTTTACACAAGAGAAATAAACCTTGTCAGCCTTAAACCTTTGGGAGAACTTAAAGAGATTTTTGGGTGAAGAAGAACAAAGATCAACGTGTAAAGATTCATCATTTGTATATTCAAGGAAGAATTCTCTTGCCTTATCACGTATATAATATGTAACATGTTAATAATTTATGTAAAGTAGTTTATTATGGGATTTATACTCGTGTTTAGGATTGTAATTTGATATCTTAATCATGTTTTTGTTAATGGGTTAATTGGGATTAGAGTTAATTATTTCTAATTTTAAAGACTTAAGATTTTTTAAGAGAAACCATAAATTATATAGTTTGAAATATGATTATGAGATTTGAACTCATATTTAGGATTGATTTTCATTTATAAGTTGAATCCCTATGTTGATTTGATGTTTGGATCTGAAATCGCATATATATTTGACTCCATTATATGTAAAAATGTAGGTTTAATTTTGGGGATTAGTAGGATTAAACCTTTATTTGATCTATTTTGGACTATAATTGTTATAAAATCTATTTAAGATCATGAATCCGTAATTAAATTTGATTATTATGAAGTTTGGATTGCTGTGTAAAAGTTTTGTGTTCAACAATGGAGGTTAGAGAAAGAGAAACCTACATTTTAGAAAGAATACCACGCCCCTAGGCCCGTCGGATCGATCCGATCCTGGGCAGCCAACACGAATAGGATAGCATGGGTTGTTTTTGGTATTTTTATTGCATAAATAATTTTTAGAGTATTTTTTTTCATTTTATTATAGTTTATGAGGATTTTAAATTAAAAGAACTTTAGATAAGATTTAATGTAGGTTTGAGAATTATAAACCTTTATTTAATTAAGTACAATTTGACGTTAGGGAGTGGGACTATTTTTGGGTATGTACAAGAGTGATGCGACATCCTATATATATATATATATATGTGTGTGTGTGTGTGTGTGTGTGTGTGTGTTTCTGTTTCTTGCTTGTGTGAACATATCATTACTCGTGGGTAATCTGTTAGTTGGGGTTGTTATAAAGGTAGATTGGGGTTGTTGTAAAGTTTGTGACGGTGTACTGCAGGCTTAGCTGTTGATATATGCATTGTGGAGGTCGTTATGTTTTGATTATACATTCAGGATGGCCACCGCTTTGTGACTAGAGACGCGGATTGACTTGATCCATCGAGTGGGTCTAGTAATGGCGCTAGCTGATGGTGTTACTGTATAATGATCTGGTTTATGTGTCTGTTTAAGTTCATTAGGTGAGGGAATCCTACGAATTTATTGATAGAAGCACGAGATCATCCCCAAAGGTAGATGCCTTCGTGTGATTTAATTGAGAACTATATAAGAGATATTTTACTCCAGTGATTGACATATAATTAAAATGAACCATATGTCACATTTATGTGTTGTTATTATGAGATTATGTATATCTTACTTTGTGGGAGACATTGCGAGGGTTGGTATATGGGTTGTATTATTACACGGGTAGCTAGTTACATCCCTATTACATTTGATTATATTGTTACTCATTTATTAGTCTAGTGATAACAACTTTTAGCATCACCTATATCTTGGGCTGGGACATGCGTTAGTATTTTAGTTAGGATGAGGGGTGAGGTATTTATTGCATGTGAACGTCGACAGGTTGGACTGATTATTGTAAATGAGTCGCATGATTATTACTCTTGATCTTAGAGCTATTTTTTAAAACTTTAGGGCATTAACCCAAATCATACAAAACTATTTTTCAGGCATTCAGAGACTGGATTCGTGGGGCTGAGAAGCTTTATACTTGCCATTACACTTGCTTTCCTATCGTTCAGTTGATTCTTAGCATATAATGTTAAAAATCATTTTTTAGCTCCAATTATTGCATTACTCTTGAAGCTCTTGGTTCACCTGCTTCTCTTGATCAAAGTTTTTGGCATGGTTCATAGCAACATGAGTTTTCTCTTGAAGAATGATCGTCAACCACTTTGAAAAAAAAGAAACGAGTTATATCACCCTATAACAAAAAACCCCCATAAAGAGAATAAATCTTCGCAACATACCACATATCCCTTGTAATGGTCAAGTGTCCACAAAATGTCAGAACTCAAACTCCTCAAATATTCAAAGTCAGGGTTCCACCCCATTGTAGTCGACCACATATTATGAATAATGGACTTTGGATCATTCTTCAACTTATCGAGACGGATAGGATTTGTGGCATATAACTTGAATTCCTCCACTAAAATATACTGAAGGTTGATCTCATTTTTTCTTATCAACCGGCGAGTTGGATCCTTGTCGATCATCAAAGGAGTTAGCCCAAGCCTCATAGGCTTCAACTCTTTTAGCCTAGGACGCTTTGAAGTATGTTGGATGTTGAAGGCCTTCACCAGCCTTTTGTTAGTAACAACAAGAGGATCAATGGCACTATAGGGATTTGTAATGCCTTTCCCTTTCCTCTTGGATTCATTGTCAACATTTTTCTTAGGCTCAACGTCTTCCTTTTTTGTGGCTTCAACCTCATCTTGTTTTTTGGTTTTCTCCTTCTCGATCTTTTTTTTACGAATACGATTAAGAGCTTGACGATCAGTTTGCTTGAGTGCCATTCCAATAGAAGTTTCAACATGAAAACCTAAGGCCGATGGGGTAAATTTTTCATGGAAAACTTAATACTTTGTGAAACTACAACGGAATCAAAGGACGACCTAATATTTGAAAAAAAATTCTTACATTCTTCAACCTCCTGATCGGCCTCAACTTCAGCCTCAGTTTCATCTAGCACTCGGGCTTCTTCTTCAACTTGAGACGATTTTGAAGGTCTATAATACCCAATTTCCATGCATTTTTCTAAGGGAAAAAAAACTTCAAAAACGGGAGGATCAGCAGCACATACCCTCTTTACCAAGTTCTTTAAAGCAGGGGACAATTTGAGAGCAGTTTTCTCTGCAAAGGGGCAAATACAAGTTACAGAGAAATATAAAAAAATAAGAAGTAATAAGAAGATCAAAGATTAATATCAATTATGTTTAACCCACACCATTTATGAGGAAGACCGACATCCCTATCCCTTTTGTGTAGGACGAACTACCTATTCCCCATAAGGAATAAAAAATTATGTTTAACCCACACCATTTATGATTATTTTTTTGGAAACATGTGTGACATCACACCAAGAAAAGACAATTGGCTCCTTAAACTATGTGTGCGCTGCCCCACGCACATGCACATTAATTAAACTTGTCGCCACTGCAGGCGTTTGCCACGTGGCAACTTCAAGCCCAAGAAAAAATTCACAGAATTTCTTAAGTCAATATGCTCGATCGAGAATAAGAGCTAAAAACCTCCCAAGTTGACGAAAATATAAGTCGACGACATTATGTAGTTAAAACTTCACTCACTCAATTTTCCTATCACCTACCCAGAAGATACAACACTTTAGAGAATCATCTATAAGCTACCGACGTGAGAAAAGTCTTGGGGGATATTATTATACCATAAATATGGGATGACTCATGAACTAATTAAAATAGGGCACCGAGACTCATACATCATTAAAATTAAGGTCGACCCAACTAGCAACCAGGTCAGACCAAATAGAGGTTGGCTCGACTGGTCTTTATAAACTTTTTAACCTTATCAGTTAAAACTCTCAGCTAACATTGTTAGTTACCTCCGTTATAGTAAACATGTACTGTGTGACTAATTGACATCATCAACATTTAATACACTTGCATGCGGGAGATATGGAAATATTTTCCCCATGTGCCTATAACTAACTCATAATTACTCTCACTATATATGTCAAGTGTGTACTCATCGAGCATATAAAGCTGAGCCATATGACACTCTCTTTTAACAGTCTATAAATAGCACAGACCACCTACAAGTGTGTACAACGATTTTTGACATTTACAAAATTAATAGGAGTAATTATTTTGAAGTCCCATTCACTTGGTCAATGATGCAAGAGATCCCTTGATTGAGTCAATGGTGTCAAAGGTCATATTTTGCCAATTCAGCACATTAAAATGACAAATACCCCCTCAAAATCACCCTACAGCTCTTAATGTCATTTTTTTTTAAAAAAAACCACCAAATCTTTATAAGTCCATAACTTAAAATCTACAAATCCAAAATTCATAAAAATTAATATATTTGGAATCTACTCGTCGGGATCTATCAAACAACACCCATATTCGATATTTTTTGACGAAAAAATTAAAATTGATAAATTTATCTTTTTCTATAAATCCTCCATTTTTTCCGGCGAGACCTCCATGTTTTCTGGTAAAAACTCTTATTCTCCATCCCGGGCGATGGTACCGCTAGCGCGGACAAAAAAAATAAAGAAATGGACGAAGAGAGAGAGAGAAACAAGCAGAGAGAAACACTCTGGCGAGAATTCTGTCCGCCTCCGGCGAGATTTTTCGACGGCTGTTTTCGGTGAGTCTCCGGTGGGGTGGGGTGGGGGTGGAGGTGGGGTTGTTAGAGAGAGAGAGTGTGTGTGAGATTATGTGTTTATTTTTAGAGAGAGAGAGAGTAAATGAGTTTAAAATAGGAACATGTGAGGGTATATTTGTCTAAATATATGTAGTCTATAATGAAAAGGACTTGGTGCATTAAAAAAAAGTCAATGAAATTTGATGCATCTTTGATCCAATAAATATGACTATCTTTGAATTACCCCAAACTTATACGTGTTCAAAACTGTTACTGTATTTGTGATTTGATATTTCTCAAAACATAAATTACAACTTAGTCCCTAAAAAGTGTAAAAATTTCGTGCTCTAACATTTAAGAAAATTGACTAGAGTTTCTCAAACCATCCATTTTCACTAGTCTTAACCTCAACTGCAACCTTCATCTCATCATTAAATAACCACAGATGATACCCCTCTCTTCTCTTATATTGCGACATTTGATATATAGGTTTGTTATTTTTGTTTCACCGATTGGGTGAAAAACTATGTTTGATGTTGTTTATATTTTTGTATATCGCTTTATATATAAAGGTATGTGTGGATTTATGTGCACACACACACACACACACAAACACACACACACACACACACACAGATATATATATAGTCCTGCTCTTGTGCAGATCAGTCCGCATTTTAAGAGTGCGGACCGATCATGTGTCACCTGACGGTGAGCGCAAAAAAGAGAGAGAGAGTGTGCCTATAATTTAGGCAATAATTTCTAGGCGCACCATCAGGTGACATATGTTCGGTCCGCACTCGTAAAATACGGACTACTCCGCACAAGACCATTATATATATAATCTGTGGGCCTTTTCCAAATAGAGGGTTGCAATTCAAATCATTACTTTGGAAATATATAAGGACATTCATATGCTTATTTCATAAATTTATTGAATTTGAGGTGTTAAGTATTGTTGACAGTGTTGGTATGGAAGGAGATTCATATGGATTTTTTCATAATTTGATTAAATCCCACAGTGATTCACAAAACACCCAACTGATGGGTAACCCAATATTCTCGGTAAAGCTTCTTCGAAAAGTGCTCTATATTTTTACTAAGCTAAATATTTTGCCTATTTTTGTGATGTTGAGTAGACCCATGCTTTATTTTGTCCATTTACTCTATTATCTTTTGATGAGATCATTGTATAAAGAAGGTTCTAACTTTTATGAACCAAAATTTGTTTTATATTATAAAATTAAATATTTTACTTGCACCCCGGCCATGATGTGTTGTTTTTGTGGTGGTTTTGAGGGGGACTGTTCATTCATTTTTCTTTTAGAAATTTAATTTCTTAGGTTATATATTTTTTTAACATGAGTTATCTATGTTTAACTTATTGGAGGTTTTTGTGCTGGTGATAACTTTGGCTTTGAGTTTGTTGAGGTATTTATGGTGGTGGATTGATTAGGTTTTTGGGTCAGAATAATGGTATTCTTACATTAATGTAGATGCGTTGAATTAAATGTTTATGGGTTACCTATTATTTGATAGTTTGAACTGTGATTGTTTTGTATCTTTTTTGTTGTTTAGTGCATTGTACATGCCACCAACGACATTTAAAGCTTGAGTTTGTTGGGTGTTATATTAATTAAACTAGTTGAAAACCCGCGCGATGCGCGGTTTATACGTCGGAGTAGGAAACAGACCTTAGAAATTGTAAATTTGTACAAGATGGTAAATTAAAATAGGAACTCGGTTGAAAACTCCAGAGTATTTGTGATTACAAAACATGTAAAACAAATATAATAACATATCCCAGGAAAACATAGTAATGCTATACGATTCATGATTACACGACGAAATAAAAAATACTATAGTGTATTACCAAATGCCCACAACATAATTATAAATTTATTTGAATATATATTTTATATGACATGACCATGTGTGGTATTGATAATCAACAAGATCATTCCATAAACAATTTTATTCATCAAAATATTCAATTTCTACATCACCATATCTAGAATTCAAGCTTCAATCCAGGCCAAAAACATTAAAACTCTCACATGTAAATAAACACCTGTTACATATGATAGGATAAAGTGAGCATAATCCAATCAAATTAACAAATGCAAAAATTTAAGCATAGGAAATTTCACAGGGCACTGAAAAAATATAAAAAGTGAGCAACCCATTAAAAAAGGAACAACTTAAATTTACATTTATACATAAACAACATCAATAATAAGTTATTCCAAATTTATTAATATAATGAACTACTTTGGTAAGCAAAATTAACTCTGATTTAGTTTTGGGTAAATGGGGTAAAAGTACTGTACTTTGGTAAGCAACTAATAAGCCATTGTTCGTGGCTCCGATACGCATGAACCCAACTGTTGTACTCGAAAGACCCTATTCTAGACCCATTTCTAACCCGCAAACATGAGATTCATGTCAGACCCATAAAAGCAAACATTCCACATCATCATACCCGCACTCCTCTGGCCATTTACCCGACTGAAAACCTCCATACCCACTCCTAAACCCGCCAACCCATTTCCTGCCATTTCCACCATCCTAAATCCGACCTTCGGCCTAACCACTGTATACACACCCATCTTCGGCGCTGGTAAGAACAAAAAAAAATACTCCGGCCTGAGCCATCCTCGTCGGCAAAACCCGCGAGCAACCTTCCTGCTTACTTCGTACCCATTTTCAACCCACAACCAAGAACCATACCCGGTCATACCTCCTCAACTGGAATACTGCCATACCAGACCCACGCTGGCGACATACTCCATTACCAATCAATGAACCCAATTTTTTTTATACTAATTTAAATATACCTTGAATTTGTTAGAGGAATTCTTGTAGCCGATGCAGCAGTTCCAGCTCTCGTTTACATCGGATGTTTAACATCACCCTCCCATCCCTTTTTTGATTTCACCCACATCTCCTTTCAAGACCCAAATTACAAAAAATATTTAACACAGAAGAAATAAACCATGAATAATCCGTATACAAATAACATCACATGAATAATCCAAACAAGAAAGTCAACATGAACTTACGAAATCAGCTTCCGATGTGAGGAAGAAACTCCGACCACTTGGAAGGGATGAAAGTTAGGTGAGTTTCGGGAGTTTTGGGAGAGAAGGATTTGGGGGTTTGGGAGCATATGATTTGTCTCGTTTTTGATAATGGAGTAAAGATAAAGAGTTTTGTTACAATTGAGGAGAGATAAGGTAACTTGTGGACTGTTGATGTACCGTTGGCAACTGTAAAGGCAAGAGAAATATGAGAGATTATGTGCGTTAATATTGACTGCCTAGAAAATAAGTAGAGAGAGAAGAGAGGAAATTCTCATAAAATATCGGATGTTTAACATCACCCTCCCCTCCCTTTTTTGATATCACCCACATCTCCTTTCAAGATCCAAATTACAAAAAATATTCAACACAGAAGAAACCAACCATGAATAATCCGTAGATAAATAACATCACATGAATAATCCAAATAAGAAAGTCAACATAAACTTACGAAATCAACTTTCGATGTGAGGAATAAACTCCGACCACTTGGAAGGGATTAAAGTTAAGTGAGTTTTGGGAGAGAAGGGTTTGGGGGTTTGGGGATCATATGAGTTGTCTCGTTTTTGATAATGGAGTAGAGATAAAGAGTTTTATTATAATTGAGGAGAGATAAGGTAACTTTTGGACTGTTGATGTACCATTGGCAACCGTAATGGCAAGGGAAATATGAAATGTTATGTACGTTAATATTGACTGCCTAGAAAATTAATATAGAGAGGAGAGAGGAAATTCTCATAAAATTAGATTTCCACGTGGACACACTGTATGAAGAGTAGTATTTAATTCTTGTTTAGCACTTTATAGTATACTAGGTGTAAACCCGCGCGATGCACAGGCTAGACGACTGTAGTAGTCATTTCGCATGTAAAATGGCTAATAGAATTAAGAACGTGTTTGGCTATTCTCATTAGAAAACACAACACTTGTACAGTGTCGTATGGTGCAGTGACTCTGGTTCTCTATTGGGCTTTCAAATCCTGAATAATTAAAACAACCACAAAGGGATGCTATGACAAATCAAAACAAAAGAGTTGTGTTGTTCTTAAATAGTTTTAAATGAATTGTTACAATACTTTGAAATGAAATCAAACTATTATTCATGCTCATGTCATAATAATTAGCGACAAAGATTAACAAAACATTAAGAAACAACCACTCTGTAGTAAGATTTTTTTTTAGTATGATGGCAAATTCGAAACCCATATTTAATAATACAAATTGTCAAAGAAAAGTAAAATCATATAACTTGGCATAAAACTTATACCCTTATATCATGATTCCGATAAAAGACCTTGTACTCGGTTCCAAAAAAAAAACATCTAAGTAACCAACTACCAAGCAAAAAAATTCCTCTTGGCAATGGAGATTAAATAGTGCACAAATATGAAATCATAATATTCAAATCAAACCAAATCTTAACTTTCAATTTAAGAAAAAAGAGATCGAAACCGTCTCAACTTGCAAAACAATGCACACACTAAAAAAAATTCCACTGTAACGATATCACCCCCAAATGACCACACCCATGCCAACCTAAACAACCAAATCCTCCCCCGCCACCATCACGACATCATCCCCAAACGTCCATGCTATCCCACTACGAGATGTTCGGCGAGTGTCTACCCTAAGTCTCATTGGTTGGAGATTTATTTTGATGTTCAAATTGTGTTTGTCCTTCCTTTCGGCTTTGCCCTCCATAGGTCTTCTCATTTGCTAGGTTATAAACTATTTCATATTTTTATTTTTTTAATACCAACAAAACACTTGTTACCAAAAGAAAATCTAAATCTAAATTTAAAAAGTAAAAAATAAAAATAAAAATAAACTTCCCATCATACACAACAACCCACCCAACACCACTATGACTTGCTAACACCATTAAACCACACCCACTGCAATAACCATTGTCTACCACCCAATAGCATTACACATACTTCATATACTTCCTGGCTATAAATAGAACAAAAAAATATCAGTGTTTTTGTTTGAAATATATAAATACTTCCATTTGAATTACTTGGGATAACTCTTCCTGATAACCAAGTTCTGGGCTGTAAACATAACAAAAAATATTAAAATACTTCAGATCTAAAACAAAACCCCAAGATATATGTGTTTAAACACATTAAAATTATAAAGTAACAATCATTACAATAAAATCATATTCAAATTAAACAGACACGTCACTATGTCGCACCATTCTGTGTCGCAAATCTGTGCCGGCCTAGAATTATTGAAAAAATAAAGAATTTTTTTTACACACCCCGAAGCCAAACTTGTATGAGTATACACATACACAAACCCGCACATCCATTCGACACCCACACATCCACAATAATCTATCCGCTCACAATTATGCATATAACTAACATAAATTATTCGAAAAAAAATGTTAAACATATAGAAAAGTGAGGAAGAAAACGTCAAAACCATAAACCTTATTACGGTGTCTGTAACCAGCTGAATCAAAATCAGAACTAATAAATGCCATAGATCTGAAAATTCTAAAACAGAACAATCAACATATTATACATAAGCATTAAAAAAAATGTCAAAAATGTCCAAAAGTTACACTACACCAAAAACACCAATTTGGCACACCTTGATGTTAAAAATTTGGCACAGTTTAAAACTATGCCAAATTTTGGCACGGTTTAATGTTAATCTGGCACACTTTTAAGCAGTTCCAAATTTTGGCACTATTTAAAAGTGTGCCAAAATTGAGAACACTTTGCTAAAATATAAATATCCTAAAAAAAAAATTACCTCCCTCGATTATTTTTGGTCTCCCGCTCTCTCTCTCTCTCACGTTCAAGAAATCCCCCTAGTTTTTCTCAGCCCAATTCTTCCTGAGACCAACCCACCCACAACCACAAAGCTTACTTCGTATAACCTCTCTACATCCCCGCCTCTGTCCGCCGTCAATGGAGATTCAACCCCGATCTCAAAGTGGTACGCCTCCGCCTGGGTATAGGGGACATGTGACAAATAGGGGACATAGTTGAAGAGATAAAGATCGAAAATTTACGCATCCGGTCCCGGTTTAAGAACGACCGATCTGGTGTTCAGAAGATTTTGCACAACTCGTTTAAGGCCAAGGATACTTCGATTCGTGTACGAGTGAGAAGAGGATCGGACGAGTTTGTTGAGTTGATGGCTTGTATTGTGCCAAACGAGTCGGGTGGGAGAAAATATTACATGTTGCGGGGGAATTATGATCCAAACTACGCCGTTGGATTTTTTGATCGGACGGAGGCTGATTGTTTGGCATTGCAAGGTGCATATGGTTGACTTTTTCAGAGTTCTGTTTCGTTACGTTTCTTAAGCGTATGTGTGTGATATCATCAAAACACGTGTGTGTGTGTGTGTGTGTGTGTAAACTGTAACAGATATTGAAATGATCATATATGGTATGCTGCAATATTGAAAATTGTGAAACAAGCTTGGAGCTTCTGTCTCAAATTATTTTTTTAATCTTTGGCTTTCATTTTGATGTAGTCTAAAACATCAGAGGTTACAGTTGTATTTTTTCTCTAGTTGTTGATAGACTTCATACTTTGGACTTGTAAGGAAACTCGAATTTGTGAACGGTTGCAAAGAGTTCTAACGATAGGAGCATCAGCTGCCATGGAGGTAGTCTCAAACCCTCGAAGCAACCCATATACATGTGAGTGATCAACCGCATATGATGTGCATTATTTTACTCGTGATATAATTTTAATTTTATTATGATTTTCAATTGAGTTAAAATTACACCTCCCAATTTGGTTATCTTAATCAATGATTTTGGGAGGGGGTGTTTAATTGAATCTAGTGAAATTGCTTCTAAAATTTTGAAGTTTTGAGAGCATTATTCTAAGAATTTAAATAGTTCAATTATTTTTTGTGAAAAAAAAGGTATGTTTTCCACATCTTATATGTTTTAACCTACAAAAGTATGAAAGTCTAAATTTATGTATCATTTGTGTATGTATTTATTTGGTTTTATAATATTTTCTTAACTTTCAAGATGCTCAAAGGTGATGGGAATAAGGGGTGACCATGTGAAGAGTCTTTTGATGTTCGAATCGGATTAGGTAAATCAGTTGTGCTGAATTAGTCATCTATTTCAAAAGCATTATTTATTCTTCGTAATGAAGTTGGATCTATCGTTGAAACAGTTACATGTATCTATGTTTCAATACTGTTCTTACAATCATTTGTATCTCTATGTAAGATGCTATAAATCAACTCCGTTTAGTTATTGGAAAATGATGTATCAAAATTTTGTATATTGAATAACAAAATGTCCATCAATTGCAAATACTTGAATTGATGATTAACTTTTGATACATCAATTGCAAATATTGTTTTATTTCACATTTGAATTGATGATTAACTTTTGAATTTGATTGGGTTTGGTTAAACAGGGACTATTAGAGAAATCATAAGAGGAAGATGCTTGCTACACTTGGAGTTTTGGCTAAACATGGAGTATGCGAAGGCTTCTCTAATTGGTACGTTGGGCACAATCAAATTTTAGACTCGGATATGGTTTGGATTCGTCAATTTGGGATAATCTTAAAAACTAACTTCTGAAACGCTATTGAATTTGTATGTATCTATGATTTTGTGGGTGTTTAGGAAATTTGGCTGAACAAGAGCACCGGATGGGTTTTCTTGATAAGGCATTGACGATTACAGGGATTGATGATTGGAAATATCAGATCACATTTGAACTGATGAATCTAGGTGAGCACTTTAGTGTTGTAAATGGGATTTTGATTTTTGTGATTGTCTAGTTGAATCTAGGTGAGCACAATTTCATACACGTGTGTGTATAATCATATATGGGTACTGTAATATTAAAGAGTTTGATCCAGTGCTGGGTGGGAATTGAATGCAGGTATTGGGGAGGTTTGGAAATCAAAAGGCCAGCATAGGCTGCCAGTGATTTGTTTGGTCTTGTTTTACTAATGTTCAAATCACGCCAGTTCCATCCAATCTTAATCAAGTTACTACAGGTAACCATTATTTAGTACCCATTTATTAACCTTTTAAAATGCAATGAATTATTTCTACTCAACATTTATAGTTTGTCTTTTTCATTCTATATCTGATCATTCCTTTTAAAGTTTGAAAATCACTTCATGGCTTACTTTATGAGCTTATTTAGTTAAATTGGTGGAAGGGACTTGCTGGTGGTTTGGTTTTGGAATTTGCTGTTGTTGTTGAGTTTATTTTAAATGTTAAAACATGTTAGATTTAACGAATAAACAAATGAAACTATGTCAAAATTTTCTAAAATCCATAAACATTCTAAATTGATTAAAAACATACCGTTAGAGAATATGACGATATAGGAGGCCCGCACACCTCGCACGGGACCAATTTAAATTGTTGGAACTGACCGCGTAGTCCTGGATCTCCCGGTTTGAGAATATGACGATAATTTTCAAAAATGAACACTTAAACTTAAAAACAAGCCGTTAAAGGGTGAAAATCCAAACCAACCACCAAATGACATCGTAGGGGGCACGAACACCACGCACGGGACCAATCTAACTTGTAGGAACTGATCGCGTAGTCCCAGGTCTCCCGGTTTGAGAGTATGACGATAATTTGCAAAAATCACACTTAATTAAAAATATGCCGTTAAAGGGTGAAAATCCAAACCGGCCCCCAAACGACCCCGTAGGAGGCACGAACACCTCGCACGGGACCAATGTAACTTATAGGAATTGACAGCGTAGTCCCGGGTCTCCCGGTATGAGAGTATGACGATAATTTCCAAAACTCACACTTAGTTAAAAACAGGCCGTTAAAGGGTGAAAACCCAAACCGGCCCCCAATCGACCCCGTACGAGGCATGAACACCTTGCACGGGACCAATGTAACTTGTAGGAACTGACAGCGTGGTCCCGGGTCTCTCGGTTTGTGAATAGGATGATAATTTGCAAAAATCAACACTTAAACTTAAAAACATGCCATTAAAGGCTGAAAATCCAAACTAGCCCCCAAACGACCCCGTAGGAGGCACGAACACCTCGCACGGGACCAATGTAACTTGTAGGAACTGACCGCGTAGTCCCGGGTCTCCTGGTTTGAGAGTATGACGATAATTTGCAAAAATCACACTTAGACTTAAAAACATGCCGTTAAAGGGTGAAAACTCAAACTGCCCCCCGAACGACCCCGTAGGAGGCACAAACACCTCGCACGGAACCAATGTAACTTGTAGGAACTCATCGCGTAGTCCCGAGTCTCCCAGTTTGAGAGTATGACGATAATTTAAAAAAATCACACTTAGAGTTAAAAACAGTCCGTTAAAGGGTGATAATTCAAACCGGCCCCCAATCGACCCCGTACGAGGCACGAACACCTCGCACGGGACCAATGTAACTTGTAGTAACTGACAGTGTAGTCTCGGGTCTCCTGGTTTGTGAATAGGATGATAATTGGCAAAAATTAACACTTAAACTTAAAAACATGCCGTTAAAGGGTGAAAACCCAAACCAGCCCCCAAACGACCCCGTAGGAGGCACGAACACCTCGCACAGGACAAATGTAAGTTGTAGGAACTGACCGCGTAGTCCCGGGTCTCCCGATTTGAGAGTATGATGATAATTTGCAAAAATCACACTTTGGCTTAAAAACATGCCGCTAATGGGTGAAAACCCAAATCAGCCCCCAAACGACCCCGTAGGAGGCACGAACACCCCACACGGGACCAATGTAACTTGTAGGAACTGACCGCATAGTCCAGGGTCTCCCGATTTGAGAGTATGACGATAATTTATAAAAATCACACTTAGTTAAAAACATGCCGTTAAAGGGTGAAAACGTAAACCGACCCCCAAACGACCCCGTAGGAGGCACGAACACCTCGCACGGGACCAATGTAACTTGTAGGAACTCGCCGTGTAGTCTCGGGTCTCCCGGTTTGAGAGTATGATGATAACTTGCAAAAATTACACTTAGAGTTAAAAACAGGCCGTTCAAGGGTTAAAACCCAAACCGACCCCCAATCGACCCCGTAAGAGGCACGAACACCTCGCACGGGACCAATGTAACTTGTAGGAACTGACAGCGTAGTCCCGGGTCTCCCGATTTGTGAATAGGATGATAATTGGAAAAAATCAACACTTAAACTTAAAAACATGCCGTTAAAGGGTGAAAACCCAAACTGGCCACCAAACGACCCCATAGGAGGCACGAACACCTCGCACGGGACCAATGTAACTTGTAAGAATTGATCACGTAGTTCCGGGTCTCCCGATTTAAGAGTATGACGATAATTTGCAAAAATCACACTTAGACTTAAAAACATGCCGTTAAAGGGTGAAAACCCAAATCAGCCCCCCAACGACCCCGTAGTAGGCACGAACACCTCGCATGGGACCAATATAACTTGTAGGAACTGACTGTGTAGTCCCGGGTCTACCGGTTTGAGAGTATGACGATAATTTGTAAAAATCACACTTAGTTAAAAACATGCCATTAAAGGGTGAAAACCCAAACCGACCCCCAAACGATCCCGTAGGAGGTACGAACACCTCGCACGAGACCAATGTAACTTATAGGAATTGACCGAGTAGTCCCGAGTCTCTCGATTTGAGAGTATGACGATAATTTGCAAAAATCAGCACTTAAAACTTAAAAATAAGTGGTTAAAGGGTGAAAACCCAAACCAACCCCCAAACAACCCCGTAGGGGGCACGAACACCTCGCACGGGACCAATGTAACTTGTAGGAACTGACCGCATAGTCTAGGGTCAAAAACATGCCATTAAAGGGTGAAAACCTAAACCAACCCCCAAACGACCCCGTAGGAGGCACGAGCACCTCACACGGGACCAATGTAACTTGCGGGAACTGACCGCGTAGTCCCGGGTCTCCCAGTTTGAGAGTATGACGATAATTTGCAAAAATCACACTTAGAGTTAAAAACTGGCCGTTAAAGGGTGAAAACCCAAACCGGCCCCCTATCGACCCCGTAGGAGGCACGAACACCTCGCACGGGACCAATGTAACTTGTAGGAACTGACAGCGTAGTCCCGGGTCTCCCGGTTTGTGAATAGGATAATAATTGACAAAAATCAACACTTAAACTTAAAAACATGCCGTCAAAGGGTGAAAATCCAAACTGGCTCCCAAACGACCCCGTAGGAGGCACGAACACCTCGCACAAGACCAATGTAACTTGTAGGAACTGACCGCTTAGTCCCGGGTCTCCCGGTTTGAGAGTATGACGATAATTTACAAAAATCACACTTAGACTTAAAAACATGCCGTTAAAGGGTAAAAACCCAAATCAGTCCCCAAACGACCCCGTAGTAGGCACGAACACCTCGCACGGGACCAATGTAACTTGTAGGAACTGACCGCGTAGTCCCGGGTCTCCCGGTTTGAGAGTATGACGATAATTTATAAAAATCACACTTAGTTAAAAACATGCCGTTAAAGGGTGAAAACCCAAACCGGCCTCCAAACGACCCCGTAGGAGGTACGAACACCTCGCACGGGACCAATGTAACTTGTAGGAACTGACCGCGTAGTCCCGGGTCTCCCGGTTTGAGAGTATGACGATAATTTATAAAAATCACACTTTAGACTTAAAAACATGCCGTTAAAGGGTGAAACCAAAACCAACTCCCAAACGACCCCGTAAGGGGCACGAACACCTCGCACGGGACCAATGTAACTTGTAAGAACTGACCGCGTAGTCCTGAGTCTCCTGATTTGAGAGTAGGACGATAATTTATAAAAATCAGACTTAGTTAAAAACATGTCATTAAAGGGTGAAAACCCAAACCAATCACCAAACGGCCCCGTAGGAGGCACGAACACCTTGTACGGGACCAATGTAACTTGTAGGAAATGACCTCGTAGTCTCGGATCTCTCGATTTGAGAATATGACGATAATTTGCAAAAATCAACACTTAAACTTAAAAACAAGCCATTAAAGGGTGAAACCCAAACCAACCACCAAATGAACCCGTAGGGGGCACGAACACCTCGTACGGGACCAATGTAACTTGTAGTAACTGATCGCGTAGTCCCGGGTCTCCCGGTTTGAGAGTATGACGCTAATTTGCAAAAATCACACTTAGTTAAAAACAAGCCGTCAAAGTGTGAAAATCCAAACCAACCCCCAAACGACCCCGTAGGAGGCACGCACACTTCGTACGGGACCAATGTAACTTGTAGGAACTGATCGCGTAGTCCTGGGTCTCCCGATTTGAGATTATGACGATAATTTGCAAAAATCAGCACTTAAACTTAAAAACAAGCCGTCAAAGGGTGAAAACTCAAACAAACCCCCAAACGACCCCGTAGGAGGCACGAACACCTCGCACGGGACCAATGTAACTTGTAGGAACTGACCGCGTAGTCTCTGGTCTCCCAGTTTGAGAGTATGACGATAATTTGCAAAAATCAGCACTTAAACTTAAAAAAAAGCCGTTAAAGGGTTAAAACCCAAACCACCCCCCAAACGACCCCGTAGGGGGCACGAACACCTCGCACGGGACCAATGTAACTTGTAGGAACTGGCCGCGTAGTCCCGGGTCTCCCGATTTGCGAATAGGGCGATAATTTATAAAAATCAACACTTCAACTTAAAAACATGTCGTTAAGGGGTGAAAACCCAAACCAGCCCCCTAACGACCCCGTAAGAGGCACGAACACCTCGCACGGGACCAATGTAACTTTTAGGAACTGACCGCGTAGTCCCGGGTCTCCCGGTTTGTGAGTATGATGATAATTTCCATTCATATATGTAATTTTTTTGTTTTGAGTATTTTTTTTTATAAATTATTGGGTTACTAATATCGTATCTTTTTTGTATTCTATTTTTTTTGCAGGATAAGTGTTTATCGTTGGCTTTTATTCATGTGGAACACACAAAGAACTCAATGGTTTACAACAAGGGGTTTATTAATGATTCTATATTTTTGTGTCATGATCGTACGGTCTTTTGTTGTTTTATTATTGACTTTTATGGCCATGAGGGCTTTTGTAAGTTAATTGTTATATTTTGTGGCCGTGCGGGCTTTATGTTAGGCAGGTTTTGTATTAACAGGCTTTGGAATGTCCAGAAAATAGAGGAAACTCTGCCCAATTTTTTTGGGCCTGTGAGCAGTTAAAGACTTGTAATATTTTGAAGTTTGTATGTACATTAGTTTATTAATAACGCACAATATTATTAATTTGTGAATTTTGTGCTTTCAAATATTTTTTTTTAAATAAAAAAATTGGCACAGTTTAAAACCGTGGCAAAAGTGTATCATATTTTGGCACGGTTTTAAACTGTGCTAATTTTTTTTAAACTGTGCTGAATTTGGCACATTTAAAAACTGTGCCAAAAGTGCGAGAAATATCAAATTCCGGCATGGTTTAAAAGTGTGCCAGAAGTGTTCCTATTTTGCTGAATCTGGCACAGTTAAAATCTGTGCCAAAAGTGTGCAAGAATTATCAAATTCTGGTACGGTTTAAAAGTGTGCCTGAAGTGTTCCTGTTTGGCTGATTCTGGCACAGTTAAAAACTGTGCCAAAAGTGTGCCAGAAATATCAAATTCTGGCACTGTTTAAAAGTGTGCCAGAAGTGTTCCTGTTTGGCTGATTCTGGCACACTTTTGAGCCGTGCCAGAAAAAAATTCCCATTTTGGAACACCTGATTCTGGCACAGTTCAAAATCGTGCCAGATTTGATCTGGCACAGTTTTAAACCATGCCAGAATCCTGTTTTTGGTGTAGTGTTATTAGCACCTCACCTAATAAGAAGGAAGAAGCAATCTCAAAACTTGGTGCTGATTCATTTTTGGTTAGTAGTGACCCACATCAGATGCAGGTTGGAATGGGCACATTAGATGGTATAATTGATACAGTATCTGCAGTTCACAGTGTTCAACCATTACTTAGTCTATTGAAGTGTCATGGAAAGCTTATTATGGTTGGTGCACCTGAGAAGCCACTCGAGCTACCTGTGTTTTCGTTGCTTATGGATGGGAGGAAGCTTGTGGGTGCGAGTGGTATCGGAGGGATGAAAGAGGCGCAAGAGATGCTTGATTTTCCTGCTGAAAATAACATAACCGCGGATGTTGAGGTTAACACTACCATGGAGAGGTTGTTGAAGGCTGATGTTTGTTGCCTTTTGTCATTGACGTAGGCAACACATTGAAGGCTTGAGTCGTGTATGAGTCTTGTGTTTCCTGAAACTATTTTTATACATAAGTTATTCACCCTCTTCTGGGAACTTTAATTTCTTGAGTTTACACTCAAACTACTTACAGAGCCATTTTATATCACTGTTACAGTCTTGAATTAGAATAATAATAATAATAAAAATAATAATAATAATATATAAAAAAACAAAAAAAAAACATCAAAACCATAAATCATATTAGAGTATCGATAACCCTCATAATCGAAATCATAACTAAAAAACTGCAAATTCTAAATCAGATCCACCCTAATCAATGGAAATGAGAAAACATATTTCATATTAGTTCCTATATTGGGGAATTTAATCAAATGATATATGTGAACCATGTGAATCTCATCAAGTCAAGCTACTGCATTGCTCATACTTTAAGTTATCAGATTTAGGTGAAAGAAAAGTATAATCATGGAAAAAAAAATTAAGGAATAATCTTATGGGTTTCTTTCTCTCCATCATTGTTTCCTGCCAAGAGAAAACATCATAAGACACTAACTGAAAAATATACAATGGCATAATGAAAACAACCAATTCCAAATAGGTTTATTGAAAGGTCAAAGTTTACCCATATCCATAATAAAAATTCGGAGATGGAGAGTTGAAACAGAGGTGAAGTTGAGAGTTGGAATAGATTTGAAATATATTTTATTTTATATCCATGAAGAAACCCACTTCATTTCATATCCATAAAAAACCCATTTAAAATAGATTCCGCAACACATGATACATGTATCAACAAAATCTGCAAATTTCATGAGCAACCATATTATCCTCTACCAGATTCACGATCTTTCCAAATTGAATAAAAAATTTCAAATCTCACAACTATGGTCGAAAAAATCCAAGAGTTATGTAAACCATAACACTGTATTAAATCTCAAATCTAACCAAGATATATGTAACATACATAAACACTCGCCTTTGAGCCACTGTACAATTTCAAGATTTCCATCAAACAAAAGGGGTAATACCAGTTGGAAGACTGCAAAAGCTGAAATTCGTTGTCGCCGTAGGCAGTGAGGGAAACCAAATATATATATATGGATATATGGAGAGAAGAAAAAGTTGGAGTAAGAGTGGCAGAATATAAAAAGGTAGAAATATATGTAAGGTTATGGAAGAAGTGCGAAGTTAGTAGTTGTGTCGCCGTGCTAATGTGCTGAGAAATGAGAACGCCAAGGGAGTAACTAAGGGACTCTTCATATTTTGCCTACGTGGATAGGCTCTTTGTATAGGAATCATAAATGCTTGTTTAGCATTTTATAGTAGTATAGAGATTACAGTGTATATTTATACATCAAGAACATTTTTTGTTTAGGAGATATGGAGTTGTAGAATTTTGGAACTTTTTGCAAATATTCACGAACATCTATTTGGACTCATTCTTGATGGGGTTGTCTTCAGTAAAGATTCTTGAACAATTTTTTGGAAATTATGTAGCAAATACAGAAATAGAACTCTTTATTGTATCACAACAATGTCAACTTTAATACAACAATGTAACTTTATAAATCTTCAAGGCGTGATGTCACTTTCCTAAATACAGTATTTGCCCCACACGAATAACTTCAGTATACAAACGAGAATCAACAAATCCGTACTCAAGATACAATGAAGCAATTGCACTGTCTACAAATTGTATGTCTGAAGACAGCCTTTGGATGCAGCAGCGAAGAACAGTCAATCAAGTTCTTATTCTGTTTCTGTGTACAAAATAGAATAAGAGAATTTGTATCTCCTGAAAATTGTAAGAGAGTAATAGCAGAATTTGGAAATCTGAAACTAGGTTTTTGTTATCAATGTAATTTCGTTTTAGGCAGCCTTTATTTATAGATAATGAAAAACTTTGTCTTCAAGAGTCATGACTGTTGGATTAATAGTCTTAAGTCAATTCCAAAATGGTATGACTGTTAATTACCAACAGTCTTAAGTCATTTTCGAACAGGTACAATTAATACCGAATCGGTTTTGCAGGGTCAACCAAAAAGCGATCGCGCCCAAGCTATCGCTATCCGACCCGGACGAATCCCGATAACCCGCTACCACTGCGGACACGCGGCGTGGGAAGTGCAAAGTGCGCCACTAGCGCATCTACAGCCCACTGGCCCGCACCTGCGCGCGCGTACAGTGTATTGAGGTCTCTTGAATAGCCTCTTAAATTCTAGATAAATTAACTCTTCATCTTCCATTTGTACTTATTAAGTGCACAAATTCTTATTATTTTTCCAATGTGAGACTCAAAGGTTGCCCATTCCTTTTATAGCTTAGTGGTGACACTTAGCTTTGTACATTTTCCAATGTGGGACACTATCCCCTTTTATATTTGGGTTAACTTTCCACCTCTTCCACACACTTCCAATATGGGACAAGAACTTTAAGCTCTTACACCCGAAACTCTTACTCACTTATTTTATAAAATCTCCAATACAATTCAACAATTTTATTTGAATAGTCATTTAGCATAAATAATGTGATTCTTACATTTAATTAAATTGTGACGTTGTTTATATTTAACAGGAAGAGGTTTTTGGTTTCTTAGCTCGAATTCCCTTTAATGGTAATATTCTCAATACACCTTTCAATTAGAGTTAATTTTTCAATGATTTGTTAAAAGTAAAAGTTGAACTGACACTTCACAAATTTATTTAATCAAGGAATGACTTTCAAAAAGCAGTGAAAAAAACGGAAGTGAGGCAGGTTAATTAAGAAAAATATATAAGATAAGTAATTTGATTCGAGCTATCTTCGTCTCACACTTCTATTCTCTCTCCAAACTTTGAGCGCCAACTGTGAGCGATAACTCATTCCACAAGGGTTCGATGTTCTTCTCATCTCTTTATCTCTTTCCTTTTTTTCATTGCGTAGGATAATGTATTTGGTCTATTCATCTCATTTAATTTATGTTATGATCTGAACATTGAGATAAATTTAGGCATTCCTATGAGTCTATAGGAAATGTGGTTTAGAGGCATAACTTTTTACGATGCATTTTGCGTGATCCAATGAATCAAATTTTTTAGAATGTCCAGATTTGACTGTTTATATTTTTCTTTTTCTGACAGATATTTTACTTGTGTTGGACAAGGGATTTTGGCTCGAGTTATATTTTTACCATTATTCCTCTTTACAGTTCTACCACTTAGGTTTGAGAACACGTGGTTGTTTCAATAGTCATTTATCATTATGACCGTTAAATATTATTGATCTTAAAGATGTTATAGAAGTTGATTTGAACCAATAAAATGTGAATGGAATATAACGATAAAGACTTTAAAGGTTTCTTCAAGAATTGGTGGTAATGTAATGCTCAAGGTTGGGAAGGGTATAAAAGGATGAAAGACTAGAAAAAGGTTAAGCAAGACATGAAAAAATGAAGTGTTGATGTTTTGGGGGAAAAGAAAAAAAATTCCATATTAAACAGAACTAACGATATTGAAGCAGATGATTGGATTGGTAAGGAAAAAATAGCGTAGCTTGATAGATCTTTTAACAAAGAGAGAGATACATCAGGGAAGTGTTAGGGTGATACAATCAAAGGATGGATAACTCCCCAATGGTAGCTTTGAAAATGTGTTGGGATGTTGTAAAAGAGGACATTTTGAAAATTTCCAAGGAATATTTTGACAGTGGGGGTAATAATGGAAAAACAAATACAACCAGGGGCGGATCTGGGGGGGTGCCAGGAGGGGCGGTGGCCCCCCCGAGATCTAAAAAAAAAAAATTTTTAGGGGTATAAAATGTGTAATTTTTTTTTTAGGGGTGCAATTTTTAAGGGACGCCCCTCCTGATAAAAAATTGTTTATCAGGAGAGGTGCAATTTTTAAGGGACCCCCCTCCTGATAATTTTTTTTTTAGGGGTGAAATCTTGTCTACACTGTCTTTTGATAAAAAATTTGTATAAAACTTGAATTAACCCAAAAAAAATTTGCCTCGGGGGCTCCCGCCCCCGAACCCCCGGCACCACTCAAAACTTTCGCCCCTCCTGACAAAAAATCCTGAATCCGCCACTGAATACAACATATATTTGTTTGATTCCCATCAATGTATCTTCATCGAGTTTGTGACATCTGTTTATAATTAGTTGGCAAGACTAATAGGTGTTGAAAGATGGTGCACAGATAAATATTTTACCTCTCCAGCTCCAACTCATAACTAGAATCGTCGTCAACTTGATGTTCTCATCAATCCTATTTTATTTTTGAAAATCTTCTACTTCTATTAATGGCAGAAAAGCCAATTCTCGTACCCTTGCTTTAAATTTTACGTCTTTAATTTCTTTAAATATTGAATTGGTATTTAAATATTAAGGTTGCTCTCGCTATGACCTGAGGTCACGGGTTCGATTCACGAAAACAGTTTCTCTGCGCAAGCAGGAGTAAGACCGCGTACATCCAGCCCCCCAATACCCCGCAGTGGCGGGAGCCTCGTGCACTGAATTTGCCCTTTTATTGAATTTGGTTATAAATTTATTTGGGCTATCTGGTATAGATTGAAAATTATGTTTATGGCAGTGGAATTATTGCTACCGTGTTTGGAGCTTGTGGTTTTCTTGAACGTTATCTTCTGCAATAACTTTGTGAGTTGTGCATTAATTTTTTAATTGATTATGTAGGTTCTTAATGTACATTTTTCGATTAAGTTTTCAAAAACTCCATTAATTTGTTTTAAATCACTACTATTCAAACGTTTTTCATTTTCCACTTTTGTTGACATGAGAGCTTTGGCGTATTCCAAAATGAATTCTTTCATAATTACCATCAATTTTGTTACCTATAACGCAAATAGAGATTAATTTATAACATCATTATGCCATTTGGTTATACAACCTGCTTCTACATCATATTCTTCTTATTGTTTACTGAATTTAGGTTTGGTAAGTAAGAAGCCTATGATGTAATAAAGATATATATTTTTTTGAAATGAAAAAATAAATATATAAATATGGAATATATTTAATTTAGTTACATGGTGATGTGACGATTCCACTTGGTGGTGTTTCAATCACTTTAGCATTTATGTAAATTGATTGGAATGGTAACACCTTGTTGTGTACTCCATTTATGCTGATTTAGGTGTACATTTTACTGATTTATTTATGTGTTTATCATGATAATGGATATGTTAACCTATAATTATTTTTTATATAAATTATTCTCATTATAAAGTAAAAATCACTTTAGATAATACAGTTTGTTGATGACAGTAGAGAGCGAAGTTGATGCTTTAATAGCAGATGAGGCTTTTGAGTGAAAAACACAGTTACTTTTTTTTGTGTGTCTGCGCGCGTATGAAACCTAGATTAATTATAAGAGTATGGTCGCATTTTTTAACATTTTACTATTCTTATAATGTCACATTTTAGCTAATTGTAGAACTTGGTAAATTATTTTTTAATCAGTTCCATGTTGGCTTGTCCACATAGGCAAGCCTATGTTGAACCTCAGTCTATAATTTTTTAAAAGGATTGGTAACCTTATGTTGAACTTGCCTCCATTTACTTAATTGATCATTACTTGATAACTCTTAGTAGCGTGTAATTTTTGAATTGTGATTTATCCCGAGGTGAAAGATTGTATATTTGTACAATTAGGAACCGTGGAACAGACATTTGGAATTTAAAATGCACTTTAAGGTTATGCTTTAATAGTATAAAGTCAAGTAGAGTAGAAAATACAAGTATCTTGATTGGAGTTAGCGAAGTGAGTTTACAGGTGGCTGGAGTCAATGATGCTCTTCGTAGACATGTCCTATTATAAATATATTTTTAGAGTCTCACTATTCCCAATTCAAATTTACATTCCCCCACTCCACCTTTTTGCTAAAAGACACTACTATCCTTAACAATTACTTTTCACATATTTATCTTCATCTCACTCCAACTTTTATTGTTAACAACTCAATTAAGAGTATAAATTGAACGAGGTGAGATCTTCTAATATTTACAAAAAAAAATCCAATCAATAGCCACATTAAAGAATAAATTTTCAAAAAAAATTATTAATACATTTACTGATAAAAAAAAATAGTTTGAACAAATATAATATTTTGTCAAAAGCCTATTATTTATTTTAAAATACATAATATTATGCAAATAAAAAAAATATAATATTTTGAATATAAATAAATCTAATAATCTGGAAAATAATTTTTAAATATTCTGAAAATACATAATATTCTAGGAAAAAAATATTATTATTTATTATAGAAATGGAAGTTAATCAAAAAACTATTTTTAAATACGTAACATTTAGAAAATAAAAACATAATGTTTTGACTATAAACATCCTGGTATTCCGGAAAATAATTTTTTTTATATTCTAAAAATATAAAAATCACAAAAGCCTGTTTTTATTTAAAAAAACATTCGGTTATTTAAAAAAAATGAATTATTATTATTTTATTGAAACGAGCGTTAATTAAAACTGTTTTGTTATTTATATGAAAAAAGGACATTATTTTTATAAAAAAAATGTTGACGATAATTATATCAAATAAAAAATGGACATCATTTTTATAAAGAAAGACTGGACGAACTTTTATTAAAAAACACAACTTTTTTTATAAAACTGTATTTTTTTATAAAAAGAATTAAGTCGTGATTTTGACACATTACTAATTTTGTATTTTATACTTTAATACACGATATGACATAAATAGTGTGATTTATAATTTTCACGCCACATTAAATACAACATGACATGAATAACATGAGTAACCTTATTAATTTAATATTGTGTCACTCACAACAAATTATTCGTATCATATTGTATTCATTTTGATGTGAAAATTATAAATCATGATATTCGTGTCATGTGGTGCATTAAAGTATAAAATGCGAAAAATAGTAATTTATAAAAATCACAACTTAGTTTTTTACAAAAAAATACAGTTTTATGAAAAAGTTATGTTTTATAATAAAAGTTTCGTCCAGTTTTTCTTTCTAAAAATGATGTCCATTTTTTATTTGATATAATTATCGTCAACATTTTTTTATAAAAAGAATGTCCATTTTTTTATATAAATAACAAAACAGTTTTTTACTAACGCTCGTTTCAATAAAAATAATAATAATACGTTTTTTTAATAAATAATCGAATGTTTTTTTTAAATAAAAACAGACTTTTGTGATTTTTATACTTTTAGATTGTTAAAAAAATTATTTTCCGGAATACCAGGATGTTTATATTCAAAACATTATGTTTTTTATTTCTAAAATATTACGTATTTGAAAACAGTTTTTTGATTAACTTCCATTTCTATAATAAATAATAATAATTTTTTCCCACAATATTTTTTATTTTCAGAATATTTAAAAATTATTTTTCAGAATATTAGATTTGTTTATATTCAAAATATTATGTTTTTTTTATTTTCAGAATATTATGTATTTTAAAATAAATAATAGATTTTTGAAAAAAATATTATATTTGTTTGAACTAATTTTTTTTATAAGTAATTGTATTAATAATTTTTTTTGGAAATTTATTCTTTATGTGGCTATTTATTTGCATTTTTTTTTAGAAATATTAGAAGATCTCTCTTCCTTCAATTTGTACTTTCAATTGAGTTGTTAGCAATAAAAGTTGGTGTGAGATGAAGACAAATATGTGAAAAGTAATTATTAAGGGTAGTAGAGTCTTTTAGTAAAAAGGTGGAGTGGGGGAATGTAAATTTGGGACTCTATTTTTATCCTACTATTACGTTGCAAATCTTGACATATCACTCTAAAAAGTTGCTTCAACATGTTAATGATAAGAGTACAAAGGTTATTCCAAGTTTTCACAATAAAGTTGGATGAAATAATGCATAATAATTGCAAACTCTTTACTGGTTGAGCTTAGACTTTGTTATTTGATTTGCAGATTCATGAAGAAGCTATAAAATTTTATTATTAAAGTCGGGGTAGTTATTTCTAATGGCATTGCACCTATTTACCACAAGGTCTTATACTCCTTTTCTGTTTATTATTATTATTATTATTATTATTATTATTATTATTATTATTATTATTATTATTATTATTATTATTATTATTATTATTATTATTTTGTCTTACGTAATTATGGACCTTACTAAGGTTGTAAAATTATACGATCAAACTGGGTTGGCAACCTATGATTCCCTTCCAAAAGAACCTAACTTCTATCAAAGTTAGGCAGTCTGTAGTGATTTTTTAGTTTATCTGTATAGGTTCTGTTTTAAACCGTTGGCTTGTGTGTGTGTGTACTGTTCGCTTGTGTGTGTGTGAATCTCAATTTTTTTGGTTCAACTATTGTGAATAGAATTGAATGTATGTTTTCTACTATGTCATGTACTTCTACACTTTTCTTAGGTTGCTGAAATCAACTTTTCTTAGGGTCAACTATTTTGAAAAGAATTGAATGTATGTTTTCTATTTAAGGTTGAGTTACTTGTAAGAAATATGAAGAGAAATACAAGTGGGTTGCTGAAATTGATTTGAAATTAACTCTTGAAGAAGCACTCATTTCCATTTTATGATGAAACTTTCATATTATTGTCATATCATAATCATCTTAGGTAAAAAAATGTTGGAGATTTTATAAAATAAGTGAGTAAGAGTTTTGGGTGTAAGAGCTTAAAGAGTTTGTCGCACATTGAAAGTGTGTGAAAGAGGTGGGAAGCTAACCCAAATATAAAAGGGGATAGTGTCCCACATTGAAAAATGTACAAAGTTAACTGTCACCACTAAGCTATAAAAGGAGTGGGCAACCTTTGAGTCCCACATTGAAAAAATATTAAGAATTTGTGCACTTAATAAGGACAAATGGAAGATGGAGAATTAATTCATCTAGCATTTAAGAGGCGATTCAAGAGACCTCAATACGGTGCGAAGCACCGTATGCGCGCGCGGATGCGAGTGCGGGGCAGTGGGCTGTTGAGGCGCATGCCGCGGGTTGCCGGGATTCGTCCAGGTCGGATCTAGGGCGGGGTCACTTACGAAAGACGCTACAAGTAAGAAGTTCCTTATCGGTCAGTTTTTAAGATTTAAAATGCATGATAATAGGCCTGTGCTAGAACAATTTCATGACATCCAACGCATCATAAATCATTGCAAACTGAAAAAATTAAATATGGATGATAATGTAATTGTTGCTGTCATAATTGAAAAACTTCCTCCTTTTTGGAAAGATTACAAGAAAGAACTCAAACACAAAAAGAAGGATCTATCACTTGAAGCATTATAGACTCATTTAAGAATTGAACAAGAGTCTCGAATTCTAGATGGTAAAGAGGAACAAGAAAATTCTGTTTCTAAGGTCCATGTGGTGGAGGAAGGAAGGGAGCAAAAATATGGCAATCATGGAAAAAATAACAAGCGGAAGAATTTTTCAAATAATTCTAAAGCAAACAAAAAGAAGAAAGGAAATTATTTTCATTGCAACAAACCAGGTCACTTCAAGAAGGATTTTCGTGAGTTCAAGAAACTAAAGGAAAAAGGAGGGACATCAAACACAAAGCAAAAATTTGCTGCTATGATATCCGAGGCTAATATGCTTGGAGAAGACAACTCTTGGTGGGTTGATTCTGGTGCCACAAGGCATGTTTGTAAGGACATAAACTTATTCTTTGCTTATGAAATAGTGGAAGGAGATGTTCTCTATATGGAAAATTCTTCTACTGCTGCGGTTAAAGGCAAAGGGACACTGTATCTCGAATTCACTTCTAGAAAAATCCTTAGCCTCACCAATGCTTTTCATGTTCCTGATGTTAGGAAAAATTTAGTTTCTGGAAGTCTTCTTAACAAATTTGGCTTTAAGCTTGTATTTGAGTCAGACAAATTTATTCTGACTAAGAATGGTACCTTTGTAGGCAAAGGATATTTGTATGAGGGCATGTTTAAGCTCAATATCAATGAAAAAGATTCTTCTGCTTATATCGTTGATTGTCTTTCATTATGGCATAGTCGTTTAGGACATATTAATACAAAGAAAATGCATTTCATGGTTAATTTAAATTTAATTCCTAAATATGAGAATGATATGAATGAAAAGTGTAAAATATGCATGCAAACAAAAATAATAAGATTGCCTTTTCCAAAAATAGAAAAAATAACATCTTTGTTCCAATTAGTACATAGTGATGTTTGTGATTTGCATGGAACACCTACTAGAGGTGGTAGTAAATATTTTGCTACATTTATCGATGACTTTTCAAAATATTATTACGTATATCTTTTAAACTCTAAGGATGATGTGCTTAATAGATTTAAGACATACAAAAATGAAGTTGAAAATCAATGTGATACTAAAATAAAATGTCTTAGATCTGATAGAGGTGGTGAATATCACTTTCCTCAATTTTGTGAAGATATGGGAATTATACATGAAGTTACTGCACCTTATACACCACAACAAAATGGAGTAGCAGAAAGAAAAAATAGAACACTAACTGAAATGGTTAACGCTATGCTTTTTTATTCTGGTTTAAGTAAAGGGTTTTGGGGAGAAGCACTTTTAACTGCATGTCATATTCTGAATAGGATACCTGTTAAAGATAATAAGAAAACTCCTTACGAATTATGGAAGAATAGAAAACCTAATTTAGGTTATCTTAAAGTTTGGGGTTGTAGAGCTATTGTAAGACTACCTGAAACTAAGAGAAAGAAATTAGGAAGCAAAGGTGTTGAGTGTATTTTCATAGGTTATGCACAACATAGTAAAGCTTATAGATTTTTGGTTAGTGAACCTAATGATTCTGTTGAGGTAAATACAATAATTGAATCGAGAGATGCAATTTTTTATGAACAAAGGTTTTCTTCTATTCTTAGAATTGATAATGAAAAAGAAGTAGGCACTCCTTCACAGTTACCTGAAACTCCACCAGTAGAACAAGAAGAGATTAGAAAAAGTAAAAGACATAGGAAAGTAAAAAGCTTTGGTCCCGACTTTGTAGTCTATCTTGTTAAAAGAACTAGAGACACATCTTGTAATCAATATTCTTTGACTCTTAGCGTTGAAACAGACCCACAAACTTATAGTGAGGCAATTAAGTCTGTAGATTCAGCATTTTGGAAAGAAGCTATAAATGATGAAATGGATTCAATTTTGGGAAATAAAACTTGAAAGTTAGTAGACTTACCTCCAGGATCTAAAACCATTAAGTGTAGATGGATTTTTAAAAAGAAAATGAAAATCCATGGAACAATTGATAAATTCAAGGCTAGATTAGTTGCTAAAGTTTTTACACAAAAAGAAGAAATTGATTATTTTGATACCTATGCACCTGTTGCTAGAACCTCCACTATTAGAATTTTAATTGCATTAGCATCTATATATAATTTTGAGATTCATCAAATGGATGTGAAAACTGTCTTTTTAAATGGTGACTTAGAAGAAGAAATTTACATGGAACAACCTGAAGGGTTTGTTATGCCTGGATAAGAAAATAAAGTATGTAAACTTATTAAGTCCTTATATGGCCTAAAATAAGCACCTAAACAATGGAATGAAAAATTTGATACAGTCATTATTTCTTATGGTTTTAAAATTCATGAACCTGATAAGTGTGTTTATAGTAAATTTGCTAATGGTAAAGGTGTGATCATTTGTTTATAAGTAGATGACATGTTAATTCTTGGTACTGATTTAGAAAGCATTAATAATACAAAGAGTTTTTTGTCTTTTAAATTTGATATGAAAGATATGGGTGTAGCCGATGTCATATTAGGAATGAGAATAATAAGGAAAGATAAAAATATAATTCTCACTCAATCTCATTATGTTGAGAAAGTTTTAAAGAAATTTAATCAGTTTGATTGCACACCTGTTAGTACACCTTTTGAACCACAACTAAAGATGATCCCTAATAATGGTAGAGCTATTTCACAATTGGAATATGCACGAGTAATTGGTAGTTTAATGTATGCCATGACATGTACTCGACCTTATATTGCTTATGCTGTTGGTAAATTAAGTAGATATATTAGTAATCCAAGTTTATTGCATTGGCATGCTGTCAATAGAATATTAAAATATTGAAAAGGAATTATGGACTATGGTATATACTATAGTGGATATCCTTCAGTGTTAGAAGGGTTTTCTGATGCCAGTACTATGGCAGTTGAGTTTGTAGCATTAGCTACAACTAGTAAAGAGGTAGAATGGTTAAGGAATTTATTGATTGAAATTCCAGTTTGGCCAAAACTAATGCCTCTAATATCTATACATTGTGATAGTGAGTCTACACTTTCCAGAGCTTATAGTAAAGTATACAATGGAAAATCTAGACATATTGGCTTGAGACATAGTTATGTCAGACAAATGGTTATCAAAAGTGTAATCACAGTGGATTATGTAAAATTAAGTCAAAATTTAGCTGATCCTTTTACAAAAGGTCTTGCAAGAGGACTGGTGTCTAAGACATCAATTGGGATGGGGCTAAATCCCATTAATAATAATCACTCTTAATGGAAACTCAACTTTAAACTTGATTTATTCAAGTCTCAAGTTCAATGATTAAAGTACATCATACGACGTGATTGGAAGCACTATAAAATTTTAACATCCCAAGGATAAGTGCTTAGAACATGTAATGAATAATGAAAGATGATGAGTTTAACCTTAATAGATTTATGGTGTTTTAAGTTACATGGACACCTATGATAATCTATCTATATGAGTATGGAAGTGGTGCCGCTTCCTATGAGAACTGGGCTTGACTCTAAAGCACTCATGAAATCAAGGTATAGACACAAGGCCTAATACATGTGTCGGCTTATATGGATAATCAGTGACTAAAAGATTTGTGTGTGAAGACAAATCCGGCTGATCAATATAGATTAATAGTTCAAAGACAAGTCTACTATACTTTTATGGTTAGCCTTGACGAACCTTCATAGGGTATTGGTTCAAGTCGTGAGACACCAATGCTTATACACAGTCTTACAGACAATCAAAGATTTACAAAACTTATTTTGAAAATGGTGGAGGAATGTTGGAGATTTTATAACATAAGTGAGTAAGAGTTTTGGGTGTAAGAGCTTATCCCACATTGGAAATGTGTGGAAGAGGTGGGAAGCTAACCCAAATATAAAAGGGGATAGTGTTCCACATTGGAAAATGTACAAAGCTAAGTGTCACCACTAAGCTATAAAAGGAGTGGGCAACCTTTGAGTCCCACATTGGAAAAATATTAAGAATTTGTGCACTTAATAAGTACAAATGGAAGATGAAGAGTTAATTCATCTAGAATTTAAGAGGCTATTCAAGAGACCTCAATACTGTACGAAGCACCGTATGCACATGCACATGGGCACGCTAGTGCGCGCGTGCGGGTGCGGGGCAGTGGGCTATAGAGGCGCTAGTGGCGCACTTTTCACTTCGCATGTCGCGGGTTGCCGGGATTTGTTCGGGTCGGATCGCGGTAGCTCGAGCGTGGTCACTTTTTAGTTGACCCATGCAAAACCGATTCGGTATTAATTGTACCTGTTCGGATATGACTTAAGACTGTTGGTAATTAACAGTCATACCATTTCGGAATTGACTTAAAACTGTTAATCCAACAGTCATGACTCTTGAAGACAAAGATTTTAATTATCTATAAATAAAGGATGCCTAAAACAAAATTACATTGATAACAAAAACCCAGTTTCAAATTTCCAAACCCTGCTATTAATCTCTTACAATTTTAAGGAGATACAAATTCTCTTATTCTGTTTTGTGCACAGAAACACAATAAGAACTTGATTGACTGTTCTTCGCTGCTGCATTGAAGGGCTGTCTTCAGACATACAATTTGCAGACAGTGCAATTGCTTCATTGTATCTTGAGTACGGATTTGCTGATTCCCGTTTGTATACCGAAGTTATTCGTGTGTGGAAAATACTGTATTTAGGAAAGTGACATCACGCCTTGAAGATTCATAAAGTTACATTCTTCTATTAAAGTTGACATTGTTGTGATACAATAAAGAGTTCTATTTCTATATTTGCTTCATAATTTCCAATAAAAAAGACTATAAATTCATATTCTTAGGAGCAACAATTTTTTATATTGAGATAAAAAGATGAAACGTTGTATTTTATCCAATGTTGAAAAGAGTTTTAAATGGATCTGTGATAAATCTATATTGCTTTGACATGCTTATGTACCTATTTGAACTTCCCATTATTGGGTAACAGATACATTACTTATACTTCTTCCTTCGGAGTAGGTTAAGCTTCTTATACGTCGATGATTAGTGTATTGTCTAATTAAATTTGATTGCCGATTCTAAGAGATTTTGCTTTTTTTTTTGATTTCGTGCAGCTTTATACACAACATGCAGCTACTTTTGAAATGTTCCCTTTTTAGCCTACGAGATCCCATTACACCCACAATATATCTGTTTCCTTAACTCTGTTTCCCTCTTTTTTTTTCTATGCCCATTTCTTTCATCATATAACCTAAACATATTATTTAGTGTATGCCAAGAGTGATTTATTTACCCTTTTTGAAAGTTTCATTTTTGAGATGATTCTGATAAAACTCACATGGAATTTTTCAACATATCAAGCACTTGAATTTCACCTAAAGCGAATTGGTATGTCTATGACTAAATTGTCCATGGATTCTAAACGTTTGGTGTTTATTCATTTGGTCCAAGTATTATGAACCATTTTGCTGTGAAATTTTATGTCCATTATATTAATACACGTGTTAAAAGGATGAAACCATTCATCTTTTTGTAAATAAATCAATAAATATTTATTTCACGTTCATAAAGGTTGACTTGGGAAGTGGATTAATTTGATGTGACACCCCAACTAATTAAATATTGGGTAGCTACTCATTTATTCAAATTAATACAAAAATGTCAAGTTGGTTCAGTTCATAGCATCACCGTCGAAAACATTTTTTTAAACCATTACTAGCCACCTAATATTTAAAAAGTGAGTTGTCAAATTTTATTTAAATGAGATTAACATGCAACCAATTAAATTATTAACTAATGATACGACAATCACATCACAGTCACAACACATATAAATAGAATAATAAATGAGTCTGGAGTAACACTCCTCTGAATAATCCAAATACTAAATAAACCCAAATACAAAATTTGAAAAATAAATTAATGAACTCCAAAACTGGAATGAAAACTGAAAGTACAATGAAGCTGTCTCTACAGAAAAGGGGAGACATGCCCTAACTGATGAATAAATCTGAAATAGAATCAATGTAGAATGCAGAGGCATCTACTACCGAGGTCTTGTAACTTCCACAGCAGCTATAACACGTCAAAGGAATGGAACTCCTAAGCTTGGCGCCCCTGTGGATGGGGACCTAAAAAGTTTTTACAAGAAAATAGTTTTGAAAGCAAACGGGTCAGAGCCCGTGGTGAAAACAGTTTAAAAATATAGCAAGTGTTTAATTACGTTAAACAATAAATATTAAATACATGTTAGTTGCGTGCTCTCACGTGAGTTTTTCACCTCTCAGCTAATGTGCACGTCTAACGTATAAATCTAACCCTTACTAATTATGCCGTTAACTAACTAGTCTGTACCACTTCCTGACCTCACATTATAATATAGGGGTTTATTCAAGACATTCTAATATAACCTGCGTGTATCTCACCTTTTTATTTCTCACATCAATTTATAATAATTATCATAGGAAATTCTCATTTTTAATCTTACTCCAAACGTCTCAAGTATTCGCATTCACACTTTAATAAAGAGTCTGTTATAATTACAAGTATATTAATCTCAACATAAATATACAATTAGGGCACTCCTTGGCTAAGCTGCGGTGCACACATACTCTGCTATCGAATCCCGGTACATCACGTACATAAGGACTACGAGTTCCGAATCTCTCAAGAACCGTTTCAATAAGCAAAATCACACATATTGGAGGCGAACATAGTTCACATACCCATGGGTCACGCACATACCTACGCTCCCAGGGTCAGCTTACTTATTAACTCACAAATAAATCATTCACAGCCCTATGTCCTTAAGGTACCAATCTAAATTCCCCCCATAAGCACACAAGGATTAGATGACCCTGTTTCGAAAGTCGACTTCCCGTGATAGCAAGTATGGTAGGTATGTCATACACATATAAATTCATATACTAAGCATTCACACAACTTAGATAATTTATAATATTATTAAAGGTATGTTCTCAATCACTATACCATTATTCTAATTAGTACATTTTAATACCTCCGGATAAGATACATTATAGTCCACCAATACATCTCACGTCGTAGTTTCAAGTACTTAAAATCTAGCCCAAAAGATTATTAAGTCTCCTATTATTCCCACACTTTAATCCAATACTCCTAAGGTCTATATTTTTTCCACTAACCTTATACTATCAACTATATAAATTTAACTCATTTAATCGCAGTCTTTAATAGTACCTCACTCGTCAAACCTTATTAGGTCTAAACATAAATCCCAAATTTAATTCTAATAATAATCCGGGTCTCATATACACGCTTACTGGTCTTCCTTAAATCTAAAAGTGTTCACAAGGTCCCCACCAATAACTCTCTAGGGTCGAAATTGCTAAAATTCAACGAGGGAAAAAATATAACAATTTCTGAGAAGGTCGATCGATCGACCTGAAGTGTCGATCGATCGATCGACCTATGAATGTCGATCGATCGATCACACCAGGTGAGGCTACGGGATGCTTCATTTTTCAGTCCCAGATTTGTCCCAAAACTTCATTATATGATGTGAAATTCTAATCTAAGTATATAGGCTCATTATACAACCGAAATACATTATTTTTAACGTTCCAAAACCATTAAATCATCAATAATGAGACTCATATAGATCAAATCTTCAATAAAACCCTAGTTTTCTATTTTCTTCAAGAACCATGATATCTCTCTTCTTTGACCCGTTTTTAATTCATCAAGGGTTATGTTTTGATTACTGAATTTCATCTAGAACTAACCTACATGCAATTCCTATCCAAGATTTAGAGTTTTACACCAAAATTCACGAGTTTTCATCATCATTCAAAGCTATTAACAATTTCTACCCTAACATGGAAGAAGTATTCGCTGAAAGTTAATGGAATCAAATCACTTGCCTTAAGGTTGATGTTCATATCTGTTGATGATGTCCAAGGGCTGGTTCTTTCCTTCTTTCCGGTCACAATTCTGTCGAAAGTGGTGGTGGTGGGTGGTGGTTATGGTTTGAAGACCTTCTATAACTTCTCCTCTATCTCACGTAGCCCATTATTTGCTTTTTGGCTGATAATGGACTTCCCAATAATAATTAAATAAACCCTAAAATTCGTGGGTCTTATTTCCTTAAATTTTAAAGTGATTAAAATACCCTCCCAATTTGGCCTAAAAATGCCCTGGGTCCCAAACTAAACCCCCAACTAGTGTTTTTTGACTATTTCGACCCCTTCGGACACGTTGGCGCACTCAAAATGACCATACAATTAATAAAAGTATAATTTACTTTTTAATTTAATTAAATTGATTTCTGACGCGATTGACACGCGCGTCCCGACTTAATTTTTCCAACTGTCGTATTTATGACTCGCGACAATTTTAATAATTTCCATAGTCATATATTACCATATATACTCAGTAATACTCAATATTATCATCATAATCAAATACCAACTCACACCTCGCTAGCATTTAAATCCAGATTAATTTCCAATTAATTCTTATTTAATTTAATTAATACCATCAATCCCATTAAATAAAATCAGTAAAATTACGGGGTATTACATACTTCCCCCCTAATAATAGAATTTCGTCTCGAAATTCAAAAAATAAAATATACCTGGCAAGAATAACTCTGGATAACGCTCTCGCATCTCATCCTCGCGCTCCCAAGTGGACTCCTCGGCATTATGATGTCGTCACTGAACACGTACTAATGGTACTATTTTCGACCTCAGCTTCCTCTCGCTTTGGTACAGAATAGCAATCGACCCCTCCTCATAGGAACTATTAGGATGTAGATCTATGTCCTCTAAAGCAATGTGGGTATGGGCCAAATCATCCCTAAGATATCTCCTTAGTGGGGAAATATGGAATACGTCATGGATCCTATGCAGGTGTTCCGGTAACCCAAGTCTATACCCAACTGGCCCGATTCTCTCGATAATAGAAAATGGTCCCATATATCAAGGTGCCAATTTCCCCTTTTTCCCGAAATGCATAATCCCCTTCGTAGGGGACACTCTGAGTAGCACCTGGTCTCCCACCTTGAATTTTTTGAAGAATATCTTAGCATCAGCATAACTCTTCTGTCGGTCCTGAGCTACCCGAATACGGCTCCATATCATCTCTATCCTCGCTGAAGTATCCTGAATCACCTCCGGTCCAAGGAGTTTGTTATCCCCCACCTCTAGCCAACTTATTGGACATCGACAAGGTCTACCGTATAACGCCTCGAATGGAGCCATACTAATCGTAAATTGATAAGAGTTATTATTGGCAAATTCCACCAGTGGAAGATACTGCTCCCAATCACCTCCAAAATCTTGGATGCACCTCTGCAACATATCTTCTAACATCTGATTCGTCCACTCGGTCTGCCCATTTGTTTGCGAGTGATATGCTATACTCAGCCGCAACTCCGAACCCATTGCTTCCTGGAAGCTCTCCCAAAATTGTGAAACAAATATCCTGTCTCTTTCGGACACGATATCGAGAGGCACCCTATGGAGTCTCAGTATCTCCGCTATGAAAATCTGGGCATACTGTCCCGTAGTGTAGTCTGTTCGGACTGGCAGAAAATAAGCAACTTTGGTCAACCGGTCCACTATTACCCATATGGAGTCGTGACCCCTCTACGTTGTAGGTAACCCCGTGATGAAGTTCATGGAAATGCTCTCCCATTTTCACATAGGAACCTCTAATGGCTGTAGAAGTCCTGTCGGTCTCTGATGGTCCACTTTTACCAGCTGATAAGAGGCACATTTAGAAACGAACTTGATAATGTCTCTCTTCATTCCACTCCACCAGTATTGTCGTCCATATCCTAGTACATCTTATCCCTATCAGGATGTACCGCGAATCGCGAACTGTGCGACTCTGTCATTACTTCGTGTCTCAAGTCTTCCCCCTTAGGAACTATCTGCTCTTGACAGAACGAGTTTGCTGCCTGGGTTTGTATCACTCTCGTAACAATCTGGGGTGTAACTGTCATCACAGACATGAATGATCGGGCCAATGCGTCCTGGTGTCCCAAATCCTTCCACTTTGTTTTCCACACTTCGTCCACCTCAGCTATTGGCCTACGGCTCAACGCATCTGCTACCACGTTAACCTTCCCTGGGTGGTATTGGGTATCGAACTGATAATCCTTCATGAACTCAAGCCACCTACGTTGACACATATTTAGTTCCTTCTGCGTGAAGAGTTACTGTAGGGACTCCTGGTTCATGAAAAACGAAATTTCTCCCCCAGGAGATAATGTCTCCAAATTCGAAGAGAAAATATGACTGTCGCTAACTCTAAGTTGTGGGTGGGGTAATTCTTCTCGCGAGGCATAAGCTTACGGGAAGCATAAGCTATAGTCTGATTCTCCTATTGTAGTACACCCCCAAGTCCTAATAAGGACGCATTGGTGTAGACTAGATACTCAACTCTCGATTTGGGCAATGCTAACACTGGCACTGAGGTCAACTTGTCCTTCAACTCATTGAATGCCAGCTGGCATGCATCGTTCCAGATAAATGGCACACCCTTGCGATTCAGATGTGTCAAAGGACCCGCTATCTTTGAGAACCCCCGAATAAACCTCCTGTAGTATCCTGCTAGGCCCAAGAAACTACGTATCTCAGTCGGTGTTCACGGAGTCACTTGCCAGACGCTACTAGTACCCTTTACCATCATTATCACTTGCCATTGTCTAGATTGTCATTACCCTCTCCTTCCATCGGATGTTCCCATCACCCGTTACCAAACGATTAAACTAAATTCTATTAGTTGGTCACGGAGTCACTTTCCAGATGCTGAGACATAGGCCACCCCTTCTCACTTGGATTCGTCTTAGTTTCCCCACGCATCCACTCCCTCCGAGTCCATCCAATCATCCTCACGCTCCCGTCTATTCATAGAGTCTGAGGAGGTTAGGATTGATGCTAGGATAGGATGATGTTCCATGAGTTTATGTCCTCCATGAAGCGGGATAGGGAGAGAGCTGAGGAGGCGCTGGCTTGCAGAGATTCATTATTGTTGCAGCGAATTAAAGAGCTCCGTAGGTATGAGATGCGGCCGTGGGGTGGTTCTCTCACATTTGGGGCCTCCATTTAGAGACGGATCAAACGGTACTGGCGATGGGACTTCTCAGTGATTTTATTATGTATCTCTTTTATTTGTATTTATACTTTTGAGAATGCGCTTCAGAAATTGTATTTTATTTTTCTCATTTTGTACTTTGGATACTTTGATACATTTGGATAGTTAGCATGTACCTTTGATTTTATCCTGATTAATATACCCACATGTTTATCTCTCTCTATATCATGTTTGTGGTTGAAAAATTTATCTATCTTATTGTGGTTTCCATGTTACTATCTCATATTTACGGTGGTTCTATCATGTTTATTGTGATGCTACATTTATTATTGTCTACACTAACCTTCCAGGCTTTAAGTTATATCCCTTTGTCTTTTTCGAGTAAAAAGGGGAGTACATTGTTAGGGGAAGTTCTATTTCTGATATTTATTTTTTATATATCTCCCATGTGTCATAGGTAGTTTTGTTTCACGTGTGTAGGCACTTGCACTTATGGATGATGCATCGCAAAGATACACTCGTTGCTGCTAGGTTGTTAGGGTGTCTTATGTCTTTTACCTTTTTGGGTTTGGAATGGGCATTAGATTGTCTTGACGACCTATCATAACGATTCAGTCTTTTTATTTTAATGTTTTGTCTTGCAATAACCAAATGGGGAGATATATAAGGACGATTTTTCACATCGAGTCAATTTGTAGTATTGGCTTATTCCATTGGACAAAACATGTAGTTTTTTAGGGTGTCATAACAACATTCGTATCATTGAAGAATTGGAAGCATCCATATGTGTACGACATGTTCAATCTAAGCGCTCACATTCCCATAGGTATATGAACCCTGTTTTAATATTTGGAGAAATCTTTTTATGGCTTAAGTTTTTTTTAAAACCTTTTTAAAACTTGGTTTGCAAATTTCCCAATGATTTTCCTGGTCGTTTTAACGAGGAATATCTTTGAATGTTTTAAAACTTGATCTAGAGGCCACTAGGTGCTCTCGGGCCCTAATTTTACCCTATTCCACTTCATCGTTAGAGCAAAATATCTTTGAATCCTCGAAGGACACTGAAACCCCTTTTCAACGGTCCACCCCGTGCACAAAATGGCATAACTGTTCGGACGAACGATCTATTTTCTCCCGAAAACTGATTCGGAGGCCATCGGACGCTCTTGGGCTCCATTTGACCAAGGTCAACTCTTCAACTCGAATAAAACTGAGGGAATCTTTGAAGGTCACTGAATACCCTTTCTAATGGTCTGCCCCATGCGCGAATCAGCTTTACGGTACGGATGAACGACCCATTTTACTCTGAAAGGTCACCGGGAGCTTCCGAGCCCCAGTTGACCAAAGTTAACTCTTCGAACCGAGAAAATATCTTTGTGCTATCGAAATACCTCGCATAACCTTTCCATCGGTCCACCTCGTGCACAATTCTAACTTATAATTCGAACGAACGATCCATCGTCGTCCGATGATCTTTTGTCCAAAGGACTGATGATTGCTTCCAAACCTCGTTTGACCTAAAGTCAACTCTCGGACCCGGGAGAAACCTAATGGACTCTTAAAGGTCTCTGAATTACCTTTCTAATGGTATTCCTTATGCGCAATTTGGATCAACGGATTGCGTTTTGTGACCATTTTTCCAAAAAAATCTGCACGAGACTGCCAATTAGCAGGTCTATTTCCATGCCTATCGGCATTGTATATAGGGTTACCTGTCGATTGGAAGGACTAAGGGTATATAGATCGGAACTACCCTGACTCTATAAATAGAGGGAATGATCTCACTCTCAAGTCACACCTTAGATCCATCCGTATCGGCGATCTCAACAACCTTCTCTCGAAATCAGTGCAATTTCCATTCCAAACCTATTTTCAACAATCCCCTTCCCTCATCCTTTTAACAGACTTGGTAAATTACCTTCCATAATCTTCATCCAAGTTCAACGGCAGCCCTTCAACATCCAAGCTCAAGCTCAAGATCAACATCCAATATCCATGCTTAGGTGCCAACAGCACACACCTCCACTTATCACACTTGTAAATATTTATGCTCACTTACACACCAGTTATAGTTGATCCATGCTTAGGTTTAATACCACACACTCACTTATAGATATTCACACATCACTCACTCTCACATATCCATGCTTAGTATAATCTTCATGCTCCATGTTAGATTTACTTTTTATATTTGTACATTCTTTCCTATTAGTATAGTGCTCATCATGCTAAATAAAAATATTCTCTCCATAATATACTAATCAAGAATAATGCTTTTTACACACTATATCACCAAAAATATGGCTATTGATCAAGTTTTGTTCCGTAACTGGAGGGTCACTTTGTGATGGGCGCTAGTCCGACAGGTCACAGTTTGCCTAAGCGATATGACTCTCACCTTCCATGAGCCAAGTACCTTCGACGTATATCGAACGATTACCCCCGTATCGTTCTGCTTGATCGAAGTCATGACGGGAGGTATATCATAGGGAACTCGTTCATATATGTCGAGTATATCGAATTTTCTCTCACATGTACAGTCCCCATGAGGTATATAGTGAGGCAATTCACGTACACACAAGTATATCAAATGGCTTATCCGCACGTACCGATTGCCCTCAAAAGCAAAACGTATATCATGGAAGTCATGTCAAAAGGAAAAACCCTTCCAATTAACCTAACAACTGCATAACCTCATATAGGCATCAAACCTAGGGCACTTATATTTAGTTTGTCGATTTCTACCTGAAACTCTCCCCGCACAAATTTTTGCGCATTTTCAAAATGGGAAGCTGTCGGCTTGGGTCCCGTCCGACATTTCTTTTGCATTTAGGTAAACCTAATACAAGTGAGAACATAATAAACATGTTGAGCCCCCTCTCTCATTTTTCCTCATTCTTTACCAAAAGTGTCAAAAACATTTTTCCCTCTTTCATAAAAAACAAGAAAAAAGAGCATTTATCCTTCCTTATACCAAATCTATATATTTTTTTCCTCCTTTTTTTACCAAAAAACATTTTGTCCTACCTTTTTCCAAAAAATGTCAAAAATATTTTCATCCCTTTTCAATAACAGCAGTTTTCCCTTCTCTTTAAAAAATAAATTCGAATTTTTCTCATTCTGAGGACGATCACATACCTGACCCTTGACCTGGCTCCCTATTGGGTCCGGTCTTCCGTCAAATCACCATGAGGCTCCGTCAGTTCCCTCACTACTTCCTCCGAGTCCGAAATTCACCTTTATCCACTTTTTATGGAGAACGCAAATCCAGTACCGAATGTGTAGCCGAATTTGATGACAGTCCTAGCCTAACTCACTGCCAAGATTGACAACCTTCAAACCGAGGTTCATGAGATATAGGGAAATCGAGTTCCTATTCCCGAAGAGCTCTAGGTCCTCTTCCCTCGCACTGTAGGTCCGCCCACACTCGAGCCTATTTGGGTCCCCGACGAAAATCAACATGCTCCACGAGTCCATCCTACTAATGGGCCACTGCTAACTCAGCTCCCTATACCGAATCTTGCCTAGCCTGGGGCTAACCTACCCGTGACTATTGATCCGAAGGAAGAATAATTGAACAAGGTAAAGGAGGACCTCAAAATGTTGACCAATAAGTTTGACCAAGTCCCAATATCCGAGAACTACATGGATTACACCCATATGTCTCCCTATCCTAAATAAAGGTTGCCGAAAAAGTTCAAGATGCCCAACATCGAGAAGTTCGGGGGGTAGCCCCCAATTGTTCATCTTCGAAGTTACCACCGAGACATGACTCTCTTAGGAGTCTTCAAGGAAATAATGGCCTAAACGTTCAAACAAACATTGAAGGAAAACGCTCTTCGTTGGCTCGAGGAGTCCAGAATCCGCAGTTGGGAGGATGTTGCTCTCGAATTCATGTCACAAGTACAAGTATAATAAAGAGGTGGAGGTTACCCACCGTGATTTAGAACTGCTCAAACGAAATCCTGGGGAATCTATCAATAATTTCATAGCAAGGTGGAGAGAAAAAGCGGATACCATGACCAACCGGCCTTTCGAAGAGGAGCAAGTCAGAATTGTGAAGAAGAATTTCTTACCCTATGTTCGAGCGACGATGGGAGGAAAATACTGCCCTAATTTTTGAGCAGTCCAAGAAGCAGGAGTGAAGATCAAAGAAAGTCTTGCCAATACAAAAGTTGAGTCGAAAAAAGTATCCCAACAGTTCACTCCCAAAAAGTACGAAAATCCTGCCAATACCTTAGTTTCAACCATCAACATCTCTCATCTTGCCACTTTATGGGCACCAAAAGCCGCCCTAACCCAGTCAAAAAAGAATATACCGAGCTTCACGCTCTCCTCTCCAAGGTTTATCAAGCCCTTTTGAGCCAAAATCTTATCAAGCCATTGGACCCTTTTCTATTACCAAACCCACTTCTTAAAAATTTCAAACCAGATGCCCATTGTGATTCTCACCAAATTAATGGCCATACTACTGATCAGTGCTTCCATCTCTAAAATATAATCCAAGGTTTGATTGACCGGGGTATTATTGCGCCACCGGCCAATCCAAAACCAAACACTACTCACAATCCTATCCCAAATCATATAAATGACATTTTCCTAGAAGAAGACCCAGAATTTAATCCATATACCCAGATTGTCCCCAATAAATCACCCATTATACCCATATATTACCCTAACCCCCTCCAAGTTTGCCCATATTTTCTCCTGCATCCTATTAGTTTCAACGATCAGGCTCTGTCACTCCTTGCAAGTGCATGCATTGCGGTCCGCACCTGTTCCGGAGGGAAAGACATGGAATCGTCAGCAGTCACTACACCAAAATGGCCAAATTGTCACCTTTCAGCCGACCACCCTTGTCAAGGTCATTGACCGTGACACAAATCTCTCGTTTTGTGTCACATTCATTGACCTTGACACGACCATGACACAAAATGCGAGATTTGTGTCACGGTCAATGACCTTGACACGACCGTGACAACTTTTGCAGCAAAAAAAGCCCTAGGATTATTTTTTCTCCTCTCTTTTGGTTTTCCCCCCTCTCTCTCTCTCATTCGCGATTTCTGCTCTCTCTCTCTAAGGTATATTTTTTTTCCTCTCTTTGTCTTTCATTTCTATATGTATGTGTATGTGTATGTGTGTATATATATGTGTGTATATGTATATGTGTATGTGTGTATATATATGTGTAAATGTTAGTGATAGTTAGAATGGTGTAAATGTTAGTGATAGTTAAAATTGTGTAAATGTTAGAAAAGTTCTAGAATTCATATGTTAAATTTAATTATATAATATTTTAATTGATAATAATTTTATTCATGAAATTAATTCAATTAGGTAAAACCCTAGATAATTTTTTAACAGAATTTGATAATATTATATAAAGTTTAGTAAATTCACAAAATGTTGACAATTGTATGCTTTTAGGAATATCATTAGTTACTTTCGTGCCCAACTATGTAGAATCCATACACATGCATGTTGTTAGAAAGTCTTAAATTTAATTCTCACTTTAATTTGTAGAATCTCTGTACTTGGTTCGATTTATCCCTTTATGATAATGAAATTTATGCTCCAATTATAATTATCTCATGTCATAATTTTATTGATAAACAATAAATGTAGTTGTAACGGTCCTGGTGGGGGGAGGGGGTGGGGGTGGGGTGTGTGTATGTGTGCGTAGGTGTGTGTATGGTGGTGTGTGGTGGGGGAGGGGGGTAGTGGGGGTGGGGTGTGGTGGGGGGAGGGGGTGGGAGTCGTGGTGGGGGGTGGGGGTGGAGTGGTGGGGGTGGGGTGTGTGTGTGTGTGCATGGCGGGGGGAGGGGGACAAGGGGTGTGGTGAGGGTGGGGGTGGGCCGTGGGGGGTGTGGAGGGGCAATTTTAACAATTGTATATCTTTAATTAAGAAATTTTTTGGATTTAATTGTAATTTTAATTGTATAGTTTTTAGATGAAAGTAAATTAATAATTAGTGCCAATTTCATATGAAAGTAGGATTGTCCCTCATTGTAAATTAGTAAATTAATAATTATATACTTTAATTGTTAGTTTAATTGATGACATGTTGGGTTGGTTAGTTTTAAAAGTGACATGACGTGTGCGTGTGTGTGGTGGGGGTGGGGTAGGGGTGTGTGTATGTGTACTATTAACATTTTTTTTATCTGTACTAATAACATTTTTTTATAGCAAAAATGTCTCCTTCAGATATTAAGGCGAAGATGATGATGCTGTTTATGATGATGTCGTCTGGGCTCGGTGGTAGCGGAGGCGACGAGGGCTCCTCCGCCCCTAGGATCCCCAAATATGGAAAATTTGGGATTACCGTCGAGAACAAGTTGGAGCTATTAGCGAGATCCCTCGAGCTGCTAAAGACGGTCATCGGCCCGGGGTTTATGAGTTGGAAGGAGGTGCTATATGAGCTCAAGTTAGCTGTTTGGGCGGCACTACAGGTAATATATTTATACGAATATTTCAATTTCAATTTCAATTTCAATTTCATATTTATATTTATATTTATATTTATATTTATATTTATATTTATATTTATATTTATATTTATATTTATATTTATATTTATTCGCAACTAACATTGTATTTGTTGGACAAGAACAATTCAACTTGGATCCAAAGCTACGCGATCCCGTCTTGGAGCAGATTAGGGAGCAACTCAGGTCGTGGAAAAAAAATATGCGGGCACGGTACTTTGGGAAAACAAGAGAGTCGATTATCCAATGGCGTGAATCCGTTCCGCCCAAGGAGCCGATCTCATTGGCACAATGGCAGAAGTTCATTGACAATGAGATCGAGGATCCACAATTGGCATCTCGCCAATCGGGGAAGGAAAATCGGGCAAAAAAGACGGACGTGCACTACTCCGGCCGAACCTCTTACGCCGAGGTGGAGCATAGGATGCAGGTAAGATTTAATTTTTCTATAACTACAGAAATATTATTCTTCATTATTTTACTTTGCGGGGACGATACTAATTTTACTTTACTTTATTTTATTTCAGGGGGTAGGGAGTGGTCCAGGGGGTAAGCCACATAGGCTCGATACTTATGTGGCTCTTCGGACGAAGAAGGGGAAGGACAAGGAGGTGTCCCCGAGCATCGCGACCACGATTGTAAGTAATCCGACAGTTTAATTTTTTTTAATTACGTTATAATTTTTTAGTTTACTTATTTTACTAATCATGTGCTTTTTGTCGTTTCAGGCAAAGCTTAAGGAAGTGCATGAGTCGCAGTCTGATGCCGACAAGGCATCTTTATCCACAGACGCACTCAGCCAAGTGCTTGGCTCTGATCGCAAGGGGAGGACAAGGGGAGTGAGCTCGTGGGTGGCCAAATCTAGGATCATCGAATTGGAGACGAGCGACACCGGGTTGGCTCGAACGGTGGATTCACACGACGCGAAGCTATCCCGTTTGGAGGCGACGGTCCAAGATATGTACGCATTCATGAAGCGTACGTTGGGCGAAGACCGTAAAGGGAAAGGGAAAGGGAAGGAGAAGGCGGTGGAGGAGGAGGTGCGGGAGGACGAGGCGCAGGATGACGAGTATGTGGACCTCGCTGCTTCATCACCGACACGTTCGTACTTCGATGATCCACTTCCCTATTTGGCTCCCTTCAACAGACCATTGTCGACACTTGGTTGGCCGAGCGTGTTCATATTGGACGTATTTGATGGCCAGCGGATAGGGCGGGGGTTAAGGGACCCGAATATCATCGAGGGTGGAATAGTTCATGGACGTGCGCTTCAACAGATGGAGTCCAGGGTGCTCGTCACGCATGTCATACCCGGGAAGGAGAACTCCCTATTGTGGTTGCGCGGACAATGCGACACGACATATATTAGTGGGTGCATCAATTCGTATGTCGTGTGGCCTACTCACCTCCTCACATTTACCCAAGACATGTAGTAACATTATTTTTAAGTTTGTCCATTTTAATTATATTTGGATTATATCGTCATGTATATTATTTCTATTTTGAATATTTGAATTATATCGTCATGAATATATATTTGCATTATCTTTAGTTTGTTTGGATATATGATGTTTAAAACAGGTACGACGTTGCTATAACAGGTACAAATATACTGCTGGGCAGTGGCAGTGGCCATACTGCCCAGCAGATTTTTTTTAAATTCTGCCCAGAATTGTCACGGTCATTGACCGTGACACGTCCGTGACACAAAGTTATCACGGACGTGTCACGGTCAATGGCCGTGACAATTTTTTTAAAAAGGGTCACGGCTTTATCACAGTTATAAACCGTGTCAAACGTGTCACGGTCATTGACCGCGACACGACCGTGGCACAAAACGCGAGTTTTGTGTCAAGGTCAATGACCGTGACACGACCGTGATAAAAAAAGTTGTCTCGCCTCGAAATGTCACGGTCAATGAACTTGACAAGTTGGATTTGTCAAGGTCAATGACCTTGACAAATGGGCAGATTTGGTGTAGTGAGTATTGAACTAATTTTTGGAGTTCTGGCTGAAATTATCCTCAGAAATGACCATTAACTACTAGAGATTCAGTACACTATTGTTGGAAGCTCGAAAATGGGCTCGAGAGTCAGATAGTTGGGTGGTACCTACCGATGAAGTCATTTTAGATGATGCCATCCAGATCATGCTAGACTTATTCTGACAGACCGACGAAATTTGCAGTATGTCAAAGCTACTTAATGCTTTGAAACTACAAGGGCGTCTGGTCCCTTCACTTCTACATATCCCCGTTGAGTGGGAGGATCTATAGGAAGAGGTCGTTAAGGTTGTGGAGTGTATTGACTTCTCATGGAAAGATGACCTCGTTGCCCCCGGATGGGGGGACGAATTTGATAGTTCAGATGAAGAGAAAATCCCAGACAAGACTAGCCCGATAGTTAACATATGTGGAATGATATCATTTGAGGAGGGGTTAAGAGAAATCAACAAGGTGGATGAACAACCCGAGATAGATGAGGAAACATGGTTTCTATTTTCCCCCTATTATGTGAACCATATGACTTGATTAGGGAGGCATTTCCAAGTTTTTAACCCTCAATCAGCAACAATCGATAAGGGAAAAGGTGTTAAGAATCTTCCTATGTTAAAAATGACCCTCGAGGAAAGACAGATTCTCGATCAGTTGAAGAAGACCCAAGCAAACATCACTCTATGAGGACTCTTTATGTCTTCCCAGTTGCACCAGAATGCCTTGATCAAACTATTCACTAGGCCCACAATCCCTCCTTCCACCATGCTAGAAGAAGCAGTCTATCTAGTCGGGTCTCTAATCTCTACTAGAATGCTCTCCTTCTCCGAAGAAGAAGTCCCTAAGTTTGGACCAAATCATAACTATGCTCTCAATATCTCTGTCGAAGTCATGGGAAAGACCGTACCCCTTTCGCTTGTCGATAATGGATAAGCTCTTAATGTTTGCCCATTAAGAACCCTCAATTGTTTGGGATTGAAAGTGAGCGAATTTGCTTCAACCTCTGTCGCGGTGCGCGCTTATGATAATACTCGTCGAGAAATGATGGGATCTATAAATCTTGCGATAGGGGCTGGCCTTATAAATCCTGTCACTAAATTCCAAGTCATCGATATCCCGACTTGTTTTAATTTGTTGTTTGGATGACTGTTAATGCAAAAATCCTCCATCTACGAGGACCAATCAGAAAAGGACACGTGTTATCCTACATGGCAATATTCGACATCCGAGGAGAGTTGGTCGGCACCCGAGGAGTATTAGTTGTCACCCGAGGAGAGTTGGTCAGTATCCGAGGAAAATTAGTTGGCACCCGAGGAGAGTTAGTCGGCACCCGAGGAGAGTTGGTCGGCATACCAACCAGGAAGATCAAAGGATAACTATGCATTTAATGTGCATTAATGAAGATGGCAGCGAATTTAATGAGCCTTAATGTACATTTATACTGTATTAATAGATGACAACACATAACATACCAAGCAATTCAACAATTAGATTCGTTGAATGTAGACATAAATGTCTACATACAATGAATCTCTTTATCTCCCATCACTATAAATACATGTATTCCCTTAGCCAAAAGGGATATATCTAAGAGAACCTAGAAACCCCATACACAAGATACACATCCTTTCTCTCTCTACACCCTATGGTGCTATTGTAAACCCCTGAGAATAAAATAACAGTGGACGTAGGCTTTATTCATAGCCGAACCACTTTAAAAATCTTTGTTTCTCATGTGCTTGATTGGATTGCTTCCATCTATTTATCTGTGATCATAAAAATGGGATTCGGTCCAGTTTTTTACATCAACAGATTGGCGCCGTCTGTGGGAACATGTTACAAGCATTGTTCTCCATCAAAAGCTAAGTTTTTATTTTATCTACGTATAATCAATTATACATACGTCTTTTGATTCAATCATGATTTTTATGTTTATATACATAAATTAATTGTCCAATTTTTATCTGCAAAATGTTGCATTTCATGATTTTTAAATCATAACTGTTAGATTAATTCTTATTTAGAAATCTGAAAAATAGTGGATTTCATAAATCATAACTTTTTGCTTGATTCTCAAGTTTCAATTTTATATCATGGAATAAATATTTTAAATGATTACATATACCAATATATACGACGATGATAAGATTTTGATAATTTTCATTGATAATTTTCATTATAAATTTTGTAAGATCTTTGATGTATATTCAAATTCCCATCATATTTTTAATCAGAGATTGTGAAAAGGTTAAAGACAATAAAAAGTTTTCTCATGGAAATCATGACCCAGATCTATTTTCTCTCTCTTCAAGTTTGAGTCTTTTGGCATTCATTTTTATGAACTATATACTTAATTTGGTTCATCTTCCATCTATGTCAATAAAGTCTCATTGATTGATTTTTGATATAAATTTGGTAATAACTTCGATCATTCAACATATTTTTATCTCTCCAAATAGGGAATAGGAAGGGATCAATATAAAAAATAATTTTCTCTCACTAGAAAAATCATTACCCACCTCTTGTAAAAAGGGATCAGTAAAACAATCATGATCATATCAAGATTCTGGGAACAAATTTGATATGTTGGCCCCTCGTTCATCACATCACAGGGTTTCTTTGTCGAAATCACACGATCCAGTGGATTAGATAATTATTCATTTAATTAACATTCTTAATGCTTAAATTTTACATCGAATGTTATTTTTCTGATCTAAGGATTCGAGATATTCTTGTAAGCCATCTATATTGTTGGTCGGCATCATCTTGAGCCATTTTTTATTAAAGGGAAACTTAACCAGACCATTTTTATTTGTCGAAGAAAAGATGTGAAGATCCATCAGCAACGTTGAAATAATTTTATCCAACTACAAGGTATCTTATTGTTGGTCAGAGACTCTTATTGTAGCTCGATGGAACCAATTGCAGGTCGACGATCATCTACTTCTTGATCGGTGACATCTCAGTCTTGTTCGGAGGGTTCAATTTACTGGTCGGCAACTGATAAGCACCCAAAAATGTACAATTTATACCCCAAATAGACGTACTTTAGTTGCTAATTCTCGACAATATGGGTCTTATGCGCTTAATTGTTCAATATGCAGGCTTAATGCACGTTGCGGTGTTCAAACGCGTATTTTAAGGCAATTGTGCATTTTATGGAGCTAATACCTCTCCCATACCCTAACCCGAGCCTAAACCTAGCCTAAACTTATCCCAAGCCTGTGTGTGTTTTATTTGTGTCATTTTATTATTTTTTAGATTTTTAGTTTGAGTCATTTCTATTTTTTAGGATTTGTTTTGTATTTTATAGGTTTCATTTTCTATTTTTCTATTCTATTTTTCTATTAGTATAATTTTATTTTATTTTGATTTTTATTAATTTTTAATTTTATTAGGATTTTAATTTTTAGGATTTCATATATTTATTAGTTTTTACATTTTTTTTTATGATTTTAATTATAAATTTTATTAGATTTTATTTTTATTTTTATTTTTATTTTAATTTTATTTCTTTTTAGTTTCATTTTTTTCATTGAGTCTTTATTTTATTTTTAGAATAGGAGTTTTATTTTTAGATTTTTAGTTTTAATCATTTTATTTTATTAATTAGTTTTAGTGTCATTTTAGAGGTACAAATTAAACACTCACACACTTAACCCCCTTATCCTACACTTATCCTAAACCCAAATACCTTATCCTACACCCCAAACACTCATCTTATCCCCACCATACTACCAAACACCCTCACCACACCAAATCAACCCTACCTTCTTCTTCCCCATCACCCACATCTTTCTCTCTCATCTCACTAAAACACCATAACCAACAACTCTCTCTCTCCCCTACATCTCCATAACCTCTCACCACCATTAAAACACAACACAAAAAACCCATTAGCATCTCTCTCTCACTACCCTCACCATTCCAGCTTCAAGGCGGAACCCACGTCACCCAGCTCCGACGTCGGCTTTCCCCCTCCTGCCGACAACCACTCCGGTCGCCTCACTCCGCGACGTCCGACCCTATATGCCCCAACGCCGCTGCTTTCCTCCGACCTCCTGTGCGAAACCCGTCCCCCCATTTCGGCTACCCACGACCTCGCGCTGGCGATCTCATCTCCGATCCGCCTCCCTGGCCTCCTCCGGCGGCGACCAGCGCCGACGATTCCATCACACCCCGACCCATGCTATTCAACCCATTTACAACCAAAACCCAATACCCATTTACCAAACCCATTTCAACTCAAAGCCACGACTTCTTCAAATCTGCCAAACCAAATTTCCAAGACCAAGTCAAGCCATTTAACCAACTTGTCCCTTTACCCATTATACCCCCTAACCAACCACTTTAAGCCATTTTCCTAAAATACCCCACAAAACAAATCAGATTTTATCCTCACCTCATCTAACCCACATGCCCTCAAACACACTCACACCCCATGCTCCCCTCGCCATTCCCATGCACACCCAAGTCAATTCCCAATAGTACCCCCATGCTCCATGCCTCCTATATATTGAGGATGAAGACCCATTTGAAGGAAGATCTCAAAATTAGTTTTAAGCTAGGTGTGATAAAATTCTCCCCACCCCTCTATGTTGAGTATTTGCATTTTTAGCAAATACCTCAATATAGAGGTGTGTGTTGAAAATTATCTCTAGGATAAAATTCATCCCACCCATCTATAATGAATCTTGGCATTTTTAGCCATTAATTCATTATAGATTGATGTAGTGAAATTTATCCCTTATGGGAGGTAAACTCTAACCCATTACTTTATGTTGAGATTTTGCATTTTTAGCAATTATCTCAATATAAATTAATGATCTAGAATTTATTTCTTTGGGTGAATTCTAATGTACAATTTTATAATTTTAGGATTTGCATTTTTAGCAAATCTCTTTTATTATTTAATTGGCCATTATGAATTCATCCACTATCCTTTTTAATTTTTAGTTTAGATTCAATAAATACATGAGTGAGGGATTATGATTGAGTGATTTTTAATGTGTAATTGAGAGATTGTTGATGCAAATGAAGATTCCATTTCAATTCAAGGCTCAAATTGGTTTGATCTATTCCTCTCTTTTACTTTTAGTTTAATCCTCACATGCTTTCAATTATGTATCTCATATTTTTGGATGATGATTATTGAGGGCTAATCTTCCATTTATGGGATGAAATTTTGAAGCTCTCATGAGTCCAATTTAGTTAGTTTACTTTTTAGCTCAATTTTATTTACCTAATTTTTATTAGCTTTTGCATCTTAATTAGTAGTTATAAAAATTAGTATAGTTAGTTAGTTAAAATATTCCCTTGAAAAATTCATAAAAAAATATAAAAAGCAAAAATAGAAAAATATAATAAAATGCAAATGAATTTATATATATGTTCTCACCAATTTTGTGTTTCACCCTTAGATTTGGATTGACTCCCTTACTTACCTCTACACTAGTTTTGTTATAATTTTGTAGGTTCAAGGGAAATTTTGATGGATAGAGAAGTTGCAACAACGACAACAAAATCTACATTAGAGGCAATTTTTCTTTCTATCAGCAACTATCCAACCATCCACTTTTTGGTCGGTGACATCTAATGTTGTTCGGTGCTGTCAATGCACCATTTTTGTTGATCGACGAAATTGCTCAGCTGGTCGGGGACCATTTGCTTCTTGGTCGGCACCATATATTCTATAACTTGAGATATCCTTAAATGTTGGTCGGCAACATCCATGCCGTTTGTCGGCAGTAGTAGAATCTTGGGGCATTAAAAAATGCGAAGCACCCCAGATATTTCTTTATACACGAGTTCAGCTCGGGGACAAACAAGGGCTTAAGTCTTTTTTAACTTTTGATTATCCAAAAAATATTTTTAAAACTAAGTGATAAATAATTTTCAAACAGAAACTTATACCTGGTTAGTTGTTGGAGATTAAATAACTTTACAAAAAACTCTACGTCTTATTTATGATGCATATCTAATAAAAATTTGTCCATCTCACACACATTTGGCATAAAAATATTATTTCATATTTTGAAATTTTTATTATTTTATGCTGATACACATCACATATTGTTTGGCTGAATAATTATTCTCATGATAATAATTATTTTCTCTAGTCTCGACAGGTGCTCGGGAAGCTTATTAAAATTTCATAGGGACGAGATTCAATCCCGATGAAAGCTCTCGTAAACCTCTGGAAAAGAAGTATTGCTCGACATCAGGCAATTGTGCCTCGACATATCAACCAACATATATTATTTCATTTTTTGAAATTAATATTTTTATTTCTCAAGCATATACATATCATATATTGATTGGATGAGTAAATTATTCTCACGACTAATCAATTCAGCCTACACAAATGGTAGAGCAAGATATTAATTTTTACAGGTACAAGACTGAACGCCGACGAATGCTCGAAAATAATCTGGAAACTATTATCATTGCTCAGCATTATGAAATTTCACCTCAGCAAGGAACTATATATTTTATTATTGCTTTGATTTGTGCTCAAGCACGAATTATTCTATATATCCGTTCGGATTCATATTCTATATTCATCTCTTCATGGAGCTTGGCGAAATACTTATTATCATATTCAGCTCCGAGGAAAAGCTACAACAGTTATTATATTTCACCCCCAACGGATAGTTAGTCGGGGCAATTCTTATTTATATTCAGGCCCAGATATCGGCTCAAGCACAAATTATTCTATATATCCCTTGGGATTCATATTCTATATTCATCTCAACATGGAACTCGGCGAGATACTTATTATCATATTCAGCTCCGAGGAGAACTATAACATTTATTATATGTCACCCCCAATGGATAGTTGGTCGGGGTAATTCTTATTTATATGCAGGCCCAACAAAGTTCTCGGCTATATTCTTATGTTTTGGAAAATATTATTCTTATTCGGCATTATGCAATTGTGCCTCGACAAGATACTTATTCAGCTTTAAGGAGAAATACAACATTCGTTGTATTTCACCCCCAACGGATAGTTGGTCGGATAATTCTTATATATATTCAGACCTGACAACGTTCTCGGCCATATTCTTATGTTCTGGAAGATCTTATTCTTGTTCGGCATTATATAATTCTACCTCGACAGATCAACGAGGCATTTTATTATTTTTAATTATTCTTTATATCTATTTGGATGCATATTATATTCTTATTTCAGCAAGGAGGTCTCCAACATTTATATTATCTTATTCCCAACAATCTGTTGGTCAGCTCCAAGGAGGTCTCCAACATTTATATTATCTTATTCCCAACAATATGTTGGTCAGCTCCAAGGATTTCTCCAGCATATATTATCTTATTCCCAACAATCTGTTGGTCAGCTCCAAGGATGTCTCCAGCATTTATTATATCTTATTACCAACAATCCGTTGGTCAGCTCCGAGGAAGTCTCTATCATTTATTATCAAAAATGTATTCCTAAAAATGCCAACTTATGTTGGTTAGGAAGTAAATGTATTCCTACGGGAAGTAAAACTATGTATTCCTCCGGGAAGTAAAACTGTGTATTCCTAAGGGAAGTAAAACTATGTATTCCTCCGGGAAGTAAAACTATGTATTCCTAAAAATGCCAACTTATGTTGGTTAGGAAGTAAATGTATTCCTACGGGAAGTAAAACTGTGTATTCCTCCGGGAAGTAAAACTATGTATTCCTCTGGGAAGTAAAACTATGTATTCCTAAAAATGCCAACTTATGTTGGTTAGGAAGTAAATGTATTCCTACGGGAAGTAAAACTATGTATTCCTAAAAATGCCAACTTATGTTGGTTAGGAAGTAAATGTATTCCTACGGGAAGTAAAACTATATATTCCTAAAAATACCAACTTATGTTGGTTAGGAAGTAAATCTATTCCCAAAAATGTCAACTCAGGTTGGTCGGAAATAAGAAGCTGTCAACTACAGTTGGTCGAAAACATTTTATGAGTACGTGAAAGCGATCAAGCAAAAAGCATTCAAAGTTCACATTCCACACTTGGGGGCTTCTATTACAGATATATTTATTCATTCAGTGGCACATTCTTATAGCATCATGCAGTCGAGCATCAAATTCAACTCCACAAACTCACACGGTCGGGGCCCCGACTAATTATCATTCAGGAGTTGTTTTTTCTTGCACAGGAATTATTTTTGATATTGAAGTTCAGGAGGCTATTGAAGTTCAGGAGGTATATTGAAGTTCAGGAGGAATTCAGAAGTTCAGGAGGCATATTCAGGAGTTATTATGCACATACTATTGAAGTTCAGAAGTCAAATTTAGCATCTACAACACTGAGACCTTTACTACTTTTGTCCCGACCAACATTGAAGAAGAAGTTGTATGAAAATGTTTCGAAGTCCACCACTAGCTTGGTACTAATAATATTGAAGAGTTGGGTTCAAAAGCTAGTATGTTACTCGACAAAGTATTCAGAGAATCATAAATCAGAAGAATCAAGCACGTGAAGTTAGCACTCAGTTGCTTGGCACAGGAGGCAGTTGGTCGGCTAGCAAACCAATCAACATACTTGAAGATTATGACAAGCTACAAGCTGCATACTATGGCATGGCTGCATCCAAATTCCCAGGGGCGATACATAGCACACGGATTTCCTCAAAAGAAAGATTAGCAACCATCGATCAGCCTGCATCATATATCGTCCAGGAGATAATGCACTTTATGTTCAAGAAGGTAGATCAAGAATTTCACGAGCACCGAGCAACACTGCAGAATAAATACTCCATCCTTTCAAGTAAACCATCAAGTATGGAGCATTGGGGGCTTCTGTTAACGCAAAAATTCTCCATCTACGAGGACCAATCAGAAAAGTACACATGTCATCCTACGTGGCAATATTCGACATCCGAGGAGAGTTGGTCGGCACCCGAGGAGTATTAGTCGGCACCCGAGGAGAGTTGGTCAGTACCCGAGGAAAATTAGTTGGCGCTCGAGGAGTATTAGTCGGCACCCGAGGAGAGTTGGTCGGCACCCGAGGAGAGTTAGTCGGCACCCGAGGAGAGTTGGTCGGCATACCAACCTGGAAGATCAAAGGATAACTATGCATTTAATGTGCATTAATGAAGATGGCAGCGGATTTAATGAGCCTTAATGTACATTTATACTGTATTAATAGATGACAACACATAGCATACCAAGCAATTCAAAAATTAGATTCGTTGAATGTAGACATAAATGTCTAAATACAATGAATCTCTTTATCTCCCATCACTATAAATACATGTATTCCCTTAGCCAAAAGGGAGAGATCCAAGAGAACCTAGAAACGCCATACACAATATACACATCCTTTCTCTCTCTTCACCCTATGGTGCTATTGTAAACCCCTGGGAATAAAATAACCGTGGACGTAGGCTTTATTCATAGCCGAACCACTTTAAAAATTTTTGTTTCTCATGTGCTTGAATGGATTGCTTTCATCTATTTATCTGTGATCATAAAAATGGGATTCGGTCAAGTTTTTTGCATCAACAATGACCATGGCTCCACAGTATCAAGGGTGTGTCTTCCTCCCTCCATTAGAAACTGAATTTCTTTTCCAATGGGCAGGTCATCACCATCTTGGGCGATGGCGATAACACTGAGAATGCAAGCAGCAGTAATTCGATACTAGAGATACAATATGGGGAAAATGATATACTTATGTTAGGTTTTTAAGTCGAGCCACTTCCACTCCCAGTTAGGGACAATTTCAAAGATAGAGTTTGTCTAAAAAACAACCCCCATGGCAATGTTAATGTGATACAGATGTTCAAAAATATGCATTTCATGCCCGGACTAGGGCTGGGGAAACGATAACAGCGAATATTAGAACCCTTAGTGTTAAAGAAGGCCTTTCCTCTATGTAACCTGGGTTATTAATAATTAGTAGAAGAACTCAGAATGCTCTGCCAACCTTGGCTAAAGTGAAGGCTAGAAAGTGCCAAAACTATCTCAGAGAACTTCTCGAATGAAAGATTCATAAGAGAGGGTGATGATTGAACGTTTTGTGGCTTTTCAAAACCGTGGTATAATCATGTGGACAATAAGATGAAGCCAGGAATAGAGATATTTTTCCAAGACAGCTGCTCATGGGACAAAAGTCCCCAACACCTTGTGCAACCACTCATTGAGAAGACTACAGTCATTACCGAGGTTTTCGAGAAAAGTGACTCCGAAGAATCGTTTGATCTACAGACACTGGGCTGACACTCTTCATGATCCACTCAAGCGCAACATTTGATCCATCCCGCCTGATCAAAGTTGTTGATGCACCTCTCCTCAACTGGCTTGCTGTACCAGTTCTACCTGCTAAAATACAACCCAACCCAAATTTTTATCCCATTTATTTTTCTTTTGTTGTTCCTCAATATTCTGATGTAATCGAGACCTCTTTTGACGAGGTTCTCAACGTTATTTTTCCCAAAAATGAAATAAATGAAGATTTTGAGTATCTTGTTGTGCCTTACATTAATTATCATTAAACAGTTGGTGATGATGATTTTGTAAATGAATAATTCCTAACTGATCTTAATAAGGTTAATAACAAATAACATAATCGCGTTCAAACTAATGAAGATGAAACTATTGTTGTTAATCTCGATTCTAGTAGGCAAATGTATGAGATTAGGATATGGTCTACCCTTGACGAGTATGAGCGCGCGTAACTCAAAGAATTACTGAAGGAATTTGTGGATGTCTTCGTATGGTCCTATGCCAACATGCCTGGCATTAATCCCGAGATCGCTCAACACGAGATTCTAATTCTCCTAGAATGAAAACTGGTCAAACAGAAACTGTGAAAGATCCGTACTGAATGGTCGCTCAAGGTTAAGGAAGAAGTGTTCAAATAGTTGAATTTGGTTTTTATTCGTGTGATCGAATATCCAACATGGCTAGCCAACATCGTACTCGTGCCGAAATCAGGAGGAAAGGTTCGTATCTGCGTTGACTACAGAGATTTAAACAAGGCCTCTCCAAAGGTGATTATTCGTTACCTAATATCGACATGATTGTAGACAACATGGCTAGCAACGCTCTCAATTCATTCGTTGATGGGTTTATTGGGTACAATCGGATCAAGATGCACCCCGATCATCAAGAAAAAATCTCATTTATCACCCCTTGGGGAACTTTTCATTACACCGATATGCCGTTTGGTCTAAAAAACGCAGGGGCTACCTACCAGAGGGTTGCCATAACCATCTTGCATGATTCGATACACAAAGAAGTCGAGGTCTACGTAGATGATATGATTATCAAATCTAAGACCCGGGGAAGGTCATGTTCTCGCTCTCCGAAAATTCTTCGAATGACTATGATGATACCAGATGCGACTTAACCTATAAAAATGTGTCTTTGGTGTTACCAAAGGAAAGCTCTTGGGATTAATGGTTAGAAAAAAGGGGATTGAAGAAGATCCTACCAAGCTGAAAGCCATACTTGAGATGCCACCACCTCGAACGGAGAAGAAAGTCAAAGGATTGCTTGGGAAGTTACAGTATATCAGTCGGTTCATCAGCCAATGGACTTCCATTTGTGAAACCATCTTCAAACTCCTCCGAAAGGATTCCACCAAAGTTTGAAATGAAGCTTGTTAGTAAGCCTTCGAGCAAATCAAGCAATACCCGACCCGACCTCTGGTACTCATGCCACCACAATCTGGTCTACCTCTACTCCTGTACCCAATCGTAACAGACATCGCAACTGGGGATTTGCTAGCCCAATACCTTTAAGAATCCTGTAAAGAAAGGGCCATCTACAACACCCTTCATAAATTGGTCGGATACAAAGTCAACTACACTGCCTTGGAGAAAGCACATGTCGCCTTTGTCTGGGTCACTTAAAAATTACGGCACTACATGATTTCTTTTACCATTAGACTTGTATATCTCGAATGGATCCAATCTAATACATTCTCGAGAAGCCTACCCTGTCTAGCCGAATGGCCCGATGGTTGATGTTACTATCCAAATTCGATATTGTGTAAGTCGTGCAAAAATCCATGAAAGGAAGATCCATCTCTGACTCCTGACTACACTATTTTTAGGGAGTATAACGGCCAGTACGAGTATCGAAAATCATCAGAGACAAGTTGCTAGAATTTAATTGGTTTAATACTTCTCGAATAAAAGTGTAAAAGGTAAATGCTAACAAAAAGTAAAAGATAACTAGGTGAGTGTATGTAAACTAGATTATCAAAAGGTATAAAAACTATAGGTTGCGACAGATATCCCTCGCCCCGAGTTAATTGGTATAAATGGTTACATGTGTTCACAAGTTATTAAGATTGAATCTCATTTCGTTAATTAATTAAATCAAGAGTTGTGACACCCCTAGATTCTCATAAAAGCCTAATATGGTTTTGGCGTCAACAAATACTCCGAAAATTACACACGATAGGTCTTAAATACGGAGCATACGTGATATACCCCGTTAAATCTCCTAGATGTAATGACTAGGACAACCCAATCGAAATAAATGAGTAAAAAGCATCACCATAACAAAGTAACCCATTAACCCTAGGTGAGTGCAATCGAACACAACCTAATTTAAATTATTCACTAAACACGATGAAAAACATAAATTAACTAAGTTAAGACATCTATTTAATTAAAGCTAACAAGAATAAATTAACTACACCAAATAACTAGGCATGGAACTAATTAATAAAACAAGAAAATAAGGAGAGAAGACAATGAATAATGCAAAAAACTTACATAAATGGGTGAAAACCCAACAAGAAAATGGAGGAGAGGGTTTGTCTCCATAAAAAACCCTATATAGTTCTAACCCTAGGAACTAAACTAAAAGGAAGAGAAAAAAACTAGATATATGGAAAAACAAACAAAAGTTCCTATTTATACTAAGTTACAATTAAATAATAAAAGAAAAGGAAAAACGAAATAAAAAAGGAAGACAACGCGCAGAATCTGGTATTCCCGATCGACCAGTCCCAAGAACGAAGCTCATTATAAACGTACAAAGCCAAAATTGGAAACACTGGTCGACTGGTGGGGTTGGGCCGATCGACCGGTCATAGCAGCAAAACCCCACTGTTATTTCTTAACAAAACTCCAAGACCATCTCTTTTTTTTGTTTCAAGCCGAGACCTGCTCTCCTATGTCTTCACAATCCAAGACTAACAACAACTATATTCATGTGCGGACAAAAGATGAACATCAATGGCCAACAACCATGCTTGTCCAACCCTCAATTTGGTTGAATCATAGACCCGAGGTTAAATCGCGTTTTGGCCGAGAATGGCAAAATTGCTATAGACCTGTTTGTGCAATTTACAACCAGGACATGGAGGTCATTTTTTAATTTGTTTGATTTTGTTATATATTTAATTCCCTTATAATTCCTCTCCGATCAAAGGCCCGTACAATCTTCGTTTAGATTTTTATTCGCGCACCGTTCATGTCCACGAGAAGCTTGACTTGAGAGATTCATCTTTTAATAAGACTTTGGGAAAATATCCCAAAGTGTGAACTAACTGATTTTTCCCTCAACGTGCGATTGTCAACAAAACTTTACCATAATGCATCCAAACTTCACACTAAGCACCGTAACTCCTAAAAAAACTCAATAATACCTCAAATAATATTTTAGAATATAAAACAGAGGTTGTCTGGTTAATAAGCAGAATTATAGGCATTAAAGTACCCGAGGGGGCTAAAATGCATAAGTATAGAGGGTAATAAGTGCTATGATTCGGGACGAATCAACTACCTCACTGACTACCCTATGGAAGAAGCCGATGTTTGGGTTTTAGAGTTACCAGATGAGAATATCCTTTGTACCTCCCGGGAAGACCTTCTATGATAAATCTTCTTTGATGACGACGCCAACAAGAAAGGATAGGGCATTGGGATACTCCTAATTGTCCATGATGACTCTCATACTCCCATTGCCATCAAACTGGATTTTTCTTGCACTAATAACAAGAACGAATACGAGGCATGCACAATATGCCTAATAATTTCTCTCAAAAAGGAATTTGATACCTAGATGTCTACGGGGATTCATCCCTCATCATCGGTCAAGTCCTCAGGAGATAGAAAGTCAAGGATGAGAAACTCTTGCCCTTCCACGCCCACCTAGAAGAGTTGGCCTCCCAGTTCTAAGATATCACCTTTAGCCAATGCCCTTGCTACCTTAGCCTCCATGATTAACATGCCCGAAGAAATAACAATGGCCCCCCTTCTTGGTCCAAAAGTAAGACAAACCGACCAATTCTACTACATTGAGCTCACCACAGAAGAAGACTCCTATATAGCCGAATGATGGTACTATGATATTTGGCGACTCCTTAAGCACAGTAGGTACCCCCGATATGCCAACAAGAAAGGTCGATCAACCCTCCGCAAACTGGCTACTCAGTACAATGTTTGTGACAAAGCACTGTTCAAGAGAAACTTCGATGGAACATATTTACACTGTATCACAAGGGCTGGCATTGAAGAGATGATGTAGAAGATCCACAGCGGGGAGTGAGGATCCCATATGAATGGCCATATGCTTGCCAAGAAGATAATTTGACAAGGTTACTATTGGACTACCATGGTTCAGGATTGTATTGCCTATGTTCAAAGATGCCTTAAATGCTAGTAATTTTCCAATCTCGAACATTTGGCTCCGCGAAAATGATACAATATGACCTCTTATTGGCCATTTTCCACATGGGGCATTGACATCATAGGTAAAGTTACATCTAAAGCCTCCAACCAAAATTAATTCATCTTGGGTGCCATTGATTACTTCACTGAATGGGTCGAAGTCGAGTCATATGTAGTTCTGAATACCAAAAAGGTGGCCAAATTCATCCGGAAAAATATCATCTATCGATATGGGGTCCCGCATGAGCTAGTGTCAGACAATAGTTTACATTTCGAGGCTGAAGTCACAAAAGTGATCGATTAGTATGGTATTCAGAGACACAAATATTCTCCTTATTGACCTCAAACCAACAGTGCAGTCAAAGCCGCTAATAAGAATCTCAAAGCAATCATCAGCAAGATAACCGAGAGTTGCCAAGATTGGGCCGATTGTATCCCTTACGCCCTCTGGGGCTACTGTACTTCTATTCGAGCATCTACTGGGGCTACCCCTTACTCTCTAGTGTATGACATGGAAGAAGTCCTACCAGTTGAGCTAGAAATTCCCTCACTACGCGTAATGCTTGAAAGCAAAGTCAGCGAAAAAGACTCGCATTAGAGATGACTTGACGAGTTGTCACTCTGGATGAAAGGAGACTGAAGGCTCTATATCATATACATGGATACCATCGCCGAATAGCACGTTCATTCAATAAGAGAGTCAAGTCGCTATGCCCACCGACCTTGACGGAGAAGAGATTGTGTGTACAGTCAACTTGGACCATCTCAAGAAATTTTACCCCTAGTCTGAAATTTTGGTGCGCTACAACTCCTCCCATCCCCCTTCTATTCTTAGAAAAAATATTCATTTCCCTATACTCAGAACTACGTGGGGCCTGATCCTCTAAAAAATTTTCTACTTTCAAACTCAATTTTTTTTCAAAACCCCCCAGAGGTACGTAGGTAGCTCATACACTTTACATGAGTACGACCCCCTTTTTTTTCACAAAATACTATTATTTTCTTATCCCCGAGAATGACAGTTCATTTTATCATTTGCATGAACAAAAGTATTATGTATGCCTTAGCGATTGATATAGATAATTCAAATGCAAAACTCATCAAGAGGCACAACCGGATGATCAAAAACTTTTTTATTCCATTTTGGAAAATTCCAATACAATTACATACGCATAGGGAGTAATAAACCTTCCCTTGCCAACCTAAACCTATTTTCCTAAAAACAAGCCAAACTACTACTAAAATAACCTTCCCAAATTTATTCCCATAACACATTACAAATGCTTCACAACATATTAACTCCCCTAAGGATCCTATCTGCAGATTCCACAAGAACCAATCTCATCATCATCCACATCCTGGGGTCCCCAAACCTCCCCTGCCTGAATAGAATACCGTAGGCGCTCCATGGAATGGTAAGCGCGGATCATCCTAGGGAAAATAACAACACCTCCCTCCATGTTGTCAGATATGGAGAACCACCTTTGATTGCTCTCCACAACCAGCATTTTGGCAACTACCCTCCTCCACAACCACTTCATGTAATTCCCCAAAACATGCCAGACTCTGCCAACTGATTAGTAAGGACGGGTCGACGATCGACGATTCTCCCACAGAGAGCCCTACCACATGCGCATTCACTCTTTCAAATCTTCCACATGAAAGAAGTCTAGTGTCAAAGGTGGCACAATCTGCTCCCACCCAAATTGGCACAAGAAATTCTGGGGAAGGTAGAAAGAAGTCTGCCGAAGGCCAACCGAACATACTTGTATTCCTCCAGTTCAAGAATGGGCAATTATCCCCTCCAAGGCACTGACCAATGAAAACCTTGATCCCCGTGCTCCACAAACCAGTTCTCTCATCTCTCGATATCCAAGCCCACACTGATAAAGTAGCTAGAAAAGAAGTTTGGCACAACTGCTAAGAGATATTCAGGAGTAACCATCATATGGAATCTCTTCGACGACCACTTGAACGACATAACTATGCTACCTCTCAGAAAATCAGAATGGCCTTCTCTCCAAGCATTCAGACCATTCAGGGTCTCTGTCAGTATAAATGCCATATGATTATGACGGTACGATATCCACGAAGTGATGACTGCAAGTTGGGGGTTCGCTAATAGTTCCCCACTCACCAACATTAATTTTAAAGTCAAACCCAGAACTACAGCATCGGCATAGCCCACATCACCCACATCCTGTAAATGCATGGAATTTAGCATAATCGGGAGAGAGATCATTCCTCTCGTAACCAATGATCGAGCCGCCAAGGGTAAGATATGGAGAATATTGCTAACAACTCCCGAGGAGATCGGGAGAATTCAGGCATGACCGTCACAATACTGGAATTTATCACCATCATGGAAGATAACTCTTCGTAAGTCGAACAAAATTCATCCAAGACAAAGCGAAAGACATGGTCCTCGGGGTACCAAAATTTTACCATCGCCATTAGCATGTTCCATTAATTAGGCAGGTTGTGCCATAAAGAAACCTGATGCATGTTGAAAGCATTTTAGTGTACATTATTTGAGCACATAGCCTCTAAGTTTTCAAGGTAAGAAGCAAATTTGACACATTCAGGGAGAGCCATATTGTAAAAATGATGAGACAAGAAGAAAGAAGTGAGCAAAAGAAAGGAAATGTGAATGGGTGAAGAAAATACTTCACCCTTATCCCTTTTTTATACTTGGAAAACTTAGCCAAAGACAAAAGTCCTGTAAAATCCCGGAGGAAAACTGTAATACCCCGTAATTTTATTGATATTATTTAAAGGGATTAATTAAATTAAATGGGATAATTAATTTGAAATTAATCCAAATTTAAATACTAGCGAGACGTGAGTTAGTATTTGATTATGATAATAATGTTGAATATTACTAGGTGAATATGGTAGTATATGATTATTGAATTTATTAAAATTGTCGCGAGTCATAAATATGACAATTCGAGAAATTAAGTTCGGACGCGCGTGCCAGTCTCGCCAAGAATCAATTTAATTGGATTTAAAAGTAAATTATAATTTCATTATCCGTATGGTCATTTTGAGTGCGCCAACGTGTCCGGAGGGGTTGAAATAGTCAGAAAACACTAGCCGGGGGTTTAGTTTGGGTCCCGGGGTATTTTTAAGCCAATCTGGCAACCCGGAAGGGTATGTTAGTCATTTTAATTTTTAAGGGATTTTGACTCACGAATTTTAGGCTTTATTTATCAGTCAATATTAGGGCCATTATCTGTCAAAAACAAGGAGCGGGCAACGTGAGAAAGAGGTGAAGTTACAAGAAGGTTGCAAGGCCATAACCACCACACACCACCAATATTCGCCAGAATTTGTGAATGGAGAGAGGAAGATAACCAACCCTTAACATCATCAACGGATTAGAACTTCAAATTACCAAGCAAGTGATTTAATCCATTAAGATTCAACAAATAGTTTATCCATGATAGTGTAGGATTTGATGATAGCCATGAACAATGATTGAAACTCATGAAATTTGGAGAAGAAACCTAAATTTTGGATAGGATTTGCATGTAGTTTAATTCTGGAAGTATTTCATTAACAAAATCATAACCCTTGATGAATTAAAAACGAATTTAGGAAGAGAAGTATGATGGTTATTGAAGAAAATAGAAAAATAGGTTTTTTTTTATGATAATATGATGATTTGATCCAAAAAAGGTCTAATTGGTGATGATTTAAGAGTTCTGGAACATTAAAAATCATGTACTTAGGTTGTATAATGACCCTATATGATTACCTTAGGATTTCACATCTTGTAATGAAGATTTGGGACAAAACTAGGACTGAAAATGAAGGAAATCCATAGCCTGCACCTGCTTGATCGATCGATCGACATTCATAGGTCGATCGATCGACACCTTAGGTAGATCAATCGATCTCCCCAGAAACTGTGATTTCCCCCTTTTTTATATTGAAGTGATTTCGGGCATCGAAAGTTGTAGATGGGGATTATGTGAATACATTAGGACTTTAGGGAGACCGGTAGGGATATATTTAAAGCCCGGAACATATTAGAAATTGGTTGCAATGTAGTGTTGAATTTACAAGTGTTCGACGAGTAATTTCCTATTTATGATGCGAGAACATGATTTAAATTCTTAGGAGTGATAAGTTAGGATTTGGGACAGAAATAAGGACCTCGGAGTACTGAATTGATATGTGGGATACGTAGGAGACTTAGTAACCTCTTCGGATAGGTTTTAAGTACTCGAAACTATACGACGTGAGACTTATTGGGAAAATATATTATGTATAATCTGTAATAACAATAGTGTACGAATTAGACTAATGGTATATGGCTGAGAATATACCTTTAATAAAATAATAGTTATCTAAGTTGTGGGAATGCTTAGTATATGGATTATTATGTGTATAACATACCTACCATACTTGCTATCATGGGAGTTTGACTTTCGGTATAGGACCATATAATCTTTGTGTGCCTACGGGGGGATTTAGATTGGTACCTTAAGGACATAGGGCTGTGAATGACTTATTTGTGAGTTAATACGTCAACTGACCATGGGAGTGTAGGTATGTGCGTGACCCATGGGTATGTGAACTAGGTCCGCCTCCAATATGTGTGATTATGTTTATTAAACGGTTCCTGAGCGATTCCGAATAGGTAGTTCTTATGTACGTGATGTACCGGAATTCGATAGTAGAGTACGCGTGCACCGCAGCTTAGCCTATGGGTTCTATATTTATATATTTGTGCTGAGAATAATATACTTGTATTTATTTCGAACTCTTGGTTAAAGTGTGAATATGAATAATTGAGACATCTTGAATGGGATTAAAAATGAGAATTTCCTATCGTAATTGTTATAAATTAATCTGATAAATGAAAAGGAGAGTTACGCGCAAGATATATTAGAATGATATGAATAGACCCCGATATTATATGTGAGGCTAGGAAGTGGTTCAGACTAGTTAGTTAACTGCATAACTAGGACGTGTTAAGGATATACGTTAGGCGTGCATATTAGTTGAGGTGTGAGAAACTCATGTGAGAGCACGCAACTAACATGTAGATAATATTTACTGTTTAATGCAATTAAACACTTGTTATATTTTTAAACTGTTTTCACCTCGGGCTCTGACTCCTTTGCTTTCAAATTTATTTTTCTTATAAAACCTTTTAGGTGCCCAGCCACAGGGACGCCAAGCATAGGAGTTCCATTCCATTGACGTGCTATAGCTGCTGTGGAAGTTATAGGATCTCGGTAGTAGATGCCTTCACATTCTGCATTTGATTATATTTAAGGTCATTTACCAGTTAGGGCATGTTGCCCCCTTTCCATTTAGAGATAGCATTCTCAGACTCCAAGTTTCATTTCAGTTTTGGATTTATTTATTTATTCAGACTTTGTATTGGGATTTATTCAGTATTTAGATTATTCAGGGGAGTGTTACTCCAGACTCATTTTATTTATTCCATTATTATTCTATTATGATTGTGATGTGGATGTGGTATAGTTAGCTTATAATGTAATTGGTTTCATGTTAATTTAATTTAATAAAATTTGACAACTCACTTTTTAAATATTAGGCGGCTAGTAATTGTTTAAAAATGTTTCCGATAGTGATGCTATGAACTGAACCAACTTGACATTTTGTATTAATTTGAAAAAAAGAGTAGCTACCCGATATTTAATTAGTTGGGGTGTCACAAAAACCTTCCCCACTAAGGACGAAGTAATTGAAGAAAGTGTAATCAAAGCCTTGGGTTGATTGGACTGGACTGACATGCCGATAGGCAGGACAAGGGGCATGCCGATCGACAATCCCCTATTTTTGCAAAATTCTCTTTTTTCTTTTTTGTCAAAATCGAAAACTCAATAAAAATTATTTTTATTCTAAGGAATTCAGAATTTCCTTCTCCATGTATTTTTACTCATTCTGTCTTAAAATAAAAATTTATCTCAAATCATTTTAAATCCTTTTTACGATCTCAACAGTAAAGTAAAAAGTGCATATGCATTAAGTCACTAAAGCAAGAATTAACAAAATCCCATTTCATTAAATATTTATCGCTTTATTACATTTTTCCTTGTAGTAAAATCATAAAAATAACGGGACTCAACCCGAGGCCCCTATAATGCTCTCTCTCTCTCTCTCACACACACACACACACACACACACACACACACACACACACACACACACACCCCTTAACATACCTTCTCTCTCTCTCTCTCTCTCTCTAAGACCTTCCATCCCCGCGGCGTACGCACTTCCCCAATGACGAGATGACGAGCCTTCGCTCCCTGAACCAGACCCCTCCCCTAACGAGGTAAACGACACCAAGCAAGAAGGAACTGCGATTGAGTCCTGAATGTAAGCTGTCACAGAAGCCATCCAATCCTGAATATCTCTCAGCCAGGTAGTCGACACCTGGACATGCTGCAAGAAAAATAAAAAGAGAAAATCAGTCAGTTCGAGGCAAAGAAAGAAATCAAAAAATCAAAAGGTAAAGAAATGAAATATATACCGCATGATGAAGAACGTCCTCTGTCAGCCCTAGCTCCTTCAGGTCCATCGCATTAGGGCTATGCAGCATAAACACCGATCCTCCATCAGACCGTCGGATGTTATAGGAGGGAGGATCCAACTGCAGAACTGGAGCCTCTAATGATGTCGTCACCCCTACCGATGTCAACGCACCTCCTGCACTGTGAGCTGACCCAACTGACCGACTCGTGCACCTACCAGAGGTCGCGGGGGGAAGAGGCATAATGTCATATATGCTGGGCACATTAGCTAACTTGACATGAAATCCAACTAATCATAAGTCACCACCGTGTCGGTATACGACGAATAAGGCTCGACGATCATCGCCGCCACCCGCGCATCCTCTGACACCTCCTACACCCTGTCGGTTGGCACCCTCCCTGAAATTTTGTACAAAAATTCCCAAAAAAATACCAGAAAATCCCTAGAAAATTCCTAAAATTACCACCTGAATTGTAGAACCTTTCTCACCAAGAAAAACATTTTTACCGCATTTACTTCCCCAGTGAAACACTTACTTCCCCAGCAAAATTCCAAAAATCAATTGGATATCTCCCCAGCAACGTCTCCAAAGGACACCGTAAGAATTGAAGAAAAAATCTCTAGCAAGGATACGTCCAAATTTTCGTATTTATACCTTTTCCCCAGTGAAGTCTCCAAATTTCCCCAGGAAAACTACAAATTAAGCCCTGAGAATTGGCTTCGACCCGCATAATTGGTCACCTCTAATTAATCCCTCAGAATTGGTTTTGACCCGCTGAATTGGTCGCCTCTAATTAAGCCCTCAGAATTAGCTTCGACCCACAGAATTGGTCACTTTTACTTAAGCCCTCAGAATTGGCTTCGACTCGCATAATTGGTCTCTTTTACTTAAGCCCTTGGAATTGGCTTCGACCCGTAACATTGGTCGCCTTTACTTAAGCCCTCAGAATTGGCTTCGACCAGCAGAATTGGTCACTTTTACTTAAAGCCCTCAGAATTGGTTCTGACCCGCTGAATTGGTCGCTTTTACTTAAGCCCTCAGAATTGGCTTCGACCCGCCGAATTGGTCACCTCTAATTAAGCCCTCAGAATTGTCTTCAACCCACAGAATAGGTCGCTTTTCCTTAAGACCTCAGAATTGGCTTCGACCCACAAAATCGGTCACCTCTACTTAAGCCCTCTGAATTGGCTTTGACCCTTCGAATTGGTTGCTCCCATCTTAAAGCCCTCAGAATTGGCTACAACCCTCATAACTGGTCTCTAGTACTTAAAACCTTTAGAATTATCTTCGACCCTCAGAATTGGTCACTCATACTTAAAGCCCTCAGAATTGGCTTCGACACTAAAAATTGGTCGCTCCCTACCCTAGATCCTCAAAATTGACCTCGACCCGTAGAATCGACCATTTCCAGCATTTCCTTAGGTTCTTAAAATCGACCTCGACCCTCTGAATCAGTTATCCTCGTCTTTTAGTTTCACATAATTGACCTATTTTCAAAACATCACGTGGTGTCTATTCGATGTCTTTCAGTTGTTCAAAGATCACCCGTCGAGGGGCTCTACAAACACCAAATTCTAGGACCCCCTAATTCTCTCATTAGGTCCTTAGCACCTCCCCAATTCACTACATACATTTGGTTATACTCCGAGTACTAATCTAAAGGCCATCGGGTGCTCCCGGGCCCCGTTTGACTCCGGTCAAATCTCTCGTCCGAATAAAAACTCAGTGAATTTTTGAAAGGATATGAATCCCCTTTCTAACAGTTCATCTTGTGCAGGAATCGACATAATGGTTTGGACGAACGGACCATTATACTCTCAGAAATCGATCTGGAGGCCACTGGGCTCTCTCGAGCTCCGATTTGACCCCAATTCACTTCATCGTCTGAGATAAAGCTCTTTTAATCCTTGAAGGGTACTGAAACCCCATTTCAAGGTCCACCCAGTGTGCACAAGGACATAACCGTTTAGACGAATGATCCATTTTCTCCCAAAAACTAATTTGGAGGCCACCAGGCGCTCTCGAGCTCCATTTGACCAAGTCAACTCTTCAGCTCGAATGAGACTGAATTAATATTTTAAGGTCACTAAATACCCTTTCCATCGGTCTATCCTGTGCAGGAATCATTCTTACGATACGGACGGACGACCAATTTTTCTTCGAAAGGTTGCCAGGCGCTTCGGGTCCCAGTTGACCAAAGTTAACTCTTCGAATAGAGAAAAGCTCTTTATAATGTCAAAATAACTCATATAACCTTTCCAACGGTCCCCCCCATGATCGATTCTGACTTACAGTTCAGATGAATGATCCATCGTCATCCGACAATCTCCCGTCCAAAGGATCAATGAGCGCTTTCGAGCCCCGTTTGACCCAAAGTCAACTCTCGAAACTGGGAGTGGCCCGGAGGACTCTTGAAGATATCTGAATTACCTTTCTAAAGATATGACCCATGCATGATTTGGATCAACGGATTGCATTTTACGCTCATTTTTTCAAAAAAATCTGTACGAGACTACCAATTGGCAGGGCCATTTCCATGCTTATTGGCAGTGTGCCTAGGGTTACTTGATGATTGGAAGGACTAGGGGTATGGAGATCAGCAATCCACTAACCCTATAAATGTAGTGCATGATCTCACTCTCAAGGGACACCTGAGATTCAATAGCATCAGTGATCTCAACAACTTTCTCTCGCAATTAGTGCAATTTCCATTCCAAACCCATTTTCAACATTCCCCTTCCCTCATCTTTTACCAAAATCAGTAATTTAACTTCCATCATCTTCATTCAAGTGCAAGGGTAGGCCATCAACATCCAAGATCAAGCTTAAGATCTCCAAGAAGGTCCAATCTCTCACTTTTTCTCTAAATTCTCTTAATTTTGCATTATATTATTTCATTAATTAGCATTTTATTCCTTTAAATCACATACATTAATATACCATTTTATTTGTAGTATTTCACATACTTTATTTTCTTTATAAAAGACCCAAAAACAAGAAAAAGAGGATTTTGCTCATAACTTCCAAGAGGGAATTCTCACATTTTCTTACACTAAAACACCTTTTTCTACGTACACACATATAAAAGAAATCCCCTGTTGGATTTATGGGATAAATCCCAACCTTATGCTGCATACGAACTACGTGGACTTTGATGCCTTTATAAGCTACGTAGGCGTTTCTAGTTAAAATTCGAGACTCGAGTCAAATTTTCTAAATTCTCTAATTTTCCATTTTTTACGTTCGTCACTTTTTCATCTATGCATTATATATATATATATATATATATATATATATATATATATATATATCATATTTGTCATTCATATTAGCGTTTTATCCAATAAATTTTATCGTTCCTTTATAACGATCAATACCTCAGTAAACGTATACATTGTCTTTTCTAAATATTATTTCAGGAACATTCCGGTGGATGACCTCACTCTATCTTTTCCATGATATGAGTCGGGAAATTCTGATCTCCATTTATATATACAAGCACACACTCTTCATGAAGAAATTAAGAAAAATAGTAACACAAGCCCATAAGAGACCGAAAGGGCGAGATGTGTGCCTAACACCTTCCCATTTCGTAATTTTGCCCCCGAACCTTTGAACTATTGGTTTCATAAGCATCAGTTTGTCTTTTATGCCGTTCTCTCGAGGCATCGACATGTTATTTTGTCTACTGATGTTAAAAGGAGGCCCATCCTCAGATCTAAAGTGGCTGCTACAACAGGTCTTAATTTTAAGGCCTTGCCTCTTACTTATTTGGGTTGTCCTATTTTTAAGGGAAGAAATAAAACCAAATATTATGATAAGCTTATTACCTCCATAAGATAAAGAATAATAGGTTGGTAATAAAAGATTCTTTCTAATGGAGGTAAGCTCATTCTCTTGAAACATGTCCTCTCTTTAATTCCTTCTCATCTTTTAGCAACCCTTTCTCCCCCAAAAACAGTTGTTCTCAAACTCCATAGAATTGTCAATCAATTATTTTAGGGAGGTAATGAGGAACAAGGGTGGAAACATCAATAGAAAAGTTGGGAATTTCAATGTAGAGAAACAAAAGAAGGAGGTCTTGGCCAAATTAATTTTCAAACTCTCTCATCAGCAACCTTCATGAAGCTATTTTGGAAATTTTCAACCGAAAAATCCCTCTGGTCTGCTTTCATGTCCAATATATACAAAAATCTAAATGGCCATTCCCCAGGTGCCTCTTATACTTGGAGGAACTTGATGCATGTTAAATATCAATGCCTTGTCAACATGGAATTTTCAGATGGTCAGTGGATTTGGACACATGATGAATCAGGTTGTTTCTCCCTCTCTTCAGCATATAGAATTTGCAATCCTTATATTCCAACCACAATTGTTAATAGCATTATTTGGGATAATAAAATTCCTAAAAAATGCTCTATAACTCTCTGCAAAATTCTAAATAATTGTTTGCCTCTTGATGAGACTATTAAATCAGCTGGTGTTAGATTATGCTCAAGGTTTAAGCCTGCCAAAGACACATTGAATCAGTTGAGCATGTTTTTCTCCACTTCCCAAAAATCATTCCAGTTTGGCATTTCTTTTCAAATATGATGGGGGTTGATATGAATAATTCCAATATTTCTTCAATGATTGTGAGTTGGTAGATCAAGTCAGGCCCTCAAGATTATTCAAAATTCATTTGCAAGTGTATTCTCATTATAGTATACTGGGAAATATGGAAATCCAGAAACTAAGCTTACTTTGAAAACTCTATAGTCAGTGATAGGGCTATCATTCAACAAGTAAGCTCATATATTTCCATCATTTGTAAAGGGGTTGCATTCAAGAATAAATTATCTTCTTCTGATAAGGGGCTTCAAGGTTTTTTCAAGATCAACATCAAAAGGAATACTCATGTGCCCACATCAATCAAATGAAGATTCCCCACAAATTCAAGACTTAAACTCAACATTGATGGGGCGTCTAAAGGCAATATTGGTAGAAGTGGATTAGGAAGGATTCTCAAGAATGACAAAGGTGACCTTATCTTTGCTTACGCTAGTCGAGAAGGCATAACATCAAATTCAGTTGTGGAAATTAAAAGTTTTTGGCCAGGTATAAAGCTGTGTCTAGAGCTCAACTTTAAACTTGTGGATATTGAATCAGATTCTTCTTATGTTGTGAATCTCATCAATAAGAATTGGAAGCCTCCTTGGAAGATGAGTCATTGTGTTGAAGAAATCAAAGTTTACTTAAAAAATTACAACTTCAAATTATCTCACTGCTACAGGGAATCAAATATGGTTGCATATGCCTTAGCTAATCATGGAGTTAATATTTCTCCTTTCTTAGTATTTCATAAGATTAAGGATCTTCCTACTTTAGCTAGAGGTGCTATCAAGTTAGACAAACTAGGCTGACACTACATTATATATGTTTCGTCCTTGTAATGGGGTATTATAAAGCCCCAAGTTTCCAATTCAAGTTTTCCATGTTTATCTTGCCACTGGGAGAAGATTTTTCTCCTATTTTAATAATTCATAGCTGAGGTTTTCGTCCCCCTTATATATATATATATATATATATATATATATAAAAGAATGATAACTCCATCTCTTTACATTCCCCCACACCGACGATGACCAAATCTCTCCTGGAGTAAATGGGCGCGAGACTTTTTTTCTCCCCCTTCCTTTTTCCCCCCACCCGAGGAGAGAGCGGGAGAGAATTTCGAGATGGCCGCACCAAAGTACGGAGTTACTGTGTACGGTGTTGGATTTTCATGAAACCATAGACATAGGTTTTAAAGGCTGCATCAACATTTCTTTTAAGCGTTTGTAAGTCTTTTGAGTCTTCTTGTAAACACCATATCTGTAGTGAATTTTCCTAGGCCCTATCGTCCGAGGTTTTTTCCATTTGGGGTTTCCTCATACATTGGCATGTCGTGGTTGCTTGCTTTCCTTTACAATTTGAACATTGCATGCTCACGTAGAAATTAGATAACGAGATTAAAATTGGAAAGAATCGACACTGTTTGCCTAGATTTTTAGGTGCCTATTTTATGTGTTTGTGCCTTTGGGTAAATATCTCGAATTTTTACCTATACTATATAAACGAGACTTTTCATTAGTGTAGGTCTAGGAGTATTATATTCATAACTTGGTCAATAACAGGATCTTTGTCATGTGCATGCTCGTTTCTACGAGTCTGAGAATACTTGTGCACACTCAATATTTGAAGCTAAGATATTGGTGTATGTAATCTACCCGGGTTGCGAACAGGAGCTTGTGAATGTTGACTACATGGGTAAGAGGGCTGTGTTAATCGAGTATAAGAAAGGATTTATTTCCTAATAATTTATTTATTGGTGAAGATTATGCGATGAATAATGTTTTATTTTTTTGGGGCAAGCTTGTAATGTTCTTTCATATTTTGGGACAATTTGTTAATTATTTTAATTTTGTGTTAACTTGTTTTAGTTTTAATTTTGGGGGGTTTAATGACATCTTAATTTGTTCGGTTTTATTTCATATTGATTGAATGAATTTGAATGCTTTTTCTTGAATGATCAACTGAGAGTTCTTGTATGCAATATGACATTCGTTTCAACCTATATATATATATATATATATATATATATATATATGTGTGTGTGTGTGTGTGTGTGTGTGTGTGTGTGTGTGTGTGTGAATTGACTTTTGAATATTCTTTAATGGGTTTTCCATATAAAGAGTATATAAGAGAGAGTATTAGAGTCTCCCATAGTCATGCAAAAGGGTGTTCATGAATTTGTTAAATATGCAAATTGAAATCTATACATTAATAAGATTCCATGTCCGTGCACTCATTGTATGAGTGAAAAATTTAAGTCTTTGGAAGACGTTGAGATGCTTTGCTAATGTGGGTATGTCACAAGACTATAAGATATGGACATTTCATAGGAAAAATAATATACCATATGTTCCGAAAGAATTATCGGTACCCGATCGAGTGGAAGTAGTGAATGATTCACCATCACATTGTCCCTTAACCGACCTAATTGATGATGCTTACGGAGTCCACAACCATTAAAATCAAGAGCCTATAGATTCGGATAATGTTCATTATGACCAAGTTAATTAATAAGTTGATACTGAATTACCGAAAGATCGGGAATACATATAGGTGAAAGTTGATGCGACTAAACCTTTATTGTTATCGTCTAAAATTGGTACACTGATTATCTTATATAGAACACACTAATTATAAGCAAATAACAAGTAAGTGATCTAATTACTGAAGATAAACTAGGGGAAACAGTAGAAAGATGAGAGAAAGAGAAATATAACCGGATTTATGTGGTTCGGCCCAAAATGGTGCCTATGTCCACAGGTGCAGTGTATATTCACTACACCAAAAGGGCAATTTGCAACGGTTCAAAATCATTGCAAATTGCTGTGTTGCAAAAAATTTGCAATGGTTCAAAACTATTGCAAAATGGTATTTGCAATGGTTTATTGTGAACGAATGCCCATTTTGGATAACCGTTGCAAAAATAATTGCAACAGTTCCTAACTATTATAAGTGTATATTTTGCAATGGTTTCAAACCGTTGCTAATTTTTTTATTTGCAACAGTTTAAAATCGCTGCAATATTCATTAGGCATTTCTGTTTTGGAATGGTTCTCAACACTTATAAATAAAAAATATATTATTTTATAACGGTTTAGAACACTTACAAATAGTAATATGTAAATAAAAAAATGTTCTTCTTTGTAAGCGTTATGAACCGTTACATAAAATTAAATTATAAAAATAAAAAATTTTCCACCACAAGCTACACCACCATCACATCTAAAGCCACAACAATAAAAAAAATTGGAAACAAAAATTAGAATTGACCCTTATTTTTTTGGGGTTGTGCAAATTGTCAAGTGGTGAAAATTCATACAATGTATATCATGTGGGGGAACGACTATTAGCACTCCTAAAATTCTTCCAGCACTCCATTATTTTTACCAAATCTCAATCATGCCCTTGCATTTATAAGATTTAAATTTTCACTGTTTTGCTTTCAATTAAAACAAATATATATGAAAATAATTAAAAATTCTATATTTTTAATATTTTTTTTATAAAAACTTGTTTTTCATAAAAATATTTTTTAAAAAAAATTATTTTTTTAATTTTCATAACTGTTTTTAAAAAAAAATTCAATTGTTTAAAAAAACTGTTATCTATTTTTTTTTAATTGAAAACTGTTTATAAAACATAAAACATTATTTTATATAAAATAAAAACCGTTTTTAACAAAATAAATAATTTTTTATGAATCTTTTATTTTTTAAGTAACATGATCATGACCCAAATAAAACGCGATGTGTCATGGAGTCGTATTTTTTTTCATACCGCTGGCACGCGCCATTTTTTTATTATTTTGAAAATAATCTTATTACTATTTAGGAAAAATGGTTCACGCCAGTAGTATGCATAATATATATTTTGTATTTTTAATACGCTAGCGGTATGAAAGAATGGTCATTTTGTATTTTTAATAAAAAAACATATTTTTTTTTATAAAAAACCGGTTTTTAATAAGAATCTGTTTTTTATAAATTTTCATAACTGTTTTAAAAAAACATTACATAACAATATAAAATATATTTTGTATTTTTTCAAATGCGAGTAGTATGAAAAAATGGTCATTTTGCATTTTTAATAAAAAAATGTTTTTTTTTTATAAAAAACAGGTTTAAATAAGAATCTGTTTTATTTTTTTAACTTTTCATAACTGTTTTAAAAATATTTCAATTGTTTAAAAAAAATTGTTATTTGTTTTTTTTTATTGAAAACTGTTTATAAAACATAAAAAAATATTTTATATAAAAAAATTATTTTCACAAAATAAATCATTTTTTATGAATCTTTTATTTTCTAAGTAACACGATCACCACCCAAATAAAACGCAACGTGACATGCTGTCGTATTTTTTTCATACCGCTGTCGCGGACCATTTTTTATTATTTTAAAAATAATCTTATTACTATTTAGGAAAAATGGTTCACCCAGTAGTATGTATAAAATATATTTTATATTTTTAATACGCTGGCGGTTTGAAAAAATGGTCATTTTGTATTGTTAATAAAAAAACTCGTTTTTAATAGGAATCTGTTTAATTTTTTTTTTACTTTTCATAATTGTTTTAAAAAAACATTTCATAACTGGGTAAAATATATTTTGTATTTTTTCAAATGCCAGCGATACGAAAAAATGGTCATTTTGTATTTTTAATAAATAATATATTTTTTTATAAATTATTATTCAAATAGTAAAAAATAGTCCGCGACAACTCAACTCAAAAAAGCCTTTTCCTAATTATTTTGGGTCGGCTACATGAATCCTATTTTTTCATTCCATTTTGTCCAGTATAATATCTTGATGTGGTTTAACTGAAGATATTGCACTGGACATAATGGAATGGAAAAATACGATTCATGTAGTCGACCCAAAATAATTGAAAAAAGTCTTTGTTGAGTTGAGTTGTCGCAGACTATTTTTTACTATTTGAATAATAATTTATAAGAAAAATATATTTTTTATTACAAATACAAAATGACCATTTTTTCATACCGCTGGCATTCGAAAAAATACAAAATATATTTTACTCAGTTATGAAATGTTTTTTTAAAACAGTTATGAAAAGTAAAAAAAAATTAAACAGATTCCTATTAAAACCAGTTTTTTATAAAAAAAAATATGTTTTTTTATTAAAAATATTAAATGACCATTTTTTCATACCGCTAGCGTATTAAAAATACAAAATATATTTTATACATACTACTGGCTTAAACCATTTTTCCTAAATAGTAATAAGATTATCTTTAAAACGCCGCCTCAGTCCAAAATGGCGGAGGTGGCCACATCATTGAGGTCTTCGGCTGTAACGTAACAAGCAATGGACGAGCAATTTGCATAGCTCAGCCAAAACATTATGAGACCACCGAGGGTCTCACTAGAAATGATCACTCCAGCAACGGTTCAGCCCCATCCTGAAGCCAGGGGACCACCCCAGGCACCATGCTAAGACCACCCTACACCCCAGCGGAGGAGGGACATTGTTAACGCTAAGCATTTATGCCTGGGGAGGCAAGGACACCCTTGACCCGAGGATAGGTATGATGATTTAGAGGTGGAAGATGTCCCAAAAGATTATTGGGAGCCATATGAGGTCTTAAATAACAAAATTCGTCCTATCCAGCATAACCGAGGTTGTGGGGGCAGAAGAGGTGAAGAAGCCCAATAAAGAGGACCAACTTTTGACCGATTGAGCAGAGGGTCGGCCTTTGAAAGGCTAGGCCCAGTAGATAACCTAAGACAGAGATTATCAAGATCGAGAAGTGCAACCGACTCACAAAGAAAAGAGGGTAAACGTCGGCCTCATCTAGGCCGACCCCACATAGGACGAGGTAGAGACCAGGAAGAGGTTAACAATCGATGTTGTGCTGCAGCTGGGGAACCTTCAGTCCACCCCTTGGAGGTGGCTGGGGACAACCTCGGCCAGGGCGACATTGCAAGACCATGGAATGACTCCATCCAGCGTCTTGAAGAAAAGATAGGAGACCTCATCAAAAGTCGAGACCCATTGCAAAGAGATTTCTTAGAAGTCTCCCCATTCGTGGCCAGGATAGTGAGTTTTCCAACCCCTGCTAAGTTCAAACCGCCCATGGTGTCTCCTAAGTATGACGGTAGCACCAACCCAGTACATCATATTTAGATGTACCAGTTAGCGATGGGCATTTATTCAATACCAGATCAGATGAAGAGCCGGGCCTTCTTCCGAACTTTAACGGGAGCAGCACACATCCGGTTTACTTCTCTTCCGAATAATTCAATTAAGAACTTTAAGGGGTTGGCTGAGCGGTTCATTCACAATTTCTGTTTGGGGGTAAGACCTCAAAAGAATGCCACCCATCTATTATACGTCAAGCAAGGCAAGAACGAGAGCCTGAGAGACTACATTTCCAAGTTCAATAAAGAGAAACTTGAGGTTGAAGACTATAAAGAGAATATAGCCATGACCGCCCTCATAGGGGGTCTTCAGAAAGGGAAGTTATTATGGAAACATGTGGAAGACCCTCCCAAGTCTATGGTAGAGTTGTTGGCAACTAAGGGTAAGGTCATGAGCGCTGAAGAGGCCATGGCCGCAAAGTATGAGGATGAAAACGAGGGTAGCAACGAGAAGTTCCAAAGGAAAAAGGATGAAAAGAAGGGGTCAGCTGACGACAAGTTCGCACACTATGCCCATCTAACGGTGAGCTGCAAACATATCCTCAATGAGATCAATAATGATAGGTCTCTAAAATGGACGGAGAAACTGAAGGCTTCTCCGCATAAGAGGAACAAGAACTTATGGTGCGAGTTCCACCAAGACCATGGCCATGTTACAGATAAGTGCTTCGCCTTGAAGGATGAGATCGAGAAGATGTTGAAGTCTAAAAAGTTGAGGATGTATGTTGATGGCAAGGCTCCCAAAAGGGGAAGGGATGACCCCAAAAAGAAGTGAAACGACAGATGTCGTGACGACACCCCAGCAAGAAGAGATGGTGACCCAGATGGTGATGATGAAGAAGATCCAGACCTCCCATAAAAAGATGACAACACCCCAGTAAAGTGGGTTGGTATGATCTCCTTTGGTGTAAACACCATATGCAGAGGACTTGCAGGGGGTGGTTCTGAAGTGGCTGACCGAAAAGCTCATATAGCAGAGGCCAAGTAAGTGGCCAAACTTGAAGTGGTAAATCTGGCATCTTCTGAGACAACGTAAAAGAGAAAGAAAGTGGACATGGACACTCTCATAGTCGGGTTCTCTCGACTCGACTTCAAAGGCATCCTTGCTCCACATGATGACCCTTTGATAATCACAACAAGAGTTCATGGATGCGAGGTGCAGAGAATCCTCAAAGATGGAGGAAGTTCAGCAGATGTGATGTTCTTGCCCTGTTTCAAAATCCTAGGCCTTAGCAGAGCTAGGTTGGTACCCTATCATCATCCATTAATGGGCTTCAGCGGTGAAAAGGTCCATCCGTTGGGCATGTATGAGATGGACGTGCGAATGGGCGATGAGTGGCCTAAGAGGTTAACCCGGAAGATCAATTTTTTCGTTATGGACAAAAACGTCTTCTCGGCCTATAAATCATCATAGGAAGAGTAGCCCTTAAGGAGTTCGAGAATGTGCCGTCGACGGTCCACTAGATGCTAAAATTCCCGAGTCCCTATGGGGTAGGGGAAGTGTAGGGTGATCAGACCATAGCACGAGAATGCTACTACAACTCGGTTGAAGAGAGAGAGTACCATAAGAGAGCAACTAGCACTTATAACATTGATACACTTGACCCTAGAGATGAAACAAAGTTGAAGAAAGGAGAGGCCGTAGAAGAGGTAGAATCCATCGTCCTCAATGAGGATGAACTGGAAAAAATTGTCTAGGTAGGCAAGTCCTTAAAAGCGGAAATCAAGGAAGAGCTTATAAATCTCTTGAGGAAGAGGTAGAGCGTCTTCACTTGGAGTCACGCAGATATGCCCGACATCAACCCTGAGGTTATATGCCACAAACTTAACGTGACCAAGGATGCTAAGCCAATCAAACAAAGATGAAGAGTTTACTCAAGGGATAAGTACGACGTCATCCAGGAAGAAGTTCGAAAGTTGGAAGAGGATTATTTTATCAGGGAAGTCATATATCTGGAGTGGCAATCAAACGCAGTCATTGTGCCCAAAGCTAACGGAACATGGAAAATGTGTGTAGATTTTACTGACCTGAACAAGTCTTTCCCAAAAGATAGTTATCCCTTACCTCGGATCGATCAAATGGTATATGACACTGCAGGGCATGAGCTCATGAGCTTCATGGATGCATACTCAAGCCACAATAAAATCTTCAGGGATGCTAAAGACTCAGAGAAGACAACCTTCATTACTGACAAAGGGACCTACTAATACAAGGTTATTCCCTTCAGTCTGAAAAATGCAGAGGAAACGTATCAACGTCTTGTGAATAAGATGTTTGAAGACCAAATAGGCAAGACTATGGAGGTGTATATAGATGATATGTTAACGAAGAGCTTAAAGGCCTGCACGCATGTGGCAGACCTAGAAAAGACCTTCGATACTATGGACTTGTAAAGAATGAAACTTAATCCAGCGAAGTGTGTATTCGGGGTAGGAGCTCAGAAATTTCTTGGATTCATTGTCAATCAGAGGGGAATAGAGGTGAACCCTGAGAAAATCAAGGCTTTTCTCGATATGAAGACACCAAGGAGTATCAAGGATGTTCAGAGGCTCACTCGAAGAGTAGCTGCCCTCAACAGATTTTTTTCCAGAGCGACGGACAAGTGTCTTCCGTTATTTAAGGTGCTTAGAAAGGCCTTCGAATGGGACAAAGAGTGTGAGGATTTTAAGCAACTCAAGTCCTACCTCGAATCCCCTTTACTCTTATCTCGACCCATAGTAGGAGAGAAGTTGTATGTTTATCTAGCAGTCTCTGAATTAGCTATAAGTGCATCCATAGTACGGGAAGACGTTGGGATCCAAAGGCCCGTATACTTTAATAGTAAGGCCCTTCAAGGGTCTGAACAGAAATATTCTCGGATGGAAAAGTTAGCCTATGCCCTGATACATGCTTCTAGGAATATGAAGCCTTACTTTCAAGCCCATTCCATGATTATCCTCATCGACTCCCCACTAAGACAATTTCTCCATAAGCCAGAGAAGTCAGGTAGATTGATGACATCGACTTCCCACTAAGACAAGTTTTCTTTATCTTTAGTTAATTTTCTAACGACTGCTCTGAGCTTCGTAACCTTTTCTGATCATCTCTATTTTCGTCGAGTAGTCCTTTCTTCCATTTTTTCTTTCAAAAATGGTTTATGCTGTTAGTGAGAGGACCGTGGGAGAGTTTAGGAAAATATACTCAATTCCCTATTGGATAACGATTAAGTGTGCCCTGATCCTTAGGAATTGCGCTGCTATTGAGGGTGATCATTGGATTCATACCCTCTAAGTGGCTAAAGGGGGAATAAAATTTCCCCCCAAATTAAATGTTCTTGTAATTCTACGAGTTTTTTGAGGTGGTTCCCACCCAATGTGCCCTAAACACACAACGGATTGTCAAAAAAGTCCATAGAATCAACGAAATATATGGGACCAAAACTGGAATTTCAGAGACCAGATACTTCTATTCTTGGTACCACACAACAAATGAAACTTTATATCTGAAGCTGAGTAAGGCTAATAGAGTATTAGTTATCAACCTTACTGATTTGAATAAAGTTTATTGGGATTAAGGTTTCATTGTTAGAAATTGGCAGCACCTACCTCTCCCTGAAGACGACCAGTATCGCGTGTTTATGTGCCTGGTGAGGCGACATGACATAGGTTAACTTTTATTTCTCTTTCTTGGAGCTTTATTCAATTATTATATCACTGATGAATTCTTTCTTTTCTTCCGTCCATCTCGATCATAGAAGAAAGAACTCTCCTTTTCTCACTTTAATAGGGAGGAGCACATGAAAGTATGGAATTTGCGAAGGCCATTGGTTGCTGGTGGTGATCACCTATGGTCAGTGTCCTTTCTTCTAGAGTACAAGAACTCCACCAGTAGTTTCACTACCCATCCAGTAGGTCCTATTCGTGACGTTCCCCTTCCTTCGACCATTAAGGGATCTTCCAATTTTCCAATTCTAAGTCACTGAACATCGATACTATCTTTGACGCTGAGGATAAAACCATGGACCCTAAGAGAAGGATTTTACTGGTAGAGGATGATAACATGGTGTCCATTTCCCCCAAGGCTAAGTCTCCCAAGAGGACTAAGCTTGAGGGCCCCTCTACCCTCATATCTGTACCGGATTCCTTAGTCTGAGAAAAGAATAAGAAGGACAAGGTGATAGGTAAGGGGTTTGCCGCGGCGTGAGTGTCACCTGAGCACCGATCGTTTTATATATTCGGCTCACCTGCACTATACAAAAACCTAAACTTATGACTACACTCAATGGGTGAGTATAACAGCCAAGTCCGGGCATCGAAAATCCACAGAGACGAGTTGCTAGAATATTATATGGTTTAGTACTTCTCAATAAAAACGCAAAAGATAATTACAACAAAAGGAAAAGATGTAAAAAGGGAAAGATTAATCTAGGCATGTATTTAAGCTAGACTAATAAAAACGGTAAAAACTATAGGTTGCGTCAGATATCCCTCAGCCCAGCTTAACGCGTATAAATGGTTACATGGTTTTACAGATTCATTACGATTGCGTCTCGTTTCGACAGTTAATTAAATTCAGAGTTGTCACACCCGTAAATTCGCATAAAAGTCTAATAAGATTTTGGCGTCAATAAATACCCCGAAAATTACACACGCAAGGTCGTAAGTACAAAGCATACATGATATACCCCATCAAATCTACTAGGTGTAATAACTAGGACAACCCAATCAAAATAGACACGTATCTTCCATCACCATAGCCAAGTAACACGATAAACACGAGTCGAGTTCGATCCCACACAACCTAGGCTAATTTAACCTAGAAAGCACAATAAAAATGCGGTAAATCTACACTAGAAAGCATGTAAATAAATGTAGTAAATCTAAACTAGAAAGCGAGTAAAAATGCGATAAATAAATAAACGAAAACTTGGATTAAAGGAGAGGATAAAGGAATAGTGTTCTTACACAACCTCGATGGATCGATCCCTATACGGACAAACCCTTGGAGGGAGAAAATGGCACACTCTCAAACCGTAACCAAACCCTAGATACCAAAATATGGAAAATGATCTATTATTACAAGATAATGAAAATAGAAACCAAAATTGATTTTTTTTATAGTAAGTTGGAAATAAAGGAAAAAAAAAGAAAAGAAAAAGTGGAAAATATCTGGTGATCGCTGTCCACCAGTCGCGGGGGTGCGATCGATCGCACTTTTAAATTCAGCTACACTGTCTTTGAGCCAATGCAAAATTTAAACTCGCAGTCGACCGGCATAAGAAGCGCGATCGACCGGTACTCTATTTTCTGGTACCATGAAGAGGGGGGAAAGGTATGCAAACGGAAATGGCCATTACGTTTTCGTCCGAACTCCAAATGACACGCCGTTTGCTACCACGCGATGCTAACTCAACGAAATACACTTTTGTAGAATTTACATGAGCCAAAGATGAAATGTGAATTCACTAAAAAGCCCTTGAAGTAGCGTGCGACGACAAAATTTCTCCGAAATGCAACTGATCCTCACTTTTAGCGTTCCAATACCTACAAAAGAACAATTAACCCATGCAAAGCATGTATATATCCAAATCCAAGGTTTTCTGGTTAATGAGCATAAAAATAGGCATTAAAGACCATAAAATTGCTAGAATGCATAAAGATATAGGGAGAAAATATGCAATATTAGTGTCGTATCACACCCCCTAACTTAGACATTTCTAGCCCCTAGTGATGAAACAAACAAAACCAGTCCACAGAAGGCTGTACAAGACGTATCTATGCATCGAAATATGAATGCCACTTTCATAGGGAACACGGTTGCATTTAGCGCATGCAATAAGCCGTTAAACCCCTAGGTTACCCTAGTGGACGAGTGTCGTCTCGTGAGGGTTTTCAGGGATGAAACCCACAAACATCATTTGGTTTCCTCAAAATAATGCCCAAACCAACATACCACTAGCCCAGCAGTAACGAAAAGGATTTCATACGCATTATTAGCAAAATGAACGAATTCAAATGAAAGTCCAAATCATTAACATTATAGAATGCACCTCATAGAATTGAAACCTTAAAATGTGGGAGGTGAGTAAGCACATGAAAATCTATGATTTGGTAAAAACTTATATAAACCGGATAAAAATTAAAGCAAGCATAAATCAATCCTCACGGGCATTACACTCATCAAATGAATTCACTTGAAACAGGGAGGTAACACACAAAACATGCGGGCATAAAGAGTAAATATAAATGGAAACTAGGCTGTGCACATATCACAAATGAAGAACGCTATATATAAAATGAAAAATTGTAATGTCAATGAAAGATATTGCTCATTAAAGGAGGCAAAATGTATTTTCATAGATTATCAAAATTGTTTCAACTTTAAAATTAAATGCATCCTAAGATCACATAGGAGTTGATAGGGTTGTAATGTAGGTTTGGGGTTAAGGTATAAAATGAAAGGATTATGTACGGATTCGAAGTGTTGGGGGATGAAAACTCGGGATAATGGGAAGAATGCGGGCAATATCAAAAGTGGAAAACATGTTCCAAACAAGGCATTGGATATAACATTTGGAGAGCAATCAAATCTTATTGAACTATATACAACATTTACAACTTTCTCTTTCTTTTTCTTTTCTTCTGTTTCTCACTTTTTTCTCTTTTGTTTTCTTTTGCTTTTCACTTATCATTTTCTTTACTTTTCTCACTCTCATATGCCTAAATTGCAACCACAAGACAAGAACATCATTCAATCCCAAGTAACATTCCAAACAAAGGTATGGAAGGTAATGTTTATGGTGTATAACTCCAATTTAGAGTTGGTTATGGGATTTTGGGGTATGAAACGAAAGGCTATAATAAGGCTCAAAAGGGTTGACGAGGGTAAACATATAAGGTGAGGTCAAGGCTAATATGGGTGATATAACAAGGATGGCCTATGATCATTTCAAAAAGTTTACACAATTATCGAGTCAAAACAAACTTTGAAAATCATGCTCAAGTAATACATTTTATATATGAACTCAATTAATTAACGATCAATGAAAGAATAGAGAGATTACCAATGACTGTAATGTCTTCAAAGAGGAAAGAATAGTGTATACACTCACAAACGACGAAAGGTACAAAGCTTATTCGGTGTAAGTATATACAATGCAACAAAAGATTACCGAGTTATAAACATCTTAAACCAAATCAATTAAGCAAGAAAAGTGCATGTGCTCATGGGATTAAAGTTTAATTCATGAAGTTATTCATAATATCAATGATTGAGACTAAAGTCTAATAACTTCTAAAATCGAGAACATGCATCGTTGGGTTGTCTATTGGATCGGGAAATTATTGAAACTTATCATCGAAAATAAAGGCAAAATGCCCCAAAAAAGGAGAAAAAAGAAAGAAAATCTTTTTGAAATTTTCAAATTTTTTTAAGAAAAGAAAACTTAGTAACTAACATATGATAAACTCAATGGACTAAATAAAGAAAATGGATAGAATATCCCACACCCCTAACTTAAATGTTACATTGTCCTCAATGCATGCATTAAGAGCACAACACAAAGAGAGGAAAATAACGATATTACCCAAAATTAGAGCGATCTCCATAAGAATAAGTCCAAGCGAATCTGCAAAACAAGTTAGTACCAAGTATAGCAAAAACAAATAACAAAAAGTTAACTAATTACACTAGGATAAATAAAAAGTAAAGAAAAAACTAAAGAAAGAAAGAAAGAAAAAAACTAACTATTTACAACCTACTGTTTACAACATGCCTCCTGGAGCAACGGAAGGTATGCATGGGTGGTCGAAAAGGTGAACCATCGCCAATTTTAAATTTTGGGCCGATGATGGGGGATATGGATAACAAGGGGGAAAGAAACACTTGGGATCCAAGAAAAATTGACTCATCTCCCAAAGGTTTTTCCAGTTAGAATGCAATGCTGCACATGTGGGGATAACATCCATCATGGAAAATAAGAGCAACAAAGAGTTCTCATCGGCAAAAGGTTTTAAAAGTTTTAAATAATATTTATCAACTTATAGGAATCCATCGGTAATTCTAATGGTTCAAGATTCGAGAATAGGTCCCAAATAAAACATTCGCAGGGCCAGATTCGAGAACATATCCCAAATGAAACATTAGAATTATCGATAAATCTATAAAAGAGTAAATGGTTACCGACTTATTTATTGATGGAGAATCCGAGAAGGAAGGTGCGTGACCGAGAATCAAAGTTTCTTAGCGCTCAAATGTTCTATCCAGCAAAAAGGGTAGCAAAAAATACAAATAGAAAGAAAATACTACGAAATACTAAATCAAATAAATTCAAAAACAAACTCATCCCCGATAACGGCGCCATTTGATAGGTAGTGGGATTCGCCGCGGCGCGAGCATCACCTGCGTGCCGGTCGTTTTATATATTCGGCTCACCTGCACTATATAAAAACCTAAACTTATGACTACACTCAACGGGTGAGTATAGCGGACAAATTCGGGTATCGAAAATCCGCAGAGATGAGTTACTAGAATATTATATGGTTTAGTACTTCTCAGTAAAAGCACAAAAGATAATTACAACAAACGGAAAAGATGCAAAAAGGGAAAGATTAATCTAGGCATGTATTTAAACTAGACTAATATAAATGGTAAAAACTAATGGTTGCGTATGATATCCCTCAGCTCAGCTTAACGCATATAAATGGTTACATGGTTTTACAGATTCATTACGATTGCATCTCATTTCGACAGTTAATTAAATTCAGAGTTGTCACACCCCTAAATTCGTATAAATGTTTAATAAGATTTTGGCGTCAACAAATACCCTAGAAATTACGCACTCAAGGTCGTAAGTACGAAGCATATATGATATACCCCGTCAAATCTCCTAGGCGTAATAACTAGGACAACCCAATCGAAATAAACACATATCTTCCATCACCATAGAAAAGCAACACGACAAATACGAGTCAAGTTAGATCCCACACAACCTAGGCTAATTTAACCTAGAAAGCATGATAAAAATGCGGTAAATAAATACGGTAAATCTACACTAGAAAGCATGTAAATAAATGCAGTAAATATAAACTATAAAGAGAGTAAAAATGAGTTAAATAAATAAACGAAAACTTGGATTAAAGGAGAGGATAAAGGAATAGTGTTCTTACACAACCTCGATGGATCGATCCCTATTCGGACAAACCCTCGGAGGGAGAAAATGGCACACTCTCAAACCCTAGCTCCTAAAATATGGAAAATGATCTATTATTACAAGATAATGAAAATAGAAACCAAAATTGGTTTATATAGTAAGTTGGAAAAGAAAAAAGGAAAAAGAAAAGAAAAGGAAAAAGTGGCAAATATCTGGTGACCGCGGTCGACCGGTCGCAGGGGTGCGGTCGACCGCACTTTTAAGTTCAGCCACACTATCTTCAAGCCAAGGCAAAATCTGAACTCGCGGTCGACCAGCATAAGAAGCGCGATCGACCGGTACTCTATTTTCTGGTACTCTTTGGTCCATGAAGAGGGGGGAAAGGTATGCAAATGAAAATAACCATAACTTCTTCGTCCGAACTCCAAACGTTGCGTTGTTTGCGGCCACACGATGCTAACTTAACAAACTACTCATCCATGGAATTTCCATAGTGAGAGATGAAATGTGAATTGACTAAAATGCCATTGAACTAGTGTCCGACGATGGAACTTCTTCGAAATGCAACCGATCCTCACTTTTAGTGTTCCAATACCTACAAAAACCCTGCAAAGCATGTATATATCCAAATACAAGGTTTTCTAGTTAATGAGCATAAATATAGGCATTAAAGACCTTAAAAATGCTAGAATGCATAAAGATATAGGGGGAAAATATGCAATATTTGTGTCGTATCATAAGGCCTCTTCTTCTTGAGCAGTGCTGCCCTTTAAGAGGCGTGACACCCAAGGTCATGGAAAGGTCCATTAAGTGATATCAGTGGCCAAAAATCCCTCTTTGACCTTTGGTCTGTTAAAGGGGTAGTGATCACAATTGATCACGGACAAGTTAATTAATTGATGCAGGATCAAATTTCCACCCACGTTGCGCCGACGTTGTCACTGGTAAACAAAGTTTCTCAGTTGTTAAATTTCTTAAAATTCTAACATAATTCTTATTTTTCTCTTTGTAGTTTGTGGCGGAATTCGTCTCCATTTTAGAGAAGTTCTATAAGCAACATAAGCTAGATGACCTCACCGTTGCTCTGAAGAATTTTGAATCCACCCTAGCCATTGCTCAGAAGGCCTATGAGGCTGAGAAGTCATCCACCAGCTTAGCGAAAACTACCCTAAAGGATGAGATTTCTCTATATAATGATAATTTCAACAAGAGAAAAACTGATCATGACCAGGTGGTGGTCAAGCATAATCGATTGAAGAAGGACCCAATGAAAGCCCTGGCGACGGCCAAGGATGTGGTCTACGACAATGGCTATAACGATGCCTTTCCCAATGCCAAACACCAGTTGAATTTTATAAAAAATTATGACTTCAAGAAAGGGGGGGATGCTGCCTTAATGAGGGCCAATATCCCCAATGAGTTTGAAGTTTTTATCGAGCGCAATTCGGGTTCCCCACTAAGGGCTGATGAAGATGTTTGGACAAATGCTCTTACCGACCAGAAATCATCTAAGGTTGCGGGGGGAAAGTTCCAGAAATTCACGAGCAGGTGAAATTAAAGGAATTCGATAGCTAGTTAGGAATTTTTAGCTTGCGAATCTTTGTATTTCCTTTTGTTATTGTTCATTTGTAAGGGCCTTGCCCAATTTTGTTATAATAGAAGATTTTGCCAATGTTTGATTTTCTCTTCCATTGTTGCTGAATTATTTTCTTTTTACTCTTGTAGCATAGCAATGTTCTTGGAGAAATCCATTATTTTGTTGGTAATATAGATACCATTATTGGTCGGGAGGATAGTGTTCAAGCTCACCATTCTTTTAATTATTATTCAAAGGCTCTTCAAAAAGAATGACAAAGCTTATAAGGATCAGCCTGCCTTAGTGGCCAAACTAAAGGACGACGTGAAGGACCTTAGTGATGTTGACACCTTTAAGTAGGAGGAGATAAATTCCTTAAAAATGCAACTCATTGAGAAGAAAGAGGTTGGTGATGTTGGTGCATTTTTACAAACTGAAAATGATTCTCTTAGGAAGTAGCTCACCGAAGACAAAGAGGACCTGACGAGAGAAGGAGTTGTGAAGATGGGTGTAACACCCCGTATTTTTGTACATTTAATATTTAATTAATTCGGGAATATTAAATTACTGGTGTATTGTAATTTTAATTGAATTAATTATGGCAATAGATATATTTAAATATTAATCGGGGAGTGAATGGTTAATGTTTAGGGAAATTTATTTACTAAGTGAATAGTAATAATTTTATTACGTCATTTCGAGTATTAATGACAAGGTATACACTTATCCCAGCCGGGAGTCGGTATAGACTAAATTGGGTGTGAGATAAGGATTTTTATAAATTAATTCGGACGCCAATTCTGAGTGCGCGGTTGAGTCCGAATGGGTCAAGATAGTCAGAAAAGAGTAACCGGGGATAGTAATTGGGTCTCGGGGTATTTTTGGGCATAGCCGGACCCACACGGGGTGAGTTGGGCCACTTTAATTAAGCCCATTAGGTGAAAAACGGGATTATGGGTTTTTAACCTAGTTGGGAGATTTAGAAATGGCAGCCAACATAACTCTAAACCTAGGGTTTGAGAGGGGATTTGCGGGAAAGCAAATCAAGAACAAATTGGAGGTTTTTGGAGCCAAATTGAGGGACTACGCCAACGGATCAGACACTACGAACACTTAGAGGCAAGTGGTTAACTGTTTTGATTCTTAAAGTGTGATAATCAATTCATATCATAGTGACGTGTAAACCAAAATTCGTTTTGGGGATAAATGGGTACAAAAAGGGGTTTTTGATAATGGAACCATTGAATGAAATTTAAGGTAAGAATTAGTTGTGATATATAATTCTGAGTATGATTATCTGGTTTGAATGAGAAAAATCAGAATATAAAAGGAAGGAATTTGAATTTGAAATTGGGATTATACCCTAGAAATTTGTGTTCTTGGGTGGGTCAAGATTCATAGTGTTAATGATGTTAAAAGGTTTAGATGATATTTTTAGTTCATGAGAAATATTATGAGATGATTAATAGACTGATTTGAGGTTGGTTTTGAGGAAAGAAACCTTGAAATTTCGTTAATGGTGGAATTCAGCAAGGTAGGAGCGCTGGCACGAAGGGATCGATCGATCGATCGGGGGCATCGATCGATCGACGATGGGAAATTCTGGGCAGTTCGGCCTTGGGTGAGGTATAAGGGGGAATTAATTATAAAATAATTTCCATACAATTATTAGTGGTAAATAATTATGAAACAAATATTCCTAGCAATTATGGGAGGAAGTAATTGGGACTAGGATGAATTTATGTGGGACATTTAATGGATAAATTTGAGAGACTTTATTCCAAAATAGTGAGGTACGGATCAAGTGAGTGAATCCGGGTATATTGGTAAAGCGACCCAAGGAAGTGAATTAAGTTTGGAGGTAAACTAAGTAATTTGGAGTCGGGATATAGACTCGGGGAAATATTTAATTTCGAGCCAAGTGAATCGAGTCCGGGTATGTTAATAATTATAGGCAAATATAATTGGGAAAATTCTAGAAATAAAGGTGTGACACATTGTAGGCAAAAATGTGGGTATTATATTATGAGAGGTAAATTGGACCAAGCGAGTGAGTTCGGGTATGTTGGTTAAGTGATATCAATGTATTAAATTAATTACAGAGAGAAAGTAATTAGTTTGGAGTCGGAACATTGACTCAGAAAATGTGGAGGTAAGGGCCAAGTGAGAGAGTCCGGGGATAATGGTTGGGTGACACCAAGTTATTAAATTAATAAATGTGTAAATTAATTAAATAAAAGTCGGATTGCAGACTCGGATATGTGTTGATTAATTAATGTGTAAATTAATTAAATAAAAGTCGGATTGTAGACTCGGGTAAGTATTAAATTAATATGTGTGATAGTTAATTTAATTAGAGTTGGACGATAGACTCGGAGAGATATTAAATTAATGGGTGTAATAATTGATTTATTTAGAGTTGGACGATAGACTCGGGGAGATATTAAATTAATGGGTGTAATAATTAATTTAATTAGAGTTGGACGATAGACTCGGGAAGATATTAACATAATATGTGTGTTAGTTAATTTAATTAGAGTATGGTGACAGATTCAGGGAGACATTAAATTAATAGGTGTGTTAGTTAATTTAATTGGAATCGAGCCACAGACTCAGGAAATTTCAGGCAGTATACGGGATAATTTGAGTACACGGTAAAGCCGGAGTTTATATTATATATATATACGGTGTAGTGATAGTATATATATATATATATATATATATATATATATATATATATATATATATATATATTGTGTGTGATAGTAAATATCAGTGACTAGATATTTATTCAATTTAAATACTCTAATGCTATCAAGGGAGGTTGCGCGATGTGGGTGAATCCCCTAGCTTGAGGAGTAGGGCGAGTATATCCCCAGGTCATAGCGTCCGGTACATGGGTGAGGAGATTATCTCACTTTCAGGAAGGAATATGATCGCCTCCAATTCGTTTATGTAGTAGACCAGGTTGGTGAGCGAATCCAATTTGGAAAACTAGGTTTTGTGAGCACACCTAGTGAGATGGCATTTTAGAGTGAATCATCCGGTGAGGGTATACTCGGAAGGATGGATACGCGTATGATATTGTGTGGATGTTAGTAAAGGTACATAAATTATGGTAGTAAATATTATATGTAGGTGAATAATACAGCGTGTGATGTATTTACCTTATATAACTCGGGTTACAGTTATATGTTGTTAATTAATGATAAATTAATTAAGAAATTCATTTGTGGGAATAATACAGTGTGTGATGTATTTCCTTAATATAACTTGTGAGACGGTTATATGCTACTATTTAAGAGGAATTAATTAAGTTAATTGAGAGATAACTTATAATTCAAGGAATTATTATACTCGGGTTAGAGTAATATGGTAAGGGAAGGTTATATCAGGACTAGTTGGACGGGGTAGTACAACTAGGAGGGGTTAAGGTAACCGGTAGGTGTGCACAATAGTGGAGGGGTGAGAATGTCCTCAAGGGAGTGCGACACTAACTTAAATATGAAGCGCATTCATGCATTTTAAATTACTGCAGTTAATTCACTTGCTAAATATTTTCAAAATGTTTTGGGTTCTAACCCTTGCTATAAAACTATTTTCAAAACCTTTTAGGTGTCCAGTCACAGGGACGCCAGGATTGATATTCTATTCCAGGGACACGGAGTTGCGGCATATGTAGATGCTCGCAGGAGTTTGGATTAGACACATCTCTCATTCATTCCTAGAGTAAGAATCTTTTATCAGTCCCAGTTTTATTTAGGGCTTGTAGCCCAGACTTCTCGATACAGTTTTCAGGTGTAATTCATTCAGGTGTTGAATATTTGTATTGGATTATTTATTTGGTGGCCGGTGATTTATTCGGCAAGTTGTGTAATTTCTATTCTATTTACTTTCATTCATTTGTGTGAATGGTTTATATTTTTATTCCGCATGTTTTGTTTTGTTTAATTAAAGTTAAAAATTGGCACCAGTTTTTGGAATACTAGGTGGTTAGTAAGTTTTAAAAAGTTTTCGACAGTGATGCTAAGGATGATCCAACTGGGATTCCTGTTTTAATTTGGTATAGGAATGATCACCCAATATTTTATTAGGCGGGGTGTCACAGATGGTACCAGAGCATCAGGTTCTAGTGTCCTTAGGATCTGTGCGGCTTTTCAAACTTCGGCTTAGCAATCTTTTATATAGAGCCCTATCATAGTATTGTTGTATTCTCATACGTATGCGCATATATGTTCTTCTACGAATTTATATTTGAAAGTGAACTCATACAAAATTTGATTCTCATTCCAGATGATGCCCAGGAGAGGGAAAGCAGCTAGGGAAGCATGGGGAGGTGAGACGAGGGAGGCTCGTCAGGAGTAAGAGTTACGGCAGCAACTTCCAAAAGTAATTTTGGCCGCACAGGTAACCGAACTAATGGCGCGGGCGATTGAAACAACGGTAGTCGCAAACAACAAGGTACTTTCCACGGGATCCGCCACAAGTGTTAGTGGCGTCGGATGTTCAGACTCACGGGGGGTCGTTGGGGTGCGAATAAGAAAGAGAAGTTATTTTTAGTGATAACCCACCAGAGTTACGAGGAGGTTCAGGTGTAGTACTAGCGTGTCAAGGAAGAGAGGTATCCAGCGTCACCTACGCATGGGAGATTGCGATGAGGTGCGAAAATAAATGCTAACCACTTTTAATTAGTGGGAGCGGCGCTATAGTGGTGGGGGTCGATCACCACAGTTGAGGAAAGGGACACACTAGCTACTGCAGAGTTTTGGGTGCGGTTCGACCGCAAGTATTTTTCCTTCAGCGGTCGAGACTGAAATGAGGAGAAAATTTTGTGAGGAGACTCAAAAGGAGACCGTTCAATGGCCGATTATGAGGAAGATTTCACTCATTGGCAAATTTTGTACCGGATGAGGTAAGCGAGGAAAAGAGAAAGAAAGCAAAGTTTAAGGATGGGTTAGTCTGGAGAATCAGACAACATTAAATTGATAATTCCGCATTAGTAGGTTATACTGATGTCATTAACGCAACACTCCAGCACTGTTGGGAATATCGCTTCCACGCGAAAGGAAGCGGGAAGGGAGTGGGGATTAACCAGTCGGATGAGGAAGAAGGGAATAATACCAGTGGGGTATCTCATCAGCAGACTGGGGGGAGATTAGGGGCAAGATTTCTGACAGGGAAATCATGCCAAACGATCTAGAACTGGAGGCTATTGGCGGGATGGCCAGGAATTCCAACAAGGTTGGCATGAAAGGGATCAGTGGCAGGGTGAACATATTAAAAAGTGTTTCCTTTGTGGGAAAAGCGAGACACATGAAGAGATATTGCCTTAAGCGAGGCAGGGGTCAACTACAGGATGAAGTCTTGGATGTACAACCACTAAATCAAGTCACGACTGCATTCGGGCAGGGAGAAGCTGCTCCGGAAATGGAGAACCAGCCGTTGAAGCTGGAGTATAGAAGTAATTATTTTACCCTAGGGGCATGGGGTATATTTTTGAATGACAAAGAGGATGTCACAGTATAAGACTTATTTTTCACTAGAGTTCATAGGTGAATCGAACTTAGTGGGTGCGTTGGCGGTAGCAGCCAAAGCATGTGGGTAAACTTTTCGTAGGGTAGCGGAGTTCCTTAGTGTTCTTCATGGGAGAGCGGATGCGTACACTGGGTAATTGGTTGAATTATACGAGGAATTACTACTTTCGAGAATTATGGGAGTAGGGTTGATAATACTTTTTAAACATCAGCTGGATAGCGATGGAATTTAACTATTGTGGATAGTGGAGTTAAATTTTGGTGTCCGCGACACCAAGGTATGGTTGGTACTAGGTATCACCGGAGAGGGCGTATAGCCTATATATAAGTGGATATATATGTTCTATTGTGTGGTGCGATGGCACATAGTGAGGTTTTGTGTTCTCACATTTTATCCCGGTAAGTGGGGATGTTTACTGAAGTGAATCAGGGTGGTTAAATTGAATTTTGGAGCAAAGAGAGATAGCTCAGGGTTTATTTTGCGCAAGGACTAGTGGTAGTAAGGGCGCGGTATTATGTTGTCTTTGGTAGCATAAGGGTAAGCGTATATTCTTTTGTGTTGAGAGATAAGTATTTATGGGGAGATAGTTGGACGTAACATGGGTTGAGTACCCGGACAGTAATTATATATGTATATATATGTATATTTATATATGTATGTGTGATATGACTACGGGTTCGAAGTTATATTACGAGTTACGACTAGCATAGTTGGGTAACTTTCGTGTGGTAGGGCACGGGGATAGGGTGTATGGGCACCCGGGTTAATTAAGGCAAAAAATTTATGTGATTAAGCACGGGAATAGGGTGTATGAGCGCCCTGGGTAAATTTTAAATGCATACTTGTGCAACGTGGTTAGAAACAGTTGGGATAGATATAGCGGGCTTGGAGGCACATGACTAGTGAGAAAGATGTGAATATCGGAACACTAGGTTTATCTTAATTTCGAGGGCGAAATTCCTTTGTAAGGGGGGAAGTATGTAACACTCCGTATTTTTGTACATTTAATATTTAATTAATTCGAGAATATTAAATTACTGGTGTATTGTAATTTTAATTGAATTAATTATGGCAATATATATATTTAAATATTAATCGGGGAGTGAATGGTTAATGTTTAGGGAAATTTATTTACTAAGTGAATAGTAATAATTTAATTACGTCATTTCGGGTATTAATGACAAGGTATACACTTATCCCAGCCGGGAGTCGATATAGACTAAATTGGGTGTGAGATAAGAATTTTTATAAATTAATTTGGACGCCAATTCTGAGTGCGCGATTGAGTCCGAATGGGTCGAGATAGCCAGAAAAGAGTACCCGGGGGTAGTAATTGGGTCTCGGGGTATTTTTGGGCATAGCCGGGCCCACACGGGGTGAGTTGGGCCACTTTAATTAAACCCATTAGGTGAAAAACGGGATTAAGGGTTTTTAACCTAGTTGGGAGATTTAGAAATGGTAGCCAACATAACTCTAAACCTAGGGTTTGAGAGGGGATTTGGGGGAAAGCAAATCAAGAACAAATTGGAGGTTTTTGGAGCCAAATTGAGGGACTACGCCAACAGATCAGACACTACGAACACTTAGAGGCAAGTGGTTAACTGTTTTGATTCTTAAAGTGTGATAATCAATTCATATCATAGTGATGTGTAAACCAAAATTCGTTTTGGGGATAAATGGGTACAAAAAGGGGGTTTTGATAATGGAACCATTGAATGAAATTTAAGGTAAGAATTAGTTGTGATATATAATTCTGAGTATGATTATCTGGTTTGAATGAGAAAAATCAGAATATAAAAGGAAGGAATTTGAATTTGAAATTGGGATTATACCCTAGAAATTTATGTTCTTGGGTGGGTCAAGATTCATAGTGTTAATGATGTTAAAAGGTTTAGATGATATTTTTAGTTCATGAAAAATGTTATGAGATGATTAATAGACTGATTTGAGGTTGGTTTTGAGGAAAGAAACCTTGAAATTTCGTTAATGGTGGAATTCAGCAAGGTAGGAGCGCTGGCACGAAGGGATCAATCGATTGATCGGGGGCATCGATCGATCGACGATGGGAAATTCTGGGCATTTCGGAATTGGGTGAGGTATAAGGGTGAATTAATTATAAAATAATTTCCATACAATTATTAGTGGTAAATAATTGTGAAACAAATATTCCTAGCAATTATGGGAGGAAGTAATTGGGACTAGGATGAATTTATGTGGGACATTTAATGGATAAATTTGAGAGACTTTATTCCAAAATAGTGAGGTACGGATCAAGTGAGTGAATCTGGGTATATTGGTAAAGCGACCCAAGGAAGCGAATTAGGTTTGGAGGTAAACTAAGTAATTTGGAGTCGGGATATAGACTCAGGGAAATATTTAATTTCGGGCCAAGTGAATCGAGTCCGGGTATGTTAATAATTATAGGCAAATATAATTGGGAAAATTCTAAAAATAAAGGTGTGACACATTGTAGGCAAAAATGTGGGTATTATATTATGAGAGGTAAATTGGACCAAGTGAGTGAGTCCGGGTATGTTGGTTAAGTGATATCAAGGTATTAAATTAATTACAGAGAGAAAGTAATTAGTTTGGAGTCGAAACATTGACTCGAAAAATGTGGAGGTAAGGGCCAAGTGAGAGAGTCCGGGGATAATGGTTGGGTGACACCAAGTTATTAAATTAATAAATGTGATATTTAATTTAATTAGAGACAGATCGGATATGTGTTGATTAATTAATGTGTAAATTAATTAAATAAAAGTCAGATTGTAGACTCGGGTAAGTATTAAATTAATATGTGTGATAGTTAATTTAATTAGAGTTGGACGATAGACTCGGGGAGATATTAAATTAATGGGTGTAATAATTAATTTAATTAGAGTTGGACAATAGACTCGGGGAGATATTAAATTAATGGGTGTAATAATTAATTTAATTAGAGTTGGACGATAGACTCGGGAAGATATTAACATAATATGTGTGTTAGTTAATTTAATTAGAGTTGGGTGACAGATTCAGGGAGACATTAAATTAATAGGTGTGTTAGTTAATTTAATTGGAATCGAGCCACAGACTCAAGAAATTTCAGGCAGTATACGGGATAATTTGAGTACACGGTAAAGTCGGAGTTTATATTATATATATATATATATATATATATATATATATATATATATATATATATATATACGATGTAGTGATAGTATATATATATGTGCATATATATTGTGCATGATAGTAAATATCAGTGACTAGATATTTATTCAATTTAAATACTCTAATGCTATCAAGGGAGGTTGCGCGATGTGGGTGAATCCCCTAGATTGAGGAGTAGGGCGAGTATATCCCCAGGTCATAGCGTCCGGTACATGGGTGAGGAGATTATCTCACTTTCAGGAAGGAATATGACCGCCTCCAATTCGTTTATGTAGTAGACCAGGTTGGTGAGCGAATCCAACTTGGAAAACTAGGTTTTGTGAGCACACCTAGTGAGATGGCATTTTAGAGTGAATCATCCGGTGAGGGTATACTCGGAAGGATGGATACGCGTATGATATATGTGTGGATATTAGTAAAGGTACGTATAATATGGTAGTAAATATTATATGTAGGTGAATAATACAGCGTGTGATGTATTTACCTTATATAACTCGGGTTACAGTTATAGGTTGTTAATTAATGAGAAATTAATTAAGTTATTCATTTGTGGGAATAATACAGTGTGTGATGTATTTACATTATATAACTTGTGAGACGGTTATATGCTACTATTTAAGAGGAATTAATTAAGTTAATCGAGAGATAACTTATAATTCAAGGAATTATTATACTCGAGTTAGAGTAATATGGTAAGGGAAGGTTATATAAGGACTAGTTGGACGGGTTAGTACAACTAGGCGGGGTTAAGGTAACCGGTAGGTGTGCACAATAGTGGAGGGGTGAGAATGTCCTCAAGGGAGTGCGGCACTAACTTAAATATGAAGCGCATTCATGCATTTTAAATTACTGCAGTTAATTCACTTGCTAAATATTTTCAAAATGTTTTGGGTTCTAACCCTTGTTATAAAACTATTTTCAAAACCTTTTAGGTGTCCAGTCACAGGGACGCCAGGATTGATATTCTATTCCAGGGACACGGAGCTGCGGCATATGTGGATAGTAGCAGGAGTTTGGATTAGACGCATCTCTCATTCATTCCTAGAGTAGGAATCTTTTATCAGTCTCAGTTTTATTTAGGGCTTGTAGCCCAGACTTCTCGATACAGTTTTCAGGTGTAATTCATTCAGGTGTTGAATATTTGTATTGGATTATTTATTTGGTGGCCGGTGATTTATTCGGCAAGTTGTGTAATTTCTATTCTATTTACTTTCATTCATTTGTGTGAATGGTTTATATTTTTATTCCGCATGTTTTGTTTTGTTTTGTTTTGTTAAAGTTAAAAATTGGCACCAGTTTTTGGAATACTAGGTGGTTAGTAAGTTTTAAATTTTTTTCGACAGTGATGCTAAGGATGATCCAACTGGGATTCCTGTTTTAATTTGGTATAGGACTGATCACCCGGTATTTTATTAGGCGGGGTGTCACAATGGGGTTGAGCTGTGACATAATCAAGATCCCTTATCTTTTCAAAAAGGGTCCTCGTACGATGTGGGCTGATGGATATGGTAAGGGGTAGATGGACACCCTTATTAAGCTGGACAAGGCAAAGTAGCTAACCTACAAACATGTCTGGTTGAATGCTTTGAAAGTACCAAAGGTCTCTAAACTTTAAAATTAGTACTAAGCTGATTGTCCGGTGTATCACCATCCCCCCTTTGGAATTGAAGAGAGTTGGGTTCCTCTAGATGCTATTCCTCTTCAATTGGCTAAGGATTACTCGTCATCACATGATAATGATGATGAATTATGATCAAGTCCTAATGAGGGTCCAAGGGTGGACGTTGCTGAGGCGATTGCTCACCGAGGATAACAATTGTAGTGGTTTTGTTCTTTCAAAGTTTTAAAAGATCTTTATAGTGTATTATAACTTTATCTAACAACAAATTGTTTTTATAATTTCATGTTTTCATTGTTTTGCATTCCGTTATGTCAAGCATGTGTTTTATTGTCTTATCTTACCTTTTAGGTCGTTTTGTCATACTACCTTAAGCCTAGCGAAGACTCTAGAAAAAATGCACTTGGTTTTAGGACAATCCACCCATTTAGGATTTTTATCCGATAAAGGTCGGGTTTACTTAGTGCCTAAGGATACCCTATAGGTCTTTTATTTTCCTGGGCAATTCATTAAGTTCTCATGTTTTTTTATGACGAAAACTGTGGGGCCTTGGGTTTAATTGTAATTAAGCAACTTTTAATCATAATCAAACTAAGGTGATATTGACAAATATTTTGACCATTAACTAAAGTGTAAGCCTGCCACTTTGGAACAATGCTAAATAGCTAAATGAGCCAACTTGGGCATGTACTTTATTAGGAAAACTTAGAACAGACTGCGTGCATCATAAGTTTTGGAATACAAATTTGCAAAAACTAACTAAGCAAGAGAAAACTCAAAAATAAAATATCTTGAGGTTGGCTGCATTCCATGCCCTTGGTATCTCCCCGCGCTCTATTGTTTCCAAATGGTAGGATCCTTGAAAATCATCTCTGATGATCTTGAACGGTCCCCCCTAATTTGGTCCTAACTTTCCATTTAAAGGTTTTTCAGCACTGCCGAGGACTTTCCTGAGGACGTAATTGTCGATATGGAATTTTATCGAATTGATGCCATTATTGCAATGTTTAGCTAACTATTGTTAGTAAGAGGCCATCTTTATCATGGCCTTATCACTTCGCTCTTCGGCTAGGTTAAGTTTAGTCCACACGACTTCCTCGTTCAAACTTTTCTCGATAATGGTGGTTCTAATGGTTGGTAGACCAACTTCCAAAAAAAAACCTTTATCCCATATGTTAGAGTGAAAGGTGTTTCCCCAGTAGGTAATTTAGGTGTAGTATGATATACCCATAGGACGTGCGGAAGCTCATCTTCCCACTCTCCTTTTTCCTTATCTAATATCTTCTTCATACCATCGAGCATCGTTTCGTTAGAAGCTTACGCTTTTCCATTGCTCTGGTGGTAGGCCACAGAGCGAAAATAATGCTTGATGATATGTTTATCGCAGAAACCTTGGAATGGTCCACTTTCAAACTCTGTGTTATTATCCACGATGATTGTCCTAAGTACTCCAAACCGTGTCATGATATTTATCCAGACGAACCTGACAATATTGTTATCCTTGATGTTATCTAGCGTCTCTGCTTCAATCCACTTTTTGATGTAATCTATGCCGACCAAGAGGTATTTGCAATTATTTGGTGCTATTAAGAGTGGACCTATAATATCCAAACCCCACTGGGTGAATGGCCATGGGCTATTTAGTAACTTTAAGTTGTTGGTTGACTAATGAAGCAAGGGGGAGAAATTATGGCATTTCTCACACTTCTGGACGTAAGAGGTTGCATTTTTATTCATATACGGCCACCACTACCCTTTTTGATTGTTCAAAAGTCAAGATATTTTCCTCCGACTTGGTTTTCGAAAATTCCATCGTGTAGTTTGTATAAAACATTATCGACGTCACTTAGATGCACGCAATGGAGGTAGGGACCAGTGAAGGATCTTTTGTAGAGTTTTCCTTAGGGATCTAGATAAAATTGTGTAGTTTTAATCCTAACTTAGTGGTCTTGATTCTTATTAGACGACATGATGTCACTTCACATATATGTGATTATTGAGTCCATCTACCTAGGACTTTTCTAGTACGATGAGAATCTTTTCGGTGACCTCGGGATTTTTGATGCTGAGTTTGGTGAGGAATTCCACTTTAATTGTTCTTCTCATATCAGAGTCCACTACTGAGCCCAAGATCACTAAAGCATCGACATGGCTATTATGTCCCTGGGTGAACTGTTGAATGTGCACTTCTTTAAATTTTAACAACATATCATGGTCAACGAGCATGGATGCCACCATTCATTCATCCCTAAGATTGAAATCCCCTATTACTTGATTGGACACCATCTTTGCGTCATAGTATATATCAAGGTGTATTACCCCCAGCAAGTGAGCCTTGCATAGTCCGACGATGAGGGCTTCATACACAACCTCATTATTGGATGCCTCAAAGCCAAGTCTGATTACTTGATCGATCGTGGAATTTTTTGTGGAGATGAGCATAATTCCTAATCATGTCCCCTTAGAGATATAGGCACCATCCACATATAGTGTCCATTTTCTAGACGAGACGATCTCTCGGCTCCTCAACTGCTCGTCCATCTGTGGGTTGTTGGGCCATTTTCTCCTCTAAATTATATAATGAAATTAGCTAACACTTGAACCTTAATTACCGCTCTTGGTTGATAGTGTATATCAAATATCCCAAGTTCGATCGACCATTTGGAGATCTACCCAGATAGGTCGGTCTTTTAAAGGAAGGATTTTAGGGGAAAAAACTTGATGACTATGATTTAATGATCTTCAAAGTAGTTCTTCAACTTGCGTTACGTGGCGACTAAAGAATAGGCTAATTTTTTTAGTGGGAGGTAGTGTTTCTCGATGTCTAGGAGTGTTTTATTGACATCATAAAGGATGGATTGGTATCCCTATTTCTAGTAGACTAAGGACGGACTAATTGTATGGCTTGAAATCACTAGGTAGAGATAAAGAGGATCTCCTGGATCTAGAATGATTAACATATGAGGTTTGCTCAGATAGGATTTTATTTCTTCAAAGTCCTTCGAGCATTCCTTATTTTAAATCAGTACTTTTTCATTCTTCAATAATTAAAAAAATGACCGGCATCATTCTTAAGACTTAGAGATGAAACAGTTTAGGGCTGCTAACATCCCTATTAACTTTTGAATCTTGTGCAGTGTCTTTGGTGGCTGAACGTTGTTGGTTGCGACTATTTGGTTGGAATTGGCTTCAATACCCTCTTTCCTGACCAAGTACCTTAGTAACTTTCTGGATTGAACCCCAAATAAGCATCTGGTTGCATTGAGCTTCATTTTGTAATGCTTGAGAATTTCAAAAGTCTCTGCTAAATCCCTCAAATGATCAACTATGAGCTTGCTCTTGACGAGCATGTCATCAGTATACACCTCCATCTTCTTTCTTAACTGTTTCTCAAACATCCTTATAACCAGTCTATGGTATATGGCTCCTACTTTTTTAAGGCCAAAAATCCCGACCTTGCAATAATATAAGCCCAGAGTGGTTAAAAATGAAGTGTTTTTTCTTAATGTGGTGGTGGTGAGGGTAGGGGGGGGGGATCTGATGATACCCTGAGTATGAATTCATAAAACTCATTCGTTTATAACCGGCGGTGGCGTCGACTAGTTGGTTGATCTTAGGTAGAGGAAAACTTTCTCGGGGGTAAGCATTATTAAGGTAGGTGAAGTCAACGCACACTATTCATTTACCATTACTCTTTTTACCACTACTGGGTTTCAGAGACATTTTGGGAATTAAACTTCTTTGATGGACCTTGCCTCCAAAAGTCTTCCTACCTTTGTTTCTACTTCCTTTGCTTTCTCAGGGACAATTTCATGATCCTTTTATGTGATCGACGGATACGTGGGATCAGCGTGAAGTTTGTGGCATGCGATTTTAGGGCCGATCCCAGGCATATCATATGACTATAATGCGAATACATCTTCATTATGCTTCAGCAAATAAATTACCTCCCCCATCTCTTCCTTGAATAATGTGATTCCGATCAAGATTTTCATTTATAGCTGAGTTTCATCAAAGATAATCGCTTCCAATTTATCCATGACCCTATCTACGGGGTTAACTCTCGTCTCTTCCACGCCCGGTCTTCCATACTTTAGTTGCTATTTGGATGGTGTATCCCCGTCTTGAGACGTTTTAGGAATGGCCTCCTTTTTTATTTTCTTGTTTAAGCCAAATAACGGTGATAAAACGCTTTCGAACAACAACCCGGTTGCCTCTGTTTTCCATTATTCCTTACTCTATGATGCACTTGAGTTTTTTATGATAAGTGGAGGGAATAGCCTACATGGCATCCAACCACTCTATCCTAATAATGACATGATAAGGCGAGTCAATGTCCACCATTAAAAACTCGATCATCTTTGAGATAGTACCGGCCCAAAATGGTAGAACCTTCTTTCCCAATGGCATAGTCATTTTTCTAGCGAAGTTGACGAGAGGAACATTAGCTTTCTTCAAGTCTTCCAATTTTAGTTTAAGCTTATGAAAAATATCAAAATTCATGAATTTCGAGGAGCTCCCTTAATCGACTAGTAGCTTATCCACGTACCATTTTGTAATCCAGAGGGTGATTACTAGCGCATCTTGGTGTGGGGTCCTTACTCCAATCAAATCATCTTCCGTAAAGACTCTGCTTATTGTAGTCCATGTCCTATGGTCTCCTGTACTTACTGACTTAGCTTTTTATAAGGTCAATTTGAAGACCTCCATTACCATAGTGACCTTTTTGAGTTCCATTCGTACCACATTGCCTTAAATCTACTTCGAACTCGAAGCACTGTGGATAATATCTAGCTCATGCCTGTAACACCCCGTATTTTTGGTACTTTTAAAATTTAATTAATTCGGAGATTTTAAATTACTTAGTGTGTTGTAATTTAATGAATTAATTAGAACAGAATAATATATATAAATATTAATCTGGGATTGAATGGTTAATATTTAGGGAAAACTTATTTACTAAGTGAATAGTAATAATGTAATTACGTCGTCTCGAGTATTAGTGACGAGGATGTACTTATCACATTCGGAAGTCGGTATAGACTACATAGGGTGGGGGATAAGTATTTTTAGAAATTAACTCGGATGCAAATTCTGAGGGTACAGTTGAGTCCGGATGGGCCGAGATAGTCGGAAAAGTGTACCCGGGGGTAGTAAACGGGTCACGGGACGTTTTTAGACATAGCCGGACCCACTCGGGGACATTTGGGTCACTTGGGCTTGGCCCATTAGTCAAAAAACGGGATTAAGTTAATTAATCTAATAAAAAGAAAGAAGGGGGTGGCTGAACTTAATTAGAGAAAGCAAATTAAGGGTTAGGAAACCCTAACAGCAGCCAAAGCCAAATTGGGGATCAAAGAGAGCCATCAAAGGTCATCTTCAACCTTGGGATTTAGCTCCAATTCAGACTCTACGAACCTTAAGGCAAGTGGATAACTTGCAATAGCATTAAATCTATTTTCGATTCATATTCATGTGTAGTGATTATGTAGAAATCCGTTTTTGGGTGTTAATGGAATGAACATGGGATTTTGAAAACAAAAATTCTGATTTACGAAATTTGGGGTGATGATTCTTGTAAAATCTGATAATGGTGAGTTATTGCATATCTGGTAGAATGATGTCTGCATATTTGAAAACGAATTTAATGATGAAATTTGGGGTATAAATGGACCTAGGGTTTATGATGGAACTTTCCCCAAATTTAGAAACTGGAGTAAATGGACGAATTATTTATGTTGATGAATATTTTGGAGATCCCTAATGAGTTTCCTAATATGTACAAATGCTAAAAGAGACTTAGTTTCAGTGTAGGAGGAAATTAGGGTTTGCAGATTTTCGCCCATGGCTGTCCGTCTTCGCGAAGAAGACGAGTACCTGTTCGATCGATCGATCGACGCCATGAAGTCGATCGATCGACGGACGGCAGACACGGACAGTTCGCCCAGTTTTATTTATATAGGATGAGATTTATATAAAAAGTTGTTATGCAATTAATTATTGTTGAGAAATTAATGCATGGGGTATACCTAATTAAATGTGAGTGAATTAATTAGGAGATGGGAGGGGAAATTTGGATGACACGTCAAAAATTGGTTGAGTGACATCGAGGTGAATTATATTACGTAGTAATGGACTAAGAAATTTAGAGTCGGGATTTAGACTCGGGTGAGGTTAATTCGGGCTATGTGATTGAGTCCAATTAAATGGTGAGGGCAACATCAAAAGTAACTGAAATTATTAATGTGCAAATTAATTAATGATTTGAGTTGGGTAATAACCTCTTAATAAAAATGGAACAGTCTTGTGTCACGGGTTTAGTACACGGTGTAGTTGGAACATTTTTATGTATGTATATATATATACGGTGTGTGATAGTATATATATATATATAGTGTATGCCTTAATATCAGTGGTTAGATATTATTATACTTTAGTGCTATAGGGGGAGGTTACGCGCAGTGGATGAATCCCCTAGCTTGAGGAGTAGGGCGAGTAGATTCCCAGGTCATAGCGTCCGTTACAGGGGGTGAGGGGCATCTCACTTTCCGGGAAGGAATATAACCGCCTCCAATCGTATACTAAACCAAGTTAGTGAGCGAATCTAACTTGGATAACTAGGATATGCGAATAAACCTAGTGTACTAGCACTTTAGAGAAATTTTATCCGGGGAGTATTTTTACTCGGGTGGATGTTAGTGTTTTATGTATTCCAGTATGTGTGTGAATGCTGCAATAAATTTTAAGTATATAATTAGGTAATTATTATATACGGGCTAAATAAATACAAGCATGAGTTGTTGTATACGTATAACGAGTGGAGTAGTTATATGAATTAAAAAGGGAAATGATTTAATGAAGTTGATAGTGCTAATGACTTAAAAATCATCATCACAGTTACTCAAATTAGAGTAGAAGGGATTCAAGGAGACTTTAATAATTATCTAGTCATGAGTTAGATAACTAGGTGATAATTAAAGCGTTAGTGGTGCACATTAGAGGAGGGGCAAGGAAGTTCTCAAGAGAGTGCGTCACTAACTAAAATATGTAGAGCATGCATTTTTATTATTACTGCAAGTTAATTATTTGCTAAATGTTTTCAAATGTTTTGGGTACTAACCCTTGCTATAAAAAACTTTTTAAAAACCTTTTAGGTGTCCAGCCACAGGGACGCTAGACCTGGCTCGATTCCAGGAAGTCCGTTGCTGCAGCATATGTGGATGTTGCGGGACCTTTGATAGACGCCTCTTTCTTTCATTCATAATGTAGAGACTCATTATTATTTATTCGAGCATGTCGCTCACTTTCCATTTATTTATTTCTTAGACTTGTTGGGATTTTATTCTTGTCTTTATGGGATTTTTATTTGGACCGATGGTTTATTCGGTTAATAAATTTTACTTGTGGAATGCTTAGTTATATTTATCTGTGATTGTTTTATTGTTGTATTTTCCGCATGGGTTTTTGTTTAATTAATGAAAGATAAAAATTGGCACCAGTCTATTTTTCTCACTTAGGTGGTTAGTAATTTAAATAAAACGACAGTGATGCTAAGAATGGACCAAATGAGAAACCTGTTCTAACTTGATTTAGGACTGATCACCCGGGATTAATTAGGCGGGGTGTCACAGATGGTATCAGAGCATCAAGTTCTAGTTGTCCTTAGGATCTGTACGGCTTTCTACGTTTCAGCGTAGCGTTCGGTTGTTATAGAGCCCTATTATTAGGACTATTGATTATATTTTCCGCTTGTGAGATATCGTATTCCTGCTATTAATTTTTGTATAAATTGTGTACTTATACAATTCAATCTATTTCAGATGCCGCCAAAGAGACAGAGAGCGGAGAGGGCTGAGGCTAGAGATGAGGTGAGGGAGGCTCGCCAGGAGCCACAGGTACCGCCACCACCACCACCGGCCGAGTTGATTTCTACCACTCAGGTGGCAGTGATAGTGGCCCAAGCGGTCGAGACATCGATGCGAGCTATTACAGCTCATTTTCCACAGCCCCAGGCACCGCCTCCATTGGCTCCAGCATTTCAGGCTCCAGTGGGGCCACCATCTTGGCAGCGAGTGAGGGAGACCTTTCAGAAGGGTCACCCACCTGAGTTTCGAGGTAGCACCAATGTGGTTGAGGCTTGTGACTGGAAGAAGAACATCCAGCGCCATCTGCGCATGTTAGAGGGTACAGAGGTGCAGAAACAGATGCTGGCTACTTTTCGTCTGTCAGGGGTAGCCTTACAATGGTGGGAGTCCGTGACCACCGCTGAGGAGCGGGATTTGATGCCGATTTCTGAATTCTGGGTGCGATTTGACCGCAAGTACTTCCCTCCAGCAGTAGAGTCTGAGATGAGGAAGAAATTCAGCGAGTTGGTACAGGGTGACAGGTCAGTGGCAGAATATGAGGAGGAGTTCACCCGTTTGGCAAACTTTGTGCCAAACGAGGTGAGAGATGAGGAGCGGAAGAAGTCCAAGTTCATGGATGGTCTGGCTTGGAGGATCAGGCAGCACTTGATTGGAAACCCGACATTGGTGACCTATACAGATGTCGTTAATGCCGCACTTATACATTGTCAGGATCATCGTTTCCACACTAAGGGGAACAAGAAGGCAGGTGAGCCGAGCCAACAGGGCAAGGCGGTCACTAGTAGTGAGACGAGTGGCACACAGCAGCAGGTCATCATTCAGCAAGGGAATCAGGCTAAGAAGTTTAAGCCTGGTGGGTTCCGACCGGGAGGACAGGGGTTCAGACAGGGGCAACCAGGCCCTAATCAGCAACAGCAGGTTCCTCAGGGCCGTCAGGGCCAAGGGAACAACGGGGGAGGCCAATTGGGCCAGCAACGTCAGGGCCAGCAGGGCCAACGGCAGGGTGACGATCAGAAACGTTGTTTCTCCTGTGGCCAGCCAGGACACTTCAAGAGGGAGTGCCCGCAGAGGGGCAGAGGCCAGCAGCAGGGTGCCCAGCAAGGGCAACAGGGGCAGATGCCACCAGCAGCACCAGCACCACCCGCCCCACCGCAGCAGGGGCAGATGCACTACGGACGTGTGTATAACGTTCGGGACGTTCCCAATCCTCCAGCACAGTAGGCGCCGCCCGCGATCGAGGGTACGTTCTCTATCCATGGCACTTTGGGTCGGGTATTATTTGATACGAGAGCCACTCATTGCTTTATAGCTACACATTTCGCGAAGGCTTTAGGGTTGTTAGCCACCGCAGAGAGCACTGTTACGTGTGTCGACTCACCTTTGGGAAATGGGTCGCTTATATTCTTTATATGTCGGAGAGTAGGAGTGGAGATTGGCGGTTTAGTTTTACCTGCGGACATGTTGGTACTAGATATGCATGTTCATGACGTGATCATCGGTATGGATTGGCTCGCTGACTATAGAGCCATGATTGATTGCTTCGGTGGGAGCCTTATCTTTGCCATTCCGGGACAGGAGATGTTTGTTGTGACGATGCCTTGCCCAGAGGGAGGCTCGACCACTCATCTATACTACATTGAGGAAGAAACCTCGCAGGAAGTGGCAGTTCCTTTAGACTCTATCCCTGTAGTGAGGGACTTTGAGGATGTATTCCAGGAGATACCGGGATTACCACCCAGCAGAGAAATCGAATTTGTTATAGACTTGGCACCGGGGATGAGGCCTATTGCTCGGGCACCTTACCGAATGGCCCCTTCAGAAATACGGGAATTGAGGGAGCAGATTCAGAAATTACTGGGTCAGGGTTTTATTCGGCGGAGTACATCGCCGTGGGGTGCGCCGGTGTTGTTTATGAAGAAACGAGATGGGTCACTCCGATTGTGCGTGGATTATAGGGAGCTGAACAAGGTGACGGTACGGAATAAGTATCCGTTGCCTCGGATTGATGATTTATTTGACCAACTGAGAGGGGCGTCTTACTTCTCCAAAGTCGACTTGAGGTCAGGGTATCATCAACTGCGTATCCGAGAAGAGGATGTTCCTAAGACCGCTTTCTTGTCGCGGTATGGATCGTATGAGTTCAGGGTGATGCCCTTCGGGCTCACCAATGCACCAGCAGTGTTCATGGACCTCATGAATAGGGTTTTCAGGGAGTACCTAGATCAGTTTGTCATCGTGTTCATTGATGACATCCTAATCTACTCGCGTACCGAGGAGGAGCACGCAGAGCATTTACGCATGGTTCTACAGACACTGAGGGATCATAAGCTCTATGCCAAATTCGGGAAGTGTGGGTTCTGGCTACGGGAGGTACAGTTCCTTGGTCACGTCGTGTCAGATCAGGGTATTGCAGTGGATCCGGATAAGGTGTCAGCGGTGAGGGAGTGGGGACAGCCCACGACACCGACCGAGGTGCGCAGTTTTCTGGGTTTGGCTGGTTACTACAGGCGATTCATTAAAGGATTCTCTAAGATTGCAGGACCTTTGACGAATCTGACTCGAAAAGGGGTACCTTTCAAGTGGGATGATAGTTGTCAATTAGCGTTCGACGAGCTAAAGGACAAGTTGACATCTGCACCCGTGCTGGCATTGCCAAAGGGAGGGCTAGAGTATCGGGTTTACACAGACGCATCCTTACGGGGTCTTGGGGGTGTGCTCCAGCAGGAGGAAAGGGCTATAGCTTATGCTTCCAGGAAGCTAAAGCCCCACGAGAGGAATTACCCCACTCACGACCTAGAGTTGGCAGCGGTCGTTTTTGCTTTGAGGATATGGAGGCATTATCTTCTAGGAGAGCAGTTTACTCTATTCACGGATCACAAGTCACTTCAGTATCTCTTCACACAGAAGGATCTGAATATGAGACAAAGGCGGTGGCTATAATTCGTGAAGGACTACCAGTTTGATATCCAGTATCATCCTGGTAAGGCCAATGTAGTAGCAGACGCATTGAGCAGAAGACCGACTGGGGAAATATCGGAGGTATGGAAAGCGAAGTGGAGAGAGCTTCAATATGAGGACGACGTAGCAAAGGCCTGCATGTCGGCTTTGTCAATCACACCCGAGATCATTATGCGGGTTGTGAAGGCTCAGGCAGAGGATCAGAATTACCGGGACAGGGTGGGCCAGTTGTTAGCTGAAGGAGCGGAAGGTTACTCGATTAGCTCAGAAGGAGGCCTACGTTTTAATGGGAGGTTAATGGTGCCAGAGGATGAGGATTTAAAGCACGCCGTTATGACAGAATCCCATGTTTCGAAATTTACGGTACATCACGGTGGGGATAAAATGTACCAAGATATGAGGAGGCAGTATTGGTGGGCAGGGATGAAACGGGACATAGCGGAGTTTGTTTCGAAATGTGCCACGTGTCAGCTTGTGAAAGTTGACCACCAGAGACCATCAAGGATGCTACAGCCGTTAGACATTCCCGTGTGGAAGTGGGAGAGCATCTCCATGGACTTCATCACAGGGTTGCCGGTATCGCAGAAGGGTCACGACTCCATATGGGTTATTGTGGATCGGTTGACCAAGGTAGCCCACTTTTTGCCGGTACGCACAAACTTTGAGACGATGCGTTATGCACAGCTATTCATAGCAGATATTGTTAAGCTGCATGGAGTGCCGAAAAATATCGTATCCGACAGAGACAAAATCTTTGTTGCCCACTTTTGGCAGAGCTTTCAGGAGGCAATGGGCACGGAGTTGCGCTTGAGTACAGCGTATCACCCACAGACTGACGGACAGACTGAGAGAGTTAATCAGATGCTGGAAGACATGCTCAGAATGTGCATTTTGGACTTCGGGGGAGGATGGGAGAAATATCTTCCTTTGGTAGAGTTTGCGTATAACAACTCTTACCAATTCACGATTGGCATGGCACCGTTTGAGGCACTGTACGGGAGACCTTGTCGTTCACCCGCTTGTTGGTTAGAGGTGGGGGACAACAAACTCTTGGGGCCGGATATTGTCCAGGAGACATCTGCCAAGATAGAGTTGATTCGAGGAAGGATTCGAATAGCTCAGGACAGGCAGAAGAGTTATGCTGATGCTTCTCGAAGACATGTGGATCTAGAAGTTGGGGACCAGGTTTTAGTCCGGGTATCCCCTATGAAAGGGGTGATGAGGTTCGGCAAGAAGGGTAAGTTAGCACCGCGATATGTAGGACCTTTCCCTATTATTGAGAGGGTGGGACCGGTGGCATATAAGCTTGGATTACCAGATCATCTTCAGCGAATACACGATGTATTCCATGTGGCATCGCTGAAGAAATATCGAAGGAGCGAGAGAGCCTTTTGGCATATTCCGCTCGAGGAGATCGACTTACAGCCAGACATCTCGTATGAGGAGAGGCCGGTAGCAATTCTGGATCATAGTGAGCGGAAATTACGGTCCAAGGTCGTTCCATTGGTTAGAGTACAGTGGGGTCATCACAATGTTGACGAGTCTACCTGGGAGCGAGAGGAGGATATGCGGGAACAATATCCAGAACTGTTCAACGCAGGTACGATCTAATTTCGGGGACGAAATTCCTTTATAAGGGGGGGGGGAGTATATAACACCCCGTATTTTTGGTACTTTTAAAATTTAATTAATTCGGAGATTTTAAATTACTTAGTGTGTTGTAATTTAATGAATTAATTAGAACATAATAATATATATAAATATTAATCTGGGATTGAATGGTTAATATTTAGGGAAAACTTATTTACTAAGTGAATGGTAATAATGTAATTACGTCGTCTCGAGTATTAGTGACGAGGATGTACTTATCACATTCGGAAGTCGGTATAGACTACATAGGGTGGGGGATAAGTATTTTTAGAAATTAACTCGGATGCAAATTCTGAGGGTACAGTTGAGTCCGGATGGGCCGAGATAGTCGGAAAAGCGTACCCGGGGGTAGTAAACGGGTCACGGGACGTTTTTAGACATAGCCGGACCCACTCGGGGACATTTGGGTCACTTGGGCTTGGCCCATTAGTCAAAAAACGGGATTAAGTTAATTAATCTAATAAAAAGAAAGAAGGGGGTGGCTGAACTTAATTAGAGAAAGCAAATTAAGGGTTAGGAAACCCTAACAGCAGCCAAAGCCAAATTGGGGATCAAAGAGAGCCATCAAAGGTCATCTTCAACCTTGGGATTTAGCTCAAATTCAGACTCTACGAACCTTAAGGCAAGTGGATAACTTGCAATAGCATTAAATCTGTTTTCGATTCATATTCATGTGTAGTGATTATGTAGAAATCCGTTTTTGGGTGTTAATGGAATGAACATGGGATTTTGAAAACAAAAATTCTGATTTACGAAATTTGGGGTGATGATTCTTGTAAAATCTGATAATGGTGAGTTATTGCATATCTGGTAGAATGATGTCTGCATATTTGAAAACGAATTTGATGATGAAATTTGGGGTATAAATGGACCTAGGGTTTATGATGGAACTTTCCCCAAATTTAGAAACTGGAGTAAATGGACGAATTATTTATGTTGATGAATATTTTGGAGATCCCTAATGAGTTTCCTAATATGTACAAATGCTAAAAGAGACTTAGTTTCAGTGTAGGAGGAAATTAGGGTTTGCAGATTTTCGCCCATGGCTGTCCGTCTTCGCGAAGAAGACGAGTACCTGTTCGATCGATCGATCGACACCATGAAGTCGATCGATCGACGGTCGGCAGACACGGACAGTTTGCCCAGTTTTATTTATATAGGATGAGATTTATATAAAAAGTTGTTATGCAATTAATTATTGTTGAGAAATTAATGCATGGGGTATACCTAATTAAATGTGAGTGAATTAATTAGGAGATGGGAGGGGAAATTTGGATGACACGTCAAAAATTGGTTGAGTGACATCGAGGTGAATTATATTACGTAGTAATGGACTAAGAAATTTAGAGTCGGGATTTAGACTCGGGTGAGGTTAATTCGGGCTATGTGATTGAGTCCAATTAAATGGTGAGGGCAACATCAAAAGTAACTGAAATTATTAATGTGCAAATTAATTAATGATTCGAGTTGGGTAATAACCTCTTAATAAAAATGGAACAGTCTTGTGTCACGGGTTTAGTACACGGTGTAGCTGGAACATTTTTATGTATGTACATATATATACGGTGTGTGATAGTATATATATATAGTGTATGCCTTAATATCAGTGGTTAGATATTATTATACTTTAGTGCTATAGGGGGAGGTTACGCGCAGTGGATGAATCCCCTAGCTTAAGGAGTAGGGCGAGTAGATTCCCAGGTCATAGCGTCCGTTACAGGGGGTGAGGGGCATCTCACTTTCCGGGAAGGAATATGACCGCCTCCAATCGTATACTAAACCAAGTTAGTGAGCGAATCTAACTTGTATAACTAGGATATGCGAATATACCTAGTGTACTAGCACTTTAGAGAAATTTTATCCGGGGAGTATTTTTACTCGGGTGGATGTTAGTGTTTTATGTATTCCAGTATGTGTGTGAATGCTGCAATAAATTTTAAGTATATAATTAGGTAATTATTATATACGGGCTAAATAAATACAAGCATGAGTTGTTGTATACGTATAACGAGTGGAGTAGTTATATGAATTAAAAAGGGAAATGATTTAATTAAGTTGATAGTGCTAATGACTTAAAAATCATCATCACAGTTACTCAAATTAGAGTAGAAGGGATTCAAGGAGACTTTAATAATTATCTAGTCATGAGTTAGATAACTAGGTGATAATTAAAGCGTTAGTGGTGCACATTAGAGGAGGGGCAAGGAAGTTCTCAAGAGAGTGCGTCACTAACTAAAATATGTAGAGCATGCATTTTTATTATTACTGCAAGTTAATTATTTGCTAAATTTTTTCAAAGTTTTTGGGTACTAACCCTTGCTATAAAAAACTTTTTAAAAACCTTTTAGGTGTCCAGCCACAGGGACGCCAGACCTGACTCGATTCCAGGAAGTCCGTTGCTGCAGCATATGTGGATGTTGCGGGACCTTTGATAGACGCCTCTTTCTTTCATTCATAATGTAGAGACTCATTATTATTTATTCGAGCATGTCGCTCACTTTCCATTTATTTATTTCTTAGACTTGTTGGGATGTTATTCTTGTCTTTATGGAATTTTTATTTGGACCGATGGTTTATTCGGTTAATAAATTTTACTTGTGGAATGATTAGTTAAATTTATCTGTGATTGTTTTATTGTTGTATTTTCCGCATGGGTTTTTGTTTAATTAATGAAAGATAAAAATTGGCACCAGTCTATTTTTCTCACTTAGGTGGTTAGTAATTTAAATAAAACGACAGTGATGCTAAGAATGGACCAAATGAGAAACCTGTTCTAACTTGATTTAGGACTGATCACCCGGGATTAATTAGGCGGGGTGTCACAATGCCCCAGCTCATCCTTTAAAATATTATCTAATTTTTTATCGGTTCTAGCAACGACCTTGTTAGCTTTCTTCTTAACATATTCGTTTAAGTTCCCTTCTTGGGATAAGTCTTCCATATGGTATTTGAGGGCCGTGTAGTTCTATGTCTTGTTCCCATTTTCTTAGCACATCTGAGAGCATTATTTCTCTGGCTCAGATCATCACCCATCTTCTTCGACCACTTAAGAAATTATTGGTAATTGATCTTACCTAAGATCTTGTAGATTGGTTATTTGAAAAAAGTGTTGATTTCCTAGAAATATTTGGATGGGTCTGCCTTAAGGTACTCCATTTCGCTTTTTGCCCCCTTTTTGGGGGTGATCTCTTGATAATTTCCCTTGGTCGCCTTTGCACGACTGTTTTCACCCTAGATGAGGGCGACCACATCTTCTACCTTAGTATTCCTTTCTATGCATGATGTAAGATCATCTATGGTGTCTGCCTCCTTTTTGGTGAGGGATTGGTTCAACATGGAGTTGTGGAACAACCCTATTATGAATGATGCTACAGCAACTTGCTCCACGCAATCCTCGATTTCATTTAAGGTTTCCATATAGCGCCTTGCATAATTTCACAAAGTATCCCGGGGTTTTTTACTTAAGGTGAGGAGATAATCCATTATATTTAGGTGATAACTACTTGTAATTATAGACACCCCATCCTGGTACCCCAAAAGTACCTCCTTAGGTCCATAGCACTCCTCCTCCCATTATAAGACCTTAGGTCCTAATCCAAACCCTAATCTAGAGGCCGCAAGGTGATTTCGAGCCTTGTTTGACATCAGTCAACTCTTTGACCTGAGTAAAGCTCATTGAAACCTCATAGGGCCCTTAATCCTCATTTCCAACAGTCCGTACCATGCACTAATTAGCCTTACGATTTGCAGGTACTCACCTTTTTACTTTGAGACCTAATCTAGTGGCCATCGAGAAATTCCAGGGACCATTGACCTCAATGAACTCCCCGAACTGAGAAAATATAATTAAAAACTCATATATATCTAAATCCCCTTTCTAATAGCCCATACCGTGCGCTAATCGGCCTCATGGTTCGCGCTTACTCACTTTTTTATTCCGAGACCTAATCTAGAGGCCACTCAGTGCTTCCAGGACCCGTTTAACCTATGTTAACTCTCTAAATCGAGCGAATCTCATTGAGACTCATAGAGTTCTGAATAGCCTTACCAACAGTCCATACCATGTGCGAATTGAGCTCACGATTTGTGCGTACTTGCCTTTTACCCCCATCTAAAGGTCATTGAGTACTTTTGAGACACATTTGACTTTGATCAATGCTCCAACCTAGGAGTGACTCAATGGATTATTTTAGGGCTCTGAATAACCTTTCTAACGATTTTGTCCATGCGCGATTCAGACTTATGGTTTGCATTTTATGCCCGTTTTATTGAAAAAGACAGTTTCTGACTGACTATAGGCACCCCAGATCCCCTGCCTATGAGCAGGGTGTAATTTCCTTGGCCATCAAGGAAGGAGCTATGCCGATAGGCAGACCAAGGTCATGTCAATCGTCACCCCCCTAAAACCCTATTTTTTTATATTTAAGGAGACCATGACCTTATTCTTAGGGGTGCATTTCTGAAGTAGAAACATTCCCCTCGAAATTAGTGCCCCCAAATTCAATTTTTGCAAACATTCTCTCCATTTCCTTACATCACTCTCTTCCATTTTTCACCCCACTTTCCATCCTTACCTCACCACCATCCAACCTTACTAAAATCAGCCTCCTCTTATTGCAAAATCAGAATTAATGTTCTCTAGAAGGTCTACCCTTATTCATTTACAACTCACTCAATTAGTAGTAGTTGTATACTTTCCTTTCTTTTTTTGACGTATCTTTTATTTCATTCTATCACTTCAAAACTAGTTTCACTTTTTACTATTTAGTACAAACAAATCTTATTTTCATAAAATCAAAAAAGCTAAAAAGAGGGTTTTCTTATAAATCCCAAATTAGAATTTCCTCATTTTCCACACTTTCTACACTTGTGCACATTTTCTAAAAATAAAGTAAAGGATGTTATAAATTATGATTTATGGGTTAAACCCCAACCTTGCCTATTATAGAACTATCTGGACTTTGATGCCCTTTGGGCTACGTAGGCTTCCCGAGCCAATCTTGGGATTCGATTCTGATTTCTTCCTTTATTCATTTTATACTTTCTTATATTGTGAGACTGCGTACTCGTACATATTCGTGTTTTGCTCGATGACACATTCACTTCATCATAGTGAGTTATGATTTGACAGACACTCACATTGTATTTTTATGTTATTTCTTTCATACACTCCTTAGGATGATTCTGCTTTGTTTTTCCCATGACCTAAGTTAGATGATTCTTTATCTTGTTATTGACACCACACACATGTACACATTTATCACATTTTGGAGAAAATGAAAATATTATCATAGCCCATGAGAGATCGAAAGGGCGGGATGGGAGCCTAACACCTTTCCATTCCGTAAATTAGTCCTCGTACCCTTGATTCATTTGGTTTCGTACGCATCTATATGTATTTTGATACTACCCTCTCGGGACGGCTACATTTTTTTCCTTTTTTGAGCAAAATAGGTTGGCGACTCCATTCCTTTGGGATTCCCCCTTTTGACGATGACTAGTTTATATCCGAGGTAGCCTATGGAGATCAACGCAATTGGATGAAAGATGATTCCCTTTATCCTTGAATCCCCACATGCGCGCGAGAGAGGAATTTCTGCGATTTTCTCTCCCCTCCACTTTTTGGGCTGACCCACGCCAAAGGAATCCAACCTGGATGGCCATAGTGGCGACTCTGTTGGGGAATATTTTTAGAAGACTAGACTCTATTTCACGTGGGTGTTATTTCCTTTGTTCTCCTCCTTTTCTACATGTGTATGTATGCCTCCACTTGTATGTTCTTCTTACTCTCATACTTACATGTTGTATAAATTCCTTGTTCATATGATATGTCTTTCTCTCTACCATAATCTTTTCTCATCACATGTATATATCACCTTCTTATCACATGCTTCACCCTTTAATCACTTATAGTCACCATATTTTACACACCACTTGTATATACTCATGTTTAGTCACACTAACACGCACTCTCACATTCTTGTAACTGTATATAGCTTCATGCTTACTCACGTGTTTCACACACCACTTGTAGATATTCATACTTAGTCTCACTAGCTCACACTTCCACATTTTTATCACTTGTATATATCCATTTACTTCCTTCACTCATACATATCCACATGTCACTCTCCCACTTTGCACATATTTTTCACACACCTTATATCTATCATCATACCTTGTATAGTCTCCATGCTCCACGTACATACTTGCTAGTTTTATTCTCCATGATTATCCACCATTATCCCATATTACTAGTATATCGTATTCTCTACCTCATAGTGGTAGTATTTTCTCTCACTTAGCATGCATAAACTACTCCATAAAATATTAATTAAGACTCATACATTCTTGTACACTACATCACTTGAGCATTGTAATATTGACCAAAATTTTGTCCCGTACGGGGCATGGTTAACCTAAGCGATATGATTCCCACATTCCATTGGCCTATTAGCTTCATCATATATCGAACGGTTTCCCCCATATCGTACCGCTTGATCCAACCCACAATGGGAGGTATATATCTGGGAACTCGTTCACATACGTCAAGTACATCTAATTCGCTCTCACATGTACCGTCTTTACGAGATATATCATGAGGCAATTCACGTACACTCAGGTATATCAAATGGCTTGTCCACACGTACCGATAAATGATTGCCCTTATAGGCAAAAGGTATATCTTGTAAGTCATGCAAAAAGGGGGAACCTTTCTACTAACCCACCAATTGCATTAACCTCATATATGCGTCTATCCCAAGACACTCATACCTAGTTTGCCGATTATAATGCAAAACTACACTAAAATTTTGGGTCACCTTACCACCCAAATGTTCGTGCTATTTTTCCCGTTTTTAAAATAGGACCCTAGCTACAAGTCTAAAAATAAGTCAAAACATGTCTAGCATCACGTACCCGATCTTTTCCTTAGGCTCGGGTCCGGTCTAATATTTTTCTTACATCCTAAGCAAACATAATACAAGTGGTGCCTAATAATAATAACCATACTGAGGATTTTCCTTATCCCCCTTTTCAAAATATACTAAAAATATTTTCCCCTTATAAAAAAAACATAAATACCAAAAATATTCTTTTTTCCCCTAAAAAAAAACCAAACATCATTTTTTCCTCTCAGGTGTGATTGCATACCCCGTTTTAGCCTGGCTCCCTATTGGCTCTGATCTTCCGTTAAACCACCTCAAAGCTCTACTGCTTCCACCAAGTTCGAGATATCCTTTAGAAATTTATTCACAGATAATATTGACCAGACTGAAAATGCTCGACCAGACATCATGGTAGTCCCTGCCTTGCTCAGTGCTAAGATTGAAAAACTTAAGGTAAATGTCTAGGAAATGCAGCGATATCGGGTTCAGACTATCGAGGTTCCTAAGCTAGAAATCATATTTCCCCATGCCATAGGACGACCCCCTACTGAATCAATATATCTTCTAGAATAATATCAGCATACCCCACGTGCCCCACCTATCAATGGGACGTCACCAGCTCCGTTATCGATATTGAATTTTCTCGGCCAGGGACTAATCTACCAGTGCCGGTTGATCCCAAAGAAGAAGAACTGAACAAGGTCAAGGAAGAACTTATTTTTTTGTATAAGAAATTTGACTAGGTTAAGATCTCAGAAAACTACATGAACTACACCCATATGTCTCTCTATTTCTAGGTCAGATTACTAGAGAAATTCAAAATGATAGATAGTGAGAAGTTTTGAGGCAGTGGGCCTTAAGTTGTACACCTACCCAGCTATCATTGCGCCATGACACTTCTTGGGGTGTCAGAGAAAATAATGGACCAAATGTTCCAGCAAATCCTCAAGGAAGGTTCCCTCAAGTGAATACTATCCCTTAAAGAGTCCAAAATCCCCAGTTGGAAGGATGTGGCCAAAGAGTTCATGTCACAATACTAGTATAATTAAGAGTTAAAAGTCACACGTAGTGACTTATATTTGATCAAATATAACCCAGGGGAATCAATTAGTAGCTTCATTGAAGGGTGGAGAGAGAAAGCAGCTACCATCGCTAACAAATCATCATGAGATGAATATGCAAGCGTAGTGAATAAGAACTTCTTGCCCCATATCCGAGTATCAATTGGAGGCCAGTACTACTATCATTTCAGAGGCGGTACGTGAGTTAGGGGTAGAAATTAAAAAATAGGTCACAAATCAAAAAGTTAAATCTGAACCGAAAAGGATGATTGGGCAGTTCACACCTTGAAAGTATGATAAGCCAACCAATGCCTTAGTTTCAGCCATTAACAACATCTCCCAACCTGCTACCTTTTGGACACCTAAGAGTCATCCTATCCATCCAAAAAAGAATATACCGAACTCTATGCCGCTTTGTCAAAAGTGTATCAATCCCTTCTTTCCTGAAACCTCATCAAACCTATGGAACCCCGACCATTTCTAGATACCCTTTACCATAATTTCAAGCATAATGCCCATTGTGACTTCCACCAAGTTGCCGAATACACCACTGATCAGTGTTTCCCTATTAAAGATGTTATCCAAAGCCTTATAGATAGGGGGATCATTGGCTCATCAGCCAATCCAAAGCCTAATACCACTCAAAATCCTCTCCCAACACACCGAATCGGGGTGAATGCAATCCTCTCAAAATAAAATCTAGAATTCAATCCTTCCACCAGAATCAAGCCTATTGAAACACCCAATCTACCTACCATCTCACCAAAACCCCTCAAAATATGCCCTTACATTCTCCTGAACAAAATTAACACTCCTCACTCGAGCCTGTATTGTCGTTCGTACCCGCTCGGAAGGGGGAGGCATGGAATCACCTACAGTTCTGGACCAATTTCGAAAGTTTGGGTTAGAATTTCCCCAAATAATGAATATTGATAATGAGAAGTTCGGTGATTTGCTTATGGAACCTCTAAGGTGGGATCGAGAATATGATAAATGGGTTGTGACTATAGAAGAATGTAGCCTATACGACATTGTGCAGGTCATATCAGATAAGTTCCAACATCTCTGAGTTACTTACAATCCTGAAACTCCAAGGGTGCCTGGTCCCTTCAAGTCCCCACTTCCTTATCGAGTGGGAATATCTGTATTATGAGACCATGGAGGTTGTTGAGTGCATCGATTGTTCATGGAAAGATGACATTATTTCCACCGGATGGGGTGGCGACTTTGACATCTCAAGCAATGAATAAGAGGGTGAGATTTCCTTCTTCTACGGGTTCCCTGAACAGTGGTATGACCCAACTGAAAAAAAGATGAAGTCGGGATAGAAATCTTCTTCAAGGATGACATCACCTGGGATGAAGGGAAGAAACATGAGGTAGAACCTCCAACAGACAAAGCCATGGAAAACAAGAATTTTTTTAGAGATAGTGATACTAATGACTCATTTGACCTGTAAATATTAGGGAGAATCTCTTCACGATCTACGAGGAAGACGTGTTGTTTGACCCGTATGAGAAGATCATTATTGTTGAAGCACCCCTCCTCAATTGGCATTCCATTCCTATATTTTTTGCCCAAGTCAACCAGAACCCTGCCATACATTCTCTACATGAACTACCTGAATCTACTATTTTTTGCCTATTTCTGATGTAATTATGAACGAGGCCTCCTTTGATGAAGTCCTTACTAGTGTATTTCCTGCAAACTCTTTTAATGAAATAAATTATGATTTTAATTATCTTGTTGTGCCTTACATTAACTATCTTGATTCTAATCAAACTTTTAATGAAGATGATTTAATAAATGAACCATTCTTAACTCATCTCAATAAGGAAAAAAGTAAACAACATAACTGCATTCAAAATAATGATGATGAGATTAATGTTATTAATCTCGGTTCTCGTAGACATCCGCACGAGATTGTGATAGGGTCCACCCTCGACGAGCATGAGAAGTCATAGTTTAAAGAGCTTATAAAAGGGTTCATAGATGTCTTTTCATTGTCCTACGATGACATGCCTGGCATTAAACCAGAGATAGCACAACAAGAGATCCCTACCTTCCTAGAGAGCAAACTTGTCAAGCAAAAATTAAGAAAAATCCGAACATAATGGTACCTCAAAGTCAAATATGAGGTGGTGAAACCATTAAACGTTCTCTTCATTCGCATGGTCGAATATCCTATGTGGATTGCAAACATTATCCCCATGCTGAAATCAGGAGGGAAAGTTCGTATGTACGTTGGCTATCGAGACCTAAATAAGGCATCCCTAAAGGATGATTATTCTCTGCCTAATATTGACACGATCATAGATAACACTTCCAGTCATGCTCTTAATCACTTTTCGATGATTTTTTTTCGGTATAACCATATTAAGATTCATCCCGACCATCAGGAAAAGATCACCTTCATCACCCCATGGGGAACCTTTTGCTGCACAATCATGTCGGTCGATATTAAGAATGTCGAGGCTACTTACCAATGGTCCGCTACAACCATGTTACATGATCTTATCCACAAAGAAGTCGAAGGGTATGTCGATGATATGATCATTAAATCCAAGACTTACGAAGGTCACATTCCTGCCTTTAGAAAATTCTTTGAGCGACTATGACAGTATCAAATGCGACTCAACCTGCAAAAATGCATTTTTAGTGTCACCAAGGGCAAACTCCTGGGATTCATGGTCAGTGAAAAAGGGATTGAGGTAAATCCCGCTAAACTAAAAGACATATTGAGATGCCACCACCCCAGACGAAAAAAGAAATGCGTAGATTCCTGGGTAAGATCCAATACAACAGTCGATTCATCAGGAAACTAACCCTTATCTGCGTGCCTATATTCAAACTTCTCCAAAAGGACTTACCTAAAGTTTGGAAATAGGCATTCCAAGAAGCCTTCGATCAGATCAAATGATACCTCACTCGACATTCGGTACTCATGCCTCCGTAGTAAGGTCTCCCCCTTCACCTATACTTGACTGTCATCGATACTACAACAGGCACTATGCTGGCCCAATACATTAAGGAATCTCGTAAGGAGAGAGAAATCTATTGCTCTAGTTGAAAGCTAGTCGAGTACGAGGTAAACTACACTGCATTAGAGAAGGCATGTATCGCATTACTCTGGGTCACATAAAATCTCTGACAGTATGTGCTTGCATTTCCTATCAGACTGGTGTCCCGAATGGATCCAATGAAATACCTATTAGAGAAGCCCACTTTGTCTAGTCGCATGGCCCACTGACTGATGTTACTGGATGAGTTTGATTCACATATGTTACGTAGGAGTCTATAAAAGGGAAATCCATATCTGATTACTTTGCCAACAATCGTATAGAGGGAATTAACCTATGGATTTTTGAAATCCCAAATGAAGACATCCTCTGCACCTCTCATGAGGATCTCAGATGTTATTATACGGAGCTGCAAACATGAAAGTTCATGGTATTAGATTTCCTTTTAACCAACAATATGACAGAATATGAGGAATGTACCGCAGGTCTCAATATTGCCCTTGAGAAATGAATCAAACACATTGATGTCTATGGAGACTCAACCCTAATTGTGGGGAAAATCCTTAGGAAATGTAAATTCAAAGATAAAAATATCCTACCCTTCCACACTCACCTAGAAGAATTTACCTCCTAATTCAAAGATATCACGTTCCATTTCCTTCCTTTCTCGAGGAATAGTCTAACTGATGCACTAGCGACCTTAGCCTCTATGATCGATATACATGAAGGAATAACAATGGCCACTTTTCTAGTTTGGAAATAAGCTCCACCCACTCATTGCTACCACATTGAACTCGTTACATAAGAAGATCTGGTCATGGAAATATTGTGTTATTATGATATTTGGCGCCACCTTAAATATAGTATGTATCCTCGAAATGCTAACAAGAAAGACTGAGCGACCCTTCGTAAGTTAGCTTCTCAGTACATCATTTGCGATAAGACACTCTTCAAAAGGAATTTTGATGGAACCCACTTGCATTGCATAACAGGGGCTTAGATCGAGGACATGATACAAAAAATCCACAGTGGTGAGTGTTGATGTAAAAAAATTAGATTAACTCTAATTTATCAATCACAGATAAAAATACATAAGACAGAAGATTTTTAAAGTGGTTCAGCCTTGTAAGAATGGCCTACGTCCACTGTATTTGTTATTGCTGACTGTTTGCAGAGTTCTCGATAATGGGCTTACCAAGAAATTCTGAGTCCCCTGCTAATGAGGAGGTTACAATGTATTTATGGCCTTGAGGCTGTACAAATGAAAAGGACAATGCGCTATTATCTAGTAGACATATACATCTGTACGATAATAAAGGGCATTTAATGCGTAGTCGTCTCTCTTGATTCTCTTGATTTTGGTGCGCTATACACTAAGTAGCTTGGATCGCTTAAGTTACTTGGACCACCTAAGGTGCTCGTCACGCTTGAGTTACTCGGAGAACTTGAGTTGTTAGGGGAAGAGCGAGAGCTGCTCATCACTCTTGAGTTGCTCGGGGCTCCTTAGTTGTTCGGAGAGCTTGAGTTGCTTGTCTGGAGTATTCGTATTTGCCATATAGACTGACACGTGTCTTCAGGTGATTGGTCCATGTCAGCAGACTAAATCTGGTATCAACAGAAGCCCCCAATGTTTCGTAGTTTGATGTTGAAGAAAAGTATGGAACATTTTGCTGATTAGATTTTCGATTTGTATGGTGTTTAGGAAATCATTCGTTGTATATAACTCCTTTTTATATACACAGTATCAGACCTCATAAATATTTTGAATTTCTATAACCGCTTCGTTTTTTATGCCCTTTTTCTTCTTTTTAGCCGCCGGATACGCAAACGTCCATCTTGGTAATCATTTCTTTTTCTATTCCCGAGGTAAAGTATTTAAACATGGCAAAAATCCTATCGTCTTTCAATTTTTTAAATCTGTGTCTCTGAACTTTTCATTTCCTCTCAATCTTGTGCTTTCGTTTCTTTCCTTGTTCGTTGTCAACTGGTTCACTCTTCTTCTGTAAGATTTTCTTCCTTCTCTTTTATTTTACTTTGATCGTCATGGTTTATGTTGTTGAATCGCTTGAGAAATTTCGTTCTGGATTTTCAATTCTTCCATGGGTCATTTTGGAGGAACTTTCTGAACCTTCTGACTATTTCTCTTTGGTTGAGGGACATTGGTTCCCAAGTCTCTTTGTGGCCTAATGTGGCTTTTCTTTTCCTCCAAATCCTTTATGGTTGGAGTTCTGTTAATATTTTGACGTTGTTCCTGCAAAAATAGCACCGAATACTTGGAGAATAGTTAATGGAGTCCATAGGTTAAACCAAATTCATGGAACCCGTTTAGGAATTCTAGAAATTATGTTTTGCTACAGATGGCTTGTTAGTGATAGTACTTTTTATTTAAAAACTAGGTTTTTGAATAGGGCTTTAGTTGTTAATCTTCCAGATGCTAATAGGGATTACTTTGAGCATGAAGTTGTTATGAAAAATTGGCAACATGCTCCATTAAATGGAGATGATGTGTATCAGGGTCCCAGGTGTCCCTCCTATGGCAATGGAATAAGTTATTTTTTAATTTTTTTGAAATCTTTTCTTCTTTGTGTTTGATAAAACGTATCACTGACATTTAATTTTTATTTGTAGTTGACAGCAAAAGAAAATCTCCAAAGGAGACAGAGGTTAATTTAAAGCATTTGAAACTTATCTGGAGCTTGCACCAGTCTATTTCCTAGGAACATATTATATCGGCCTTTTATTTGTTGCAGTACAAGATTTACACTTCATCTTTTACTGCTCGTCCAGTGGTGGTTAGTCTTGATCAAATACCAGCTGCTGATACTAGTGTGGAAGGTTCTTCTTCAGAGTCAAATATTCCTATTAGTGATATAATGAAGAAAAGAAAAGTTCCTGCTTTCTTCAATAAGTCTGCCTCTACTGCTGGAGAAGCAAAGAAAAGTAAGCCAAATGTCCCAGAAGAAGGGACAAGGAATATTGATGCACCCTCTCCTGCTGCTGCCAAGAAGGTTGTCGAGAAGCCCCCAGTGGCCTCGAGCAAGGTTGTTGTTGTTTATCCTCCAAGTGAGGTTATCGTTATATCTCCTATAAAGACAAGTTCTTTGGTTGAGAATGTTCCTGCTCCTCCAAGGAGATCGAAGAAAAACTCTTCTGAGAGACTTGCTGATCCTGTCGCTCAGTCTTTAAATGTTGAAGGTGGTATTCCCACTTTTGTTCCTCCGAGCTCTGCTATGGGCTCGGTGAAGTCTTGGATTATCCCAGAGGTCCTAGGTATTGAAGATACTCTTACCCATGATAAGGTCACCACCTTGGTTGCTCAACATATTGCCTCAGTAAGTATTACTAATATAAGCTTTCATTTTTCAATGCTATGTCCCCGTACTAACTCAAAGTTATTTTCTTTTTTCAGTTGGTAACATATTTCAACACTATTCTAAAGAAGGATGAAGATATCAAGGCTTCAGTCTCCTCGGGAGGTGTAGCAGAGGCTTTTACTGGATTAACCCAGTCTTTGAAAGATTCTCGTCAGAAGTATGAGGAAAATAAAATTGCTTGGGAGAAGCAGGTTAAGTCCGTTGATCAGGAGAGGGATCAAGTTGTGGAATCCTCTAAGGGATTGGAGAATAAATTGAAAGAGTTTGAGAAGAATAACAAAGATATTGAGGAGAAGCTCAAGAATGCTGAAGAGTTTGAGAATAAGCTCAAAGTTGCTGAAGAGGAAGTTGGGAGACTTCATGACATTGAGTATCAGAAATTGTAGGTGGAGGAGAAGTTGAGGGTTGCCGATGAGCTCCTTAGGGAAAGGACCTCCTCGGAGAAAGTTAAAAGGAAGAAGGCTATTAAGAAATCATTCAGCGTAGGTTGGGATAAGGGCTGGAATAAGTGTTTGGACGCCATGTCCTCACAAATGGAATATGCCAGCCTTAAATATTATGGGGATGGATGGGTGGCAGCCCTACAAGAGCTGAAAGTTGTTGAAGATTCTGACCTATTTCAGCAACATACTCATGGCCCTCCTCCCTCTTCTAGAGAAGAAGAAGAGGACGAAGCTTCCTCAGAAGAATCCTCCATGGTAATTGGAGATCAGGCCCTTACTGTTCCAGCTGTTCAATCGTGCTCCGAGCAACCCCAACCAACCATTACTCCTGTCGAGCAGCTAATCTTGCCCACCAAGCAACCAGTCTCTTCCTCAAAATCTCTTGAGGAAGTTATAGGAAATAAAGAGAAGGTGTAGAGTAGTTTGGGCATTTATTTTGTCACTTTGTTGAATGTAATATCGACTTTTGTACTTTCCTTTATGGTGAAATGAAAATTCAGACTTTTGGTTATTTGTCTTAATTTTTTCTTCTACTTGTTCTGTCTGCATTCTTATTGATTCTTTCTATCTCTTCTCTTTACTAGTTTATGGCTAGGATGGAGCTCTTGTCAGCTCACGATACTGAATTGATGAAAAAATGCAATGACTACTTCAAGGTTGGCCATGCAGACCTGAACGAGGCTCAAATCATTGACATCCTTGGCCCAGATACTTCTGAATGAGCCATCGAAGCTTACCAACATTTGAAGTGCCTGCTCGATCGAGTTGTTGCCAATAACGTGGCTTATTACGAGATGATCGAGGATCTCCAAGGAACTATAGAGGAAATCCAGCAGCAGTACAAAGAATCCTCCACACTTTTGCACCAAGGGTATGAGAAAAAATATCAACAACTCAGTGCTGAAAAAGGATATGATAAGTTCATCTCTGCCCACAAGAAGAAGGAGAGAATTTTGAAGTTTGAGGTTGAGGAGCATAGGCAGATCGCCAAATTGCTGGAGTAAGAGAACATTGCCTTGCAAGAGGAAGTAAAACAACTTAAGTCTGCTGCTTCTTCCTCGGGAGCCTTATTTCCTATCAACGATGAAGGTTTCTCCTTATTGGTGGTCGAAAATGCCAACTTAAGAGATGAGTTGGAAACTTTAAATAGAGTTGGACCTTCCACCTTTGCTCGCGGACGAGCAAGATCTTCTCGGGGATGAGCAAGAGCTTCTCGGGTTACTGTTGAAGAGGCAAGAACTCAAGCAGCCATGGAGAATCAAGCATTCCAGTTGATGGTGAAGAATCAGGCTTTGTCAGAGATGTTTAAGAAGATTCTGAACCTCGGCGAGCAACTTTCCACATAAAGCTCTGCCTTGGAGAATAAAGAGCTTCTAGTGAAGAACCTGAGTTGGTGGATTTTATATTACACCAATTAACTATAAAAATCCACCAATTAACTATAAAAATCCACCAATTAACTATAAAAATCCACCAATTACACCAATTACACCAATTAACTATAAAAATCCACCAATTAACTAATCTGAGTTGGTGGATTTTATATTACCGACCAGCTGTAATTGGTGGATTTTTTCTCTCGACCAACCGAAGTTGGAGAAGATTAATTTATCGACCAACCGTAGTTGGTGGATTTTTATTTACCGACCAACCGTAGTTGGTAGATTTTTATTTATCGACCAACCGTAGTTGGTGGATTTTCATTTACCGACCAACCATAGTTGGTGGATTTTTATTTACCGACCAACCGTAGTTGGTGGATTTTATTTACCGACCAACCTTAGTTGGTGGATTTTCATTCCCGACCAACCGGAATTGGAATTCTGAACTTAGTGCGTAGTGTGTAGCACTAATACTCCGAAAAAATTTCATCAAAAGGAGAGAAGTGGGTAAAAATTTCAACACTTTATTCATACTAAAGAAAACTGCATTTACATAGGAATCCCAAATACTGATAATAGTTCCGTAGATGCTCTGCATTCCATGCATTCTTGAATTCTTCTCCTTCAAAGGTTTCAATTCTATATGTCCCTGGTCGAACAACTTCTGTTATTCTGTAAGGTTTATTCCACTTAGCTTCCAGTTTGTTGTGCTTTTGAATTACTTTTTTCAGCACGTAGTCTCCTTCCTTCAAATCACACTTCTTTACCCTCTTGTTGTAAAATAGAGTTGTTCGTTGTTGGTATGCATCATTCCTGATTTCTGCTTCTTCTCTAACTTCCTCGAGCATATCCAAGTCTATTCTTCTCATCAAGTCACTGATAGGAGAATTGAAATTCAGCACTCTGTGTGTGGGCAGACCTAACTCAGCAGGTATAGCTGCTTCACTTCCAAATGCCACCATATATGGATATTCTCCTGTTGCTGCTCGCGGTGTAGTACGATAAGCCCACAATACAGAATGTAGCTCGTTAATCCAATTTGCCTTTGCATTGTCTAGTCATTTTTTCAAACCATTCAGTAGTGTTCTGTTTGTCACCTCAGTTTGTCCATTGCTCTGGGGATGGCCTGGTGCAAAGTGAGTCTTCAATATGTTTGACTGAAGACAATACGCAACAAACTCCTCGTTGTCAAATTGGGTTTCATGATCTGTGATGAATGCATGGGGAAGACCATATCTACAAATGATATTTTTCCAAATAAATTGATACACCTTCTCATATGTCATATCAATAAGAGGCTCAGCTTCTACCCATTTAGTAAAATAATCCACAGTGACCACAAGGTATTTAAATCTTCCTCGGGTCGTTAGAAGTGGCCCAACCAAGTCTATTCCCCACATGGCAAATGGCCAAGGGGAAGTAATGGGTGTTAACAATGCTTGAGGAGTTCTTCGAATAGAAGAGAAACGTTGACATTTGTCACATTTCTTGGCATAAGCTACACAATCAGCTCTCATTATTGGCCAGTCATACCCTTGCATTGTCATTATTTATAAGAGTGTCCAACCTACTACATGGGCTCCACAAGACCCTTCATGTACCTCCTCAATTAAATTTTTCACCTCAGAAGGGTGGACGCATCTTTGCAAACCTGCTATAATTCCTCGTCTATATAAAATTCCATTAGTCAATACATAACGAGCAGCTTTAAACTTTAGTTTCTTGGCTGCGAGTTTATCAATTGGTAAAGCCCCCTCCTCAATATAGGCCCTGATAGGATCCATCCATGATGGTCCTAAATCAAGGGAAATGAAGTTCATCGTCAGATCTTTGTCAATGCTCCGACTAGCCAAGATTTCTATAGGGATTGTTCTTCGTAGCTCGGTGCACGTGGCTGAGGCTAACCGAGCTAAGGCATCTGCTCTTGCATTGTCTAATCTTGGTATTCTAATCAACTATACCACGTTAAAACTCGATATCATCTCTATTTCTATTGCATGATATTGGAACATTACTTCTCCTTTTGCTGCATACACTCCCAACATTTAATTTACAATCAACTGTGAGTCACTGCATGCAACGACCTGCTCTTCTTTTATAGTTTTAGCTAGACTGAGACCCACGATCATAGCTTCATATTCAGCCTCATTATTTGAAGCCTTAAATTGAAAACGCAAAGCATATTCCACATCGATCTCATCGGGGCTATTTAAAATAACTCCCGCTCCACTACCCGTAGTGCAAGAAGAGCCATCTACATATAAATTCCATACAGGTATCTCATTATCAAACTCTTGATCAGACAGAGTTACTCGATGGAATATTTGATGCTTCCTCATATCCTCCTCTAGTACTTCTTGCTGCTCGTCAACCATCTTCTCTTGCTCGTCTACCGACTTAAGTTGGTCGGGGTTTAAATTTGATGATCCTGTAACATCCACAGACTGGTGGGTTTTCAACTTCTGTTCTTCGAAGGTTTCTGGATAGGTGAACTCTGCGATAAAATCTTCCACTGCTTGCCCTTTGAGTGACGACCTAGGCTCATAAATTATATCGTATTCACCCAATTCTACAACCCAATACATCAATCTTTCTGATTTCTCCGGCTTGTGCAGAGCTTGCCTTAACGGCATGTCTGTATACACTACTATGGTATGAGCCGGGAAATACGACCTCATCCTTCTGCTTCCTTCAATTAGTGCTAGTGCCAGCTTTTCCAGCCTTGGATATCTGATCTCTGCTCCTCAGAAGGCCTTGCTAGTGTAATAGATTGGTTTTTGCACTCCATCTTCCACTCTTATCAACGCTGATCTCACTGCGTTTTCTAAAACTGCCAGATACAAGTATAGTCTTTCTCCCATCACTGGTCTGGATAACAATAGAGGTTCTCCCAAGTATTTCTTCAATTCTTGAAAGGCCTTCTCACATTCATCATTTCACTCAAAAGTCTTTCGGAGTCTTTTGAAGAACGGGAGGCATATATCAGTTTCTCGTGACACAAACTTGTTAAGTGCTGCAACTCGTCCTGTGAGGCTTTGTACTTCCTTCTTCGTCGTTGGAGATCGTAGCTCCAATAGATCCTTGATCTTTTCAGGATTCGCTTCAATTCCTCGCTGATTAACAATATATCCAAGAAACATGCCTTCTCGTACTCTGAATATGCATTTGGTGGGATTCTACTTCATTTGATATTTTTCTAATTGATTAAAGGTCTAGCCCAAGTCAACAAGATGATCATCATCTTTCTTGCTCTTCATTAGAATGTCATCAACATAAACCTCTATGTTATGACTGATTTTCTTTGCAAACACCTTGTTCATCAATTGCTGATAGGTAGCACCTGCATTTTTAAGTCCAAAAGGCTTAACATTATAATAATAAGTTCCCCTCGGGGTAATAAAAGAGGTACTCTCCCTATCTTTAGGCTTTATTTTAATATGGTTATAACCAGAATAAGCATCCATGAAACTTAATAGTTCGTGCCCCGAGGTAGCATCCACTAGTTGATTAATTCAGGGAAAAGGAAAATGATCCTTTGGATATGCCCTTTTAAGGTCGGTAAAGTCTACACACATCCTCCACTTATTATTTTTCTTCTTTACCATCACCACATTTGCTAGCCAGTCAGGATATTTAACATCCTCAATGAAAGAGGCTTTTTGTAGCTTCCCTACTTCCTCCTGTATAGCTTGATTTTTCTCAGGGCTGAACACTCTTCTTCGCTGCTTTACTGGCTTGATTTCCTTATTCACATTGAGCTCGTGACACAAGAAATTTGGATCTATTCCTGGCATGTCTTCATGATTCCACGCAAAAGTCTGCTTTCTTCGCCTTAGGAATGCTATCAATTCTTGTTTTATTGATTCATCCAAGGATGCACCAATTTGAGTTGTTCGTTCTGGATGCTCATCATCCAGAATGACATTCTCAGCTTCCTCCATAACCTGCCCTTTCACGAGTTGGGACTCGCATATAGGGTCTAATGTTTCAATCTCCTCATCTTCTATTTGGTAGGTAGTAGTCTTCTTCTGGATTCTTCATGCTCTTCCTGCTCGGTAGATGAATAGTAGCATTCCAGAGCTACTTTTAGGTCGCCTTTCACTACTCCTACTCTAAAATTGCCATTGGTGCACAATAGATGGTACTGCTTCGAATTTCTTTAGTCCTACCCTTCCCATGATGATGTTGCAAGATGATTGGACATTTTTATCCATTACAAAGTAGCGGACTCTTTCTGTTCGACAAGCAGGCCATGTACCAATAATCATATCCAACTTGATCGTCCCAAGTGGAAAAACCTTTTCGCCAGTGAAACTAAGGAGGGGCCTATGATATGGTTCTAACTAGGATAGCTTCAAATTCAAACTGTCAAAGCATGGATAGGACATGATATCTGCTGAGCTACCATTATCCATCAGTACTCATAAAATCACCACTTCCTTCATTCTCATCTTGATCACCAATAGATCATCATGAGGATATAGTACACCTGCCAGGTCATTCTTAGAGAAACCAATGACCAGTTTATCCTTATTCACCTTCCTCGGGCGATCATCTTCAGCCAGATTTATTCGCTGAATGTATGAGCAAGCTTGAGCCTCATTGAGTTAAGCTTTTCTCTCGGCCGTCATATCTCCCCCTCCTGCATCTCCTCCTGTAATGACATTACATTCAAATGATCCAAAATGAATAGAAAATACCTCATGTTCTGGTTGTTTTGGTCTTTTGGGGAGATCGGGATCGTATTGGTCATCATCCAGGCCTTCTTCATGACTTCTCTTCTTATCTTCTTTTGCTCGATGAGGAGATCTAGACCTCTGCCTTGCTCGATCAATGCTCTTTCCACTATTTTGGCGATCCACAAACTTGTTCAATTTTCCTCGCTTGATGAGCTCTTCAATTTCATTCTGGAGAGCTATGCAGTTTTTAGTCGTATGATCGTGATCTTTATGGAACTCACAATATTTGGACTTATTCCTCTTGTCAGGATCTGTCTTCATTTTTTCAGGCCAGTTTAGCTCCTCGGTGTTCTTGATTTCTTCCAGAACGTGGTTTATATCCACTTTCAAAGGAGTATAATTCCAGATTTCTTCAATTGTTCCAATGTTTGCTTTGCTTTTGATTGCCTGTTACCACCATTGTTCTTCTTCTCCTTCTTCTCAGCCTTATCACCCTCGACCTTGGTCTCTTTGGTGTCCAAATTCTTCTTCGCATCCATAGCTTCCTCGGAGTTCATAATTTTGGTTGCCTTTTCCATTAGCTCTGCCATGGTTGTAGGTGGATCTTTGGCTAGAGTGTAGTACAATTTATTTGGCAACAATCCACTCATCAGAGCAGTGATTGCTGTCTTTTCCTCGTAATCAATAACTTTGAGCTTCTCATTATTGAAACGAGTAAAATAATCCCTGGTGCTCTCACCTGCCTTCTATCTAACACTTAACAAGTGCGCTACTCATTTAACTGATTTTGCTCCAAAACAAAAGTTCCCAATAAAGAGCTCGGCCAGTTGAAAGAAAGTCGCAATCTTCCCACGAGGAAGATTGTTGTACCATATTTGAGCAGATACGGTAAGAGTTCCTGAAAATGCCCTGCATCGCATCTCGTCTGGAACAGCATAGATATCAGCAGCTGCTTGGTACTGTTCTATATGGAGAACAAGATCAGTTTTTCCATTATATTTCGGTGTTACTACCGTGGCTTTGAATTTTAACGGTGTGAGGAAGTCCACGATTTCTTGTATGAATGGTGTTCCTCGGACAAAAGACCTTTGTAAAAGATTCTTGGCCTTATCCATTTCCCCTAATCTGTCTTCCAACCTCTGAATAGATCCCTTTCATGCCTCATTTCCCTCCTCGGACCTATTGGTCCGAGCAACTGATCGTGTTGAATTTGCCTCTTGGGATCTTTCACGACGGGCAGATGGTCGTGATTGGGCAAATCCTTCCTTTAAATCAGAGGGTTATTGAGAGTTCCTCGATACAATCCTAAGGGGACTTTTATTCCTCCTAGGACCTAAACGATCAAAAGGAGAGACTCTACTTAATCTTTCAAGAGCACTTGTCCTTTCTGGAGATAGCGTGACGTTTTGTTGAGTGTGTGTAGCTCGTACCGAGGAAGTCCGTCCTGGATGATAAGAAGGATCATTGGATCTCTCAGTATGATATGAATCGGTGCGTCTAGACTGAGACTGGGAATAACGTTCGTTTAGTTCACGAAGAAGGTAATCGGGTATTTTTATAAATGCTTCGTTGTCCTGACTGGGCTGGCGCTCCACCCTGGATAGTTTACATGAGTTGTCGCATGGTTTCTTGCATGGAGGTCTGGTCTTAGGCCAAATTAGCCATTATACCAGCCAGATCTTGGACATTTGGGGGAGTAGTTGAATTTGGAGGGATTCCAGCATTTCGATTGCTGGACTCAGGATGATCAGCCATTGGTGATGAATTATTTTGGTGAAAAATGATAATTATAGTCATTTTCCCACAAACGGCGCCAATCTGTTGATGTAAAAAAAATAGATTACCTCTAATTTATCAATCACAGATAAAAATAAATAAGACAGAAGATTTTTTAAGTGGTTCAGCCTTGTAAGAATGGCCTATGTCCACTGTATTTTTTATTGTTGACTGTTTGCAGAGTTCTCGATAATGGGTTTACCAAGAAATTCCGAGTCCCCTACTAATGAGGAGGTTACAATGTATTTATAGCCTTGAGGCTGTACAAATGAAAAGGACAATGCGCTGTTATCTAGTAGACATATACATCTGTATGATAATAATGGCATTTAATGCGTAGTCGTCTCTCTTGATTCTCTTGATTTTGGTGCGTTGTATGCTAAGTAGCTCGGACCGCTTAAGTTGCTAGGACCGCCTAAGCTCCTCGTCACGCTTGAGTTACTCGGAGATCTTGAGTTGTTAAGGGACGAACGAGAGCTGCTCGGGGCTCCTTAGTTGTTCGGAGAGCTTGAGTTGCTTGTCTGGAGTATTCGTATTTTCCATATAGTCTTACACGTGTCTTCAGGTGATTGGTCCATGCCAACAGACTAAATTTGGTATCAACAGTGAGGGTGGGCCCCATATGAACGGTCATATGCCTTTCAAAAAGATCATCCATCAAGGTTACTACTAGATCACCATTGTTTAAGATTGTACTGCTTATGTTCGAAGATGCCTCAAATGCCAATAATTTGGCAACCTTCAACACTTGCTTTCTCGGGAGCTTTACAGCATGACCTCTCATTGGCCTTTCTCCACATGGGGCATAGACATCATCGGGGAAGTCACTCCCAAAGCTTCAAATGGACATGAATTCATCCCAGTCTACACTGGCTACTTCACAAAAAGGGTCGAAGCCGAGTCATATGTGGTACTGAATGTGAAAAAAGTATCCAAGTTCATCAGAAAGAATATCATCTGCCGCCATTGAGTCCCCCACGAGTTGGTGTCAGACAATGGACTCTATTTCAAAATTGAGGTCACAGAATTAGTCAACGAATATAGAATTAAAAGGCATAAGTCCTCTCGTTACCCACCGTAAACCAATGACGCTTTTGAACCTGCCAACAAAAGCCTCAAGACCATTATTAACAAGATAATCGAAAGCTGTAGAGACTAGGCCGATTGGATACCACATGCCCTCTAGGTCTACCGCACCTCCATCAGAACACCCACTAGGGCTACTCCTTATTCTCTGGTATAAGGAATGGAAGTAGTCCTCCCTATCAAACTTGAAATACCTTCTCCGCGGGTTATGATCGAAAGTAAAGTTTGTGAAGAAGTTTGGCATCAAAATCGCTACGATATACTCATTCTCTTAGATGAAAAGAAGTTGAAAGCTCTATATCACACACAAGGGTACCATTACCGTATTGTGCGATCGCTCAACAAGAAGGTCAAGGACTCCGGTGTCCAAAAAGGAGATATTTCCCTCAAGGAAATCATAGAACCTATCTGGGATCTGAGAGGAAAATTCAAGCCTAGTTGGAGTGGCTCCTACATCGTGAAGAAGATCCTGTCTGGTGGTGTCTCTATGCTCACAAACCTTGGCGCGTTCAGTCTCAAAATCTCTTGAATTACCTATAATAATCGTTAGAAAATTTGTATAGTGGTAAGTACGGGTATCAATCCAAACTTCAAGGTTAAGAAATACATAGTGCGAATAATTGAAAATTTATTTTTAATTAATATATATATATATATATATATATATATATATATATATATATATATATATATATATATATATATATATATATTTATATTATTTTAAAACAATTTCAAGGGAGAATTAATTAATGCTAAAGATCAAAATTGAACTAAATAAACTAGTGAAAATAAAAATGATAAGTAACCGATTTTTATAAGTGCGAGGAGATCCAAGAGAGGGGATTGCAATGCATATTTAATTATTTTAATTAACCAATTTATTGATTTAAAATATTTTGAGACAATATTAAAATTATAATTTAACTCTCGTTAAAACTATAAATTTAATCATATATTTTAAAAAAATTAATTTAAAATGCCATAACTCTTAAAATCAGATTTATATTCTTTCTAATAAATTACCCGGTAAGATCTATTTATTAAAAATTATATAAATCATAGAACGCAACACCGAGTTAACGCTTCCAAATCTAATGCCATATTTAGGAAAAACCTATCTCTTGTTTGATTCCAAAAATAAACATTAAACTTAAAATAAAATTAATTTAGCCTCTCTCGAGGCATAAATTGAAATGTGACGGTTTCATAATTAATTTTCATAGGAATATAACAAGTAAATAAATTAATTAATAAGAATAATCAATACGATTTAATCCCGCCCCTTGAACGGGTTGTTTAGCCTAGCATTCTCATACTAGTATACACAAGATTTAATAAAATATCAATAAAATGACATGACATTAAAATAACAGGGATATAAATACAATACTAAAACAAGTCTCCTTGTTGAATTGATTTCGTTAAGTTGAGTTCAATTGTTTCCCACGAATTTTCTCACTCGATTACAATAAAAAAAATATAAAGTAGAATAAATAATCTTAAATTTTTTCTAAGCCTACACTTTTTTCCTGAATTTTTGGTATCTCTATTTTATGCTAGAGTTAGAAAGAATGTGCAGAATATGAGTCTCCTTCCATATGATTTGCTGCCTCTTTTTATAATTCCCGAATGGTTTGTTGAGTGAGAGATTTTAGGAAGTTTGAGTTCTGAATAGGTTTGCTGAGTCAAATGTGATTGGGGGATGAAATGTGCATGTGGGTGATGGTCAAATTTTGGTGTGGGATATTTTATGTGTGTAATTTGGGAAAATATGTGTGGGTTATTACCAACATGTGCTCACACTCACACTCACACTCACACACATACACACATATATACAGAGGCCCCCTCCTGTAAGGACTCCTTATGATACAGACCCCGATACATACCATTTTTCTAAAATAGTAAAGAAATGAATTTTTTCATAAAACTTAATGGATATGATCTTCATGGTGAGAAGATCGTCTCCAATTTTTTTGATAAAAAAATTCAATAAAAAACCTGTTGAGATGAGGTGATATGTAAAAAAAATTGTATAAATATGCATTTTCGACTGTTGAAATGTTGACGATCATTTCACCCACTTTTTGATTGAATTTTTTGATGAAACTTCATGTATATGATCTAGATAGTGAGATGATCATATCCATGAAGTTTCATCAAAAAAATTCAACCAATAAAGTGGCTGGAGCTGACCCAACATTTCAACGGTTGAAAATAAATATTTATACCATTTTTTTACATATCACCTCATCTCAACGGTTTTTTTTATTGAATTTTTTGATGAAAAAAATTGGAGATGATCTTCTAACCGTGAACATCATATCCATGAAGTTTCATAAAAAAAATCATTTTTTTACTATTTAAAAAAAAATAGCCATGTAATGGGGTCTACACCATAAGGAGTCCTTACATGAGACTTTTAGGGTGTGTGTATAGATAGATAGATAGATAGATAGATAGATAGAGATAGAAAGAGAGTTAGGCTCTCCAACATACCTCCTAGAAATATACCCATTTTTTAAAATAGTAAAAAAAATAATTTTCAGATGATATTTTTATATGGGTTTATGATATTTCAATGTTCCCCTGTAAAAAAAATCAACAGAAAATAATATTTTTTGTTATTTTTAAAAAATAGGTAAAAAAACTGGCAGTTTTTACCCTATATAACTGTCAGATTTTTTACCTATTTTTAAAAAATAACAAAATACATTATTTTGAGCTGAATATTTTTATAGGGGCACATTGAAATATCATTAACCCATATAAAAAAATATGAACTCAATTTTTTTTTTATTATTTTAAAAAATAGGTATATTTATAGGTATGTTTAATGAGGTATGTTGGAGAGCCTAACTCTCTCTCATGAGAGAGAGATAGAGAGAGAGAGATAAAATGGGTTAAGGTTTGGAAATAGGTCAAATGAGTTTTTAGGTTGATAATGGGTTTGGAGGTGATTGAACCGATTTAAGGGTTCCGGGTATGGAGGATATGGGTTGAACAGGGTCGCATGCGTTGTAGTGGTTTTTCGATGGGCTTGAAATCGGGTGAAAAGGTGGCCGGAGTAATGGGTTAATGGGTTTGTGTCTGTCCGGGTTTGGGATGTATGGGTCGGGTTAAGGTAGGTAGTTTAGCAGGGCAGAGGGTGGTTGGGTGGCTGGGTTTTGGTTGGTTAATGGTGGTCGTCGACGGGGTTAAGGCAGCAGGTGGAGGCTGAGTAGGTATTTTTAGATGAATAGTGGTGGTTTGGTCGGGCTGTTTAACAGGTATAAGGGTATATTTGTGTGTTTTAAAAAAAAAACCTTGATTATGGTTACGGAGGTAGGAGATAGAAGGTGTAAGATAGAGAACATAGGAAAGATGAGAGAGAGTAATATATTGATGGAATTTTTGAATTTGGCAAGTATTAGAGTGTGGGTGAGGTACATGGGAAGTAAGAGTTTAAGTGGGTGAGAAATTGTGTTTATGTGAGTATAAGGAGTTAGGGGGAGGGGGGGGTGTATTTAATTTGTACGAATTTAATTAGATCAAAATTAATTAAAATTAAAGTAAATATTTATGACTTAATTAAAAATTATAAAAATAATAAAGCTATAAAATAAAATCTGTTAAAACTAAAAAAATAAATTCTAACCTATAAACTAATAAAAGACGTAATAAACCAAACTAATAAGAATAAAAACAAAATAATAGAAACAATCAAATAAAGAAAAATACAATAAAATATACACATCTATTATATTTATATAAAAACACTCAATAAAAAAAATAAAGACACACGGACCCTAATATTTACAACTATACACACACAAATAAATATATAAAAATCATAAAAAAAATACGCACGACTCAAATAAAAATAAAAATATAAAAGTACAAACTAAACACATACGAGGTTTAGGTGATGGCTCGGGCTCTGTTTAGACTTGGAGTTTTTGGTTGGGTTTAGGCATCGGTATTTATTTAGGCAAGCTAAAAAGGAATTTCTGACTTTATGGTCACTTTGATTTTCTTCATTGAATGCTTTTGACTGCTATTTTCCGCAATTTCTTTGACTTAGTACAATTTGATTCCACAACTGTATATTGATCTACACGATAGACAAATACGAACATAAGGCCAATTTTACCAAAAACCAACTACTAAAATGCATATATTTTGGGTATAAATTAAACACTTTTGGGTGCTTATCAACCGTCTCAAGAAATTTTACCCCTAGTCCAAACTCGCGTCGTCCTACGACTCTTTTCACCGCATTCTATTCTTAAAAATAAAAACTCTTCCTTCCTCTCTACTCAGAACATGATCCTCTCTCAAGAATCACCCCCTTTCAAAGAGAAGCTCATAATTTTCAAACTCCACAGAGGTACATAGGCAGCCCATAGGACAGACATGGGCATGGTCCTTTCTCTTTCACAAAATACTATTATTTTCTCCTTCCGAGAATGATGGTTTGCCTCGTCATTTAAACGAACAAAAGGATTATGTATGCCTTAGCGATCGGTATAGATAGTTCAAATACAAAATTCATCAAAGACACATCAAAATACATTGAAATCATTGTTCTTTTATTAAACATCATAAATACAACTACTACATGACATATCAACAATGGGAATGAAAAAATAGCCAAATCCCTTACAAACCCCACAAAACATCACAAAAGCCCACAGCTTCACAAAAAATATAACACTTACAAAACCAAACACAACCTTTTTATAAACCTCTTAGAACTTTCTCTCGATGCGATGATAGGTCTTTATAACCTTGGATGAAACCACGAAACCTTCTTTCAAAGTGTCGAATATTACAAGCCATCTCTTACCAATCTCCTCGGCTAGAATCTTCTCAACCACCCACTTCCATAACTACTTTGGTAATCGCTCGATATGAACTCTTCCTCCCCAATAGATTGAGATGAACGGATAAATGGTCAGCAGCGCTTCCATAAGGGCCCCAATATCATTCTCAACGACTGAATTAGGCCCTCCATAGGATATAAGTATGTTATGCATAAAGGAGCGATTTTCTTCCACCCCACTTGACACAAAATTCTCCATAGAAAGTAAAAAGAGGTCTGGTGAAGGCCCACCAATCGCACGTATCGATAATCGCCTATTTGTAAGACAGGCTGTAAGTTCCCCCACTACAGTATGAACCAACGAAGGCTCAGGTCCCCATGCTCTTCAATTCCATTCACCCGATTCTTCGTCGTAAGGACACGCTAAAGAAAGGCCTAGAAAAGAAGTTGGGAATGCCTAACAAAGGGTACTCAGGAGGGCCCGCTAAGCACAGTCTCTCAAATAACCACATGAACAGCATGACAGAGCTCCCCCGTAAGAAATCAACTCGACCCTTGTTTCAGGAATCCAATCCATTAAGGGCCTCCTCCAGTATTACCGCAGATGGATTGCAATGGTAAGACATCCACAATACTACATGTCTACCTGAGGGACAATCGCGTATCACATGTCACCAATAGAAGCCTGATAATCAATCCCAGGGTTACGACACCGGTAATGCCGTTATGAGTGAAATCCCATTGGAACACGGAGCTCCTTACCGTAGAGAGGATGATATTCCCTCCATGAACCAACCGTCGGGAAGATGAAGGATAAATATGGAACAAATTTGTTAGTGACACCCAAGGGGAATGGGATAAATCCAGTATAGTTGCTGTCATACTTGGGTAAACACCCAGCATAGTAGAAAACTCTTTGTAGGTGGGGCACACCTCATCCAAGCTAAATCTGAAGATGTGGTCTTCAGGGTACTAGGACTATGCCATCGCTTCTAGAGGATTTTATTCTATAGGGCGATTACGCCATAAGGAGACATGGCGTAAGCTAAAAGCTTCGTATTTAACGTTATAGAGGCACATGGTCTCTAAGCCTTCGTGAAAGGCCGAGAAAGTTTAGGACATCGAAAGTGACATTGCAGAAAGAGAAGAAAGGTTATAAAGGAAAGAATTTGAGTTGTGGTGATGAAAACCACAATCAAAGTCCACTTTTTATACTACAAGCATCCATATATGACAAGATATACGCGATGATGTCAGACCTTCTAATCCCAAGTACCCAAAAGTACAGGGGAAGTGAAATCAAAGCTAAGAAAGTGATTTTTACTTGACCCTTATGCCGATAAGCAGGCCAAGGGGCATGATGATCGGTAACCCCTTTTTTTGGAAATTCCTTACTTTCGTTTTTTGTACATAACTTCCAAAATAAAGATTTATTTTACTCATGAAAAATCAACCTTCGAGATTTCCTTTTTATCTATTCCACTTTATCTTATCTTTGCAATAAAACCTTAGTAGAAAATTAAGGTGCATGTAGAGTAAGCCCATAAATCAAGATAATCGAACAAGAAATGATATTTTTTTTTTCTTTTTGAGTCTCTTTTCAGGTACAACGAAAAGAATACAACATCGTGAATGTCAAGTACCTCAGGTACAAGATGTGCCTGAACTCATGTGTCAACAGCCTCCGCATCTGGACATGCATGCCTGTAATCCCTGTAACCCTCAAAGACAAACGCTAAGGGTAGAATGCACCTTTTTCTCCAGCAAGAGTTAGTAATTGGCCAAGTCCAAACAGAGTATAAAACCATAAAAAAGATAAAAATTGGAAGTAACCTTTCACCTTCCCCAAGAAGTCCTGGAGTCCATTCTCTATGCCAATAGGCATCTCCCTAGCTATGCCCATTGGTAACTCCCTCAAAATTTCATCAAAAAAATTCCAGAAAAATCCAAAAGTTAAGCAAAAAATTCATAAAAAATTCCCCGAAGGTCTCCACAAGGTTGAGTACATCACAACTTTGAGAAAACTCATTAAGAACCACCAAACCCTTTATAAAGTTCTCGTCAATCCCCAATGGAACCAAAATTAGAGTACCCCTGTAATCGTGATACCCAGTCTCTCCCAAGCGGAATAAAAAACCAAGTGCACCTGCACTCGCAATTCCAATAACTTCCCCAGTGGAGCCATCATTGGAAAACACTCCCAGTAAATAACTCTTTAGGTCCGTAGAATTGACCTAGGTTCACAGAATGGACCTTGACCCCTTGAATTGGTCATTTAAACTCTCTTGGTCTGCAAAATTAACCTCGGCCCTATGAGTTAGTCGTCTCAAATCTTTAGGTCCGTATAATTAAGCTAGGTCCGCAGAATCTACCTCGACCCCCTAAATCTATCGTCTCAACTCTTTAGGTCTGTAGGATCGATCTTGATCCCCTGAATCAGTTGTCTCAACTCTTTAGGTCCACAAAATTGATGTAGGTAAACAGAATCGACCTCAACCCCCTCAATCGGTCGTCTAAACTCTTTGGGTCAACATAATTGGCATTGACCCTCTGAATTAGTCATCTCAACTCTTTAGGTGTGTAGAATTAACCTAGGTCTATAAAATTGACCTCGACCCCCTGAATTGGTCATTTCAACCCTTTAGGTCCACATAATAGACATGGATCTGTGAAATCAACCTCGACCCTCTGAATCGATCATCTCAACTCCCTAAGTTTGCAAAACTGACCTTGACTCACTAAATTGGTCATTTCAACTCTTTAAGTCTGCAGAATCGAGCCCAATCCTCTAAATCAGCCACCTTAACCTTTTAGGCCCGCAAAACCGACCTCAACTCTTCAATAAACCATCTTCAAATCCCTAATAGGACCCTCAACCCTTAAATCATCAATGAGGTGTCTATCTTTCGACGACCTCTGCTTATTCCAAGATCACCCATCGAGGGGCTCTATAAAACCCCATCTTGGTACCCCATAAGTACCTCTTTACATCCCTAGCACTCCTCCTTCCATTATAAGACCCTAGGTCGTAATCAATACCGTAACCTAAAGGCTGCTGGGTGCTATTAGGCCTCATGTGACATCAATAAACTCTCTGACCTGAGCGAAGCTCATTAAAACCTCACAGGTCTCTAAATCCCTTTTTTTAACGGTCCGTGCTATGTGTAAATCGGCCTCACAGTTCGCACATACTCATCTTTTTACTTTGAGACCGAATCTAGATTCCATCGAGCACTTTAGGGACTCGTTTGACCTCATTCAACAATCCAACCTAAGTGACTCTTATTAAAACCTCATAGGGCTCTAAATCACCTTTCTAACAGTTCTTACCGTACACGAATCGTCCTCACGTTTCTTGCGGACTCACCTTTTTACTCCTATATCTAATCAAGAGGTCATTGGGTGCTCCTAACGTGACTAAGAATTTATCTCAAAAGTGCGTTCTTTCTAGGCTCAAGTGCAAGCCTGTCGCGTTAGTAGTAATCCGACAAGTTGGGATCGTCTCCATAGGGATTAGAAATTGGCAATTGGGAATATGTAGGAAAAGCTATTTATCCTTAAAATGGTTTCTCAAAAGAAAAGAAAAGATGGTTGATGGTTGAAATCTCCAATTGATGAAAAAAAAATCTAAGAATTATAAAAAATCAGACATGAATATGAGAGAAAATAGGGCGGAGTACAATCCCTCAAACCTTAGTAAATTACCATATAGAATACTAGAATTGTAAATTGAAATTCTTGACTAAATCCAATCTTTATAAATCCTAAGCATTACATATATGAGGGAACTAGCCCGCATCATATGAAATCAAAGGCAAATACAAAGCAGTGAATAGACAATTATACTTGCATAGTCTTCTTGAACATCCCAAGTACCTAGGGCAAGAGAGATTAAAAGAACGGCTATGTTCGTATAATTTCCATACACGATTTGGTCAATATTTAATTTAACCTCTATTTTCTACTTGGGTAATTTACCTCGGAATGAGTTCATGTATGCCAACCCTTGAAAATTTATCTAGACATGGTTTTATGAGAAGACAAATTCATAACAATGCATGTAATTATGGATCTAAGAAACATTGTGAAAACAAAAATTACAAACCAAGTGATAATTGAATTGAAAACAGAATTGAGGCTAACTAAGAGAATGGAATTTGATACTTGAAATCTGCACTAGGGAAAAGAAATGATTGAATCTAGAAATACTTCTTGTTCCTCAAACTTACAAATTAGGGCTTTTCTAAGAATATGAAATTTGTCTACTAAATTCTCTAAAATTTGAATCTCTCTCTCTAAAATTCGACTCCTCTTGGAAAGATGTATGCTTGGCCTTTTATAGCACCAACTAGCACGCATTTGACAGCTAACATCGATGGGCTGCGCAAGATATTCCAAGATTTTCATCTCTTGAGCTCCATAATTAATGCCAGGAATTCGAACTGCCGGACCAGATCGGTTCTTTTATTATTTCCATCGGAATGGTCTGAATGCTATCGGATCGGTTCTCTTGCCTTCGATTTGGTATCAATCCTGGGTCTACTAGAAAGGTGACATTTTGTATCGGTCTGATTATCTTCAAGTTTAAATTTTTCTTACATCTTTGACTGGTTATAACTTTTGATCTCGAGCTCCGATTTGACTGTCGTTTCTTCCGATGCTCTAGTGAAACAAGGATCTTCAACTTTCCTTTAGGCTTCAAATCCGAACTTCGGGTGTAAGTTTATGCTTTTGCCCTTTTGACTTGTCTTCCTTTCTTTTCTTCCTTTCTTCCGGTTTCTTTCTTTCTTTTATTACACTAAATACTTGTAAAATCCATAATAAATACACAAAACTCGGGGTACTCGTTAAAAATAGTCAATGGAAATGATATGGGATAAAAATGATTCAATTACGTTGTTTGAGATATCAAAATCACTAACTTAAGGGGCTAAATTCAAAAGAACTTATGCTTTGTCAGCTCCCGAGCCCTATTTGAACTCAGTGAACTCTCCAACCTAAGTGAAGCTCATTAAAATATCATTGGTCTCTGAATCCTCTTTCCAACGGTCCATACCGTAAAGTAATCGGCCTCACGGTTCGTGGTACTCACCTCTTTACTCCAAGACATAATCTAGAGGTCATTAGGCACTTTCGAGCCCTATTTGACCTCAGTCAACACTCCAAATTAAGATAATATCATTAAAATCTCATAGGTCTCTAAATCCCCTTTCCAACGATCGATACCATGCGTGAATCTACCTAACAATTCGTGCGTACTCACCTTTTTACATTGGGACCTAATTTAGAGATAATTGGGAGATTTAGATTCCCATTTGACCTCGTTAATCTCTCCAAACTGGGCAAAGCTCATTGAAACCTCATAAGGCTCTGAATACCCTTTCCAACAATCCATACCATGCATGAATAGACCTCATGGTTCATGCGTACTTGCCTTTTTACTCCAAGAACCCCCCATATAGAGACTATCAGCGATTTTGAGCCCCATTTGACTTTAGTCAACTCTCTAACTTGAGAGTGGCTCAATGGATTCTTATAGGGATCTGAATAATCTTTCAAATGGTTCCATTCGTGTGAAATTTAGACTTACATTTTGCATTTTATGCTCATTTGTTTTTTAAAAAGACCATTCTAGACTGCCTATAGGCACCCCCAACCCCTACCTATCAAGTGTGTATTTTCCTTATCCAGTAAGGCAGAGGCTATGACGATAGGTAGGCCAGGGGCCATGAAAATCAACACCCCTCAAAAAACCTTTTTTTTTTACTATTTAAGGAGACCATAACCTCATTCCTAGCGGTCCGTTTTTTAAGTTAAAATATTCCAATAGAAATCAGTGCACCGAAATTCTATTTTGAAAAACATTCTCTCCATTTCCTTACACACTCTCATCCAATTTCACCCCACTTTCCATCCTTACCTCACCACCATCCAACTGTGCAAAAATTATCCTCCTCCTATTGCAAAATTAGAATTAAAGTTCTCTAGAAAGTCTGCCTATATTCATTTACAACTCACTCAATTAGTAGTAGCTGTTTACTTTCCTTTCTACTTTTGACATATATTTTATTTCATTCTCTCAATTCAAAACTAATTTCGCTATTTACTATTTAGTACACACAAATCCTATTTTCATGAAATCTAAAAAGCCAAAAGGAGGGTTTTCTTATAAACCCTAAATTATAATTTCCTCATTTTTCACACTTTCTACACTTGCGCACATTTTCTTAACATAAACTAAAGGGTTATAAATTAGGGTTTATGGGTTAAACCCCACCCTTGCGTGTTATCGAACTACTTAGATTTTGATTCCTTTTGGGATATGTAGGCATCCCCAACCAATCTTGGGATTCGAGTCCTATATTTTATATTATTCATTTTATGTTTTCTTGTATTACAAGTGCACGTACTGCTATATATTCGTGTTTCGCTCGATCTGCACATTCACTTCTTCATAGTGATTTTTTATTTGACGAACGCACATTGTATTTTTATGTTATTTCTTTTGTACACTTAGGATGATTTCAGTCCGTCTTTCCCATTACGTGAGTTAGATGATGCTTTTCTCTTGTTATTCACACTGCACACATGTTCACACGTATTACATTTTGGAGAAAAAAAATAATATTATCATATCCCATAAAAGATTGAAAGGACGAGATGGGTGCCTAACACCTCCCCATTTCGTAACTTAGTCCGCAGACCCTTGATTCATTTGGTTTTTTACACATCATTATGTCTTTTGATGTCGTTCTCTCAGGACAACTACATTTCTTTTTCCTGTTTTGAGCAAAATAGGCTGGCGACTCTATGTTTTCATCTTTTCCTGATGACTTATTTATATTCGAGGAAGCCCATAATGATCAGTGAAAGTGGCAAAAAGAGGATTCCCTTTATCCTTGAATCCCCACATGCGTGGGAGAGAGGTATTTCTCTAGTTTTCCATCCCCTCCAATTTCGGGGTTGACATGCACTAGCGGGATCCAACCCGAATGACCACATTACAAAAATGAGATGTGAAGGTCTTCGCGAGTGACTTGAAGTTCTTGACTGACCAGTGAGGTAGCCTTTCAAACCACTTTTATGCAACATCCCCTAAGATAGATGGAATATACGACACATTAGGTAATCGTTATGGTTCCACGTAATCATCGCTTGACTATATTGACGCACATGATCTATACGATCAGTTTTCCCATCGTATAGCAAGAGGAAATTGAGGTCGAAGGTAGTTCCACTTGTACGGGTCCAGTGGGAGCATCATAATGTGGAAGAGTCCACTCGGGAGCGCAAAGCAGATATGCGTGAAAAATATCCAAATCTATTTTTACCAGGTACGCCTTATTTTTCAAATTTTGGGATGAAATTTCGTTATTAGGGGGGAAGTATGTAATATCCCGTATTTTTATTGCTTTTAAATTGGGGACTTATTAAATTTAATTGAGTTATTAATTTAATATTAATTCGGAATTGGAATTTTATTTTAAATATTTACTAGCGTGACGAGAGTTAGTAATTATTGGGAATTTGTTAAATATTACTAGATGAGTAAAGAAATAAATGATATTGAATTTATTAATATTGTCGCGAGTGAATAACACGATAATTATAGAATTTAACTCGGAACGCGCTTGCGTCGTATCGGGACTAAATTAACCGAATATAAAGTACTTAAATTATAAATTTCCCGTATGGTCATTTTGAGTGCACCAACGTGCCTGGAAGGATCGAGATGGTCAGAAAAAGGTACCCGGGGGTTTAGTTTGGGACTCGGGTTGTTTTTAGGCCTAACTGGTAACCCAGGAGGGCATTTTAGTAAATTTACTTTTTAAGGCTTAATTATGGACGAAAATTAAAAGGATGTATCTGATGGGAGTTAGAGTCTTTGAGGATTTGAATTGGTAGAGTTGCAGGGAGGCTAAGGAAGGGAGAAGGGAGAAGACTCTAAAGGGAAGAACCACCCTACCTACACCACCCTTGCCATCTTTCACCACCAACACATAGATCGAAAAACGAGGGACGTAACCATACTCATCAGCACCTGAGAATCAGACCTTCATAACCGAGGCAAGTATCTAACTTGCTATTTTTCTAGTTAATATTTCGCCCATGTTAGATTAGGATTGATAAATATATGTTTTATGGAAGAATTTGATGATTTAGGCAATTTAAATCACATGCTTTAGAGAAAATAAGTATATTCTGGAAATCGTATCATATGTTGAGGACTATCCGCGAAATTAACCCAATACACACAAAATGGATCGACTAATCGATCGATAGACTCCTCCTGGAAAATGCCAGTTTTTCCCCTTTTTCTTTTAATTCAGATAAAATGCGTAGGAACCCTTGAATATCATTTAAAGAATATAATGGGTCATGAAGAAGACCAGTAGGATCTAAGTATATTCCGTAGAATGAAATTATATATGGAATGAAACCGTGGGTTAACGGGGTGTTTGACACATATTAGTAATCGTTCGCACGTTAGCTACGGAATTGAGGGGTTATAAATGACTTAGACCAGTATGTTAGAGAGGGTGTACCTACTGAATTGACCTTTAGGAAGAGATAATACTTTGAGGGACGAGAAGTAATTGCGAAATGATTAAAATCGAGAATAAAATAAGATGAGTTCTTTATGCGCAAAAATGGGGTAAAATTGTATTACGTACCGTTAAAATAATATTAATATGGGTCGTGGGCAAACCTTATTGGAAAATGAGTATATTTATATATATGACCGAGTGCATGTGTATATATCTATATTATATTTGTGTATAATCATAGCTGCGCTATTTGCTATCACGGAGGTTTCCACACAGGGACAGTCTTATCTCGATGGGACCTTTATGGGGGATATTGACTTGTACCCTAGAACATATGATTCCTTGGTTTAGGCTATCTGAGAATAATAGTCATACGGTCCTAAGAGATGTGAGGAATATGTGCTGACCTCTTAGTGACTTGGAACTATGCTTTACCTCCATTTTGTGTGTATTGTGTTAATACAGATTGAGAGTGATTTCGAACTAGTATTTCCCTTAGTACGAGAGATACGAGGATTTGATAGCAGAGTATGCCAGCACCATAGATTTTATGTGAGGTGCTGTCGATAGTATATATATTATATGAGTGATTAATATATATACGTATATATGGAAATCTTCTACTGTGCAAATAAGTGGTTAAGTATTGAATAAATGCTCCAAATTTTACAGTAAGTGTTCGGGAACTTTATAACGGTATTGAGATATAAGATGTCACATAAGCAACCACGAAGAGATTAATCTCTAAACTAAATATCATAGTCGTGTGACTTCTCGAAATAAAATTTATAGGGGACAAGTTAGATAGACTTATTAGATTTAGTAGTACGGTAGGTGTGCACACTATATGCGAGGTGAAAATTCTCAAGAGAGTGTCGCATACTAACATGGTTGTTATATTAGACGGTAAGCATTTTAAATACTTACTAAACTATTTTTAAAACTGTTTTACACTTGGGCTCTGACCTATTTTCTGTCATTTCTTTTCTCTCTCTTGGATATATATTTATGTATATATTACATGTGCCCAGCCACAGGGGCGTCACGCGTGGGTTCCTTGGACTGAACGTGCTGCAGCTTCGGTAGGAGTTGCAGGACCTTGCAATAGACGACCTCTTCCTTGATTCAGGTCTTTTTTTAGTTCTTCATAGTTAGGGCATGTGTCGTCCGATTTCCTATTCCGTTTGGATTTGTCAGAGATTTTTATTTATTTATATTTCCTGTATTGAGTACTCATTTGGGAGTTATTTCTTGGCGTGTTAATTATACTTATGGATATTTGACTTGGTTTGAATAAGCTAGTTGGCATGTTTCTTTTAAATGATTGTATCATTAACAATTGGTTACCCTTAAGCTGGTTTGTATATAAAAAGGTTTTTACGATGAAATTTCTTAATTGAATAAATCATTTAAATGGTTTTGACCCTTAGTTTAATTACTTAGGGTGTTTAAATTGGAAATATTTATTTTTCGACAGTGATGCTAAGAATGAATGAACCGTTCGCCTTGTTTTTAATTTAATAAAGGACTGATCACCCGGTATTTAATTAAGTGGGGTGTCACAGGTGGTATCAGAGCATCAGTTTCTAGTATCCTTTAGGATTTGTACACCTTATTTCACTTTCATCTTAGCGACCTTGATTTAGAGCCCTATTTTAGGACTGTTGTATTAGTTACACTTACATCTTCATCTATTTGAGATTTATTAATAACTGTAGACTAATAAACTTCTTTCTCATTTCAGATGCCTCCGAGATGCGCACCCCGATACAGGAATGCCCAGCCCGAGTAGCCAACAACTCTGGTTCATGGAATAATGAATACAACTGAAGTTGTCGCCATTATTGCTCAAGTGGCGAATGACGCATTAGCGGTAGTGCAACAGGCTCCACCCCAATTTCAGGCAATAGCGCTCGTACCATCACAGCTTCCCACTACATGGGAGCGAGTCAGGGTTGCCTTTCAGAAGGCACATCCTCCGAAGTTCTCGGGTAGATCAAATAATGTGATCGCCAGCTAATAAAAGAAGGATATCCAGAGGCATCTGCACATGTATGAGTGCACTGACGTGTAGAGACAGTTACTGGCTTCCTTCAAGCTCGTGGAGGCTGCTTGGAAGTGGTGGGAGTCCACCATCACCTTGGAGGAGAGGGATAACATTTTGATTCAGTCATTTTTGGTGCGATTTTATCACAAGTATTTCCCATTCGCCGTGCAGACTGAGATGAGGCGGAGGTTACTGAATCTCAAGCAGGGGAGTATGACCATTACTGAGTATGAGGAGGAGTTCACTAGACTTCTCACTGTAGTGCCAGATGAGGCACCCACTGAGGAGAAAAAGATATTCTTATTTTTAGATGGATTGGCCTAGAAGATTCGTCAGCACCTCATAGGTAATATATCGTTGGGTACATACACTGATGTACACAATGTCGCTCTGTTGCACTGCCAGGATCACCGCTTCCATCAATAGGGAAGCAAACAAGCAGGGGAGTCCAGCCAGCAGGGCAGGACAAGGGGCAGTAGTACTGGTGGGGCACCAGCAGCCCAAGGGAAGACTCGTCACACTGAGCAGAGTTCCCATCAGGGGGACCCTGCTAAGATATTTCGATCCGATGACTCCAGGCAGGGGTTTGGGGGATTCAGACAGGGCTAGCAGGGCCATTCCAGTCAGCATGGCCAGCAGGGTCAGGCCAATTAGCATAGCCAGCAGGGCTAACACCGTCAGCAGTAAGGCCATCGGGGATAACTGTATTTTTAGGAGGGCCAGTGGCGGGGTGATAACAACCAACAAGGTCGTGGTCAGCAGGGACAGAGGGGAGGAAACTTTAGGGTCATGTGTTTTGGATATGGCAAGAATGTCCATAGGCGTCATGATTGCGTAGAGGGGCATAAGGCCCCACAGCAGCACGGCGACCGTAATAAGCCATAGAGGCCACTCTTTCTAGCTGCCTTCCCAGCGCCAGATCAGATGCTAGACCTACCAGCCATCCCAGTAATTCCAGTTCAGTAGGGTCAATTACAGTATGAACGTGTCTATAACATCCACCATACCACAGCACCTCAGGCGCCACCTACGATTGAGGGTACGTTTCCTATCCATGGCACTATGGGTCGAGTTTTATTCGATATTGGGGTGTCGCACTATTTTATATCTATTAACTTTGCACGACCCTTAGGGTTATTAGACACGGTAAAGAGTACAGTGACATGTGTAGACTTACCACTGGGGAATGGGTCTTTGATTTTCTTTATATGTCCGGGTACAGGCATAGAGATTGGTAGCTTAATTTTACCTGCGAACATGCTAGTAATAGATATACATGAGCACGATGTCATTATTGGCATGGATTGGCTCGCTACGTATAGAGCCGTGATAGATTGTTTCGGTAGGAGGATCATCTTTGTCATTCCGGGTCAGGAGATATTTTTGGTGGCGATGCCTCACCCAGAGGGAGGATCTTCCACCCATTTGTATTACATAAAGGAGGATACCTCTAAGGAGATTGTGATTCCCCTGGATTCAATTCCAGTTATTCGTGAGTTTTTGGATGTATTCTAGGAGATACCGAGCCTATGTCCCAATAGAGAGATAGATTTTGTCATATAATTGATGTCGGGCGCTCTATCGATTGTGCACCGTATCGTATGGTTCCAGTGGAGATGAGGGAGTTACATGATCAGATAGAGCAGTTGTTGGGCCAGGGCTTCTTTCATAGGAGCACCTCACCTTGGGGCGCTCCGGTGTTGTTTGTAAAGAAAAGAGAAGGTTCACTGAGGATTTTCATGGACTACTGGGAGTTGAACAAGGTCACGATACGGAATAAGTATTCGTTACCTCGAATCGATGACCTATTCGACCAGTTGAGAGGAGCAACTTTCTTTTTGAAGATAGATTTGTGATCGGGATACCATCAACTACGGATTAGGGATCAGGATGTGTCAAAGACTACTTTCTTGACGAGATATGGGTCCTATGAGTTCAGAGTCATGCTATTTGGGCTGACAAATGATCGAGTCGTATTCATGGACTTGATAAACCGAGTGTTTAGAGAGTTCTTGGATCAGTTTGTCATCGACTTAATAGATGATATCCTGATTTATTCACAGATTGAGGAGGAGCATGTCGATCACCTGAGGAAGGTTCTTCAGACTCTACTAGAGCATCAATTGTATGCTAAGTATGAGAAGTGCGGATTCTGGTTACGAGAGGTACAGTTTTTGGGGCATGTTATGTCAAAATTGGGGATATAGGTTGACACGAGCAAAGCGTCAACAGTGATAGAGTGGGGATAACCCACGACTCCGACATATGTGCGTAGTTTCTTGGGGTTAGTCGAGTACTATAGGAGGTTCATTTGGGGCTTTTAGAAGATAGCGGGTCAGTTAACGAATCTGACTCGCAAGGGAGTACCGTATGTCTAGGATAATGCTTGTCAATTGGCCTTTGATGAGCTGAAAGATAAGCTGACTTCGGCGTCAGTTCTTGCTTTGCCCAGGCCAGGAGTGGAGTACCTGGTGTACATTGATGCCTCTCTATAGGGACTCACTGGATCACTTCAATAGGAGGAGTAGGCTATAGCTTTTGCCTCCGGCAAGCTTAAGCCTCACGAAAGGAATTACCCCACCCACGACCTAGAGCTAGCAGTGGTCGTGTTTGCATTGTGGATTTGGAGACATTACTTGTTGGGGGAGAATTTTTGCTTATTCACAGAACACAAGTCACTGCAATACTTTTTCACTCAGCGGGAGTTGAACATGTGTCAGCGCAGGTAGCTGGAGTTTTTGAAAGAGTACCAGTTCGAGATACAGTACCATCCGGGGAAGGCTAACGTAGTTGCTGATGCGTTAAACCGTAGACCGATAGGTGACGTAGCAGAAGTATGGAGAGCGAAGTGGAAAGAGTTGGGACACCAGGATGTGATGGCCCGTTCCTTTATATCTGTTATGTCAGTCACACTCGAGATTGTTACGAGGGTAATACAGGCACAAGTAGCGGATACTTTTTATCAGGATCATATTGTACGACTTTTATCCGAGGGTGCTGAATCCTATTCAGTGAGTTCTGATGGGGGTTTGAGGTTTCATGGGATATTGGTGGTCCCGGAGGGAGATGATTTACGTCATGCAGTGATGATACAGTCTCACGGATCGAGATTTATGGTACATCCCGGAGGGGATAAGATGTACCAGGATATGAGGCGGCAGTACTGGTGAAGTGGGATGAAGAAGGACATTGTAGAGTTCATGTCCAAATGTTCTACCTGTCATATGGTAAAAGTGGACCACCAGAGACCGCCACGGTTACTTCATCCGTTGGAGATACTTACGTGGAAATGAGAGAGTATTTCCATGGACTTCATTACTGGATTGCCTACATCACAGCGGGGTCACGATTCCATATGGGTTATAGTGGATCAGTTGACCAAGGTAGCTCATTTTTTGCCAGTACGGATAGACTACACCACGGGCCAGTATGCACAGTTATTTATTACCGAGATAGTTAGGCTACATGGGGTGCCCCTGTATATTATGTGTGATAGAGACAAGATTTTTGTGTCGCGCTTCTGAGAGAGCTTTCAGAAGGCCATGGGTGCAGAGTTGAGGTTGAGTTCAGCTTATCACCCACAGACAGATGGATAGATAGAGCATACCAATCAGATGCTGGAGGATATGCTACGAATGTGTGTCCTTGATTTTGGAGGAGGTTGAGAGCCGTATCTTCCACTAGTGGAGTTCGCTTAAAATAACTCCTATCAGTTCACGATCGACATGGCCCCATTTAAGGCATTGTATGGTAGGCATTGTCGTTCTCCCTCTTGTTGGCTAGAGGTGGGGAACAACAAGTTTCTCAGGCTAGAGGTGATTCAGGAGACTTCATCTAGGATTAAGCTTATCAAGCGTCGCATTCGGGTAGCCCAGTACCGGTAGAAGAGCTACACGGATGCAAAGGGGTCCTACTGAGAGTTTAGCGCATGGGACTAAGTATTACTGCATGTGTCTCCTATGAAAGGAGTAATGAGATTTGGGAAGAAAGGGGAAATTGGCCTCGAGGTACGTAGGACCATTTTCCATTATCGAGAGGATAGGGCCGGTGGCATACAGATTGGGGTTGCTAGAGCACTTGCATCATATTCACGATGTATTCCACATCTCTTCGTTGAGACGATATCTTCAGGATGATATGGCCCACACCCACATCGCGATAAAGGATATTGATTTACAGCCCGACAATTCTTATGAGGAAAGACCAATGACCATCCTAGACCATAGCGAGAGTAAATTAAGGTCGAAGGTAGTTCCACTTGTACGGGTCCAATGGGAGCATCATAATGTGGAGGAGTCCACTTGGGAGCGCGAAACAGATATGCGCAAAAAATATCCAGATCTATTTTTACCAGGTATGCCTTATTTTTTAAATTTCGGGATGAAATTCCGTTATTAGGGGGAAGTATGTAATACCCCGTATTTTTATGGCTTTTAAATTAGGGACTTATTAAATTTAATTGAGTTATTAATTTAATATTAATCCGGAATTGGAATTTTATTTTAAATATTTACTAGCGTGACGAGAGTTTATAATTATTAGGAATTTGTTGAAAATTACTAGATGAGTAAATTAATAGATGAGATTGAATTTATTAATATTGTCGCGAGAGAATAACACGACAATTATAGAATTTAAGTCGGGACGCGCTAGTGTCGTGTCGGGACTAAATTAATCGAATATAAAGTACTAAAATTATAAGTCGCTTGTATGGTCATTTCGAGCGCACCAACGTGTTTGGAAGATTCGAGATAGTCAGAAAAAGGTACCCGGGAGTTTAGTTTGGGACTCGGGGTGTTTTTAGGCCAAACCGGTAACCCGGGAGGGCATTTTGGTAATTTTCCTTTTTAAGGCTTAATTATGGACGGAAATTAAAGGGATATATCTGATGGGAGTTAGAGTCTTCGAGGATTAGAATTGGTAGAGTTGGAGGGAGGCTAAGGAAGGGAGTAGGGAGAAGACTCTAAAGGGAATAACCACCCTACCTACACCACCCTTGCTATCTTTCACCACCAATCAGTAGATCGAGAAATGAGGGACGCAACCATACTCATCAACACCTGAGAATCAGACCTTCATATCTGAGGCAAGTATCTAACTTATAATATTTCTAGTTAATATTTCACCCATATTAGATTAGGATTGAAAAATATATGTTCTATTGAAGAATATGATGATGTAGGGAATTTAAATCACATACTTTAGGGGAAATAAGTATATTATGGAAATCTCATCATATGTAAGAGGACTACCCACAAAATTATAATGGTTTAGAAGAGAGAAATCTAGAAAAAGAATTAGAATATTGGAAATTATAATGAAAGTAGGGTTTTTGGTAAATATTATGAATTGGGCCTTTAATCCTTTACTTTTGATGAAATTCGTACATGCCTTACGTAGAAATCATATAGGTAGGTCAATATGACAATTAGTTTGATTGCTTGGGATTTTGGAACTCAATTATGGAGTTTTGGTTGAGGTTGAATAAAGAAACCCATAGTTAACAATGGCAGAATTCGGAATACCTTCTTTATCGATCGATCGACTCAAGAATGTCGATCGATCGACTCCTTTCATCGATCGATCGACCCCTCCTGGAAACTGCAAGTTTTTCCCCTTTTTTGTTTAATTCGGATAAAATGCGTAGGAACCCTTGAATATCATTTAAATAATATAATGGGTCATGAAGAGGACCAGTAGGGTCTAAGTATATTCCGTTGAATGAAATTATATATGGGATGAAACTGTGGGTTAACGAGGGGTTTGACACATATTGGAAATCATTCACACGTTAGCTACGGAATTGAGAGGTTATAAATGACTTAGAACAGTATGTTAGAGAGGGTGTACCTACTAAATGAGAGAATACTTCGAGGGAAAAGAAGTAATTGCGAAATGATTAAAATCAATAATAAAATGAGATGAGTTCTTTATGCGTAAAAATTGGGTAAAATTGTATTACGTACGGTTAAAATATTAATATGGGTCGTGGGCGAACCAAATTGGAAAATGAGTATAGTTATATATATGACCGAGTGCATGTGTATATATCTATATTATATTTATGTATAATCATACCCGCGCTACTTGCTATCACGAAGGTTGCGACACAAGGACAGTCTTATCTCGATGGGACCTTTATGGGGGATACTAACTTGTACCCTAGAACATAGGATTCCTTGGTTTAGTTTATCTGAGAATAATAGTCAGACGGTCCTAAGAGACGTGAGGGGTATGTGCTGACCTCTTAGTGACTTGGAACTATGCTTTACCTCCATTTTGTGTGTATTGTGTTAATACAGTTCGAGAGTGATTTCGAACTAGTATTTCCCTTAGTACGAGAGATAAGAGGATTTGATAGCAGAGTATGCCAGCACCATAGATTTTATGTGAGGTGTTGTCGATAGTATATATATTATATGAGTGATTAATATATATACATATATATGGAAATCTTCTACTGTGCATATAAGTGGTTAAGTATTGAATAAATGCTCCAAATTTTACAGTAAGTGTTCGGGAACTTTATGACGGTATTGAGATATAAGATGTCACATAAGCAATTACGAAGAGATTAATCTCTAAAATAAATATCATAGTCGTGTGACTTCTCGAAATAAAATTTATAGGGGACAAGTTAGATAGACTTATGAGATTTAGTAGTACAGTAGGGGTGCACACTAGATGCGAGGTGAAAATTCTCAAGAGAGTGTCGCATACTAACATGGTTGCTATATTAGCCGGTAAGCATTTTAAATACTTGCTAAACTATTTTTAAAACTGTTTCACACTTGGGCTCTGACCCGTTTTCTGTCATTTCTTTTCTCTCTCTTGGATATATATATATATATATATTACAGGTGCCCTTACGCATGGGTTCCTTGGACTGAACGTGCTGCAGCTTAGGTGGGAGTTGCAGGAGCTTGCAGTAGACGACCTCTTCCTTGATTCAGCTCTTGTTTTAGTTCGCCATTGTTAGGGCATGTGTCGCTCAATTTCCTATTCCGTTTGGAATTGTCAGAGATTTGTATTTATTTATAGTTCCAATATTCAGTACTCATTTGGGAGTTATTTCATGGCGTGTTGATTATATTTATGGATATTTGACTTGGTTTGAATAAGCTAGTTGGCAAGTTTCTTTAGATAATTGTATCGTTAACAATTTGTTACCCTTAAGCTGGTTTATATTTAAAAAGATTTTTAAGATGAAATTTATTAATTGAATTAATCATTTAAATGGTTTTGACACTTAGTTTAATTACTTAGGATGTTTTAATTGGAAATATTTATTTTGCGATAGTGATGCTAAAAATGAACCCACCCTTCAACTTATTTTTAATTTAATAAAGGACTAATCACCCGGTATTTAATTAGGCGGGGTGTTATAGAAGGCTGCCTCTGTGGGAGAAATCGTGGATGGTCAACTGCTTGATTTATATCCCAATGGATCTCAAACTTGACTCTGTGTAGGGAGACTCCGCCTTGCTGATCGCCCACAACGAGTTCACTATGTGGGTGAAGCAATGCTTAACTTGTTGGTGCTGATTTTCTTGAGAAAAATAATCGCTTCCCATAGGCGGCACCAATTGTGAGTGCAAATAATCACAATGAATGAATCTAAGTAACTTGGAACGAAACAAGATATAAAACAATCGCACAACAAAAGTATCTACGTTGTTCGACAACTGGCTACGTCCATGGGGTGTTTCTCTCTCTATTAATTCTTTATAACTTGTCAACAAGGAATTTTATGCCCCAATAGGGTTCTATTTATAGCAATAGGAGTGATTGAGTTATGTTGAAATTCTCCAGTTGTTGGTTGGCTTGTTTGCTGATTCATGTTAATCTCCTCTGAGATTATAGATAACAATATTGAGCTCTCCATGTTTATCCCATGTGATATTAAACTTTAATTAGGTGATACGCTTTATATTTTTGCGTTGGGCCTACCTGAGCCACTTGAATTTAGGCCATTATGGTAACATTTCTGGACAATGAGAATCAAATAACTCCCAAAACTTATATATTTAGTGGTTCCTAATATCATTCTAACACATACACTAGTTTCTTTCTTGTAAGAGGACCATTCACTTTCTCCCCGAACGGATAATATTCTATTTTCATATTTTAAAATCTGAAATCCTTACCAATGAATATCTCAATTCCTATTACCTTCCCATTGTCAACCATTGATATTGCTTAAACCAAATATCTGAGTAGTTAGGGAACAACCCCTAATTATAATTATGCACTGAAGAATAGTAACAAAAATTAAATAAAATAAACATTGAAGGCACATGTTTTTTTCATGTATCACTCCTCAACCTAAGAAGATATGTCCATGGCCTCTAGAGGTAAATGTTTTACTATTATTAAAGATGATTACAATGTTATCTCATACACTCTAATGAAAGTGGTTTCCCGTAATATCCTCTATATACTAATTTATATATATAAGTATAGTCTCCTCCAGATGACACCCTGACATCTAACAAACCACTAGTTTTGTCCTATAAACAAGACCACACTTTCATCTATACTAGGTATACCATGGTAGCTAACCACTATAGTCTCGTCTAGCTATGAAAAATAATGTCGCTCGTACTGGTGGAAAGTTTTCGTCCTCAAACAACATTCATGTTGTAGGCCATCAGGTTCAAGGTCAAGGGATAGGTGTGTCGGGCACAAACAACCATCCTATTACTTCTCGACTTTCAACATGGAACCTAACACCTCATATAGTCTCGGTCCAATTGGTACCTCCAGTATCACGTCAGACGATACCTCCTGTAAATATTTTCATCTAGGTCTGGAAAGCATAACATGATCATTTCAGTCATATCTACATAAAATCTTTATTGGAGATCAACAACCCACATGAGGGAATATTCATCGTGATGACCTTACTTATGTATAGACAATTATCACTCTCTCATAGGCCACAACCTTATCTAGTCATGTGATACATGCTCGAGGTGACATTATGCACCCTCAACCTATAAAAGGCACATTATATCTTCTTCATTTGGATCGAATCTTAGAAACCTTACTGTTACTGTATAGTATTAACTCTAGAGAGGGTGAGATAGAGATCTTGTATTTGTCTATGATGGCTATTTATGTCCTATTCTAGTGGAAACATACTCATACTTTGTACATTAGATGTAGGCTAAAGGCCGAACCACTTAAACCCTTGTGTTCTTTTCTGCTTCTTTTATCCCTTCAGTTAAATTGCTTGTCAATTGTTATTTTATTACATCTGTACAATACCTACATATAGGGCGAATCCATTGTATGATATCAGTATTATCAATTTGGCATCGTCTATGGGAACGATGTTATAACTCACATGTTTAGCTTGAATTTCTCTCTCATCTTTAGTTTTGATTAACGTCCACCATTGTTGGATCTGAATCACTCATGAAAGATCTTGGGTGGACAAGTTCTTCAGCTTTCTATTTGATCCATCCTATTTTTCACAGTTTTTGCACCCCTGTTATGGTTATTTGATTTCTCTGATCGACAATGTCTTCTAATCAACCATACAAATTTGAGGATGGCTCTAGACAATAACCTCCTTACCCTGATATGGACGACGTAGTGGCAGCCCTTAGATAATTGGTGGCTAGTCAGTAGGTCATACAACACCAGTTATTTTCATTTATATAGGACGTGATGAGTTGGATCCCAGAGGACCCGAACGTATATATCATCACACCGGTCATCGTGAGAGGAGATGCACCACTAACAGTCGAGTAACCACCCCCCTTCTCCATCCAAATAGGTTCAATATGGCCTAAAGAGAAAAAGAGATCGTTGATCCCTGTCGTCTTCGCCTTAGCAAGGAGGTGCAAGCGGACATGAGGACTCAACGTATAAGGAGTAGCAAAATTGGGAATATGGAGAACAATATGAGATGATAGACACATCCTACCAACTAGGTAAAAATCTTCCTCTGACTTTTCAATGTAAAAGTGTTCGATACACCACCTAAAGTTAGCACCAGAATATCGCTTTCAAAAGATTTAGCAGAGGGTCAGCATTTGATCGTCTCGACCCAAAAGAGCATTATAGCCTAAACATCCTCCCAGATAACATATGTGGGATAAAGATTATTAGTCATCTCGACCAAGCTATCCCAAAGCACCGTTAAAAACATAGTGAATGCTGAGAGGTAAATAGCACAAAGAAGGACCTAAATAAAGGATCCACCTACAGAGTCATATAGGAGGTGGAAGGTTCAGTGACAACGTCACTGAAGATGAGATGCCTTAGAACAGCTTGATCTAGATGCTAGAAGATAAGATCAGATGCCTCATCAAAAGTCGATACCCTAGTCACAGGAGATGTATGGAAGTATTTCCATTCGTACAAAGGATTTTTGAGTCTTCCACATCTAAAAAGTGCAAACCACTAGTGATGAGACCCGAATATGATTAGAGAACAAATCCTATTCATCGTATAGAAATGTACCATTTGACAGTTGACATCTACTCCACTCTAAACGATATGAGATGTCGGGCATTTTCAAGCACTCTCACTAGCGTTGTCCATGTGTAGTACACTAGTCTACCAAGAGGAACGATAGAAAATTTCAAATAGCTAGCTAAAAAATTTATCCATAACTTTTGTTTTTGTATGAATCCTACAAAACACGAGACTCGTTTGTTAAACATAAGGCACGGGAAGAATGAGTCGTTAAAAGATTTCATATCTCGGTTCAACAATGAAAAGTTAAAGGTTGAGGATTATGATGAAAGCATTATAATGGCCACCCATATCAGTGGGCTCCAACACGAAAAACTCTATTGTAACCTCTCCAAAGATCCTATAAAATCTCGGACGAAACTTTTGGCTAAGGCTGTGAGAATTAAGAATGCAGAGGAGGCTATATCGTCTAAGAGAGGAGACCAAAAGGGAGCCAGGTAGCATCAAATATAGGAAAAGTTAAGATAAAGATAATGAAAAAGAAGGGAAGAATAAGTTAAACAATTACAAGTTTTCCATGTACAGCCCACTCACTGTTAGTCCCAATCTTATTTTGAACGAGATAAAAAGTAATAGAGGACATAACTGGCTTGAGAAACTGAGGACCCATGCCACAAAACTGATAAGAACAAGTGGTGTAATTTCCACCAGGATCATGACCACACAATAGATAAATGCTACGCTCTGAAAGACGAGATTGAGAAGTTGCTAAAATAAGAGAATCTACAAAATTATCCCAACAAAGGTTAAAGCGGAGATGACAACAGGAAAAGGTATTCCTCACCCAGGGATGACATTTTGAATAAAGAATAAGTTCAAGTGAATAAGAATGAAAAAGAGTCGAATGAAGATAAGGAGGACGATCAAGATCTCCCAGAAAAGCTCGAGGTATTTAAAGGTAATCTCCACATGATTTTTATTATGTAAAAATGATCCCAAGAGGTATATCAAGTGGAGTAACTGAACCAGCTGATAGAAAGACCCATGTCGTCAAAGCTAAAGTTGAGCCAAAGAGAATGGATGTCAACCTGAAAGAGTATGAGGGAAAACCAGGAAATCTGAAGAAAGTGGATATTGAGAGTATCATAATCTAGGCTGGATTTTAAATGGATCCTAACTCCTCACCATGACCCACTTGATATCAACACATGAGTTCACATTTACAATGTGTCTTGTATCTTGGTATAAGAAGGAAGCTCAGTCGATGTTATGTTTTGGGACTGCTTCAAAGGTTTAAAACTAAAAAATAAGAGCTCTATGGAGTTTGAAGTCGTTCCTTCCACTGTACATCAAATGATGAAATTCCACTATACATCAAATGATGAAATTATCGACTCCGAACGAAGTAGGCAAAGTAAATGGTGATCAAGTGGAATCATGCGAGTCCTATTTCACCTCGATAAAGGAGAAAATTTCCCATAAGAAGAAAACCACTTATTACAACATTGATACTCTTGACCCCCAAGACGAGGAGAAATTAAAGAAGGGAAAGCCAGCAGAAGAGGTACAATGCATCGTCCTTAATAAGGGAAAACCAAAAAACCCTTCCAAATTGGCTCGTCTGTTGAACCTTACTTAAAGAAAGATCTTATTAATTTTCTGCATAAGAAGAAGCAAAGAATTTTTTCATAGAGTCATAATGGCATGACAGTGATTGACCCCCACATCATTTGTCATAAATTAGACCTTGACGATAAAGTAAAATTATTGAAAATAAAAAAATAACTTTCGCTCTGTATATATATAAAGTTATCCAGGAGGAAGTAATTAAGTTGCAAACAACCGGCTTCATCAAGAGGTCCAATATCCAGATTGGTTATCAAATGTTGTCATGGTATTAAAGAAGAATGGTAAGCTGAGAATGTGTGTAGACTTTACAGATCTTTACAAAGCTTTCCGAAAAGACAAGTTCCCTTTGCCCAGAATTGATCAAATGGTAGATTCCAAAATGGGCCATGGACTCATGAGCTTCATGGATGCCTACTCAGGCTATAACTAGATTTTAATGTTTAAAGGTGATACCGAGAAGATATCTTTCATTACAGATAACGAAACATACTGCTATAAGGTAATGCCCTTCGACCTAAAGAACGCAAATGTAACTTATCAAAGGCTCCTCAACAAGATGTTCAAAGAGAAACTTAGCAAGACGATAGAATTTTACGTTTACAACATGTTGACAAAAAGTCTGAGGGATGAGAATCATATTGAAAATCTTGAAAGAACTTTTGATAACATGAACCACTACAGGTTGAAGTTGAACCCAACTAAGTGCATTTTCTGTGTCAGTGTAGGTAAGTTTTTGGGGTTCATTGTCAATCAAAGGGTTATTGAGGCCAACCTAACCAAGATAAAGAAATTATTTGACATGAAAACCCCAAGAAATGCAAAGGATATTCAAAGACTAACAGGATGAGTTATTGCGCTCAATAGGTTCTTCTCGCAAGAAACCGTTAAGTGCCTGCCTTTTTTTAAAATTTTGCAGAAAGTGTTTGCATTGGATAAAGAATGCGAAAGAGCATTCAAGGAACTGAAAGCTTACTTGGTCTCACCGATGCTTCTGTCTTAACCTATTCAAGGGGAGAAACTATATTTGTACCTCTATATATCAGAATCGAATATTAGCACAACAATTGTTCGAGATGATAATAGGACCCAGAAATCGGTATATTATAACCGTAAAGCGTTACAAAGGGCTGAGATGAGATACTCGAAGATGGAGAAGCTTTATTTAGACCTAATACATGCATTGAGGAAAATTAATACCTACTTTTAATCTTATGGGATGGTAGTACTCACCGACACACCTCTACGATACATCATTTATGAACTCGAGAAATAGGGTAGGCTAATGGCTTAGTTGGTTGAGTTGAGCGAGTTTGATATCATCTATCAACCAAGAACTACAATTAAAGGGTAGGTTTTGGCAGATTTTATAGCTAAATTTACATGGGAAATGGCATAAAAGGCCGAAAGTCAAAATAAAATCCAAGACTCTAGAACATGTTGAAAGCTCAAAACGCATTATCGAGATTGTTAAAGCCGACACTACTATGGTAATTTCGAATCCATATTTGGTATTATAAAATGGAGTCGTTATTGAAGGTCCATTCTCGTTAGATATTCTTTATGAAGTTTATTTATTGATGGATCATTCTGTGCAACTGGTAGTGGGGCTGGGCTAATTTTATTGTCCCTAGACGAGACCGATATTGAATATGCACTGAGATTTAATTTCAATGTGTCCAATAATAAGACCAAGTATGAAGCCCTGTTAGCAGTACTTGCACTAACAAAGGTGCTAGGTGTCAGCCAAATTCTTACCCATAGTAATTCATAACTTATAGCGAACAAGTTTTGGGAATCTACGAGGCAAAAGATGAAAAAATTGGCAAATACTTGCAAAGAATAAAGATGACACTGGAGAGTTTCCAAGGAGTAAAAATGAAGAGAATTCATGAGGGACAAAAATGTTTTAACTTAAACTTCGGGTGCCTTGGATGGACCCAATTATCGAGTATCTGAGGGACGAAAAGCTCTCGAATGGAAAAGTCAAAAGAAGAAAGGTACACTATTGAGATGCTAAATTCCCCATTATAGGAAATGTGTTGCATAAAAGAGGTTATCTTCTTCCATATTTGAGGTGTTTCATCCAACGAAGGTAAGTTATCTTCTTATAGATGTTCACGAGGGTAGTTACGGGAGAAATTTTAGAGGAAGGTCATTGGCAAAGAGAATTTTAATGTAAGGCTACTATTGGTCTAACTTGACTAAGGAGACAGTCAAGCATGTTCTTAAATGTGATAAGTGTCAGTGATTTTCCAATATACCTCATCAATGTCACTAACCATTCTCTCATATCTCAGCCCCATGGCCTTTTACAATGTGGGGAATCAGTTTTGTTTGGCCACTATCGAGGGCTAAAGGGAACTTCTACTTCCTTATCGTCGCGATTGATTATTTTTCAAAATGGGCAGAGTCAAAGGCCATGGTAACTATCCCTGAAGAGAAATATTTTAGATTCATTTAGAGAAATATCATCTTCCAATATGGGATCCCAAATACTCTGACATTGGACAATGAAAAGAAGATTAAGAATTAGTCCATAATTGCCAACTGTGGTAAGGTTGGCATAAAGCAGTTCTTCTCGACACTAGGACGACCTCAAGAAAATGGGAAAATCAAGGAGACCAATCGGGCAAGACTTGATGGGATAAAGAAAAAGTTAGAAAATGCTAAAGGATAGTGGGTTGATGAACTACGTAGAGTACTATAGGCATATCGCACCACCAAGAAAATGCCGACATGAGAGACGCCTTTTATATTAACATATGGTTTAGAAGAAGTCATCCCAACGGAATTGGTCTACCGAGTCATAGATTCCACACATACGATCTAGAGATAAACTTGGAAGTGATAAGACTTGATTCTAACCTCATTGAAGAGTGCCAAGAAGATGCGTTAATATGACAATCGACCTACCAGTAGAGAGGCCGCAAAGTTCTACAACAGGAGGGTTAAAGATCGTTCGATTAAAGTTGGTGATTTTATACTTAAAAGGTCATATAAAAAGCTAATAAACATCATATAAATTGTCATGGGTCATACAAAGTCACATAATAAGTATTTCCAGACACCTATCGTCTGTAAAATTTAGAAGGATGACCATTCACAAACCCGTGGAATGCCGATTATCTAAAGAAATATTATCATCGAAGCAAGTATGTAATAGCCTGAGAGCATTTCCATCAAATGTAATTGAATATTATTGCGGGAAATTTAAATAAAATGATGTATTGTCTCATATTGTTCAATTATATTTATAGTTGTCGCATACTCATGAAATCTCTTTAACAATGGTGTCAGAACTCCGATGAGTCTCATCTTGTAGGTATGTCTCAACATAACCCTTGAGAGGTGAGAAATTCGAAATCATTATTATTATGGTGAAACTTGACATCATTATTTTATGATGAAGATAAAATAAAATATCTCTCTCGGTGGTATAAGAACACTTGGAGTCTCGTCTCCTAGGCATATCTCAATATTAACATCATTATTCTGAGGGTGAATAATAATATCATTATTTTATTATGAAAATAAAATGAAATCTCTCTCTCTCTTTCTCTCAATGGTACAAGAATACATGGAGTCTCATGTCCTAGGCATGTCTCAAGTCTTGGGAGGTGGAAACTTAATATCATTATTTTTATGGTGAAACTTAACATTATTGTTTTATGTTGAAAATAAAATAAAATATCTCTCTCGACGGTATGAGAATACTTTGAGTCTCGTCTCCTAGGCATGCCTCAAATCCCAAGGGGTGGGAAACTTAACATCATTATTTTATGGTAAAAATTGACATCATCATTTTATGGTGAATAAAAAATGAAATCTCTCTCTCAGAAGTGTCAGAACACTTAGAGTCTCATATCCTAAACATGTATCAATATAAACTTTGAGAGGTAGGAGACTTAACATCATTATTCTATGGTGAATAAAAATAAAAAACTACACAAGTATGTAGACATAATGATGAAGATAAAGCTGAGCATATAATTATCATTCACAAATTAACCAAAAACACCCCAATAGGGGGAAAAATTAAACGTTATTAAATTCTGAAAACTTGGGATGAAATTAATGATTACACAAAAATGAGTTGGACATCAGAGACCACATACGGGTTCCCAAAAATCATAATTAAAGAAAGTAAAGTCTTGACCATCAGGTCACCAACAATTATAACTTTGGCGAAGGTCGACTCCTCCTGAATGCTGGTGGCATCTTGTTCAATAACCTGATTCTATTATTCAATAAGATGAGTCATCTCGTTAACTCCAGCATCAACCTCAACAGTCTCTTTATTGTCACCTGCAACCTAAATCTCCTCCGGAGCCATAATGGTCTCAGGATTTTAAACGCTCAGGGGGGTGAGAGTCTCGACCATTTGGGGTATCTTGTGACGAGGTTAGGAAATTTATTGACCACTAGTATGCAAGTTTACTTCAACCCCTTCTCCAAGTATTGAATAACATAGCTGAAGAACTCCTCAAACTCCTTGAACTTTTCCATAGTCGCCTCACGACTGGTCTTTAGAATCTCCTTCTCGGCCTCCTCCCATTGTTTCAAGGTTTCCTTATGGTATTCCTTCAAAAAAATAATACTAATCCTATATCGGTCTCGTAGCTTGATCATATCTTCTTTGTGAGAGGCCTTTTGTTCATCTATCATTTTCTGCATATCAACTAGTTATTGGTTCGTTAGCTTAACTAGTTTGACCCTTGGCTCAAACTCCACCACCCACAAATGAAGGTACTAAAGATAAATGACAAACTACAACAAGGTAGACTTGAGAAATATATGTTAGTACCCGATGAGATAAAAGATAAAGTAAAATTATTACCTAAATGACCCTATGAAGAGAAAACTCAAAAACATTGGTACTAATTTGAGCATCAAGGAACTGGATACCACAAGGAGGCTGGCAAGATAACTTCTTCAGCTTTGGTCTGTCTCCTGATAAAAGACTCAGTATTCAAGTCGCGCTGAGCGAGACACGCGGTCATCGAGACATCATCAGAAATTAAAATACTGGGAGTAGTGGGTCATCTTGGAGTTCTATTCTTCTTTTACTGTTGAGAGGCAGTCCTAGACCTAGTATTCTCTTTTATTTTCCTCGATCCCCCAGCGTTTGGGAGTTAATATGAAAATTTAAACTTGGAGGGGTCCGTCGGTTGGCCAATCTTACCCTTTAATTTGGCCAAAATATTGCATGTGATAGGAGCTACCATTTCCTAAATGTGTTCAGGAGTATTCTCAAGATGGAATGCAAAATGAAAAATATCAAAAACTCGTATCAACTAAGAAAATGAAACGATAATATAAGTTAGCAAAACTTCAAATAGTAAAAAAAATCTTACAAAGAGACTCCAATAGGGCTGACCCAGTTATAACAAATTGAAGGATTTCAGGCTTGATCAACTTCTCAAAAAGTATAAGACCATCAGGTACTCTTAGTTAGTCAATCCTCTCCCTATTGCTCGTATTCAACCTAGGGTCTACTTTGGCCGAGACTGTGATCTTTTCCCACTTTCAGAGTGCCTTGATTTCTCGATGCACCAGTGGATCATCGTCGCCAAACTCCCACAAGACCAAGATGAAAAAATATCGAGACATACAATCTTAATTGGAAGTCTAATTCACATCTAGAAGCATTCGGTCTTCTTTTCGGGCGACGAAGTGGTAATATCGAGGGTTGGATTTTCTAGTAACAGATGAATAACACGCTTAGAATACATATTGGGGTAAATACTCCTCGTAGGGAATACTCTATAGAATGACTGACCCCGTAACAATCCTCCAAGTGTTGGGGTCTAGTTGGGTTTGGACAACGATGATATCGGAACGAATACCCATAGTTCCTATCCCAAAGGAAATCTAAAAGCCTACTTTGAACATTTTCTCATAAATGATAATATCATCACCGTTCCTAAGGTCATAGCCCCTCTCATCCTCGACCATCACCCTCATATGTATCGCGAGGTTAATGCCATATAAATGTCTCCAGATAATGAGATTAATCTCTTAGACGTCACTTCTATAAGACGAGAAAACACTTGTGTCAAACTCAAAAACTTCCTCCTCTTTATCCTTAGTAATAGGCACCTTGACACATTGGTATCAGCCTAAATAAACTTCCTCAGTCATTAGAGTTAAAGGTTGGGGTATAATATGGGGTGGAGGAATGTTATCTCCAGTTTGGTCATAAAAAATCATAGATTAGGGGCTCAGGATCACCACATTGATGAGAGGAGGTGCTAAGATGACCTGTGTTACTTGATTCAGAAAAGTCTATTGCCTCGGCTAAGCCAGGATGAGAAATAATCACTCTCATAGTCTTATCAAAGGAATCAGAGTTCACAATTTTGATCGAAGGGTTCGAACTCTCATATGAGCTATAACCCTTGGAGGATGACATAATATATCTACTAATGATGACAACACTTAGAGAATTAACTTCAAGTGTGGTGTCTTGATTGGAAAGGTTGCTCAGATAGAAGGGATGAAGTACTACTGCTAGAGGTTTCGGAGTCAAAGGTATCAGAGGGAATCCCCCTCGACGAAATCTATCTCGATTGAGATGGGCCTCAGACTCTTCCCACTCTCGAAAAACACGATCGTGAATGAGACACAATTCAATCCAAGTCTCGTACATATTTCAGTACATTCATAAACTTCTACTTAAAAATATTCTAAGTTTTAGAAGATTAAACAGGGATATTAAATCACTTTAGGTGAAGAATGCTCAAGAACACCAAACCTAGAAACTGGCAGTCTAAACCAAAAAAGTCAACAAAAAATGTCAAACTTTGCCAAACCTCACCAAAAAACCCTAAATCCTAATCATAAACTAAGCAAAAACCTAACACAACTAGTGAACTACCAAAAATATCTAAAATCAACACCACACAACCACCATAAAGGGAGGTGAAATTAATAGAGAATTGTCGAAAAACAAAATAGAAAAACTGAAGGAAATAATGAAACGAAAATAGAGAATATGTGGTCGAAAGTCTACTTGGAGAAAAGGGGTTACCAAGAAATAATCGATAACGTCGGATAAGATGATTGAAAAGAATAGAAAATACGTATTTTTAAAGGACAGAAAACTCAGGTCTGTTTGCTCAAAGTGTTGGATAAAATGGAATAAATGGAAGAAAGCTCGCCTAAACCCATTTTGAACCTCCAAACATGGTAATGATGAGGCATGGATACTAAGACTTGGGATAATATGAGGGTGGCGTGCATGGCCCGTCGTGCCTTGAATAACACGTTCAACCTATTTGAAATCATAACACCTTTAACATAACTAAGGTGTGATCAACAATTAGCAGATGTTCTATAATAGGAAGTGATTCGAGAACACATGGGGGTGATATGACCATATGCTTGAAGATATAACCATTCTGTCCCCAAGGTACGACTCACATCTAATAGACAACTAGGCCACCAAAGTCGTGACCTACAATCCATTCATCAGGATGAGATAAGACATTAAGCATAGTCATCTTAAAGATAATTAGAACCAAGTTTAAGCCTCATCCTATTACTGAAGCCAAAGGCTAACGTCTAGGGGTATACATGAGTATAGTCTCATCTAGATGACACCCGTCATCAAATAAATCACTATTATAGTCCTAAATATGAGACCACACTTTTATCTATACAAGGTATATTGTGGTAGCTAACCACTATATTATCATATCATAGTGGATACCAATCTCGCTCGAACTAATGGAAAGGTGTCAGCCTTAGACAACACTCATGTTATAGGCCATCAGACTCAAGGTCATGTGATAGGTGTGTTGGGCACAAAAGACCATGATATCTTATCTTGGCTTTCAACATGGTACCAGGCACTGTACATAGTCTCGGTCGGGATGATACCTCCAGTATCACCTTGGACAATACCTCTTGTAAATATGTTCGTGGAAATCAAGATAAGGGCATTTCAGTCACATCCACACAAAATCGTTATTGGAGATCAATAACCCACATGAGGGAATATTCATTATGATGACCTTACTTTATGTATAGACAACTGGCAGTCTCTCATAGGCCACGACCTCAGTTGGGCATGTGACATGTGCCCCCAGCCTATAAAAGGCACACTATGTCTTATTCGTTTGAATCGACTCTTCGAAACCCTACTGTTACTATGCAGAATTAACTCTAAAGAGAGCTTGTATATGTCTCCAATGGTTGTTTATGATCTATTCTAGTGAAAACACACTCATACTTTGTATAGTGGACGTAGGTCAAAGGCTTAACAACTTAAACCTTTGTGTTCTTCTCTGTTTCTCTCACCTTTTCTGTCAAATTACTTATCAAATATTGTATTATTACATCTATACAATACCTACATCTAGGGTGAATCCATTGTATGATCTCACTATCATCACTAATAATATTAGGGTGACTTATTGCATGTGGAAAATAATCAAAAAACAATTGAAAACATTTCTCGTGCAGATAATCTCCAAAATTCCCACCTTCAAGAAAGGAGCTATGGCCCACGACACCACACCCCCCCCCCCCCCCTAAATCAAATTTACCATAAATTTTAATACGCGGTTTTGGGATGCATGATAATATAAACCAGGCTTCACACACTTTAACACGTACTCCTTGAAAATTTATGGAAAGTGAATGCCATTACCCTTATATTAGTCCCATTGATTTGCTATCTTTTGCAAATCTCCTAAGAGGGGATCAGTTTAACTTAGTTTTGGAAAATTTTATTATAAAATATAATTAATTGAATAATAAATTTCATACTTATTTTTTAAGGTATATATGACTTCTTCATTATAATTTGTATCTTATAACTCACTTAAAATAATTATCACTAATGAGGGTTTCCATTATGTCATACCTATATGTGTAATTCAAAAAACATTTCCATCACTAACGTCTGGTTATAATATCAACTTGCTATGTATTATAGTTAATGATAACTAGCAATTCTTCAAAAATAAGAAAAATAATAATGCCTCCGTCCAAAATTAATAGTCTCCGTTTGAAAGTTAAACATTTTAATAAAAGAAATACTATATATATTTATCCTCCCCAAATTGATGAATACATTTAATACAAGATTTACGCTTAGATAATTGTTTAGGTGAGGATTGTTCTAATGAGTAACTTTGTAATCTCATGTCGTTTTACATACTACTTTTAGAAATGTGACTATTAATTTGGAACTGGCTGAAAAAGAAAGCATGACTATTAATTTGGAGGAGTATATTTTTTTGGGCCGTCATTTATGATTTTCTTTAAATATATTTCCATTGGTATCTGAATACTTGAGAAATATCATCACCATTTGTATTATATAGTAAGGCATCCCAAAAGACCCTTTCATGAATATGGGATATAAGTGGACATCCATTAATATATATATATATATATATTATAAGACTCCCACTTGGATGTACACTATTTCCACCATTCAATCGCGGTTACCTCATTAATAACTTACTAACGAAAAACCTAATAGGAAAAAACCAAAGTGAAGGAAAAAGAGTTAAACTTTGGTGATCATTCCATCAGTGTTGGTCGAGCTTAGTATTGCCTCGTTAAATATCATATTCTTTTCCCCTAATAAGATGCTCGTTCTTATTAGATACCCCCCCTCATTGTGGAATCTTGGATGATTGAGTTGGAACATACCAGTCTCATATACAAGTTTCTAAAATTTTTCTTTCGGTAATGACTTGGTGAATAGATAAAATAAATTGTCATTTCAATCTCATTTTTCTTTTAAAGTTCGAGTTCCACAAGACTTTGGTGAAGAGGGGTGACAATGTCACTTATTTGATATATTTGACTCAACTGCATAACTTTTCTAGAGTTCATGTATGTAAAAAAATTGATATGTGTTGGCATATCCCCCTTGATGTAGTCTCTTTGAATTTGAGCTATACATACATCGTTGACTTCATAAGTAGTGGAAGAAACATAAGTTGTTTGAGGTAAGCCCTAAATTATTTGATTGTTCCTTATGAGGGTCATAGAGATACCTATATCTACATAACTTACTAGACAAGAATGCTTAAATTTAAAAGTGTCATGTCACATGATATGATTTATATTAGTCCCATGCTTGCAAGTCAATCGTAATGACTTATTTCCAAGAGGTTGACTGTAAATATTATGTTCGGTCTCATGCATTGTGCTATGTATAAAATCACACTAATAACATACAAGTATGGTACTTCTGGAGTAAACTTAATAATGCACTAATAGCATACAAATATGGTATTTTTGGACCAAACATATTTTTTCATCCTTTTTAGGACGATACGGATATTTTAATATCTTGAGACCACAATCCATGGGTGTACTAAAATGGTGTACGTAATATATATTAAAGCATTTAAAGACTTTTCAATTATTTGACTAATGTATGTGTTTAACCAAAATTGTGCTCAATCTATAGGTCCAGACAATAACTAGTTACCTTAAGGTCATTCGTTTTTGAATTCCTTATTTGGGTATTCTTCATTTAAATTGAGCTCTTCAGGAGCATATCCTTTTAAATATATTGTGTATTACACATTGACATATATGATTATTTTTATACCTTTCCTTAGACAAGTATTTTCTAAGACAGTTGCACATAAATCCTTCCTTATTGCTTTAAGATGTGCAATGAACATCTTATTCGAATAGAGTATTTACTCCTTAGATTTCCTCCAGGGAAAGAAACTATTAATGGGATTTTTCTGTGTATTCATTGTCTGAGTCGCATATAAATAAATAGTTATATTATTCATGAGTCTCAAATATAATATGTTTCAAAAATTGCTAAGCGAGTCAAATATCTGAAAAATTATTTATATTCGTAATGGGATGGTATGTTCGTAGATAATCAATATGTGGTTGTTTACACCATAATATTACCCATAAATAAAGTGTATCCGCGTGGAAATACAAGTCGATAATTCTAATCATGAACATAATTTTTCGGTTTAATACAAATAGCTATATAAGTGATTGATACTTGCCAAGACCTTAAACGTGGGATGGGCACTTAGATAGCGGTTGTAGTGGCGTTAGTGCACCTAGGCATGATCATTTAAATGGGTAAGCACCTAACAGTTACAATAGCGATCACTACACCAAAATGGATAAATTGACACCCTTCCAGCGGCTAGCCTTGTCACGATCATTGACCGTGATGAAAAAATACGCATTTTTTGTCACGGTCATTGATCGTGACAAGCTCCTTCCAGCGGCTAGCCTTGTCACGATCATTGACCGTGACGAAAAAATACGCATTTTTTGTCACGGTCATTGATCGTGACAAGATCGTGACAACGTATTGTAATGGTCAATGACCGTGATAAGACCGTGACAGCGACACTTGTCACGGACTTGTCATGGTCAATGACTGTGACAAACCTTATAATATTGTCACGGTCAAGGACCTTGACACGTCCGTGATAATTCGTTCAGTAAAAAAAACCTACGCTTTCTTTTTTCCCACGATTTTTGGTTTTCCTTCTCTTTCTCTCTCTAAGCGATTTCGAGCTCTCTCTCTCTCTCTCTCTCTCTCTCTCTCTCTCTATCTAAGGTATATTTTTTTCCTCTCTTTCTCTTTCATTTCTATATATATGTGTGTATATATGTGTGTGGTGGTGTGTGGTGGGGGGAGGGGGCAGGGGGTGGTGGGGTGGGGTGTTTGTGTAGGTGTGTGTGTGTGTGTGTGCGTGTACGTGTGCATGTGTGGTGGGGGGAGGGGGAGGGATAGGGGGATAGGGAGGGGAGGGACAGGGGGTGGTGGTGTGTGTGTGTGTGCATGTGTGTGCATGTGTGTGTGGTGGGGGGAGGGGTGTAATACCCCGTACTTTTGACTATATTTATTTTGAGGATTAATTAATTAAATGCGTATTAATTGGAAATTAATCCAGGATAAAAATACTAAGGAGATGCGAATTGGTATTTGATTATGTGCATATATGATTATATATGTATTTGGTATTATAAAATTTGTCGTGAGATTTATATACGGCAATTTGGAAATTTTGTCGAGACGCGTGGGACCGCCGCGTCACGGGGTAATATTTTGATAATAAAAGTGAATTTAAAATATGTAATCCGTATGGTCATTTTGAGTGCGCCAACGCTTCCGGAAGGTTCGAGATAGTCAGAAAACACTAGCCGAGGGTATAGTTTGGGTCCCGGGGTATTTTTAGGCCATACTGGTAACAAAAAGGGTATTTTGGTAATTTTACATTTTTAGGAATTAAAAGTGACGAAAATTAGAGATGTAAATCTGATGTGGATTAAACCCATTAAGCCCATTAACCAACCCATATTAACCTAGAAGGCTACGTAGGTTGTCATTTAGGTTTTCTAATTTTTCCCAAATCAAACCCTAGCCACCTTAAGCCACCATTAGAGAGGAAGCTTGGAGAGAAGAAATTCTGCAGAAATTCTTCATCAAATCAACACCAAATCCGGAATCAAACCAAGGCAAGTGATTTAAATTACATTCCTTATGCAGTGAATGCTTTTTCCATGTTAGAAACATTGTTAATCAATCTTATATAAGAGTTAAAAGAAAACCCATGAAATTGGAAGATTGTTGTTTAAATTTTGGGATAGGTTTGCATGTAGAAACATTGTTTGAAGATTTAATTCAGAGATTTCATATCTATGTGATGTATAAACGGATTAAAATCTGGGAAATTTTGATGAGAAGAATCTAGGGTTTATGTTCTTGAAGAAAATTGGGAATTTATGTAGAAACCTTGTGATTTAATGACGTTTAGAAGGTATTAAACCCCTTTAATGATGTTAGTATAGCACCTTGGCCTGTTTGAGGATGATTAGAGAACTCAATGTATTGTAGGAACGAATTTTAGAAGAGGTTTGAGGAGTAAAAATGGTGAAAAATGAATTGGGGAAAAATCTGGGCCGAAACTGGTCACTCGTTAGAAGCAGACCCCAGGTCGTTCGAACGAACTCGTTCGAACGAGCTTCTAACGAGTTGACCAGTCGTTATTAACGAGTAGGGATTTCGTTCGATATCTCGTTCGAACGAGATATCGTTAGAAGGGACAGTTCGTTCGAACGAACTGGGATCTCGTTCGAACAACCTCGTTCGAACGAGACTTCTAACGAGATGACAGTCCAAACTCGTTCGAACACTCGTTCGAACGAGCTGGCAGTTTGGGCCATTTTGGACTGTTTTAACTTTTGGAGTTCCGTAAACTGATTTGAGGATATAGATATCATTCCGTAGATATAGTAATGATAGGATTGGGACATTTGGGTATTCATGAGGAGAAATTTACATACGAGAGTTGTATTACATGGACGGTTTGGGTCGAGACGTGAGTGTCCACTACGACGTGAGAATTAATTATGGCACGTATGATTATAAACCGGTATAGTACGAATTGTGATAATTATAGTTAGTACGAGAATGCGATATGTACTACGATTAAAATACGGTATTACTAAGACATGAGTTTACTTAGTATTGGTATATGGATTGTTTGTATGACATACCTACCATACTTGCTATCACGGGAGGTTGCGTTCGCTTAGGACCCTCTAATCCTTGTGTGCCTACGGGGGGGATATAGACTGGTACCTCGATGAACATAGGTCATAGAAAGACTTATTGTGATATTAATAAGTCCGCTGATCATGGGAGCGTAGGTATGTGCGTGACCCATGTGATGGTGACTGTGTTCGCCTCCATTATTTGTGATGATGTTATCGGTAAACTATTCCTAAGAGATTCGGAATATGTAATCCTTATGTACGTGATGTACCGGGATGGATAGCAGAGTATGTGTTCACCACAGCTTAGTTCGCGGGGTGCTTGTATTGTATATTTATGATATGAATAATATACATTAAATTAATGGGAATCCTCATGTTAATGTTGTAAAAATATTACGGTATTATTTCGAGTTATATAATGAGTTAACTGATAGTTATATCAATGGTATATTTAGTAACTGAGTTCACGTTAAACCCCTATTTAATTACGAGCGTTGTTATGTTAAATGGAACTGAGTAATATGGGTAGAACCTTTGGCAGTCTAGCTAGTTATGTTGTCAGTTAGTTAGTAGTATGGGTCGATATAGATGGGTACTTACGTTAGGAGTGCACAGTTAGACGAGAGGTGAGAATATCATGTGAGTGTACGTCCTAACATGTACTTTGCATTTAATGTTTTAAATGTTTTTAAAGCACTTGCAGGTTTTTAAAATATAACTCCACATTCGGGCTCTGACCCGTTTGCTTTTCAAATCTTTTTCTTTGTAAAACCATTTTTAGGTGCCCAGCCACAAGGACACCAAGTATAGGATACTCATTCAGGTGACGAGCTGTAGCTGCTTGTGGAAGCTACAGGGATTTGCATGTAGACGCTTCTATCTTTTGGATTCCAGAGTCACCATCTATCAGTTGTAGGGCATGTTGCCCATTTCTTTAGAGACATCTTTTATATTTCAGTTTTCAGACTTTAGCGTGTTTTATTTCAGTTTCGGTTATTCATTTCAGTTATGGGATTGTAGTGAGGAGTTTTCCTCCAGACTTTATTTACTCTATTGTGATGGTTATTCGTTTTACTTCAGTATGGTGAATGGTGTTATTTATTTCTTCATTACACTTGTTGCATGTTAATCAGACTTAAATTAAAATTTGGACTTGCTTTTTAAATACTAGGTGGTTAGAAATAATAAAAATGTTTTCGACAGTGATGCTATGAACTGAGCCAACTTGGCATTTTGAATTAATTTTATAAAGGAGTAGCTACCCGGTATTTAATTAGTCGGGGTGTCACAAGGGGGTGGGGTGGTGTGTGTGCGTGTGCTTGTATGTGTGCGTGTGTGTGGTGGGTTGGTGTGTGTGTGGTGGTGGTGGTGGGGTGGTGTGTGTGTGTGGTGGGACAATCTCAACAATTGAAACAGACAAATTGATTAATAACATATGCAAGTAGGATTGCCCCTCATTAACAGATAATTGTTGAGATTCGAAATAACTTTAATTGTATAGCTTTAATAAAATAAATTGTATAGATTTAATTGTAACTTTAATTGTATAGTTTTATATGAAAGTAAATCAATAATTAGTGCCCATTTCAGCTGAAAGTAGGATTGCTCCTCATTGTAAATTAGTAAATTAATAATTGTATACTTTAATTGATGAAATGATTTAATTGAGTAAATGAATTAGAAGGAGTACTGGATACACATTTGTTGTTGCGGTTGGATTATAGCGGGTCGATGTTGGGTTGGTTAATTTTAGAAGTGGTATGACCACTGGATAAATGTCCATATGGGGGTGGGATTTTTCAACTTTTTTTTCAAAATTACTTTGTATCACTCTTGTGTAGTGTGCGTGTGTGTGGGCAGTAGGGGTGGGGGTGGGGATGTTTCACTCTTGTACATATTATTAGCTAGATGTTGTTTTTTGGAATTCAGAATTGAGGTGTGTGTGGTGGTGGGGGTGGGTGGGGTGTATGTGTGGTGGGGCAATCTCAACAATTTTATAGGTTTAATTAATAAATTGTATAGCTTTAATTGTATAGTTTTATATGAAAGTAAATTAATAATTAGTGCCCATTTCATATGAAAGTAAGATTGCCCCTCATTGTAAATTAGTAAATTAATAATTGTATACTTTAATTGTTAGTTTAATTGATGAAATGATTTAATTGAGTAGATGAATTAGGAGTACGGGATACACATTTGTTGTTGCAGTTGGATTATAGTGGATCGATGTTGGGTTGGTTAATTTTAGAAGTGGTATGACCACTAGATTAATGTCCATATGGGGATGGGATTTTTCAACTTTTTTTTTTAAAATTACTTTGTATCACTCTTGTGTAGTGTGCGTGTGTGTGGGCAGTAGGGGTACGGGTGGGGGTGGGGGTGGGGATGTTTCACTCTTGTATATATTATGAGCTAGATGTTGTTGTTTTAGAATTCAGAATTGAGGTGTGTGTAGTGGTGGGGGTGGGGTGGGGTGTGTGTGTGGTGGGGAAATCTCAACAATTATATATCTTTACTTAATAAATTGTATAGCTATAATTGTAACTTTAATTGTATAGTTTTATATGAAAGTAAATTAATAATTAGTGCGCATTTCATATGAAAGTAGGATTGCTCCTCATTATAAATTAGTAAATTAATAATTATTATACTTTAATTCTTAGTTTAATTGATGAAATGAATTAATTGAGTAGATGAATTAGAAGGTGTACGGGATACACATTTGTTATTGACATTGCTGTTGGATTATAGTGGATCAATGTTTGATTGGTTAGTTTTAAAAGTGGCATGACCACTGGATTATTGTCCATATGGGGGTGGGATATTTCAACTTTTTTTGAAAATTACTTGAAATTAAATGAAACATACTTGAACTCACCCTTAGGACGAGATGGAGGAGATGTTGGGGGGGGGGGGGGAGGGGGCAGGGATGGGTGGGTGGGTGGGTGGTGGGGTAGGAGGTTGCATGTGTGTGTGTGTGTGTGAATGTGCCCAGGTGTGTGTGTGTGAATGTGCCCAGGTGTGTGTGTGTGTATATGTATGTGTAGTGTGCGTGTTTGTGCATAATGTCCCTTGTAAACGAATTGATTGGTTATTAATTTTTTTAGTAAATTAATATATGATTGCCCCTCATTGTAAATTAGTAAATTAATATATGATTAATTATGAAAGTAGGATTGCCCCTCATTGTAAATTAGTAAATTAATAATTGTATACTTTAATTGTTAGTTTATTTGCATGTCTTCTTTTAATTCATTTTAATATGTACTAATAACATTTTTTTACAGCAAATGTCTCCTTTAGGTATTAAGGCGAGGATGATGATGCTTGTTATGATGATATCGTCTGGGCTCGGTGGTAGCGGAGGCGACGAGGGCTCCTCGGCCCCTAGGCTCCCCAAATATGGAAAATTGGGGATGGCCATCGAGAACTAGTTGGGACTATTAGCGAGATCCCTCGAGCTGATAAAGACGATCATCGTCCCGGGGTACATTAGTTGGAAGGAGGTGCCATATGAGATCAAGTTAGTTGTTTGGGTGGCACTACAAGTAATGTGTTTATATTTATATTTATATTTATATGAATATTTCAATTTCAATTTCAATTTCATTTTATATTTATATTTATATTTATTTGCAGCTAACATTGTATTTGTTGGACAGAAACAATTCATCCAGGATTCAAAGCTACGCGATTCCGTCTTGGAGCAGTTGAGGGAGCAACACAAGATGTGGAAGAAAAATATGCGGACCCAGTACTTTGGGAAGACACGAGAGTCCATTATCCAAAGGCGTGAATCCGTCCCGCCGAAGGAGCATATCTCATTGGCACAATGGAAAAAGTCCGTTGACAATGAGATCAGGGAGCGACAATTGGCATCTCGCCAATCAGGGAGGGAAAACCGGGCAAAAAAGACGGATGTTCACTACTCCGGCTGGACGTCTTAGTGGAGCATAGGATGATGGTAAGATTTAATTTTTCTATAACTACAGAAATATATTATTTTGCTTTATTTTACTATACGGGGCCGATACTAATTTTATTTGATTTTATTTCAGGGGACAGGGAGTGGCCCTGGGGGTAGGCCATATAGGCTCGATCCTTATATATCTCTTCGAACGAAGAAGGGGAAAGACAATGAGGTGTCCCCGAGCGTCGCGGCCACGATTGTAAGTAATCCGACATTTTACTTTTTTGTTAATTACGTTATAATTTTTTAATTTACTTATTTTACTAATCATGAGATTTTTGTTGTTTCAGGCAAAGCTTAAGGAAGTGCATGAGTCGCAGTCGCCGACAAGGCATCTTTGTCCACAGACGCACTCAGCCAAGTGGTTGGCTCTGATCGCAAGGGGAGAACAAGGGGTGAGCTCGCAGGTGGCCAAATCTAGGATCATCGGATTGGAGATGAGCAACACCGGGTTGGCTCGAACGATGGACTCGCATGACACGAAGCTATCCCATTTGGAGGTGACGATCCAAGATATGTTCTCATTCATGAAGCGTTCATTGGGTGGAAAAAAACGCAAGGGGAAATGGAAGGAGAAGGTGGTGGGGGAGTGGGTGCTGGAGGACGAGGTGCGGGGTGACGAGGATGTGGACCTCGCTGCTTCATCGCTGACATGTGTGGACTTTGATGATCCACTTCCCTATTTGACTCCCTTCGACTAACCGATGTCGACGCTTGGTTGGCCGTGCGTTTTTATACTGGACATATTTGATGGCCAGCAGATAGGGAGGGGGTTAAGGGACTCGAATATCGTCCAGGGTGGACTAGTTCATGGATGTGAGCTTCAAGATATCGAGTCCAGGGTGCTCGTCACGCATATGATACCTGGGAAGGATAAATCCCCGTTGTGGTTACGCATATAATGCGACACGATGTATATCAGTGGGTGCGTCAATTCGTATATTGTGTGGCCTACTCACCTCCTCGGATTTAACCTTACCCAAGACATGTAGTGACATTATTTGAATTGAATTGTATTGTTTTTTAGTTGGTACATTTGAATTGTTTTTAAGTTGGTACATTTGAAATATATTTGGATTATATCGTGATGCATATTGTTTTTATTTTGAATGTATATTTGCATTATCTCTAGTTTATTTGGATATATGATGTTTGAACAGGTAAAATATTGCTGTAACATGTACAAATATACTGCTGGGCAGTGGCAGTGGCCATACTGCCCAACAGATTTTTTTCAATTCTACCAAGAATTGTCACGGTCATTGACCGTGAATTTTTTTTTTATTAAATGTCAAGGGTTTTTCACGGTTATAAACCGTGAAAAAACTTGTCACGGTCACTGACCGTGACACGATCGTGACAATTATAACGATCTTATCACGGTCAATGATCGTGACATGACCGTGACAAAAAAAGTTGTCTCGCCCAAAATTGTCACGGTCATTGACCTTGACAAGTTGAAGTTGTCAAGGTCAATGACCGTGACAATTTGGCAGATTTGGTGTAGTGGATTGCATGGAAAATGACTACATAGATAATCAACTAAAGGATGAAGTAAAAGAGGACTCCCTTAATAAAAAGCTATATTTACTTGTTCAAATTATTTTTTCCTTTTATTTCCTTTTAGTTTTATTTATTTACAGTTTTTCATTTTCTTAAAAGTAGTTTGTAAGGTAGATTTTCTATAATTCTCTATATAATTTATGAAATTTCCCCTTTTCTTTAGATTTAAATTGTTTTAACTTTTCTGAGTGTAAGTTACTTTATATTCCTTAGTGAAAATTATTCTCCTTTTAGTTTATTTATCCCACTTCACTATTTTTTTTAGTTCGAACCTTTTTTTACATTTATCTTCTGCACTTTACATCTTTTCCTTAGATTCTATTCTATTAGATTTATCTCTCTGTTGTCTCCTTAAAGTGGATCACAAGTCTTTATAATTGAAGCATCAAATGGTACACAATCACCTAATTATCGAAAGGATAAGATAATTAATTAGTTAGAAATATCATCACCTTGCTTGACATACTCACACACAATCAAAACACATAAACAAATCAATCCAACGAAACATATTTTTAGCATTCATGGTAGGACATTTAGTGTTATATAATTGTTTATCATGGATACAATAAGAAGGAATGATGATGCTACAGAGAATATTGGTGAAATTGGCTCAACTATCCAACATGTCACAACCACAGAGCATACAATGGTCAAAACTAGTCAAGTGTTAAGAATAGCTGCTCAAAACTAAAATTTGAATGTGGCAACGGCTCCAACGTCCAAAAATTGGAGTGTGACACCTGTTGTAGGTGCGTCTTTAAACTCCAAGGTCAATTAATATATCTTGAACCTACTACTTGACCATCTAGGAATATAATATTGAATATTAGTATAATGATCACAACAATGACTAGTAGGTTGGTTGATCCTACAGCTACGATATCTAATGGACAATGCTACACATTAAATATTGGTGTAAATACAACCACTCAATTCAATCATTTTCACCTTGTGTATTACAAGACCAATAATAGGGAAACCAATTTTGGAACAAATCTAAGAATGTGAAACTATACCTTTGGTTTAGGAGTGAATAACCCACTTGAGGGTTTAGGAATATCCATCACTTACCAATAAATTGATAATAATAACCTAATAGGATGAATGATTATCCTAGAAGTGGCAAGGACTAGGTGATACTACAACAAGACCAATTCAAGTTTCTATGGACTTTGAACTACAGAGTAATCACCAATCTTACGTTTGAATATGAACCCAAGGGGTTGGAAAAAAATAGGATATTGGGTAATGATCCCCTCCAAAGGGAAGATAACTAAGTCCCTCAAGAACCTTAACCAATGCCTTTTCAAACACAGAAAAATGATACTCCACATATCCCACCTCATTTAGTACTAGTGATGAACCAAACAGCTGCCCAACCGAATATGCAATTACTCAGGGGAGTTTAAAGGAATGAGATTATGGACATTATTTATGAGAGCTCGAGGGTGTAAACTCCAATCTATAGGAAGACATACCCTGAATGGATATATATGATTGAACTTTCAAATGTCTTTAAGTTACCAACTTTCTCCCTTTTCTCAGAAGATGGGAGTTAATCCACAGTGGAACATATAATAAGCTTCACTAGTTAATGTGTTGATGCAGGAACTAATGAATACCTCAAGCTACATTTGTTCTCCAGTTCCCTCACTGATGTCACTTTCTCTTGGTTCATAACCTTGCCACCTAATACTATTCAAACTTGACAACAAAATGAAGAACTGTTTCACACGCAATTCTTCCAAACTGAACCAAAGGTGTAAATAGCAGATTGGGCCAGATTAAGCCAAAAGTGAGATTAAAAAGTATATAGTTTCATAAATATATTTAAAAGAGTTAGGAACAAATGCAAGATAGTGTTGCATGAGCCTATGTAGTTCCCCAAAATATAACTTTCGGCAAAAACTTTTCCTTGAGCGGAATTATGTTAAGGATGAATGCAAACCAACTTTCTAAAAAAACCTCTTTTTCAATTTTATCAAACCAAGTTATGACATAAATTAACTTAACTAGATTTTATCTTGTAACCCTAAGCATGAAACTAGTGATTAAAGAAAGTAAAATAAAGTAAAGCAATACTCACAACACCGATGTACGAGGAAAAACCTAATCGGGAAAAAACCTCGGACAACATAGGACAGACAATCACTATACCAATGGTTTTATAAAGTTAGACGGTTGTCTTATAGAACGAATTGATCCCCATGAGACTTGACGCTCCTATGATGTTCTACCAATCTTCACAGTGTCCACACAGAAAGTAACCTTCTTCTACGATGCTCGTCCACAACACGTGCCTCTACGAGTGTCTCGGTGTCCACCGATATGGCCTGTATCGCCTACGATATCGAAACTAGTATCTGTCGAATCTTCACTACAAAACCAGTAATGGATCTTTAATAGAACCTCAAACTTGGTGCCAACAAGATCACAAGAACATATGATAATGAAAATCTCAGATCTTGAAACTCTAAGGATGTTTAAACCATGAAAAACCTTAGAAAACTTTGTGCAAAAAACTTTATGTATGGTAAACTATTTTTCGCACAGAATGCACTTCGAGAAAACTGAACATGCATATTTATAAATATTTTAAGGTGGTGGAGGATCTCGTTTGAGCGAGAGACTATGTCGTTCAAATAAAATCAGGTCATATTCGAGCGATATCAAGTGTCATTTAAATGACGTCGTTAGATTATAGTTTTAATTAAACCATATTTGAAAACAGAGTTTTACTTAAAATCAACTCTTATCCAACTCTAATTCATCTATATCTAATAAAAACGAAGTGTTAAACAAATAAAATATTTTCTTAAAAATTACATCCTTATTTTTGTCAAATAAAATTTAGAGTTTCATTAACGTTATGCATTCATAACTGAGTGATTTCGAAAAAGCAATAAAACTTTGAAGACGAAAAATTCGGATCAATTAAACTTCAGCATGATTAATTCCTTGTAGCTTTTCCGCAATGTCTTCAATTAATCTTTGACATGTCATAGTCTCATAGTGATCGGACAAGAAAAATCTACCTATGACTTAAACGTGTTTTGTTCCGAGGATAAGTCAAAACTACATTAAGACTCAATTAGAAATTTGGTCCTTACAAATCTCCCCCTTTGATTATTTCGGGACAAGACCAATAGTGAAAAGCCTAAGCCGGGCCATTAAGCTCTATGACGCCTAAATCCCATCCCATAAAATCCAAAATGAAAAATACAACATCAGTACATGATTATGACACAACGCATAATTAAATACCGGGTGATCAGTCTTTTATTAAATTAAATCAAAGTGTTCAGTTGGTTCATTCTTAGAATCACTTGAGAATTCCCACCTCTCAACTAGTGTGCATGCCTAGCGGACTACAGAATTAACCTAGTTAAATTCTAACCCAGTTAACTAGTCTAACCAAATCTTTATTTACCAAGCCTAACCATAGATTATATCAGATGACAATTTGATTAGGAATATTTTAAGCCAGTTATGTTCATCTTAATACAGACTTAAGTTCTCAACCACTTAGTTCATTTGATATTAATTATACAATTTTATCTACTTACAAGAAGAGTAGAATAATCATAGGTACATATATTTATCACTCATAATATATATACTAATAAGGCACCCCTCTTAAATCTATGGTGCTGGCATACTCTACTATCAAGTCTCCGTATCTCTTGTACAAAAGGGAAATACTAGTTCAGAATCACTCTCGAACTGTGTCAACACAAACCACGCATATTGGAGGCAAAGCATAGTTCCAAGTCACTAAGCGGTCAACACATACCCTCATGTCTCTTAGGACCGTCTGACTATCACTCTCGAATAGTCTGTACTAAGGATGCTATGTTCTAGGGTACAAGTCAATATCCCCCATAAAGGTCCAATCGAGATAAGACTGTCCCGGTGCGAAACCTCAGTGATAGCAAGTAACGCGAGTATGATTACACACAAATATACCATATTATATATATATATACACCCATACATATATTCACATAATTCAACTAGGTACGTCCACAACCCATAATACGTTCTAGCTATGCGTAGCATATAACGATCGAGTTCTACGTACAATTAAATTATTATTTTTAATCTCTCAATTACTATAAATCCGTAAGTACTTCTCGACTCTCAAAGTGTATCCTTTCGATAAATGTAAAATCAGTAAGTGTACCCGCACTACCCTACTGGTCTAAGTCTTTCTAACTTCTTACAAGACTTACTTTAACGTACGCACGATTTCTCACTCAAATTATATCCCCGAAACCCCATGGTTAAATCTCACATGCTCGTCTACCCGGACCGTACTTATACCCTACTAGTCCTTGTCATGTCCCATTATGATATTTAAATTATGTCTAAGGGTCCTTACACATTTGTAATGGGATTAACATAAAAAGGCGAAGAAGTTTTAGTTTCAGTTTCCGGGAGGAGTCGATCGATCAATTAAAAGCGATCGATCGACATTCTTGATTCGATCGATCAATAAAGCAGGTGTTGGCCCAATTTCTGCAATTCTAGCGTAGGGGTTTCATCCAATATAATTCCTTAAACCTCTATCAACATGTCCCAAACTCCCAACCAAACATCATGAACGCTATATACACCAATATAGAAGATTTCTAACGTAAAAAATTCGCAAATTCATTAAGAATCGTCATCAAATAGGATTAATTCAAGAAATTATCATTTAACCCTAGTTCATCCAATTTTCTCAAGAATTCATTAAATTTCCAGATTTATATCTCTACTGGGCATTAATTTCGTGGATAATATTCTACATGTGACATATATCCATCCTAACATGGTTTCTACTCCAAATTTGCAATAAAAATATCCCAAACAACATTTTATTTTAATGAAGACATAAGAGAATTAATTCCTACACTAGCATGGATGTGTTATCAACTAAAGAAAAACAAGTTAGATGCTTGCCTGGAAATTAAAGGTCTGGTTTGATGGAATTGAGTGGTATAGGAACATTTCCCTTCTCCCGATCTACGTGTTGGCGGTGGAATTGATGAGAGTCGTGTAGGGTTGGTGGCTCTCCTCCTTGGAAGCCTTCTCTCTTTTCTCTCCCTTAGACTCTCTGCTACTCTAATGTTTCTCACCCTCGAGGACTGTCTCTTCCCACATATATAAGTTCTCTATTTTTGTCATTAAGTCATTAAATTTTCAGATTTCTATCTCTACTGGGCATCAATTTCATGGATAATATTCTACATATGACATATATCCATCCTAACATGGTTTCTACTCCAAATTTGCAATAAAAATCTCCCAAACAATATTTTATTTTAATGAAGACATAAGATAATTAATTCCTACACTAGCATGGGTGTGTTATTAACTAAAGAACAACAAGTTAGATGTTTGCTTGGAAATCAAAGGTCTGGTCCGACGGCATTGAGTGGTATAGGAACGTTTCCCTTATTCCAAGGAGACCCAAACTAAACCCCCATGTATACTTTTCGGACTATCTCTACCCTTCCGGACACATTGGCGCACTCGAACTGACCATACGGGTGGCTTATAATTAATTCACTTTTTATTCCATTAATTTAATCATGACACGACACATGAACTTTCCGACTTAATTTTTGTAAGTGTCGTATTATTCACTCGCGACAATCTTAATAAATTCAATCTCATATTACTTTACTAATCTAGTAATATTCAACATAATTCTTACTAATAATTACTAACTCTCATCCCGCTAGTAAATATTTATTTTAAAATCTAGATTAATATTAAATTAATTTATCCCAATTTAATTTAATTAATCCCATAATTAAATGTCATAAAAATACAGGGTATTACATACTTCTCCCCTAATAATATAATTTTGTCTCGAAATTCAAAAAATAAGGCATACCTGGTAAAAATAATTTCGAATACATTTCGCGCATATCTTCCTCGCGCTCCCAAGTGGTCTCTTCTACATTATGATGCTCCCACTGAACCCGTACAAGTGGGACTACTTTCAATCTCAATTTCCTCTCGCTATGGTCCAGGATAGCCACTGGTCTCTCCTCATAAGAACTGTCAGGATGCAAATCAATGTCATCAATCACAATATGAGTATGGGCCAAATCATCTCGAAGATACCGCCTCAACGACGAAATGTGGAATACATCATGAATACGGTTCAAGTGCTCCGACAATCCAAGTCTGTATGCCACTAGTCCAATCCTCTCGATAATGGGAAATGGTCCTACGTACCTTGGAGCCAATTTCCCTTTATTCTAGAACCTTATTACTCCCTTCGTAGGAGACACTCATAGTAGTACTGGGTCTCCCATGCCAAACTCTCTGAAAGATCGCTTTGCATCTGCGTAGCTTTTCTGCCTGTCCTGAGCTATCCGAATGCGACTCCTGATCAACTCAATCCTAGTTGACGTCTCCTGAATCACTTATGGCCTAAGTAACTTGTTTTCCCCCACCTCTAGCCAATAAGTGGGTGAATGACAAGGTCTGTCGTACAACGCCTCGAAAGGGGCCATGCCAATCGTAAACTGATAGGAGTTATCATAAGTGAACTCTACCAGAGGAAGGTACTGCTCCCATCCTCCTATAAAATCAAGTACACACATGCATAACATATCCTCCAGCATCTGATTAGTACGCTTAGTTTATCCATCTGTCTGGGGGTGATATGTCGTGCTCAACCACAGCTCGGTACCCACGGCCTCCTAAAAGCTTTTCCAGAAGTGCGACACAAAAATCTTATCTCTATCAGACACGATATCCAGGGGCACCCCATGCAACCTCACCATCTCAGTAATAAATAACTGGGCATACTATCTAGTAGTGTAGTATGTCCGCACTGATAGAAAATGCACTACCTTGGTCAAACGATCCACCACTACCCAAATATAATCGTAACCCCGCTATAATGTAGGCAGCCCAGTATGAAATCCATAAAAATGCTCTCCCATTTCCACGTAGGTATCTCGAGTGGCTGAAGCAATCCTGCCAGTCTCTGGTGGTCCACCTTTACCAGCTAATAGGTGGCACACATGGGAATGAATTCCGCAATATCCTTCTTCATCCCACTCCACCAGTACTACCGCCTCATATCTTAGTACATTTTATCCCCTATGGGATGTACCGTAAAACTGGACCCGTGCTACTGCATCATCAAATCATGGCATAAATCTTCTCCCTCTGGGACCACCAATCTCCCATTAATCGCAAACCCCCATCTGAACTTACTGAATAGGACTCAGCACCCTCAGCTAGGAGCCGTACAATCTGATCCTGACAAAACGATTTAGTTGCTTGTGCCGGGATCACCCTCATAACAATTTCTAGTGTGACCATTGACCGGTTGGAAAAAGTGTGTTCGTGTGAGAACACAATCATCGTGTGTTTTGCCGCCGCGATACAAAGATAAAACCTAAGCTACTACTACACTTGACAAGCAAGCACAGCGGTAAGTCGGATATCGTAAATCCACAGGGAGTGATTAAATTTTAGATGTTAATTGTTTTAAAACTTCAAGAATAAAAAAGGTGTAAAAGAAATAAGAAAAGGTGATAGGGTGGTTATGGTGACAAAAGGAAAGAATAAGTTACGCTACACAAAAGTAAAGCGAGGATCGGGATCGCATACACGCATTCACGGGCTAAACAACTACTAATTAGAATTACGATTCGAAAACATTTAATCGAGCATTTTCAATTAAGCATAAACATCACGCAATAAGGAATTTAAGCCAAAGTTGCGAGATTAAACATTTATAGGAAAATGGTCACACGCGAATTAAATTCGGATAATCGCTATAAACACTAACGTTGCATGACAAAGAAAGTTAAACGCATAATAATCTGACTTTAATACGCGAGGTTTCAATTAAATGCAATTTTACACAAAACCTAATTTTCGAGGTCCAAACCCGTAAATGGCAGAACACAATCCCGAACCTATTTATCTACGGACAAATCATGGAAATAAACTAATTTACACTAAGAAAGCAAGAAATAAACACAGTAAACCTAATTATGAAAGCATGAAAATTATCTAGAAAGCAAGAATAAATGGAAAGCAAGCTATATTAATGGTAGAGGGAGATGAATAGTCAACATACAATCCACATGGGGTGTCAAACCAAGAGGAATTGAAGAAGAACCAAGAAAAACCCCAAAACCCTAACTAAAACTAACCTAAAATCGTGTATGTACTGATATATATTCTTATTACGACAAAATTGGCTTATATAGTAAGTTGGGATAAAAATAAAGAAGAAAGAAAAGAAGGCAAAATATCTGCAGAAAACAGAGCATCGATCGATTGACCCCTTTGGTCGATCGATCGACCTAGGAAAAAATTCGATAATCCAGAATGGTCGATCGATCGACCAGAAGCGTCGATCGATCGATCAAGTAGGGCAGAATGCAGCAGCCTACTGCATTCCTCTTTTCTTCTTCTCCCTTCTCCTCTTTTGCTTCCTTGTTTTTCCTCCGCTGAAATCGCCGTAACTTCTTCGTTATGAATCGGAATCGCGCACCGTTCACGGCCACGCGAAGTTAGAGAGGAGGGCTACAACTTCCGTGAGATGTCGGGCCAGGTACCCAATCTATGAAAAGACTAAAATGCCCTTGCATGTGCGATTGTGTACGGAACTTCACCGGAATGCATCCGAACTTCATACTAAGCATCCAAATACCTACAAAAGCTCAATTAACCCCTGCAAAACATGTTAACATAGAAATACGAGGTTGTCTGGTTAACGAGCATAAATATAGGGATTAAGATACCCGAGGGGGCTAATAACGCGTAGGTTAACGGGTGAAATACGCAATATTTGCGTCGTATCACACCCCCTAACTTACACATTGCTAGTCCCTAGCAATGAAATAGGAAACAACAAGAACTACAAGCAAACCAAAAGCAGGAGAAAGTACAAAAGTATGGTATCAAAGAAATAAAAAGATAAGGCCACTTTCGCGGGCGAACGATTGCATTTAGCGTATGCAATAAGCAGTTAAACCCCTAGGTTACCCTAGTGGACGAGTGTCGTCTCGTGAGGGTTTTCAGGGATGAAACCCACAAACATCATATGGTTTCCTTAAAATATGCCCAACCCAACATGCGACAAACTCAACAATGGCGAAAAGGATTTCATACGCATTATTAGCAAAGTGAATGAATTCAAACAGAAGTCCAAATCATTAAAATTATAGAATGCACCTCATAGAATTAAAACTTTAAAAGTGGGAGGGGGGAGAGCAAATGCACAATATGATTTGGTAAAAACTTAAATAAACCGGATAAACATAAAGGCATGCATATATTCAATCCTCATGGGCATTACGCTCATCAAGAGAATTCACTCAAAATAGGGAGGTAACACACAGGACATGCGGGCTAAAGAGTAAATATAAATGGAAACTAGGCCGCACACATGTCACAAATGAAGAACGCTACATATAAAATGAAAAACTGTAATCTCAATGAAAGGATACCGCACATTAAAAGAGGGGAAATGCATTTTCACAGATTATCAAAATTATTATGACTTTTAAATTAAATGCACCCTAAGACCACATAGTACTTTAGAGGGTTGTAATGTAGGTTTGGGGTTAAGGTACGAAATGAAAGGTATATGTATGGATTCAAAGTGTTCAGAGATGAAAACTTGGAATAATGGGAAAATTCGGGCAATATCAAAATTGGAAAACAAGTTCCAAAAGGCATTAGATATATCATTGGGGAGAGTAATAAAAGCTTATTGAACTATATACACAACATTTACAACTTTATCTTTCTTTTCTTTTCTTCTTTTTCTCATTTTTTTTCTTTTGTTTTCTTTTGCTTTTTGCTTTCTCTTTTTCTTCACTTTTTCACTTCTTTCTTTTCTTTGCTTAACAAACTCTCATATGCCTAAATTGTAACCGACATCATAATAACAACATTCAATCCCAAGTATCATTCCAAACAAAGGTATGGAAAGTGTATGTATGGGCTAAAACTCCAATGCGGAGTTGGTTATGGGAATGGGGTTATGAAATGAAAGGCTATATTTTGGCTCAAAGGGGTTGACTAGGGAAACATATAAGGTGAGGTCAAGGATAATGTGGGTGATATAACAAAGAGGGCCTATGATCATTTCCAAAAGTTTACGCAATTCTCGAGTCAAAACAATATATGAAAATCATGCTCAAGTAACACATTTCAAGTATGAACTCAATTAATGAACGGTCAAATGAAAGAATAGTGAGATTACCAACGAATTCAACATTTTCAAAGAGGAAAGAATAGTGTATAACACTCACAAACGATGAAAGGTACGAAGCTTACTCGGTGTAAGTATATACAATGCAACAAAAGATTCCCGAGTTATAAGAATCTTAAACCAAATCAATATAACAACGAAAGTGCATCTGCTCATGGGATAAAGTTTAATTCATGAATTTATTCATAATATCAATGATTTGAGGACTAAAGTCTAATAACTTCTAAAATTGAGAACATGCATCATTGAGTTGTCAATCAGATCGGGCAATTATTAAAATTTGTCATCGAAAACAAGGCAAAATGCCCAACAAAGGAGAAAAAAGAAAAAAAACATTTTTCAAAATTTTCAAAAAAAGGCATACTTAGTAACTAAAAGTAAGCAAATCAATGGACTACACATGAAATGGATAGAATGTCCTACACCCACTAACTTAAATATTGCATTGTCCTCAATGCGCATTAAGAACACAACACAAAGAGAGGAAAATAACGATATTACCCAAAATTGGAGCGATCTCCATAAGCGCGAGTCCAAAGGAATCTACAAAACAAGTTAGTACTGAGCATAGCAAAAACAAATAACAAAAAGTTAACTAATTACACTAGACTAAATTAAAAGGAAAGAAAAATAGGAAAGAAAGAAAATTAAAAAGCTAACTATTTACAACCTACTATTTAGGCTTCACACTAACTATACACTAGAAGTCTAAATAGTTGAGGGTCCACCATAAGAACGATTTGACTTTGGAGGATAACTGGTGTACCCTCACATACAAGCATGCCTTCCGAAAAATATGAATTCCGTTTTAACAACGGAAGGCATGTGTGAGGCAAAAGAAATGAACCATCGTCAATTAAAAGTTTTGGAGGGACGATGGGGGATTTGGATACTACGGGAAACAAGACTAAATTAGTCTCAGAAAAATCAGAATCACATTCCCAAGATTCTTCAATTGGAAGGGGAGGTGGGGCAAGTGCAAGTGAAAAGCCCATGAGATGAAGCATCTTAAAATAACATTCTCGTTCAAGAATCGGGTCAAAGTCCTCAAGACTTTCAACCGATTCTTGCGATAAATTTAATTGTTCGGGAATAGTAGGGAGTAAAGGAAAGGAAGGACCAACAACCTCAATACAATCGGAAGAATTAATAAGAGGTTGAAAATCGAAAGTGCTAAAGCTTGGCTCACTCTCAATTATTTCTTCAACAAAAAGGGGTGGAGATGAAACGCAAGTTTCAACCTCAACCCGATTTTGTGAAGAAATAATCTCATCGAGCAAGGCATCAGTTTCTAGAAACCAAGCTTGAGAACTTTCGGATCGGTCATTAATTTCCTTCATCATTAACTCATAATCAAACGAACAAGAAGACATTTCATCTTCTTGTGCGGGTTTCTCATAGCTAACGGATTCCCCGCATTCCAAATTACCCTCACAAGGCAATGAGGGATCACTTACATATGCTTGAATTTCACGCTCAATGCGCTCATCTTCAAGAATTTGTAGGCATTCTCTCATTGTTTTGGGAGTATAACTTGGAAAATAATTCTCATAACAATTAAGTTTATCTAAAGCGTAATAGCGAAACATTTCAAAATAAGCTATTCAACAAAAGCAACAAGCGCCAAAATTTTAATTTCTCGAAACAATGTAGCACAAGTCAAAAAGAAAGGAGAAAATAAAGAATTCAAATATGAATGAAAGAAATATTACGAAATAATAAAACAATTACAATCTAAAACACACTCCCCGGTAACGACGCCATTTTGTGACCGGGTGGAAAAAGTGTGTTCGTGTGAGGACACAATCGTCGTGTGTTTCGCCGCCGCGATACAAAGATAAAACCTAAGCTACTACTATACTTGACAAGCAAGCACAGTGGTAAGTCGGGTATCGTAAATCCACAGGGAGTGATTAAATTTTAGATGTTAATTATTTTAAAACTTCAAGAATAAAAAAGGTGTAAAAGAAATAAGAAAAGGTGATAGGGTGGTTATGGTGACAAAAGGAAAGAATAAGTTATGCTACACAAAAGTAAAGCGAGGATCGGGATCGCATACATGCATTCACGGGCTAAACAAATACTAATTAGAATTACGGTTCGAAAACATTTAATCGAGCATTTTCAATTAAGCATAAACAACACGCAATAAGGAATTTAAGCCAAAGTTGCGAGATTAAACATTTATAGGAAAATGGTCACACGCGGATTAAATTCGGATAATCGCTATAAACACTAACGTTGCATGACAAAGAAAGTTAAACGCATAATAATCCGACTTTAATACACGAGGTTTCAATTAAATGCAATTTTACACAAAACCTAATTTTCGAGGTCCAAACCCGTAAATGGCGGAACACAATCCCGAACCTATTTATCTATGGACAAATCATGGAAATAAACTAATTTACACTAAGAAAGCAAGAAATAAACACAGTAAACCTAATTATGAAAGCATGAAAATTATCTAGAAAGCAAGAATAAATGGAAAGCAAGCTATATTAATGGTAGAGGGAGATGAATAGTCAACATACAATCCACATGAGGTGTCAAAACCAAGAGGAATTGAAGAAGAACCAAGAAAAACCCCAAAACCCTAACTAAAACTAACCTAAAATCGTGTATGTACTGATATATATTCTTATTACAACAAAATTGGCTTATATAGTAAGTTGGAATAAAAATAAAGAAGAAAGAAAAGAAGGCAAAATATCTGCAGAAAACAGAGCATCGATCGATCGACCCCTTTGGTCGATCGATCGACCTAGGCAAAAATTCGACAATCTAGAATGGTCGATCGATCGACCAGAAGCGTCGATCGATCGATCAAGCAGGGCAGAATGCAGCAGCCTACTACATTCCTCTTTTCTTCTTCTCCCTTCTCCTATTTTGCTTCCTTTTTTTTCCTCCGCTGAAATCGCCGTAACTTCTTCGTTATGAATCAGAATCGCGCACCGTTCACGGCCACGTGAAGCTAGCGAGGAGGGATACAACTTCCGTGAGATGTCGGGCCAGGTACCCAAGCTGTGAAAGACTAAAATGCCCTTGCGCGTGCGATTGTGTACGGAACTTCACCGGAATGCATTCGAACTTCATACTAAGCATCCAAATACCTACAAAAGCTCAATTAACCCCTGCAAAACATGTTAACATAGAAATCCGAGGTTGTCTGGTTAACGAGCATAAATATAGGGATTAAGATACCCGAGGGGGCTAATAACGCGTAGGTTAACGGGTGAAATACGCAATATTTGCGTCGTATCAACCATCATAACGGATATAAAGGAACAGGACAGTGTGTCCTGGTGTCCCAAATCTTTCCACTTCTCCGTCCACACTTCTGTCACCTCACTTATTGGCCTACGGATTAACGCATAGTCAACCACGTTAGCTTTCCCCAAATGACACTATATCTAGAACTGATAATCTTTCACAAACTCTAACCACCTGCGCTAACGCATATTCAACTCCCACTGAGTGAACAAGTATTTCTGTGACTTGTGATCGGTGAACAAACATAATTTCTCCCCCAACAAGTATTGTCTCCAAATTCGTAAGGAAAAAAATGACTGCTGCTAGCTCAAGTCGTGGGTGGGGTAATTTTTCTCGTGAGGCTGAAGCTTGCGGGAGGCATAAGCTATATCTTGCTCCTCCTACTGAAGTACTCCACTGAGTCCCTGTAAAGAGGCATCAGTATACACCAAGTACTCCTGGCCTGAGTAAAGCAAGAACCGACGCCGAAGTCAAATTATCCTTTAGCTCATCAAAATCTAACTGACAAGTATCATCCCAGGTAAATGGTACCCCTTTGCGTGTCAAATTCGTCAATGGTCTCATAATTTTTGAAAACCCTCGAATGAACCACTTGTAATATCCGGCTAACCCCAATAAGCTATGCATTTCTGTCTGTATCATGTGTAGTCCCCACTCCCTCATTGCTGACACTTTGCTTGAGTCCACTAATATCCCTAATTCTGACACAACGTGCCACAGAAACTGTACCTCCTGTAACCAAAATTTGCACTTCTCATACTTGGCATACATTTGATGTTCTCGTAGAGTCTGAAGAACCCATCTCAAGTGTTCGTCATGCTCGTCCTCAAGTCTGTGAATAAATCAGGATGTCATCTATGAAGACAATGACAAACTGATCCAAGAACTCTCTGAACACCCAGTTCATCAAGTTTATGAATACGGATGGAGCATTTGTCAGCCCAAATGGCATGACCCTGAACTCATAGAACCCATACCTCGTCAAAAAAGCAGTTTTTGACACATCCTACTCCTTAATTCAAAGCTGATGGTATCCCGCTCTCAAGTCTATCTTCGAGAAGAAGGCAGCTCCCATTAGCTGGTTGAGCAATTCATCGATTCGGGGCAATGTATACTTATTCCATAACCCGACCTTCTTCAACTCTCGGTAGTCCACACACAACCTCAATGAACCATATTTCTTTTTCATAAATAAAATGGGAGCACCCCAGGGTGAGGTACTCCTACGGATAAAGCCATGCCCCAACAGTTGCTCAATCTGATCATAAAACTTTCTCATCTCAGCAGGACCCATACGGTATGGTACGTGGGCTATCGACCGAGTGCCCTACATCAAATCTATAACTAAATATATCTCTCGTCTAGGAGGTAGTCCTGGTATCTCCTGGAACACATAAAAAAACTCTCGTATAATCGAAATTGAGTCCAGGGGAATCGCTATCTCCTTAGAGGTCTCCTCGGCTATGTAATATAAATGGGTGGATGATCCTTCCTCACGGCGAGGCATCATCACCAGGAACATCTCCTGGACTGATATGGCAAATATAATACACCTACTAAAACAATCTATCATGGCTTTATACGCAGTAAGCCAATCCATGCCATAATGGAGTCATGCTCATGCATATCTAAGACTAACATGTCTGTAGGTAATATCCAGCTACCAATATCTATACCTACTCCCCAGCATATAAAGAAAATTAAAGACCCATTTCCTAGTGGTGAGTCTAAACATGTCACTGTACTCTCTACCGTGTCTAATAACCCCGTGGCCCATGCAAAACTAGTGGCTATAAAATAGTGTGACACCTCAGTATCAAATAAAATACGTCCCATAGTGCCATGGATAGGAAACATACCCTCAACTGCGGGTTGCGCCTGATATGCTACTGGCTAGTGGATGTTAGAAACACATCCATATTGCAATTGCCCCTACTGAACGGGAACTGCTAGGATGGCTGGTAAAGCTGGCATCTGAGGTGGTGCTTGGAGGGAGGCTGGGAAGAGCGATCTTTGCGGCTCCTGATGGGCACCCTGCTGTTGTGGGGACCTATCCCCCTCTGGGCAATCCTGGATCCTATGGCCATTATTAACGCTACCAAAACACCTTCCCCTAAAGTTTCCTCCCCTCTGTCCCTGCTGGCCTCGGTCCTGATGGTCGTTACCACCCCTCCATTGGCCCTGCTGACCCTGCTAATAATGCTATTGGCCCTGCTGCTGGCTCGACTGGCCCTATTGGTAACGATGTGGCCCCTAGTGGACATGCTGAATAGACTGGCCCTGTCTAAACCCCGGATGGGAACTCTGCTCACCACGACAGACCTGTCCCTAAGCTACTGGTGCCCCACCGGTATTACTACCTCCTATCCGGCCCTGATGGATGGACTCCCCTGCTCGTTTGCTTCCCTGCTGATGGAAGCGGTGATTTTGGCTATGCAACAGAGTGGCGTTGAGTACATTAGTGTAAGTACCCAATGACAAATTACCTATGAGATGTTGACGAATCCTCGAGGTCATCCCATCCATGAACATCAACATTTTATTCTCCTCGGTAGGTGACTCATCCGACACTATAGTGAGAAGTATCGTGAACTCCTCCTCATACTCTGCAATCATCATACTTTCCTGCTTAAGAATTTTTGCCTCATCTCAGTCTACACGATAGAGGAAAAATATATGCAATCGAACCGCACCAAAAAAGTCTAAATTAGCATATTGTCTCTCTCCTCTAAGGTGGTAGTGGCCTCCCACCACTATAAGGCGACTCCTACTAGATTGAAGGAAGCCAGTAACTGTCTCTTAACGTCTGAGCACTCATACATGCATAGATGCCTCTGGATGTCCTTCTTCCATTGGCTAGCCATGACAATGTCAAAACTTCTCGAGAACTCTAGAGGATGCGCCTTATGAAAGGCATCCCTCACCCTTTCCCATGCCATAGGAAGCTATGCTGGCACTACTGCTACTGCTTGAACCTGGGGTGGGGCCCGTTGCACCACCGTTAACGTTACATTCACCGTCTGAACAACTATAGCGGTGACTTCAGTTGCGTTCATCATTCCCTGAGCCTGACTTGTTGGCTGCTCGGGCTGGACATTTCTGTCTCTCGGGGCTCTTCTTGGAGGCATCTGAAATGAGAAGAAATGTTTTTATAGTCCACAGTTATTATTAAGTCTCAAATAGCTGAAGATGTAATCGCAATAAATAAGAGTACAACAATCCTATATATAGGGCTTTATATATCAAAGGACGCTAAGCTGAAACCATAATAAGTCGTACAGATCCTAAATGACTCTAGAACCAGATGCTCTGATACCACCTATGACACCCCGCCTAATTAAATACTGGGTGATCAGTGCTTTATTAAATTAAATCAAAGTGTTCGGTTGGTTCATTCTTAGCATCACTGTCGAAAATAATTTTTCTTTATTAATCACCTAATAAATAATTAAGCTAAGTGTCAAAACATTTGATTTTATAAATTAAGGCTTGTTATTATGATTTAATATGAAACCATTTTCATGAACACAATTGATAATATTAAACCAAACCATCCAAATGAAATATCCAAGCTAGATTAAACAAACCAAAATAATAAATCCCAATCGTAAGACAAGGAAATAAATAAAACAATCCCAACAATAGCTAAATCCCGAAATGATAGAGAGTAAAGTCTCTCTACGAACTAAAATAAGATATGTAAACGAGCGACACATGCTCTGTCTGAGAATAGATAAATAGAATACTAAAAACACAGGAATGGAGTCGTCTACTGCAAGGACCTCCAACTTCCATGATAGCTGCAGCACGTCAATGATCCAAAGATCTAGGCCTGACACCCCTGTGGTTGGGCACTTGTAATATATATAAGCGGAAGAAAAGATAATAGAAAACGGGTCAGATCCCGAGTGTAAAACAACTTTAAAATAGTTTAACAAGATTTAAAATGCTTACCAGTTGATATTACATACATGATAGTACCTTCACACTCACTTGAGAATTCTCACCTCTCAACTAGTGTGCATGCCTAGCGTATTACCGAATTAACCTAGTTAAATTCTAACCCAGTTAATTAGTCTAACCAAATATTCATTCACCAAGCCTAATCCAAGTGATCGCTTAACCATAGATTATATCTGATGACCCTTTGATTAGGAATATTTTAAGCCAATTATGTCCATCCCAATATAGACTTAAGTTCTCAACCACTTAGTTCATTTAATATTAATTATTCAATTTTATCTACTTACAAGCACAATAGATTAATCACAGGTACATATATTTATCACTCATAATATATATACTAATAAGGCACCCCACATAAATCTATGGTGTTGGCATACTATACTATTAAGTCCCGTATCTCTCGTACAAAAGGAAAATACTAGTTCGGAAGCACTCTCGAACTGTATTAACACCAAACACACATTGGAGGTGAAACATTGTTCCAAGTCACTAAGAGGTCAGCACATACCCTCACGTCTCTTAGGACCGTCTGACTATCACTTTCGGATAGCCTGTACCAAGGATGTTATGTTCTAGGGTACAAGTCAATATCCCCCATAAAGGTCTAATCGAGATAAGACTGTCCCGACTCGAAATCTTCGTGATATAAAGTAGCTCTAGTATGATTACACACAAATATACCGTATTATATATATATATATATATATGCACCCATACATATATTCACATAATTCAACTAGGTACGCCCACCACCCATAATATGTTCTAGCTATGCGTCGCGTATAACGCTCGAGTTCTACGTACAATTAAATTATTCTTTTTATTCTCTCAATTACTGTAAATTCGTAAGTACTTCTCGACTCTCGAAGTGTATCCTTTCGATAAATGTAAAATCAGTAGGTGTACCCTCACTACCATACTAGTCTAAGTCTTTCTAACTTCTTACAAGACCTACTTTAACGTACACACGATTTCTCACTCAATTTATATCCTCGAAACCCCACTGTTAAATCTCACATACTCGTCTACTCAGACCCTACTTATACCCTACTGGTCCTTCTCATGTCCCATTATGATAATTAAATTATGTCCAAGGGTCCTTACACATTTGGAATTAGATTAACATAAAAAGGGGAAGAAGTTTTAGTTTCCTGGAGGAGTCAATCGATCGATGAAAAGGGGTCGATCGATCGATGAAAAGGGTTTCTGCAATTCTAGCCTACGGGTTTTATCGAATATAATTCCTCAAACCTCCATTAACATGTCCCAAACTCCAAACCAAACATCATGAACATTATATAAACTAATATAGAAGATTTCTAACATAAAACATTCGCAAATTCATCAAGAATCATCATCAAAGGGGATTAATTCAAGAAATTATCATTTAACCCATGTTCATCCAATTTTCTCAATAAGTCATTAAATTTCTAGATTTCTATCTCTATTGGGCATCAATTTAATGGATAATATTCTACATATGACAGATATCCATCCTAACATGGTTTCTACTCCAAATTTGCAATAAAAATCTCCTAAATAACATTTTATTTTAATAAAGACATAAGAGAATTAATTCCTACACTAGCATGGATGTGTTATCAACTAAAGAACAATAAGTTAGATGCTTGCCTGGAAATCAAAGGTTTGGTCCGATGGAATTGAGTGGTATAGGAACGTTTCCCTTATTCCATTACGCATTAGTAGTGGAATTGATGAGAGTGGTGGAGGGTTGGTGGCTCTCCTCCTTGGAAGCCTTCGCCCTTCTCTTTCCCTTACCCTCTCTACAACTCTAATGTTTCTCACCCTTGAGGACTCTCTTTTCCCATAGATATAAACTCTCTATTTTCGTCATTAATTAAGGCCAAAAATGGAAAATTATCAAAATAGCCTCCCGAGTTACCGGTTAGGCCTAAACATGTCCCGTGACACAAACTAAACCCCTGAGTACTCTTTTTTAACTATCTCAACCCTTCCGAACACGTCAGTAGACTCGAAATGACCATATGGACTGCTTATCATTAATTCACTTTTTATTCCATTAATTTAGTCCCGACACGACACATGCGCATCCCGACTTAATTTTTATAATTGTCGTATTATTCACTCGCGACAATCTTAATAAATTCAATCTCATATTACTTTACTCATCTAGTAATATTCAACATAATCCTTACCAATAATTACTAACTCTCGTCACGCTAGTAAATATTTATTTTAAAATCCGAGTTAATATTAAATAATTTATCAAAATTTAATTTAATTAATCCCATAATTAAATGTCATTAAAATACGGGTATTGCAAGGATAAGATTCTTCAACAATGGACTGGCAAGCATGAAACTGTTTCGAATGTTTGAATGTGATGTAGACTTGAAATCTGGAATATCTTTAAGCATACCTACACACGTGAAACAAACAAATACCAAGTGAATTATGGAGGAACAAAAGATATAAATCAATATGAAATATCAAATCCGAATAATTTGTTATGTAAGTAAACATGATACCAATATGTGTAACAAAACATATAAAGCATAAAGCATAAAACTCACAAAACTCCCCCTACATCACAAACATCTATCCCCCTCTTTGTCTCGAATAAACAATTCAGTGAAAAGATAAACAAATCTAGCATGTGGTATACCAAATCAATTATATTAACTCATATTATGCTAGATAAACATGCAACAACCAGCTAAAAAAATGATCAAGTAATGTCATCAGTACCTAGCAAAAAATGAATCACACAAAAATATATCAGTCTAAGCAGGTGTGATAATGAACCAATGCAGCAAAATATGTCAATGATCAAAGTAAACTGCATAAACACAACCCCAGTACCAAAATATTAATCAAAATGAAGCAGGGTACTGAAACAGAAATCAACCAGAAAAATTCAAACTGGTCAAACCGGGCTGTCGTTCGAACGAGCTAGGGATGTCGCTTGAACGAGAAGCAACATCGCTCGAACGAAACTAGATGTCATTAGTACGACATAATCAAATAATCACAGTTTTCCCATAATATTAAACAGTGTTGCCCAGTGAAAAAATTTCGTGAAAAATCTAACTAGAAGGGGCTCAAAACTGAGCAACAGTGATAAAACAGAAGCTAAACTAAGACAACTCAAAAACAAACAAATATGAGTTACATGCTAACATAGTACCGATGTGCTCAAACATGAAACATAGAACGTATGGGCGTGAACTACAACAAATGAATCACGATTCCAATACATCGAAACGATCAAGAAGCTCTAATTGATAGCAATCTATCATCAAACTTTATTATAGACATATGTGACAATTAAAGTGTGATCTTAATGAACTAAACGAACAGCATGCACACGAATCCGAATTTTTTGATGATTCTACAAACAATAGCGTCATGACACGAATTTTCAACTTTAAGATTCTTTGGGCAAACCCGTTTCATTTTTTTTAATCCATCCAAACTCCCTCAAATATATCATATTTTCTTTTGAATGAACTAAACTAATTTGACCCATTTTTTGGCATATGATGATTTTTAGTGCCTTATGATTTTTTCAGGCTGTTTTTAAACGGTGGTTTTCACGAAGAGTCAATTTTATACTCCCGCAGCCCTTTCCCATGAACACTCATCATATTTCAATTTAATCCTCACGGTAAACGGTTATTACATGCACACTTCCTCCTTATGTCTATTTACGCATAGATGACAAAATTGAGATAAGAATGTCTCACCAAACTCGAATATGCAATAGTAGTCAAACATCCATATAAACTCGTACATGTGTTCAAATATGGCAATATACAAAGTCGAATCAAAACTCATATGAACTTCAAAACAACCCCATAATACAATAGTTAAGATCATTCTAATCATCGATAATAATGACCAAATGTCCTAGCCACATGGATAATGAACGGAAAAGGGGTCCAAGCACACCAATATGCCACATCAAACATGTTAACTCGTGACACAAAAATGAAAATGAAAATATTTTTGGATTTTTTGAAATATTTTGACTCAAATAAAAGAAAAATCCTTTTGTGTTTTTCTCAAAAATTTTCAAAACCAAAATGTTTTTGTATTTTTCAAATAAGATGCAATAAATGAAAAACATAATGCAAAATGATAAACATGGTAACGAACTCAAACTTTAGATTTAGCATGGGAAGAATCAAGTGCAACCAAATGAGAATTATGAAGTTTTAGTCCTAAAGCCTCTAAGTCCGATTTGCTAACCCAAGTAGGTGTCACATAATGGGTGGGGGTTTTGGGAACCGACACGACTTTATTCTTAAACTTCCTAGGAGCATTCCAAAGGTCATAGAAAAATGTCTAAGGGAACATGTGTAAACGTGGTGGGAATGATTACCAAAATATCGACCTCTCCTCGCTTTCCTAATGGGCTCTCTCACACAGTTGGTATTGGCTTTGGGAATGGGAACTCTCTCGTCATAGCCTATACCAAGCTTCTCTTTATTGACTTAGACGGTGCCTAAAATCCTATCCAATTTCTTCAACCTAGACTCCAAGTCAAACTTAACTCTAGATGAATCTCTCAAACTCTCCTCTAACTCCTTAATCCTAGACTCGAGTAGACGTCTAGACTCCTCAAACTCTAGTAACTCCTTTTTCAAGGCCTCCATCAAACCTTTAAGGGTGTCTCTCTCTTTCTCGACGTACTCTAGCTTCTCCCTAAGCTTCTTCTCCCGTGCCCTAAGATCCTCAATTAACCCATTATTATTTTCTACGGCACGCTCTTTCAACTTAGCTTGCAATTTCAAGTTAGCCTTTTTCACCTTCACTTTCTCCTCAAATAAATCTCGAAATGCAACTTGCAATTCTCCTACGTCGATCTCCTCATCCTCTCTCTCATCACCCTCACCCTATTGGGAATCACTCTTCACAGCATCGTAAGTGTCATGCACCTGAGTATCCTCGGGGGAAGATATATCGCCATCTCTCACATGACATGACATAAACGCAATAAAGTTACGCTCAATGGGGGAACTCTCTACCTCTTCCAGTTCACTATCACGTACGGTGGCGTTGTATGCTATCGGTTTCTCTCCCTCTATCTTAAGTCTAGTGGGACACTCAGATACTTTGTGGCCATACCCCTCACACCCAAAACACCTATCAGACTCATCTCTCTAACTATTATCCTTAGGGGAGAAATCTCCCTTGTTCTTGAATTTCTCAAACTTTTTAGCATTTTTCGATTGCTTATGAATTTGAAGAAACTTCTTGAACTTTCTTGCCAACAAGACGACATCCTCAATGTCGGAATCGGAATCATCATTCGAAACTTTAATTTCCTCCTTCAGGGTTTTCAAAGCAATGCCCTTTTCTTTCTTTGGCACTTTCTTGAAGGTAAACATATCGAGTTCATAGGTTTGCAAGTCACCTATGATCTCTCCCAGTTTTGACGAGTTAAGCATACCAAGGGAATTCATAATGGTCACTTTAGCATCAAACCTACTCGGTAATGATCTCAAAATTTTCTTAAATACACGATTATCGAGAATCTTCTAACCTAGGTTAAATGCCGCATTAACAATCATGGAAAACCTAGTGTAAAACTCATCAAATGTATCACTCTCTAACATCTTAATCGTCTCAAACTTTGTAGTGATATTCTGCAACTTAGACACCCTAACCGTGATCGTGACCTCGTGATTGAGTGTAAATGTATACCAAGCTTCTTTCGAAGTTTCACAAGTCATGATACGATTATACTCTTCAGGTGTGACATGTGAGGATATAACGTGCAGACCATTGTAGTTATACAGTGCAAGTCTATGTTCACTCTCAGTCCATGACTCAATGGGTTTCAAACTAGTGACCTCACCCTCTCGTGTGATAGGTGGTGTCCAACCTTTCTCAACTTCTAACCACACACGGTCATAAATTGATTTTAACGCATTTTTCATTCGCATTTTCCAAGAAGCATAGTTAGTTCCATAAAAAAAAGGAGTGCGAAAACTATCATAATTTCCAAAATTCATCCTTAAAAGAAAAAAAAGTATTAAACATAATAAAAAAGTATTTCTAGCTATTATACCAATTCGTAGGTCCCCAAAACATAACTTTCAACAAAAACTTTTGCTTGAGCGGAATTATGTTAAGGATGAATGCAAATCAACTTTCTAAAAAAAAAACTCTTTTTCAATTTTATCAAACCAAGTTGTGACACAAATTAACTTAACCAGATTTTATCTTGTTTAAGCCTAAGCATGCAACTAGTGATTAAAGCAAGTAAAATAAAGTAAAACAATACTCACAACATCGATGTACGAGGAAAAAACTAATTGAGAAAAAACCTCGGACGACCTAGGCTAGACAATCACTATGACAATGGTTTTACAAAGTCAGACGGTAGTCTTATACAACGACTCGATCCCCACGAGACTTGATGCTCCTATGATCTTCTACCAATCTTCACAGTTCCCACATATAAAGTAGCCTTCTTCTACGATGCTCGTCAATAACACGTGCCTCTACGAGTGTCTCGGTGTCCACCGATATGGCTTGTATTATCTACGATGTCGAAATCGGTATCCGACGAATCTTCATCGCAAAACGAGTAATGGATCTTCAATAGAACCTCAAACTTGGTGCCACCAAGATCACAAGAACATATGATAATGAAAATATCATATCTTGAAACTCTAATGATGTTTAAACCATGAAAAACCTTAGAAAACTTTGAATAGAAAACTTTCTGTATGGTAAACTATTTTTCGCACTACATGCACTTCGAGAAAACTGAACATGCTTATTTATAAATATTTTAAGGCGATGGAGGATCTCATTTGAATGAGACACTATGTCATTCAAATGACATCAGGTCTCATTCGAACGACATCAATGTCGTTTGAACGACGTCGTCAGATTAGAGTTTTAATTAAACCATCTTTGAAAACAGAGTTTTACTTAAAACCAACTCTTATCCAACTCTAATCCATCCATATTAGATAAAAATGAAGTGTTAAACAAATAAAACATTTTCTTAATTATAACATTCTTATTTTTGTAAAATAAAATTCTGAGTTTCATTAACATTATGCATTCATACCCGAGTGATCTTGAAAAAACAATTAAACTTTGAAGACGAGAAATTCGCACCAATTGAACTTCGGCATAATTAATTCCTTGTAGCTTTGTCGCAACATCTTCAATTAATCTTTGACACATCATAGTCTCGAAGTGATCGAACAATAAAAATCTACCTATGATTTCAACGTGTTTTATTCCAAGAATAAGTCAAAACTACATTAAGACTCAATTGAAAATTTGGTCCTTACAACCTAAATTTGTGAAGTTGACCCAAAATGGGCTGGAATTTGGGCTTCAAATAAAGTTAAATGCTACTAAATTCATAGATTTAGTGGAATTAATCGCCAAAGTGTCTAAATATAATGCTCTTTTAGAGGAAGAGCTTGAGAGAGATAATTATTCTTTCAAAATAAATTATAAGGAACGAAAGAAACAGATGTTGCTGAAATAAATGGAACTGAATATTTAGATTGTGAAGCCTTCATTTGAAAGAACACAGTAGCAGAATAATATACACCGAAGTCATAAAGAGATGATTAAGAAATATTCTTTTGACATGTCTAAGGTGTAAGAAATCTTTAATTACATCCTAAGGGTTAAAATGATAAAACTACCTGATGATATGAAAATGCCAAGAATAAATTAAAGGAAAGGGAAAGACTATTGTAAATGGCATAATGTTTATTCCCACTCAACTAATCCTTCTTCTATTTGTCGTGACAGGGTAAAAGAGTTTATCAGAAAGTTGGAAAATCAAATTCCCTAAGAAAGAGGGGAATACTATAGGGTTGATGAACATCCATTTCCTAATGTAAAATGATGGGAACTAATACGCATTCCATACAGTTGCCAAAGAATAAAGGGCATGTTGAGTATAAAACGAAGACAAAGGCTGATTCTAAGGCTTTGAAGCCTGAAATAGATGTTGACCCTGATAAAAAGATTTTGTAACAACTGTGTATTAGATATCAAGATTAGTATGCGAAGCTGTGTTAATTTTTTTTGCTATAGAAGGTAAGAAACAACAAAAGACTAAGAAATTAGAAATGGTGGTTATTCTGCTAAAACTCGAAAGTTTCTTGACTAAGAGGGTTTCAAAGGAATCGTCACAAGAGAAATGAGACTATTAAATGGCCCCTACTATCCTCAAGAAAACACATAGACACCAAGGAACTTGTAGTACATTAAATAAGGCTTTAATGAAGAAAAATCTTTTAAATACTTAGGGAGCTCTAGGGCCCATGAGGATTGCCAAATTAGTTCCTATGGTAAAAAGAGTACATGGTTGGTTCGTGGCTCAAGGACCAAAGGCTTCACAACAGTTCAATGAGATGCCCAGGAGGCCAAAAACTATGAATCCTCAATATATATCTATAGGAATATGGAATATTGCACAACCACCAAAATTAATGAAAAGAGAGCCACCAATTATGATCTCTCACACTCAGCAAAGGCGAATTAAAAGAAAATGTAAGGATTGGCAAGAGTATTCAGAAATTTTGAGTTTAAGTGGATTAGAAGGAATCACGTCTTTGTCCTCAAAGACAAATCCAAGGTTCCCTGGGAAGCAACAAGTAAAGCCAATCTTATTCACACATGCTAGTGGAGAAAATTAAAGAGTTGAAAAATTCCATAAGTGTGGATGGATATAGTACATCTGAAGAGAGTTCCTCTGGTGAGGAAGAGAAAAAGGAGATGATGGTTGTGGATGAAATAAGACCTGCTCAAGGAACTTCTTAACAACAATTTATCTAATTTGGGTCTTTAACATAATAAGTGATAATCAATATTGAAGTCATCCTCCTAAAGAGGTTCGAAGCTGGAGACGGGCAAGAAATAGCAGAGATAAAGATGAATAAATATGCAAATTTAGAGGTAGACAACCATGATAAGTTTTTCTCTTATTTAGATCTCATATATGGGTTCGAAGATCCCACTAAAGATATGACCAATCACATTAAGCATTTTTTTATAAAAGTTAGGGTGAATGGCGTTTTAATAAATAAAATATTAATAGATAATGATGTTGATATTAAAATAATTCCATACTTTATATTTTCTAGAATAAATAAACACAATGCTAAGTTGGTTCAAACTCAAAACATAATCTCTAACTTTGTTGGAGATAAAAAGTTAACCAAAGATATACTACTAGCAGATATTGAAGTAAGCACAAAAAGTCTAAAATATATTATTTTTATCATTGATGGTAGTTCCATATTTAATTCTTTACTTGCTAGAGATTGATTCCATCATAATAAATATATCCCTTTTCCCATGCACATAAACTGGTGTTGATGAAGTAGGATGGGAACATGGAGGAGGTGAAAGAAAATCCTTTATCATTCCACCCCATCTATAATGTGTTAAAGTTGAACTCTACCGAGAAAATGTAGGGCAAGGCAAGATGGACGTATGAATACCAGGGCATCAGAGGGAGAATTTTCAGATGAAGCTTGGGAATAACTATCCTTTTGTCTAATGGGACCATATAAAATAAACAAAATAATTTAATAATGGGTAACACACCTACTGATTTAGAAAATTCAAATGAAACTTTGGCCACTGTGTTGTATAAGTTCATAGAGTTAGATTTGAAAAAGGAAATTAGTGAAGAAATGACTATAAATTGGGTCGATTATATGTTCGAAGAGCATAAAAAGGATGAAACATCTCAGGACAGTGAAAGTTCTCCAATAGATATGAAGAACTCGTGGTAAACTAACCAGACCCTTTGTTGGAAGTGAATTTAAGATTCGAGTGAAACAAAAAGGTGTCATACATCAATGCAAAACTTATCAATGAAGACTAACAATCGGTTGTGGACCTTTTACATCAGTACAGAGGCTATTTTTCTTTGGAATATGATGAGTTCTTTAGTTTAGATAGAAAATTAGTGGGTCATAAACTTCTAATCAAAGAAGGATATAAGCCTGTTAAAAAACTGCGATGATACAAATGTCAAAATAAAAATATAAGAAGCAATTGAAAGGTTTTTGAAGGATGGATTCATTAGAACCGTCGGGTATGTTGAATCTATCTCTAACAAAGTTCCAGTTATAAAGAAAAATGGAAAATGAAGGGTATGAATAATATCAACGCAGAAACACAAGGTATGAATATCGAATGCCAGTGGTAGATCTATTGGTTAATTGATTTATTGGTCACGTTGTCATGTATATAATGGATGGCCACTCCGGTTACAACCAAATATTCATAGCTGAAGAATATATGCACAAAAAGACTTTTAGGTGTCCAGGAAATTTAGGGACCTTCGAATGGATTAAATGCCATTTGTCTTAATGAATGAATGGGCCACTTACCAAAGGGAAATGAATACCATTTTCCATAACATGGTTGACACCTTTTTGAAGTGTTATATTAATCGCATAATCGTCAAATCAAAAGCAATGATTGATCATATAACATACGTCAAAAGGTCATTAGAGAGAATGATATTTTATTAACTTGATATGAATACTTTAAAATGTACTTTTGTAGTTTCTCTAAGGAATTTCTTGGGGGTATTTGGTACACTAAAACGGAATTTAAGCTGATATGAACAAGGCCATAATTGAAATACTAACCCCTAAGAATAAAAAAAATTACCAAGGTGTTTGGGTGTAGTTAATTTCCTTTGTAGATTTATATCTATTGAAGTGAAAAAACTAAACTATGTTCTCCTTTTTTGAAGCTAAATGATCAAGAATAGCTAAATTAGAAGGAAGATCACGAGTTACATTTCCACACGCATAAGAGATACTTGGTTAAGCCACTAGTTTTGGCACTTACAATGGAACATTGGACACTGAAGTTGTATGTTATTGCCTATGATACCTTAATTGGAGTTATGTTGGCATAAGATTGTGAGAAGTTCAAGGAGTAGTTTATGTATTATCTAAGTAGATTTCTTGATGACTGTAAATGTAAATACCCTAAATGGAAAAATTATGTTAACTCTGTATTTCTTAGTAATGATATTAAAATATTACTTATTTACTAGAGAAGTGTATGTTATTTCAAAGTTTGATTTGGTTAAATACTTGGTAACAAGGCTTATCTTGCATAATGTGATTTGTTGATGGTGTTAGCTCTATTTGAGTTTTTCCTACATTATGTACCTCAAAGGGCTATAAAAGTCTAAACACTGGCTGAATTTTTAACAGATCATCCATGTGAGGATGAGTCAAAAGGTGAATACGAAATATGGTACATATCCTTAAGTCCTTGGAAGTTGTGGTTTGATGGTTTGAAGACTGAAATAAGGTCGGGAATATGGTAATTATTGATTCCCCTGAACATATTAAAACCAAACATGGATATATATTGGATGAAAACACGTGTTCTAATAATCAAGTAGAATATGAAAGTGTTATAATAGGCCTAGAGATCCTTCAAAGCTTTAATGCTTTTGTAATATAAATGTAAGAGGATTATCAACTTGTTATAAAATAGTTAACTAGTAAATACATGTGTATAAATGATGGTTTAACTTTATATTACCAAGTGGCTTTAAACTTCCTGTCCAAATTTGACGAAGTCAGCTTAAAATATGGTCCCAATTTTTTTAATGAAGAGGCCAATGATATGGCTAAAAAATATTCAGCCTGTAAGCTTAATGATAGCTTGAAAGAAACGTAAAAGTTAATCTCCATGATTGTAATCTTACCACTACTTCATAATAGGTGGCATCTGGTTGAAATTAAAAATATAGATGTTCATGAGCATTGGACAAAACCATTAATTAAATATCTAAATGACCCAAATATCAAAACTGAGAGGGTTGTTAGTTTAAGAGCAACCAATTATGTTATTTATGGTTGAAATCTATTCAAAAGGGGTGCTAATAGAATGATCCTAAAGTGCCTAAATAAATATGAAGGTTTAACATCCAATGCCCAAGTCCATGAAGGCCTATGTAGGGATCATCAAGATGGTTCCAAGAGGAGATTGTTGATGAAAAGGAATGGTTTGTATTGGTCATCAATTTTAAAAGGTTGCATATACTTTGTTAAATGATGTAAAAAATGCCAACAACATGGCCCTCTAAAGCATGTACTTGCTATTGATTTGCGATACGTGGTGAAATCTTAGCCATTTATAATTGATGTCATTAATAAAATCTATCCCTCGTATTTTAAGTTTCACATTTTTTACTTGTGACAACAGATAATTTCACTAAGTGGGTAAAAGCTAAGGCTTTAATGTCAATTGCCCAAAATGAATTAGTAGACTTCCTGCAAGATATGGTGTATAAATTTGGAATTCCATAAACCATAACTTCATACAAGCAAGTATCTTTGAGTCAGAAATGGTGTTGGAATTTACTTCAAGGTTAGGGATAATTTTGACTAAGGTAGCACTTTATTATGCTCAATCAAATGGGTAGGCAGAGTCTAAAAACATGGTGATTAAAAATAAGTTGAGAAAAATGATTGAAAAGAATCCAAGAGATTGACCCAGCTTGCTTCATAAGTATTACGGGCTTGTAGGGCCTCTAAAAGGTCAAGTAATATAGTAACCCCATATGCTTAAACTTATGGGCATGATGTTGTGCTTTTGGTTGATATAACTCTAAATTCACTAAGAGTGATAGCCCAAAATAAACTGACTATAGAAGGCTATGATCAAGATACACACATGGAATTAGGAAAGATATATGAAAATAGAACTAGAGCTTTAAATAACATATTGTTCAAAAATAAGAATATAGCTAACATTTATAAAGAATGAGTGAAAAAGAAAACCTTTAATGAAGGACATTGTTTTTATTTAGAAAACCATTTTACCTCCAGTATAAAAAAGAACCACCTTATGAAAAATGGCCCCCAAAATGGGAAGGACCTTTCCAAATTTACATGACATGCAAAGGTGGATCATACCATTTGAATGATATAATAGGTCATATACACATGAGCAAAAAAACTAGATTTTTAAAGGCACATTATCTAACCATATGGTAAGCGAGACAATAAAGGCACAAAAGCCTAACGAAATATACTGGCAACTATATGTTGTCAAAATATCTGAATATGAAGGACTTAAATTGGTCTCGAAACTTTAGTACATGGACCTTTTGAAGAGTCTAAATTGATATGGCCAACCCGATCATCGAAGAGTCTAAATTGATATGGTCCATCATAATCTTCAAAAGGCTCAGATGGAAATTTTGAAGATTGGTCAGTATCTTCGATATCAATAACACAAATCACACCCAAAATAGGTGGATGAAGAATAAAAGGGTCTGGCATGGGAGAACTTTTTGTAGGAATGGCTATGTCCTAAATACTCAAGTCACCAGTGTTGGTTATTTTTTAACACATGACTGGTCCAAGGAGGCAGCAAAAGATGCCCAATGATCTAAACTATCCTTTGTTAGGTTTAAATATGGTTCATGATCAAAATTTCTCTTAGAAGGGGCATTGCCATTTTCTTCCAAAGCCATTGTTGTTATAGAGATAATGGGAAGAGAAAAGACATGAAGCTCAGTTGAAAGACCAAAGGATTAATAGATTAATAATGAAGATATTTTCACCACTAAAAGGAATCTATCTAAGATCCATTTACCATAAAGTAGTAATTAACCAGCGTTGGTATGAAAAGTATAAAGATCAACAGTACACTAATTAATTTTTTCAAAATAATCAATTAGTGCGGGGGGTATGTTTACACCATATTATTATCGACTAATAGAGTGTAGCCACGTGAAATTACAAGACGGTAATTACAGCCGAGAACAAAATGGGCCAGTTTAATAAAAATGGCTACACAAGCGATTAATACTTATCAAGACCTTGAATGTGGGATGAACACTTAGATAGCAGTTGTAAGGGCATGAGTGCACCTAAACAATAGCATTTAAATGGGTAACCACCTAGCAGTTACAATAGATGTTATATAAAAAATGACTCTATAACTAAGCAACCAAAGGACGAAGGAAAAGGGGACTCCCTCAACAAAAAACTACATTTACTCGTTTAAATTATTTTTCATTTTATTTATTTTTCTTTAATTTTTTGAAAATTTTTCTTCTTCATCGGAGTAGTTTGTAAGGTAGATTTTCTGTAATTCTTTATATATTTTATGAAAAGTCACTTTGCCTTTACAATTAAATTGTTTTTATTTTTCTTAAAGTAACTTGCTTTACATTCCTTAATATAAATTCCTTTTAGTTGATTTATCTTACTTCACCATTTTATTTAGTCCAAACCTTCAATTACTTTTGTCTTCAACACTTTACGTCTTTTCTTTAGATTCTAGTCTATTAGATTTATTTAGCACTCACTATTAAGTATCCTCAAAGTGGATCACAAGTCTTCTTAATTGACGCATCGAACTATACATAATTGCCTGATTATCATAAGGTTATGATAATTAATTAGTTGGCCAGACCATAACCTTATCTGAAATACTCTCATGCAATAAAAATACACAAACTAACCAAACAAGCGAAACAGTGGTTTCCATAAGAAACCTTATGTCATAAGTTGTGCACTTTTTAGTGTCTTTCTTACTATGGTTTCTTACAAACACCCATTCTTAACCTTATGGGTTAGATTTTTATAGAGTTTGTACTATAGGTCCGAATACAACATTTATTTATAGACTTGAATTATGTCATCATGGCATATTTTCATTTTTCCAATATATTTTTTTATCGACATTCACTCATAATATGTGGATTTGTATTATCAATGCCCTTTAATTTGTGCAGCTACTCCATATATAATTATGTCATCGATGATTATCTTTGACGATCTCACTTTTCTCTTGTATATGTATAAAAAATAGAGATCTCATTAATATTAGGTAAATTTTCCTACTATAGTGGCTTTATGATCACTTCGGGGACATGTGTCTTTCGTAGACAATAATAACCTCTTATACGGTTTTGGAGAAAGTGGATGTTTTGTTCATAACCACTTATTGAGCATTATGTATAATCTCTTCTAGAGCGTTATATAGGGATAAATTTATTTTACCTCCATTACAAGGGATTTAAGTAGTTAGGACCTATATTTTTGCCATGCTTCTAGCGTGTGACAAATCTATTTGTTGTCAGATTTATTTTGTCATATCGGGATAATGATTCTAAAAAGATCATTTGCAACTAGTCCATATACTTGCATCTAACATTTAATTTTTATAATAATTTGACGTTGGACTATCCTCTTTCACTTTATTTTTGCAATGAGTGATACGGGGAATTATATGAGAAAAAATGAAAGTATTATACAATAATTCTCACCATTCTTTAGGAACAAACTGTTCTTCAGGAATAATTTATACTTCAGTATGTTCTTCATTCCCCCTAACAGTAGGAACAATATCTCGTCAAAATAAGACATCTCAAAAAAGCAATAAACACTATATTTTTCAATGGTTCGAGAAAGAATAAATTACAAGCACAATATATGTACCCTTATGATAATAATAGTAAATATATGCAGCAATTAAAACCATAAATATCTTGAAAAAATAACTAAATAGATTAAGATATCATCTACAATCATCAAGATTTTGAACAATAATTAAGGTGGCCAAATGTTCATTATATACTATCAAATAGTTGAAGCATGGAGCTTAAGGTTCACAATGAAGTCCAATTTTACAATAATAATTTTTAGAGTATAACCTTGCAATGAGTTTTTCTAGTTTAAACTTCTGACTTCAAACACCAGAAGTAATGTTAAAAGAATTTTTAACTATTTAGGTTAACATGATACCCATGTATTCTAATGCCTATAAAATGAAGAAAATTTCTCCAAGAATTGCTTTCATATAAATCATCGCATTTGAATGGACATGTACCACATAACAACATAACATATGCTCTTCTGGAGCCTTCAATAAATTTAGTAGACTCAACTATGTTTGAAACCTTAATTATAATACATAACACGTCTGCAAAAACTTTCGATTTTTCATAATAGTGCGAGTTATTCATTGTCTTCCAGACAAATATTATTATATAATGATAATTCACAATTATCAATTCTAAGAGTAAAGTGTGTAAATTTAGTAAAATTATACAATTTATAAAAATAATAATTTATTGTATGATCAATAATTTGGTGACTAAACCAAAACAAATGAAAGTAACTAAAAAGAATTCTCTTATCGAATAATTATGAGATATTCAAAAAATAGATTGGATAATAAAAAATTCAAGTGTTTGTGTAACAAATATTTTTAGAATACTTAATAAGCTCAAAAGAATTTCATAATTCAAGATAAAGATCATTAGGTTTATAAAAAATCAGCAAACGAATATATGTCTAAAAATCATGCAATTCAATGAATTTGGATCATCACGAATCATATACTATATATCATTATGCAATTATTATTATTCAACCATAAAGACCTTAACTATATGAATATAAAATATAGATATAAAACTAAAGAAAAAAAATGGTCAATTAAAGTTAGAATTTCGGGTTCTTAACTAATGTATCAAAAAACTATGTTCTTGATCATAGGTTAGAGACTTTAGGCTCGTAAATAAGAAACTTTATGTTTATAATATATATATATATATATATATATATGGGCACAAAATAATTATGATCAATATTTTCTCTGAAAAGTAAAGAGAACTTCAAGTTCTTAGTTTAAACATCAGGTTCATTGAGTTAAGGGTGAGAACTTTATGTTCTAAATCTAGTATTTTGGAACTTGGGGTTCTCAGGATAGCAATTTTGAACTTCAGATTCTTTTGATGACATCACGTCTATAATTTGATTTAGTATTACATGAACCTATATTATATTTTATACCACATGTATATGAATCTTCGGCTTCATATAAACTATAAAATTAAGACATGGGACTTTAAGTGCTAAATTTAAATAATTCACAAAGAGTCTAAGCATGATTTATATGAAACATAATACTTTAAGTTTTATCATTTGTGTGTTAGAATTTCTGGTTCACGGGTTCAATATTGTTAACATCCAAGGACGTAAATTTTTTTATCTTTCTGTATCAAAATTTCGGATTGATTAGGGATAAAATCATTAGAAAATCTTCCAAACAAGTTCAAAGTATATGAATCAACTCTAATCGATAATAATTCAACTTATCTTTAAAAGAATGAGTATGTTTTCATATTCTCTACCCATTTTCAGGATTCCAATGGATAGTGAATGATTAGAATGTGAAAATGACTTAAAACTAAATACCATTAGAAAGATAATTTAATACTCAAATGAAGCGAAAGATCGAGATACAAATGTTTAATTAATAGGATAGTTAAATGGACATTTGACCATTACAATTGCATTGAAAATTACTAAGAAAAATGAATAGACAAGAAGTTAAAAAGTCATTTTTAAATATTCAATTTATTTTGACGTTAATTTTGTTAAAAATATATGGAGCTTCAAGTCGAAATTATAAATGACTATTTTTGGAATTTTTAATTATATATCCCATTACATAAATAATTAAAAATTTAAAGTTTTGATTTAGGTTATATTTTATTGGAGCTTCATGTTAAAATATTTTTAAATAATATGAGAGACTCGATTCTCACGTTTTAAATAGTAATTAAGAAACACTGTATCACACTTACAAATATTAATTTATGAACTTTTGGCCACAATAATAATTATGGATCTTCATATCAAAAAATTAATAAAAATTAGGGACTTTTAATTTATAAACTTTCATTTAGACAATTAAAACGCCAGGTTTGATTGTAATGTATTTTCTGGAGAGTTTGAGTTTAAAAAATAAAAAAATGTCATATCCCAAATTTGAATAATTATCGAAGAACTTTAGATTCCAATGATAAATAATTAGGTGAACATTAGGTCTTAATGTTAAATATTTAGAGGCTTTTAAAGCCTTTCCCAATTGTATTAAAACTTCAAGTTTGAAAAATGGTAAAGTTTTTAGGAGTTTCAAGTCCAAACTATAAATAAACATTATAGAAAATTTATGTCCTTACCCTTATTATAAAATAATCTGTAACAACCCAGATTTTTGGAACGGCTATTTTATATTATTTTGCCTGATGGGCTAATTTTATAAAATAGGGGATGTTGGAGTAAATACTGTTTCTCGTGATATTTAGGGATAATATTTACTATATTTTGTCTATTTACCGTATGAGAAGGTAAATAGCATCATGTTGTATATTATTGTGTCGTTATATGTAAAACGAAGGTTATGACCTGAATATAAAATTGGGTAAAATTAATGAAATAAAACGAACATAGAACATAAAACTTGTTCACATTTTTCTGAATGCCAAAATAGGGGGTGCGATTATTTTTAGAATGGTCGAGATAGTCGAAATAAGTGCCAAGATGTATTTTGGAGTTTCGGGCACTTTTAATGCGTTATGACTCAATTAAGTGTATACGAGTCATTTTAATGGAGTATTAGCAATTAAAAGAGGGTATTTTTGTTTTATAACCCGTTTAAGTCCCCCACCCCTTTCTCTTTCTTCATTTGTGAGAAAAGCCAAAGGAGAGAGAGAGAGAGAGTTGGGAGAAATGGAGAGGAAGAGAGAAAAATGGAAGATTTGGGTCGAATTTCGTCGCTACCGGAGGTGGATCTGAGACTACGAACCTCGAGGCAAGTTTCTTAGTTGCTAGATGTGATTTAATGTGATAGAATTCAGGTTTAGTTAAGTTTTGGGAGATTTAAACCATAAATTTGGTTTTGTTGATTTTGATGATTAAACCCTAAATTCTTGATTTTAATTTAATTTGAGGACAAATTTGTAGTTAGAAATGGTGTAGAAATGAATTGGGTTAAATTGTTGTTGTTGATGTTGGGAAGAATCAAGGGTTTGAGGGTTTTGGGGCTTTAGGGTTCAAACAACCCGTAGCCTAAACTTGGAAATTCTGCAGAACCGAATCGATTCGGCCCAAGCGAATCAATTCGGTACGAAAGAAAGTGTCAGGTCTGGGTTGACCGAATCGATTCAGACCATTCGAATCGATTTGGGGTTATGTAGAATGCCAGGTCTTCTTGATCGAATCGATTCGGACCTACCGAATCGATTCACGATGAGCCCGAATCGATTCGAATAAGGAGAATCGATTCGGAATTTCAGCATTTTTGGGATGTTTTTCTAGTTTAGTTTTTATCCCTTTTCTTTTAGGTCCAAGGTTTAGGAACCTTCCTTTGGGAAGTAATGGGGAGTCCTAGAGGGTTATTTTGGGTAGACTAATGTCCTAGGCTAAAATAGGATAATTGGGCTTACCCGAGGGCTATTTTGTATATGTTAATGTCCGAATGATATAGGAGGTTAACCTAAAGGTAAATTGGAAGTTAAAATACTAATGTTGAGCCTTTTGGGAGACGCTCCTTTATGGAGACTCGTATTGATGGTTTATGACATTAAATGAACTCTTGAAGGCTAGTTTTGATAATGGTGGCACTTTGGGTCTTAGGTCATTAATAAAATATGACTTAATAAGAATGAAATCCATACTCTAAAACTTGGTACTTAATGGCTAACTAAATGATTTGGGGAATGTAAAAATTGGAAGTTTTCAAAAGGAAAAGTTATGGTTTTCATAAATGATAATTTATGGATTACACACCTCCCTAAATCGCTATCATAAGGGAAGTTACGCACGTGTGGTGAAGCCCCCTGACTAATGAATGCAGGGTGGATATAGTCCCTAGGCCATATGGGCATTTATATTACTACGCTGGTTAGGGGATTCTGGGTGTGGTCCTGACTTTCCTGCAGGCAATATGTCCGCTTCCCGACACTGGTAGGTTCCCAGGTTGTCTTGTATAGATAGGCCCTGAAAGATGATAGCCATTTAGGGGTGCGTCCAGTGGGAAAACCCGGAGGGACGGTCTTAGATTCATTAAAGCAATTCATGATAATGAATTGTCTTTAATTACATTTCCTGGATGGAAGAAGGGAAATGGGATATGGTTTGGCTTCGGATACATTTCCCGTTTGAGAGGGAAATGGAAGCATATGGTATACAACAGTATTTTTATGCTAATAAAAATGACTTTTGATGGGATTTTATGGAAATGGTTAAAGCATTTTTATGTTAATAAAACTTGCTTTAAAAATGTAATTCTTCCTGTATGGAAGAAAGTAAATAAAATTGGTAAAGTGGTTGTATAAATGAGATTATATGGTAACCATTTGATAAAATGTTGTACCATTTACGTATATTCCTAAGAAAGAAATAGGAATGGTGCATGTAGAGTTATGAGATTTAAATGGTAAACATTTGATAAAATGTTGTACCATTTATATACATTCCTAAAGGAAGAAATGGGAATGATGGTTTAGATGGTGAATGGGTTTCTTTATGTTTTCTTGAGTAGCTGTAGATGGTTTCTCATATATATATATATTAATTATGTGCTAAGGGTCTAATGGATCTCGACGATCAACCTTGCCTAAGTAGTAGTGTATGGGGGGGGGGGGGTTCCTTGTTTGGATTTCGCTTTGCGAGACACCCCACGCACGAATAGGGCATAGTGTTGAGACTAGGGAGAAACTTAGCCCTTAGCACTATGATAAAAGAAATTTAAATCAGATGATTATATTCATCAATATTTTACTTAGGGTCTAATGGATCTCGACGATCAACCTTGCCTAAGTAGTAGTGTATCGGGGGGGTTCCTTGTTTGGATTTCGCTTTGCGAGACACCCCACGCACGAAACTGTCATGCATTTTAGTCACATGGGAATCATATCAAACCGGACCCTGACCCGTATATATTTCTTTGTTTCTGCATATACTCTTTGCCGTACAGGTGCTCTTCTGCATGGACACCCGAGTTTGCATTTCCATTCTTGTTGTTATGGAGCTAGAGCATATTGTGGATGTTGTAGGTTAATTTTATTAGACGCCTCTATCTATTGCAGTCTAGTTATGTTCAGTTTAAATTACTCGGGCGTGTTGCCCAAGTGTTGCACTCATTTATTATATTATAAATATTGAAATGTAATACTCGGTGTAATTATTTGTATTGGTTTGTTCACCGAAAGCTTATTCGGTGATTAAATTATTTCATTGTCACTCTTTATTCATCGGTTTTTGATATCCACCGTTTTTACTAATGGGATTGTCTGAGTGTTTTTCTTTTACTTGAAAATTCTTTTACATTGACAATCCGTTTCCTAAAACGATTGGTGGTTATCTCGTACTATTATTTTTAATCGACAGTGATGCTGAGAATGGACCATCTATGATTCCTGTGATTATTAGAGTATTGGGCTGGCCACCTATTATTTTAGTAGGCGGGTTGTCACAGATGGTATCAGAGCATTAGGTTCTAGAGTCCTTAGGAAACTGTGCGGATGTATTTCGCTTTCAGCGTTACTTTTGATTTGATATAGAGCCCTACGATTAAGTCCGTTGATTTATCTGGTGAGAATTCGTTCTCCAGCTACGAGAGGAGAACCCCGAAAATCTTTTGCGCGTTCGCGTGAGATTCGTAAGTTGTCGAATGTAGGGCGTCAAGGAAGGCCGTGATGAAAGCGTCGTGAGACGGGATTTCTAAGAGCTGTAAGTAGTAGTCGGGAATGAGGGATACTTTAGAAGTCGCTCCCTTTGTAGCACTATTTTATATTGCTACGTGACTACTAAATACAGTAGGTATAGTTTTCTAAGTGCCGCTGCCAGAAGAAAGTGGTATTTAGCTTGGGATTCCAAGCGACGTTGAATTGGAGATGATGGGTCCTTGATAGGGACCATATGTTGGAGCCAAGTTAGATTGAGGAAGTGTAATCTCATTTGGTGAGAATGTAAGGCCTGAGAGTTTTGTCTTAGAATGGGGTATAGAAGTGCCCAGGTGTGAAGATTGGAGGAAAATCTTCCACCCAAATGGAGTAAGGTTAAGTGGCGGAAAAGATAGTCGCCTTATATTGGTGGCGCAAGAAGTTTTGCCCATAGAGGAACCCGTTAGAGGTTTTCAACAACGAGTTTCTTCCAGAAGTTAGGAGTGATGAGAAAGTATATTTTCAAGTATTCACGCAAGGTTTGGGTAGAGGCCGACAGTGAATAAGGAGTGTTACGGTCAAGGAAACTGTGCACCGAAATAAGGAGGGTACAAGGAAGAGAGAGCCTTTTCATTGGAAGTGATAGGCTCACCAGTAAGTGTTGTTAACACTTTAGGAGAAGTGTTGTTCATGAGACCCCATCAGTGAACCTCCACCCGGGAAAGGACTCACTGAACTAGGCCGGGGAGGCTGGTAAAATGTTCTCCTTGCTGAAGAAGTTAAGGGAACTATGTGAGAAAATCTCTAAGGTAGCTAGAGATGGAGGGTAGCTAGAGATGGAGGTAGATTGGTTCGGGTGAAACTAGAATATGTGTCTAGGAACCATTGGTAGTGGCCAAGGAGATTGACAATTATATTAGCGAAAATTTCCACCGTAGTTGAGGATGGAGCATTTCCTTATGATACGATGGAGTAGTATTGTCTTCACCCTAAATTCGGGTGTGTATATTGAGCTTGGGGTAGTGTATCAATATGGCTTCCATGATAGGGAAGTACTATATTTTCTTTCACTCGTTATGGGGCGAGTGATGAGATGTGTGGTGTGTGCTACTTGTATTATAAGTAATATACGAGTAGAGATATTCTTGGATGGGTTGGTGCGATAGCGAGCGAATAAATCGCGAGGCTACCCTATTTCTAGTTCTAGAGAAGGACTAGTTGTTCTATAATATCTCTCCTGGATGCAGGTTGAGACTTTATAGAGGTGGTTTACGGTGTGTAGTTAGTTTTCATTTTATTTTATTTTATTTTTCTTGCTTTATTTGTTTTTGATTGCTTGTTTGCTCTGTTTGCCTTGCTTGTGTATGATGTTGCCTGATCTCCATGGCCAACTAGTTAAGGGGATTGTGTGGAGGTGTTCCTTGTTTGGATTTCTCTTCGGAGAGACTCTCCACGCATGAACCTTAACGATGTTGGGAGTGGAGAGATGCGCATTTTCTTTTCTTTTATTTTCCTTCTTTACTTTTCTGTTGGTAAGGATGCTGGGTTGGAAAGGTTTAGCCAGGAATCACGTAAATAAGTGATTGGAAGGCTAAGTTATAGTGCGTGATATGAGCACTGTGATAGTTTTCCTCTCATAGATGTGGGGGAGACTAAGATATGAAGTCTGATAGAGACTTATATGTTACGCCTTAATGAGAAGGCCATTTATAAAAGATGTATGTATGTATATTGGGATAAAGTGTCAGTGGCATTTTACAGAAAGTAAATTCCAGGTTAGAAAATTTTTAAGTTGTTTGATATGGTAGGACTTAGAAGTAGAAGAGTATTAGTAGAGTTTTAAGTTAGGATTCTAGCGATCCCGATCATGTGTCTTAGACCATTACCTCTCGACGACCGACGATGTGAGGTAGTAGTGTAATGGGAGGGTTCCTTATTTGGATTTCGCCTCGGTGAGACGTCCCACGCACGAAACCGAGCGAATGTCGGGAGTTAGGAAAGGTCTTGGACACTAGGGATATAATTAGGATTTGGTCCCTAGAACGAAGAAGTATAGGATCTTGAGTGATTCGAAGAAATAGTCCATTGATGGTGGGGGCCTTTTCTAGATAGAGCGTTACGTCAGTAACCTATATTTCGAGGGGTTAAAGCATGAGTTGACTTCTACTCCTGCGCTCGTGTCGTTATGATCGAAAGGGGATGTAACGAACGAGTCTCTGCCAGGAACGGGAAGTATTAATACAGGGGCATGGACCCATTATTTATGCGTCTCACCGACTTAAACTCCGTGACAAGTATTATCCCCCGCTTGATGTAGAGTTCGTAGCGGTAGTATTTGCCTTAGAGAATAGAGGCACTACTTCCTGGGCAGGAATTATCTTCTTTTCACAAACGAGAAGCTGGAGTTCTTAAAAGACTATCAATTGGTTATTTCCCTTTCTCTAAGGAAATGCGGATTTGGCAGTTGATGCGCCGAGTAGGAAATTCGTCGGAGAGTTTTGTTATGCCAAACGGAACGAGTCGAATCGAGGGAACGCTATAGTAAGAGCGTTCATGTCTAGGACTGACCAATTCACCTACTAGTGGTAAGAGACTAGTGGTGGAATGAGGAAGGATGGGAGTAGTAGCTTTTCAAAATCGAATTTTCGCACAATAGTTCGGATCGTTTCTTATAAAGGAATGGTGTCTTGTGATGACCGTAGTTCAATTCCAAATGGGGACGAAGCGCTACCGAAGGGTTTGTTACGAATGATAAAACAATAGTTCGTACGGTATACTCTTTATATGGTTATGGGTTATGCCTTAATTTTGAGGGCAAAATTCCCCTTTAAGGGGGGGAGTATGTAACAACCCAGATTTTTGGAACGGCTATTTTATATTATTTTGCCTGATGGGCTAATTTTATAAAATAGGGGATGTTGGAGTAAATACTGTTTCCCACGATATTTAGGGAAAATATTTACTATGTTTTGTCTATTTACCGTATGAGAAGGTAAATAGCATCATGTTGTGTATTACTGCGTCGTTATATGTAAAACGACGGTTATGACCTGTATATAAAATTGGATAAAATTAATGAAATAAAATGAACATAGAACATAAAATTTGTTCACATTTTCCCGAATGCCAAAATAGGGGGTGCGGTTGTTTTTAGAATGGTCGAGATAGTCGAAATAAGTGCCAAGTTGTATTTTGGAGTTTCGGGCACTTTTAACGCGTTATGACTCAATTAAGTGTATACGAGTCATTTTAATGGAGTATTAGGAATTAAAAGAGGGTATTTTTGTTTTATAACCCGTTTAAGTCCCCCACCCCTTTTTCTTTCTTCATTTGTGAGAAAAGCCAAAGGAGAGAGAGAGAGAGAGAGAGATAGAGAGAGAGAGAGAGAGAGTTGGGAGAAATGGAGAGGAAGAGAGAAAAATGGAAGATTTGGGCCAGATTTCATCGCTACCGGAGGTGGATCAGAGACTACGAACCTCGAGGCAAGTTTCTTACTTGCTAGATGTGGTTTAATGTGATAGAATGCATGTTTAGTTAAGTTTTGGGAGATTTAAACCATAAATTTGGTTTTGTTGATTTTGATGATTAAACCCTAAATTCTTGATTTTAATTTGATTTGAGGACAAATTTGTAGTTATAAATGGTGTATAAATGAATTGGGTTGAATTGTTGTTGTTGATGTTGGGAAGAATCAAGGGTTTGAGGGTTTGGGGGCTTTAGGGTTCAAACAACCCGTAGCCTAAACTTGGAAATTTTGCAGAACCGAATCGATTCGACTCAAGCGAATCAATTCGGTAAGAGGGAAAGTGTCAGGTCTGGGTTGACCGAATCGATTCGGACCATTCGAATCGATTTGGGGTTATGCAGAATTCCAGGTTTTCTTGATCGAATCGATTCATACCTACCGAATAGATTCACGATGAGCCCGAATCGATTCGAACAGGGCGAATCGATTCCGAATTTCAGCATTTTTGGGATGTTTTTCTAGTTTAGTTTTTATCCCTTTTCTTTTAGGTCCAAGGTTTAGGAACCTTCCTTTGGGAAGTAATGGGGAGTCCTAGAGGGTTGTTTTGGGTAGACTAATGTCCTAGGCTAAAATAGGATAATCGGGCTTACCCGAGGGCTATTTTGTATAGGTTAATGTCCGAATGATATAGGAGGTTAACCTAAAGGTAAATTGGAAGTTAAAATACTAATGTTGAGCCTTTTGGGAGACGCTCCTTTATGGAGACTCGTATTGATGGTTTATGAGATTAAATGAACTCTTGAAGGCTAGTTTTGATAATGGTGGCACTTTGGGTCTTAGGTCATTAATAAAATATGACTTAATAAGAATGAAATCCATACTCTAAAACTTGGTACTTAATGGCTAACTAAATGATTTTGGGAATGTAAAAATTGGAAGTTTTCAAAAGGAAAAGTTATGGTTTTCATAAATGATAATTTATGGATTACACACCTCCCTAAATCGCTATCATAAGGGAAGTTGCGCACGTATGGTGAAGCCCCCTGACTAATGAATGCAGGGTGGATATATTCCCTAGGCCATATGGGCATTTATATTACTGCGCTGGTTAGGGGATTCTGGGTGTGGTCCTGACTTTCCTGCAGGCAATATGGCCACTTCTCGACGCTGGTAGGTTCCCAGGTTGTCTTGTATAGATAGGCCCTGGAAGATGATAGGCATTTAGGGGTGCGTCCAGTGGGAAAACCCGAAGGTACGGTCTTAGATTTATTAAAGCAATTCATGATAATGAATTGGCTTTAATTACATTTTCTGGATGGAAGAAGGGAAATGGGATATGGTTTGGCTTCGGATGCATTTCCCGTATGAGAGGGAAATGGAAGCATATGGTATACAAAAGTATTTTTATGCTAATAAAAATGACTTTTGATGGGATTTTATGGAAATGGTTAAAGCATTTTTATGTTAATAAAACTTGCTTTAAAAATGTAATTCTTCCTGTATGGAAGAAAGGAAATAAAATTGGTAAAGAGGTTGTATAAATGAGATTATATGGTATACATTTGATAAAATGTTGTACCATTTACGTATATTCCTAAGAAAGAAATAGGAATGGTGCATGTAGAGTTATGAGATTGAAATGGTAACCATTTGATAAAATGTTGTACCATTTATATACATTCCTAAAGGAAGAAATGGGAATGATAGTTTCGATGGTGAATGGGTTTCTTTATGTTTTCTTGAGTAGCTGTAGATGGTTTCTCACACACACACACACACACACACACACACACACACACATATATATATATATATATATATATATATATATATATATATATATTAATTATGTGCTAAGGGTCTAATGGATCTCGACGATCAACCTTGCCTAAGTAGTTGTGTATAGGGGGTTCCTTGTTTGGATTTCGCTTTGCGAGACACCCCACGCACGAATAGGGCATAGTGTTGAGACTAGGGAGAAACTTAGCCCTTAGCACTATGTTAAAAGAAATTTAAATCATATGATTATATTCATCAATATTGTACTTAGGGTCTAATGGATCTCGACGATCAACCTTGCCTAAGTAGTAATGTATCGGGGGGGTTCCTTGTTTGGATTTCGCTTTGCAAGACACCCCACGCACGAAAAAGGCATAGTGTTGAGATTGGGGAGAAATTAGCCCTTAGTACTCGGAGTTAACTAGAGCATCATCATGATATTACGCTAGGTTGTTTTAGACCGAGAAGTGAGAAATATTATTGTTAAGTGTGAAACTGTCATGCATTTTAGTCACATGAGAATCATATCAAATCGGGCCCTAACCCGTATATATTTCTTTGTTTTTGCATATACTCTTTGCCGTACAGGTGCTCTTCCGCATGGACACCCGAGTTTGCATTTCCATTCCTGTTGTTATGGAGCTACAGCATATTGCGGATGTACTAGCGCACGTGATTAATATGGTCAATCTTTCTATTATAACTTTTAAACCTTGGAGTTCTAAATTTCTTTTGGGGCTCTTGATCTTATATATCCCTAAAAAGGGGGACTACATTTGAGTGATGAGGACCGTCTTGGAAAATTCCTTGGTGTATATATCCCTACGATTGGCAGGGTGTTGATCCATCTATTTCTTTATTCCTGGTCGCGATGAGAACTCCTTCCTTGGTTAAAAGTTTTTCTCGCCTAAGGGTTAAGTGCCTCATGACGATGCTGGTGCTTGTCCCCATAGATCTCTCTCTCCATCCCTTCCAAATGTCGTTGGAGACACGTGTTTTCCTCCATTTGGAATTAACATGTAGCATTTTCTTGCTGATGGAGCTGTTGTTTACATGCATCGACCCGTCATGAGATCTGAGTGGATTTTGGATGCTCGTTGCTTTGTTCAGAGTTCATTTCTTGTCGGCAATAATGAGGGTGAGGGGTGCCTTGGCTCCTGTTGAGGTGGATCTTAGACCTAACCCTGTGCGCCGATACTCCACCCTGCTAATTGCCAGGAGAGATGCATTGTGGGGTTAAGACATGGATGTTTGTTGGCTTTAATAGATTTAGAGGGATTAAACTCGTTCTCCATGGACAACGCGAATTGTGAGAGCAATTATTTTACAAATAATTATCCTAAACAATTAATATCGAGGAGAAAGGAAATAATCTCACAAGATAGAAATTTATGTGGTTTGACAATGACCTACGTTCGCATGGTGTTTCCCTTTTCTTATTATACTTTTTGATTTGATAACAAGAATTACATGCACCCTTTTTCTGAGGTGAGGGTTATATTTATAGAGAGTGGATAGATGGAGCTGTATAAAACTCCTTCCTCATGTTGATTACGTCGTAGCTAGATTGCGCTCATCTCCTCCGAGATCCACGCTGGTGGAACTTATCCTGGGTTATCTCGTGTAACGTTTTTACCCAACTCATTGTGGGCCGGATTCTATTTGAACCCGAACTTATTTGGGCTGCTCGATTCATTTCCCACACTTTTTATGATGATTATTTAGATTAACAAGATCTAACATCTTTGTACTCAATGAATGAATTTGAAACATGCTAATCATGAATATCAACAAATATATACATACCAAATTCTCCCCGTTAAACATTAGATATCTTTAAGAGGAGGCACCCTAGGAGACCATGGAGAGAGGTCATTAAGAATTCAAGAGACTCGTGCTAATAACGTGTTGTAAAATATAGGGCACATATAGAATTTAGAGATATAAAAGAAATTTCTCACCTCTATTTATATTACATAGTAAGACATTATAAAAGATCCCTTCATTAATAAGGGATATAAGTGGACATACACTAATTATAGTACATAACTAAAGTTGACAGCGAAACACGGTGTCGACATTTGTCGCATTTTGACATAGCCACATGTACAAATCATTAATCATCTCCATCAATCCAACTTATGGTTTTTCCCTCTCCCGTCTACTAGGGATGGAAATTTTCTCCGAATTTTCGGGTCCCCGCGGTTACCCATAAAAAAATCCCCAAAAATTCGGTTATCGGGTCGGGTTTGGGGAGTGAAAAAATCCCCAAAAAATTTCGGGCCGATTTCGGGTATAACCTCGGGTCTCCACGGGGATACCCAATTTTTTAATATATAATAAAACATATATATATATATATATATATATATATATATATATATATATATATATATATATATATAAAAAGAGAGAGAGAGAGAGAGAGAGAGAGAGATCTTAAAAAAAAAGTAAACCCTAATCTCTCTTTTTACTCACGCCACTCTAACCTCTCTTCTCTCTCACTCTCTGCGAATCTGCCTCATGCCCTCATCCCCTATATGGGTTTTATTACTGATTCCTCATCCTCGCGCCAGTAAAGTCTCATCCTCACGCCGGTGCCGCTCCCTCATCCTCACGCCGGTAAAGTCTCTCTCTCTCTCTCCACTGTTACTGTGACGCCGACGTCGCTTCCTCATTTGCTTCTATTTAGCTCTTTGGAGTAGGGGTTTGTAAGGGAATAGCTCTGTAAAGCAGTTTAGATTATCTCATTAATTGTCTTAGAGTTTAGTTCTTCATGTTGATCTGCTAATTGCCTTAAGTTATGTACAATTATATTTGTGTCAATCATTGAATATCTTAAAATAATGTTATTGTACAATTATGTAGTTCATCATTGAATATTTCTTACTCTTATAAAGAACAAATGTTACTGTAATTTTTTTCATCCCCTTACTCTTGTAAAAGTTATGTTACGATTTCATCCCCTTAATTTTTTTTAGTTGTTTTTTAAGATTTTAGTTGTTTTTTTCATCCCCTTAATGTTTTTTTTGAAGTCTTTTAGATGTTTTTTTTCAGATGTTTTTTTTTTCCAGATTGATTTTAGATAAATCTAACATATATTTTTTAAAGATTTAACGGATAATTTTTTTCTTAATTTGTCCAGGTTAAAATGTCTACATCAATGGAGATTCCAACGCAATCGGGGGATGCACAATCAACTCCTCCAATAAACGAGGTAGCTTCTAATCAAACACCAATTAATATATTGGATGATGATAATGAAAATAGTGAGATTGAGTCCCATGACATCGATGTTACTAATGAAAATGGAAAACGACCTCGACGGTCATGGGTATGGGACCACTTTGATTTGAAAAAATCAATGGACAAGATAAAGCAATTTGTAGATATTGTGAAAAAAACTTGGGGGTTCAAGTAAAAATAGAACATCTCATTTGAGGGATCATTTTAAGTCTTATCCTCGACGAAAATCAATGGATATTAAACAAGTGATTTTAAATCAAACGCAGAGGCATGATGGAAAGACTCAACTTACTAATTATTCATTTGACCAAGAAGCGGTAAGAGATTCTTTTGCTAAAATGATCACTTTGCATGAGTATCCTCTTAGTATGTTTAAACATTAAGGGTTTAGAAACTATAGTAATTGTCTTCAACCAATGTTTAAGGTTCCATCTCGTAACACCGTAAAAAAGGATTTATTCAAAATTTACGGGTTTAAGAAAACTAAAACAATGGAGTTGTTTAGAAAGAATTGATGAAGATTTGCAATCACCACGGATATATGGACTTCCACTACCCAAAAGAGAGGATTTATGGGTATGACATCACACTTTATTAATGACTCCTGAAAATTGTAAAATCGGATTGTTAGGTAATTTTAGTGCTGTTATTAATTAAATAGTTGTGACACCCCGACTAATTAAATACCGGGTAGCTACTCCTTTATTAAATTAATACAAAATGCCAAGTTAGTTCAGTTCATAGCATCACTGTCGAAAACATTTCAATATAACTAACCACCTAGTATTTAAAAAGTGAGTTGTCCATTTTTTTATTAAATCCGATTAACATGCAACAAATGAATTAAGAAAAGTTAACATAACCAACAATATATTCAACATAGAGTAACCATCCAATAATAATGATTCTGGAGGAAAACTCCTCACAACAAACCGCATTCCGAAATAAATAAATACAAGGTCTGCATCACTAACATTAATTACAACCCAAAGTCTGAAATAACAGAATAAGTAAGATATCTCTAGAAGGAATTGGCGACATGCCCAACAAATGATAAAAACTGATAATGGAGTCAAGATCTGAAATGGAGGCGTCTACTGTCAAGGTCCTGTAACTTCCACAGCAGCTACAGCACGTCACCTGAATAGAACTCCTATGCATGGTGTCCTTGTGGCTGGGCACCTAAAAAGGTTTTTACAAAAATAGATTTGAAAGCAAACGGGTCAGAGCCCGAATGTGAAAATAATTTAAAAATATGCAAGTGTTTAATATCATTAAACAGTGAATATAAAGTACATGATAGTGTGTGCACTCACATGGGTTCATCACCTCTCAACTAATTGTGCACTCCTATCGTACCCGTACCTATTTCTAGTTGCTCCCATATCTATCTAGTCCAATGCTAAATCTAACATTTCTATATGATATCCAATTCAGATCCCAACATCTTCTAATTAATAGAGTATTGTACCTTATTACACAGTTTCCCCACTTTAGCACTACAATTTATTAGAAAACTTAAATTTTTACTTTACAAACCGTTGCTATTATTTATACTCACAATTATTCACGACAATTCATTTCAATCAATTAGTATAATATTCTCACAAAAAATATACAATACTAGCACCCCGAGACTAAGCTGAGGTGCACACATACTCTGCTATCAAATCCCGGTGCATTACGTACACGAGGACCACATATTTCGAATCTCTCAGGAAACGTTTCATTAACGACAATCACAAATAATGGAGGCGAACATAGTTCACATCACATGGATCACGCACATACCTACGCTCCCATGATCAGTAGACTTATTTAACTTCTCAATAAGTCCTTCTTTGACCTATGTCCTCGAGGTACCAATCTAAATCCCCCCCCCCCTTAGGCACACAAAGATTAGATGGCCCTAAATGAACGCCAACCTTCCATGATAGCAAGTACGGTAGGTATGTCATACACAGATAACTACATACACTAAGCATTCACACATCTTAGATATCACAATATTTCATTAGTGGTATACTTCTCGTTCTTATACCAACTCTGAGTTTTATACAAATCACAAGTCCCCGGTTTATATGTATTTTAAATTATCAATTATTCTCACTTCATGATTAGTTACTTGCTTCCCAATCCACAAATGACCTCCGGTTTAAGACACTATTCTAAGTTTTACTCCTCAATGTACCCCAATCTCCCAACTATACCCACTAGTTAAATAAGGGAAGGTTATCTCACCATTTAAATAAGTCTACGGGATACTAGATATCAAATCAGGTCAAAAAGGTCATTCTGTCAACTCGTTAGAAGTCTCGTTCGAACGAAATACCAACTCGTTAGAAGTCATACTGCCATCTCGTTAGATGTTCGTTCTAACGAGGTCGTTTGAACGACCTGGGTAGGTCTTTTAACGAGATGGCAGTTTCAGCCCACAAAATCCCAATTCCGTTTTTCCCAATTTTTCTCTCCTCTAAATCCACCATAAGACCATAAAAATTATGTTTTAACGTATATAAACCATTTCTAATCACCCTAGATCATTCCTTATCATATTTAAAGGGTCAAATCTTACAAATTATCATGGAATTAATATGAATCTTCAAATATTTCTCAAAACCCTATGAACATGAACTCCAAATTTTCTTATGCCTAATTACTCATCATAAATCCATTTTTAAATCGTCATATATAACTATTCAAGTATTAAATCAGTCCAATTATCATACTACATGCAAATCCTAACCCAAATTCAAGGTTTCTCCAACAAATTTCACGGGTTTTCTTCAAAAAGATCAATATAAGATAATTCTTACACTAAGCATGGAAAACATATTCAATGCATTAAAAATACTAAATCACTTACCTTAGATTGTTCTTCGGAATTTGATGTTGAAGGTTGAAGGTTGATCTCTCCCCTTTCTCTATAGATTTTCTCCCAAGGTTGAAGATGGTGGTTATGGGTTTTCTTTTGGGAACCTCTTCCAACTCTTCCTATAACTCCCGTAGCCCTCTAACTTGTCAAATGCTGATAATGGGCTTAGTGGGTTCCTAAATAATGTATAATTAACTCCTAAAATTCGTAGGCTTTACTCCCCAAAATTTCAAAATTACCAAAATACCCTTTTAAGTTGCCGGTATGGCCCAAAAATGCCCCGGGACCCAAACTAAACTCCCGGCTAGTGTTTTCTGAATATTTCGACCCTTCCGGACTCGTTGGCGCACTCAAAATGACCATTCGGTTGATAAAAATAAAATTCACTTTTTAATTCAAATAATTACATTTCCGACGCGACTGACACGCGCGTCCCAACTAAATTTCCCAAATTGTCGTATTTCAGTCTCGCGATAAATTTTAATATTTTCAATATTCATATATTGCCATATATACACTTCCTAACCAAATACCAACTCACATCTCGTTAGCATTTATATCCGGATTAATTCTCAATTAATTCACATTTAATTTAATTAATCCCTTTAATAAATATCAATAATATTACGGGGTATTACAATAGTACTGTTTTTTTTTAACTACATAGAGTTATTTTTTTTATGAAGTAGTGTTTTTTTGTGTTTGTAGGTTCATATATGTTCCATGCCCCCACACCGAGTACCTCTAATACTGAACATGTTAAGTCGGAGTTGGATTACTATTTGGAGGAGAGTGTTTTGCCTAGATCTGATGATTTTGATATATTGGCTTGGTGGAAGTCAAATGGTCTTAAGTACCCGACACTATTTGCTATAGCGAGGGATATTTTTGCCATTCCTGTATAAACTGTTGCTTCAGAGTCGACTTTTAGCACTAGTGGTAGATTTGTGAGCCCACATTATAGTAGACTTCATCCAAAGACTTTGGAAGCACTCATGTGTCAACAAAAGTGTGTCCCCAAAGAATAATTTCTTTTGAAATTTTGTATGTTGATTCTTATGAGAACTATTTAGGGCAGGGCTAAAGAGAAGTGGTTTGGAGACACCTTTTGGAAAGAAATAGTATTTATGTCTGGAGGATACACATGTCTGTGTTCCACACAAATAAGAAAACAACACATGCGATTCGTGTTCCACATATTTCTCACTAACTAGACAAAAAATTTAAATGTGCATACGTGTCATGTCCTCCACATAAGATACTATTTTTTTGAAGTGAAATACATTTCACTAAGTGTTCACGAATGATATGGGAACAAGTGCCATGTGTATTCAAATTGTGTCCCCCTATCATTTTGCAACTATTTATTATTTGCGATCCCAGGTCAATAGAGTTATTAGCAATAAAAAAATGATGTTTTAAATTATTAATCAGAATTGAAGTGCCTGTCAAAGTTTGTGGCTCAGGAGATGGATACTTTTATAATATTCCCAAAACGTGCCAAACAAACAATTAGAGGAGCCCTTACCGCAAACTTTTGTTGGACCTTTCTTATGTTCATATTTTCGCAGGCTTTAAGACTAAGAAAATATTATAGAAAACAAGAAACTTAGTTAACAAAACCGCCAAAATTCAAAATCAAAAGATCATATACACTTCCATTAGCCAAATCATGTCCTAGTCTTGTAATATCTACACGAAATTACAAACATTATCATGCTAATTGCACTAGAAAAAGCCAAAAGCCAATAATACTTGTCTAGCCTAGCTTCACTCATATCATCAGAGAACCAACTGGTCTTTCCCCCGGAGCTAGTGAAATTCTCAACCAAAGAAATAAGCAGTGCACTTACAAAGCTCCCCACCCCAAAAACACTTGTATACAGAGCTATCCCCATTGTTCTCATACTTACCGGTACTTCACTATAAAAAAACTCTTGCATCCCAACCACAGTAAAAATGTCTGAAATGCCCAAAAGAATATACTGAGGCAGCAGCCAAAATATACTCAATTGTACCTTTTCTGGTTCTGACCCTGAAATTTTGATGTATTTGCTAATCTCAAGTCTCTTGGTTTCAATAACAGCTGCAAACACCATGGCTATAATAGACAGAAACATTCCAATACCCATCCTCTGCAACACACTAATGCCTTTGTCGTTACGAGTGATAAATCGAGCAAGTGGGATGAAAAATGTGTCGTATAAAGGCATTAAAAGAATTATTGACACGGTAATTGCGCTTTGCAGCGTTGCTGGTGGGATCTTGAATTGGTTTCCGATGTTTCTCTTCATTGTCATTCCCTGTTTCGTGAAGAATGTCGCGGGCTGCTGGAAGATAACTGCAAACATTAGGAGCATTGTCCAAATTGGCAGCAGTCGAAGGACCACTTCGGCAATTTCTAAGATATAAATTCTTTTCTTGGAGTTGTCAGCCAAGCCCTCAGTCTCTTCATGATCTTGTTGACAGAGTGGTTTCTCTTGAAGCCTATAAACAAAATGTCCACATTAATCCCTCCACAATTTAAAAGATGAACTAATTCAACGGGTTTTGTACCAAGTTAATAATTCACAGAAGGGTATTCTAAACCACTGAGATAATTCAGGATTTTTTTGTTGCGAACAGCTCCGCTTGCAAATGAAATTGGCAGCATTTATAAGTGACACTTTGGCCTACATTACAAATACTTCAAATGATCTTGCGTAAAAACTGCAGTCTAAACAATTTTTTTGCCCTTAAAACTCAAACATAGCATACTCAAATCAATCAAGAAAATACTTACTCTAGCTCCACCACATGGGACTTTTTGCTTGACAAGCCAATTCTGCCCCACACAATTCTTGAAGCAGTCCCCTTGATGGTGTGAATAATTTTCTCAAATGATATTGCATCAACACGCTTGGCTTGCTTGTAAGCATAAAACCTTGTTCCACACGAAAATAGTACTATCGACATGACCATGGCGATCGAGGGAATGGCGAATCCTAATCCCCATCCGAAAGTATCTTGAATATAAGACATGAGAGAGACTCCCAAAAGGCTGCCACTACAAATGCCAAAGTACCACCATTGGAAGAACAAGCTCTTCTTGTCAGACTTTTTGTCATTTTTTGTACAAGGCAATTCATCTTCTTCTTCTAGTTGATCGGCTCCGAAGGCTTGTAAGGATGGGTTGTATCCACCTTGGCCTAGTGAAATCATATAAAGGGACATAAAAAGGGAAGAGGAGTTGGTTTTGATTGCGGGAGCCCAAGGCCATTTCATTGCTGTGGATGTCAATGCTAAGAGTCCCTGAATAAACAAGAGGAGGATACATCTTAAATCCCAAAGCTGAACTCACCTAACCCATATTGTTAGCCAGACATGAAAAGATGTAGTCAAGTTAAGAACATACATAAAAATCAAATCCAACCAATATATAAGTTTTTGCAACACAGCAATTGGATTATTACTTTTCTTCTCATTTCATTTCATTTCTTTTTCGTCCAAGAGTGAGACTTAAATTTTCTTGCCTAGATTAGTATTAATATTTTTTTGTCAATTTGTTATAAAAGGGGTTTACAATTTTAACTTGTAGGTAAAATGAACCAATAATTTTGATATTTCAATATTAGGAATCAAACCCTAATCTTTGGTATACAGTAATTAGTCGCAAGAAAGTAGATGTTTTTATAAAGAATTATAAAGTGTGCTTATTTAGGTATCAAAATTATTCTATATAATTAAAATTGAGAGCGGAACCCAGTTACGATATTTATCAGTTTTACATAGCGTCTCGTGGACAATTTTAATTAATGTAATTATTTAACAAAACTATTCATCTTCTTATATTTTAAAGGAATGGAGAGGAGGGGGTATGTTAGAAATATAAAAAGGCAGGGGAGGAAGTTAAAGGAGCTCTTTCATATGATTTTTATCATGTCTTTTGACTTACCCATAATTAATGTTTCCAACCATTATATCTTCGACCTATTTATTTCTAGAGCTTCTGCATTCTTAATCTCTTTTCGATCTCATGGTGTATCTATTCCATCTGTGCCCATCTAATTTCTCATGATCACCGTGATACAGATCCTCTCGGATATGAATCTCTTTTTCGTCTCTATATTTCTCTTTTATGTTCGTATATGAATCTTTTACTTCTTTCACGTTTTTACTCTTCCATTGACTTCAATTCAGGTTTCTCTCTCTCTCTCTCACACACACACACACACATTTCCTATTAAGCCCGTGTTTTTTATGTTTATATTTCTAAAGTGAATTCTTTATAATTTTTAGAAAAGTAGTTCTCAACGCCGTATTTTTTTATTGTCAATAACTACTTATTTATTTGCATATCAGGTGTTTGTTAATATGTCTCAATAATTCTAATTGGGTCTTCAAATTTAATCATTGGATCTTCAACAATATGAAGATCTATTTTAGATCCAAATTCTATTTTGTATGTGCTTTTCGGTCCTCTTTCTTCCTTATCACTGTCCTTAAGATATGTCCTACAACTTTTTTTGCATTTGTTTGTTTTGGTCAGAAAATAAGTTTAGTGTGTGGAATGTCAAAGGTTTATGCCTACATATTTTTGGAGGTTCATTGATATAATAAACTCTCTTTTATAATAAAATGTGCGAGCTTCCAATTACTTTGTTTTGCACTTTGTGGTGAGATTGATTATAAATAGGTATAACCTGAATTACAAGTTGTTTCTTTTTGAGTAAGAAACCATTTAACATATAAATTGAGTGTTTTTGCAATTGTACATCTCCGCACCTAGACGATGCGACATGATGTGCAAGTTTGGATAAAATTTTAAATAACGATGGTCATTCATAGGCTTGTGTTTCGGCGGAATCGGATCAAAAAATGCCTCTTCGGAAAAAATTTCAATTTTTTCGAAAATAAAATAACTATTATGATTTTCGATTCAATTTTTTCGAAAAAAAAAAAATCAAATTCGAAAAAATCAGAAAATCGGCAAAAACCGCCAAAAATCGAAAATTCGGAAAATATATTAAAAATTCAGAAATTTTGGAAATTCCAAAATTAAAAAAAAATAAATTTTCGATTACTCGAAATTCTCATTTTAAGAAATAAAGAAAATGGTTTAAGCCAATATGTAAATACATAAGGATTTGACCCATTTTTTCATTTGTGTAGAAGTTAGGAGGATACTCTCCTTTTATGAAGGACACTTTAGAGCCCTCTCACTCTCCCAACCGATGTGGGATATGAAAAACTTTCAAAAAATCGAAAAAATCGAAAATCGAAAATAATTCGGAAAAATCGGATCGGCATAGTTTTCCTAAAATCGAAAATTCAGAATTTTTTTCGATTTCCTATCTGATTTTTTTCGAAAAAATCAAAAAATCGGCCAACAAAATTTCATTCCAAATTCGAAAAAAATCGGATAAAAAATCGACAAAATCGAAAGTTCGAAAAAAAAAACAGCCCTAGTTATTCATCAAACGTACTCGATTAAATATGTCATTTTCCACTACAATAGAAAATTAAAAATGTGTAATGATATCTTAAGGTTTGTCCCTACAAAAGTGTTGGTTTTTGTAGAATTGGAATTTAACGTGGGATACAAAAGAATGTTTTTGTGTTTTTGGTTGTTGATGTGGTTGTTTGTGTTGAAGAATGTGATTCTTTAATTTTTCGATTTTTATTATAATTATTTATTTATAAGATAAATGTAGTGTTCATGTTGATTGTATGTTCAATTAAATCAAGATGAATTTTCTTTCTTCTTTTATTTTAATTTGTAATTTTTTTATTCATGTGTTGGATTTTATTGTTGATGTTGGTTATAAAAAAAAACTATCTACTTTATGTTTCAACTTTTTAGTTTTGATAAAATTTTAAGTGGGACATAAATTTATTTATATTAAAAAATTAAATTAGATCTGCGCATCGAGCGAATTACTTACTAGTGATAATAATAAAAAAGATGCATAAATATGTATCTTATTAATTATAGGTCAATTTTTTTCCCATTATTTTCAAATTTGTATCATAACCCGATTTCTACTTTGGCACTTTACAGATTACTTAACGCTAAAATAAAAAATATTAATATTGTTATATGGTTCTCCACAGGCACTTTTAGCCGCAAATTCAGAGTTTTCATGATTGAAAGTTAAGGTATTAAATATTTTTTATCTATCTTCTAGAGTAATAATATATATATATATATATATATATATATATATATATATATATAGAGAGAGAGAGAGAGAGAGAGAGAGAGAGAGAGAGAGAGAGAGAGAGAGAGCGGTTTTTATGCATACCCCAATTTGCATATCGTTGGGAGGGACCATTTTTTATAAAATAGTAAAAAAATATTTTTAAGCTAATTTTTTTTTTATGATTTTTAAACATTTCAATAGGACCATAAAATATTTTTTAATTTAAATGAATTTTTTTGCTATTTCAAAAAAATCGGTCAAACTTTATTAGTTTTTAACAACTTAAAAATAACTAAAAAAGCTGACAAAGTTTGACCAATTTTTTTAAAATAGCAAAACAATCCATATTGAGTTGATTTTTTTTCATGGTCCTACTGAAATGTTTAAAAACCATTTAAAAGAAAATCAGCCCAAAATTATTTTTTTTACTATTTTAAAAAAATGCTCTGCACGAAGGGTATACAAACTGAATATGCATGAGATTCTTTTTGTGTGTGTGTGTGTGTGTATATATATATATATATATATAGATAGATATAGATATATATATATATTATTGTATTTATTTTGAATTGAAAATAGTCTTTATATATAAATCTGCAAATAAGTCACCAAGATATACCGACCAAATTAGCTGTCCTTATTTTTTGTTAGCTCATACCAAATTATTAGTTAAGGTCGATGAACCTTTTAAGTTTTAACCTAATGTTGGGATAGACTTAAAAATTTAAGTATGTACATTAATACTTCACGAACCGGATATAATATGTGCCATTATTACCTTAATTTTTTTGTTAACGAATGTTAATTCTCGTGTCAATCTGTGTGCATTACGTGACTAATTCTTTTTATAAAATATTCACAAAAAACTGCTGGCGCAGATTGTTATAAATAAGGTATTTTTAGCAGTTTTTTGTAAATTTTTTTAAAAATAGCTACAAAATATGTTTTGACCTAATTTTTTGCATATGGGTTGATTGGAAGGTTAATTTCAAAGGAAAATATAAAATTTGAAAAAAAAAAAGTTTTTTAGGCCCTAGAATTAAGTGTGATGCACGGGTGATGTATAGAGCATGATGTACTATAGCGTCTCTCTCTCTCTCTCTCTCTCTCTCTCTCTCTCTCTCTCTCTCTATATATATATATATATATATATATATATATATATAGTCCTGCTCTTGTGCCCGCATTTTAAGAATGCGGAACGGACATGTGTCACCTAATGGTGCGCCTAAAAATTATCGCATAAATTATAGGCAGACTCTCTCTCTTTTCTAGGGTCACCGTCAGGTGACACATGTCTGGTTCCCACTCATAAAATGTAAACTAATCCGCACAAGAAAATGCGAAACGGACATGTGTCACCTAATGGTGCGCCTAAAAATTATCGCCTAAATTATAGGCACACTCTCTCTCTTTTCTGGGGTCACCGCTAGGTGACACATGTCTGGTCCGCACTCATAAAATGCGAACTAATCCGCACAAGAGCAGGACTGTGTGTGTGTGTGTGTATATATATATATATATATATATATATATATATATATATAAAGAGAGAGAGAAAGAGAGAGTCACGCTCAAGTGCACACTAAGTTTGCACATCATTTTTTTAAAATAGTAAAAAAAAAATAATTAGTTTATTTTTTTATCTGATATTTAAGCATTTCAACGGACCCATGTAAAAAAAATCAGTTCAAAAAAACTTTTTTTTGCTATTTTAAAAAAATCGGTCAAACTTTTGCATCTTTTAAGCACTTTAAAAGCTGCGAAAGTTTGACCAATTTTTTAAAAATAGAAAAAAAAAATTGAGTTGATTTTTTTTACATGGGTCCGTTGAAATGTTTAAATATCACATAAAAAAAATCAACTCATAAATATTTTTTTTAATGCTTTAAAAAAGATGATGTGCGTCAGTACTCTCTCTCTCTCTCTCTCTCTCTCTCTCTCTCTCTATATATATATATATATATATATATATATATATATATATATATATATATATATATATATATACATATATTGTTAACGAATGTTAATTCCTATATCAGCTTGAGTGCAGTACGAGACTAATCTCTTCTCCTTGTAGTAAATTCTTATAGAGATTTGGATTGGAGAGCTATAGACAACAAACCTAAGGTCTAACCAAATGAGCTAACCTTAGGATTATACCATAATTGCCTTAATTGGGAGAAAAGTCACAATTTATAATCGGTATAAGGTCTGACGGTTTCATTATGTGTTGGTTCCGACTTATACCAAAATAAATCAAAAGTATATGTAATTCATATTTCATATTCGAATGACGATATATTATTTTTCGTGATCTCCCACAACAGTCCTATACATGTAAGCACCCTAGGTGTTTGGTATTAACATACCAAAAAAAAAATAAAATTGAGAGGGAGAATCATTCTTCAATCTTTTCTCTAGTTGTGTTCTTAAAGATTAAGAACAGGGGTTTTCAACTATTTCAGATTACATAATTAAATGCGAATCTTTGATCGTGTTCTTTTATTTGGCTCACCACAACGAGATGTAAAGATATAATTTTAATAGAGAATTAAGATAAAGGTCATGTTCCTTCCTATATTTAGATTTTTAGGATAATTCTTTTCAAATTTATAAATCTAGTCCTTGTGGTACAATAGCATTTATAAATTTAGTCCCTGTGGTACAATACCCTTTATTTTTTTGGTCCGCCCCAGCGGCTCCATTTTTCACCATTTTTCATGGTGTTTTTAGTACAGGGACTAAATTTATAAAATTTTATGGAGTGTCCAATTTTTATACACTTTAAGCATTATGATGACCTTTTCCCAAAATTCCCTAATTTTAAAGGTTAATTACACTTTTCTCCTGAATTTTATCACACATTTTCACTTTACTACTCAAATGTTGATTTTAGACATTTACCCCCGAACTTTCTAAACGATTACAAGTAACCCTCCATCGTTGATACTGTTAGTTTTTTTTATGGAAAAGCGGATCATGTGCCATGCACACGAGGGTATCTTTGTCCAAACCAATATAAAAGATTTAAATACATTAAAAATACAGAATGAATCATTTAAAAATCTGAAAATTATTGAAAAATAGTTATAAAAAAAATAGAAATTATAGAAAATATATTTAAAATGGTGAAAACCTTAAAACAAATATAAATTACAAAAAAAAATTCACAAAATAGTATTTTTTTTTTCCAATAAAATCTACAAATAATAGTAAAAATATTTCAAAATTTATAGAAAAACAAATAAAAATCCAAAAATAATAAAAAAATATTTTCAAAGTATGAAAATTATAAAAAAACACTAATATATCCGAAAATAATGAAAAAGTTAAAAATTACAAAAGTTACAAAAAATAATATAAAAATATGGAAGCTACTAAATATTTATTAAAAATCATAAAAATAAAAATATATATACTTTAAAATTTGGAATGTGACATATGATAATTTAAAAATAAAAAAAAATTATAGAAAAATAATTTTAAAAAACTGGAAACAACTCAATACATTTTAAAAATCCATAAATATATTAAAATATGATAATGGAAAAAAAAATATGCATAAACTCGAAATATTACAGAAAAAATAAATTTCCATGGAAAAAACTTTTTTACACAAAATAAAATTATTTTCAACAATTTTTTTCCATCTAATATTTTTTTTCCAACCAAACAAAAAATAATTCCCCGAAAAAACAATTGATTAAAAAAAATTATTTAAGTCAAAAACTATAATTTCTAGGAAAAAACTTTTTTTCCACCAAATAAAATGATTTCCACCCCAAAAATGATTCAAAAAAAAAATTCTAGCAAAGAAAAAAAAATGATTTCACAAAGAAAAAAATGATTTCAGTTTAAAAACCTATTGATATAAAAAAATAATTGATTTTCCTTAAAAAAAATCCCCCAAAAAACTGTTTTACACCAAATAAAACGATTTTCAACAAAAAACAAATTGTCTTCCACCAAAAAAATGATTTTCAACAACAAGAAAAATAATTTCTAGCAAAAATTAAAAAAAAAATGTGGAAAAAAATAAAGTCAAAAAAATCTTGAAAAAAAAGAGTCGAAAACAAGTTGAAAAATAAAAAAAAAATCTCCAAGCTTCTATTTCAAGCCCCCAATACTCAATCTAACAAATGCAAGAGAAAAAAAATTACCTTATCCTTCAATGATTTTCCTTCTCCTCCATTCTCATCAAACCCACAACAAATGCAAGAGAAAAAAAACTCAATAAGCATTCCAAAAGTCTCACAAAAAATCAACAAAAGAAAAACTCAATACCTCTTTCAAACCCACAAAAAATCCATCGAGACGTCTGCTTGTTCATGCGTATGTGCACGCATAAATTTGTGCATGTTCGTATGTGTTTGTGTGTGTGTGTAGAGAGAGAGAGAGAGAGAGAGAGAGAGAGAGAACAAGATAAAGAAAGAAGAAAATGCAATCATGGAAGTTCCATAAGTGAAAGAGGTTAAAAGATGGGTAAGTTCCATAAGGAAAGGGTGTTTTTAAATGCACTTGTTTATTCAATCACCAACACCCGATTTACTCATTTAGAGTTTAGAAGAATATAAGGATACAATTACGATCCTACCCCTTTTTTAACCCACCGGTAGAAAACACAATCCTAACAAACCTAGGCTCATTGCGAGCACCAAAAGCAAGAGGGGGTGAAATAGAAACTGGTTATATTACTTTATCTTTCAAAACAAAATCATTAAATTGATCTTTTAACAAGAAACCATTGAATCAATACTTCATACAACCATTTGCGAAACAAGACAACAAAATCATTCTCATCTAAACCAAAACTTCTAAAATCATTTGATGAAACTTAATATATGTGAACTGCTTGACTGTCCAGTTGACATTTATTCCCCAAAATCTGATCAGACAACCAATGTTAATATCAATACATATGTGAGACATAATTTCGTATAAACATAAGTTGATCTATTGTAAGAGAATCTTGCTACTGTTGTCCGGTAGTATCAATAAGTTTTTTTTAAATGTTTGGTTAAAGTGAGAAAGTGGTTCTATTAAACGCTCTCACACACCAAACCCATACATGCCAAAATATATTTTCATCTACATCTTTCTATCTCCAAAGAACTATCTAGTGAAATCACAAAAACAAACCCAGTTGATTTGATTTGGTGTTAAAAAAACACCACCAAGCACCATACACATTATATCTCCTCAATTGATATTTGACGAGAGAGACGATGGAAAAAGAGGTTTTGTTGAACTACATTTGGGTATTAGTCGGAAAGACATCTTTGGTATGAATATGCCTTTTTTGCCTTTTTTTTTATAAACCACGGTTGGGAGGGTTGTTAAGTGATTACGAGCCCAAATAGGTAGGATAATTAAGTGTCGGTGGCTATTAATAGAATAATCTGGTGTAAATAAACACACCCTAAGGAAAAGATGGGTTTCTTAACTCTAAGAGGTTAAAAGACAACAATATCCCTTTAAAAAGTCACGTGATAGTGACATGTCATTTTTCGTCAACTTTAAAAGTTGAGTAATTTAGTCTACAAATTTTTTGATAAAGTGAAAATAAATACAAATTTAAAAAATAAATGTAATTAACCTTAATCAATATAATTGATTAGAAATATTAATATATATGTCATGATAATATGTGTCCTAAAAATATACATTTAGAATAAAAAAAATAGAAATAAAATTCTAACATATAATTAGTAGAAGGCAAATGTTCATTTATAAATTTGGTACTTATTATTTTAATGCTCAAAACATTTGTCAATCACTTACCATATATTAGTTTTATGTTTGGGTTAATAAGATATGTCATGAAACAATCGCCACACATTAATTAAACCCAAATTAACAACTCACAAACTACAACACACATCGATATAAACCTTAATCCAAATTGACATCTCAAAGACAACAAAACACGTGAATTGATACACTATAAGAATGTCAATTTGATTTTGGAGATGAACATCTAAGGGTGTGTTTGACAAACAAGATGAAAAATAAGCGTTTAAGAGTCAATTTCAATGGAATTGAAAACTTGAAAATATTTTTCATGAAAAAAATTAGTTGGTATTATTTGATTGCAATTGTTTTCCAGGTGGATAATATTTTATTTTCCATCTTTAATGTGTTTGATTCCTAATATTTTCCATAGAAAAAAATTACATATGGTCCAATCGGTCCAGAATCATCTTTTATGTGTTTATAAATTATATTTCACCCCAAATAATTAAGGGACATATACCAAATAGTCCCTTAATTAAATAATAGGTGTCGATTTTAAAAAATATGTATTTATGTTAGAGAGTATTCGGGAATTGACACAATAATTAAAACACTCAAAAAATAAAAAATAAAAACGGAAAATGCATAAAAAAACAACGAAAATTAATTTAAAACAATAATAAACAAAATCTAGAAAATGCCAAGAAAATTATTTAAAAACACGAAAATGTAAAAAAAAAATTCAATAAAAACATAATATCAAGTTATAAATTAAAACGCAAATAATATTTAAAAATAGAAAATAAATAAAAAAAAGTAGAAAAAAAATATAAAAAGGAGGAAAATAATAAAAATCCCACAAAATTAATAAAAATAACAGAAAATTAATAAAAATAACTAGAAAATTTAAAAAACACAAAAATGAATAAAAACCTAGGAAAAAAATATTAACCCCACAATGAATTAGTAAATATCTGGGTGTTTTTTTAAAATTAATTATGCGGTTAGTATTTATTCATTTTTTTCATTATTTTTAGGTTTTTTTTTTATTTTTTGTTTTAAATTTTTTTGTTCTTTTTCCTTAATTAATAATTTTTTGACTTTTTAAATTTTTTTGGGTGTTTTTTAAAATTGATTAGTGGGTTAATATTTATTTTCTAATTTTATTCATTTTCTGTATTTTTTTCATTATTTTTGGCTTTGTATTGATTTCTTTTTTTTAAAAAAAATTCTGAGCATTTTGTTTTAATTTTCTGTTATTTGTTTTGTTAATTAATAAATTTCTAGTTTTTTTTTTAAATTAATTCTGGGGCTAATATTTCTTTTCTATTTTTTTTATTCATTCCTTGTATTTTTTTCAGTATTTTTTTATTTTAATTATTTATTTTTTTAATTTTTTCATCTTTTTTTAGTTAATAAATTTCTGACTTTTTATTAAATTCCTCGGTGTTTTTTTATATTAATTCTGAGGTTTGCATTTTATTTATGTTTTTTTATTCATTTTCTGTATTTTTTCATTATTTTTTTTAAAATTTTTTCTTGCTTTTTTTAATTTTCTGTTATTTATTTTCTTAATTAATAAATTTTGACTTTTTAATAAATTAGTGGGTGTTTTTTTAAAATTAATTATGGGGTTTATATTTATTTTCTATATTTTTTTCCATTTTTTTGTTTTTATTATTTTCTGTATTTTTTTTTATTTTCTGTTATTTATTTTCTTAATTAGTAAATTTATGACTTTTTAATAAATTTCTGGGCTTTTTAAAAAAATAATTATAGGGTTAATATTTATTTTCTATTTTTTATTCACTTTTTGTATTTTTTCATTATTTTGTGATTTTTATTTATTTTCTGATTTTTTTATCAATTTTTTTGATCTGAGAGTTTTTTTCTTGAAAAATGAATAACAAAGTGAGAGGAGGAATTTTACTTTCAACTTTTTGTGAAAAAAGTGATTATGTAACTTGTTTTATAAAAATTAATTCCATAAAAAATTTTATTAATCAAACAAACAAAAGATGAAAAATAACTCTAGATATCATATTTTTCATTAAAAATTGATGTTATCAAACACATCCTGATTACTTTTAGAGTTATACTCGTCACGGGTCTAGATTAAACAGCCCATATTGAGGAACAACTAACGTGTCACGCCTGCGTTAGTTTGCGTTTTTGATACATTTCAGAAGTTGCCCCTTCTAACATTATCTTTAACCTTAGGGACCTACTCTATATACTTTTTGGAGGTAACGTCCCTCACGCAAGTCCTTCATAGAAACCGTCTTTCAGTTTTTTAGACGCACCAAGAAAGCATCGTCATTACCCAACAATATTACTCGCAATAATGCATCCAAAAGTTTATAGCATGGAGCAATGAGTCATCCAATAACTGAAAATATAAAAAGATGAATAGAAGATAAATATATAGACTTCAAACGTATTATATATAAGACATTCATATGTTGTATATTTAGTATCACTTGAATATTACACGTAACACTGTATCAAAACAATAAATATAGAGACCCTTTGGGTTATTGCTTTGAAGGCAGCTTTTTTCTGATTTTGCGAGCTACTTTTGAAGTAAATACAAAAAATTGTAACTACTTGTTAACAAATCAACATTTTTGGTGTGATAAAAAAAGAGAGACACAGACGGAAAAAACATGTCATAAAGTTCATACTTTACTGGATTATTTGGCATGGATCGTATAGCTCAAGAAAATTAAAGTTTGCATAATAAAAGAAGTGCAACTCACGTCAGCATAAAGGATTGAAGAAAATATAAGAAGTGCAACTCACCGTACCCAAACTCGAATATAAACTTGTTGGTCTTCCTCAAATTAGGATTAACATGACTCTTTCGTGTGACTCAATTGAAATATGGATAATTATGTAATGAACTCCACAAATTTTAATAAATTATTATTTTTTAACCAACATCATTTCATATTGTGTCAAGGTCTGTTCAACAAATTTAACTCTTCCAAACCATACACCGCACTACCTTAAAACGGCAAAACCAGCCTTTGGGCGCTGTTGTGCAGTGGCTGTTTGAGAGAGAGACAGAGAGAGAGAGAGAGAGAGAGAGGTTGAAGTAAAGGAGGTACTCAACAGCGAAAAGAGAAATGAGGACCATTGATATCAGAAAGCTAATTATAGTCTTCTGTTATCCAACGGATGGTTTTCTCTTTTCACATTTTTCCATTGCTCCATCTAGGTTGAAGTTTCATGCTTGTATCAAGAGCAATAAGAACTGACTGATAAGCGCTATAATAAGATGTAAGGGTTTTGAAAAACAATTGGGGTTTACGGGTTGTGAGCTTATGATGGTGTTTTATCTTCGTCTTCTCTATATAAAAAATATGTATTCATGTTAAGTTCACTCTATTTTTTTTATCATTATTATATTTGTTTTGTTGAGGTTATTTTGTTTTTGAATTTCTTTTACTGGGCAAATACAAGAAGTGCAACTCACCCCAGCATAGAGGATTGAAGAAACTATGATGGTGGAATATCGATCCCAGTAGGAGTCAACAAGGGGCGCCACCAATAGAGGCAGCATGGAAGTAAACCCGCACCAGCTATTCACGGTCTTGGCCGCGGCTGAGTTGCTCATCTTCAGTACATCTGTTAAATATGTCACCAAATTTGACGCCACTCCCTTGAATGCAAACCTCTCCATACCAGCTATCACTATTACATCCACAAAATACTTTAAACAAAATGCTATTGAAAAACAACACAAATAAAGATAAACCATGCTGAAAACAGTCTTACCTATGAGGAGAATACATGGCTTGTTGAGTCTCCTTGTTCTTTCTCCTCCGGTCATAATAGTCAGGCTAAATTTAATGGACTACAAGATGAGAAGGATGATAAGCAAAATGGAATATGAAAACGTAAACTATGCGGTCATCTCTGCGTGTACACTCAATCAATCAATATTGTTTCGCTCCATGACCAAAACACATTGTACTAGTCTCCATCTTTTCTCAAAGTATATATTAGTGCCACTAATGGATGTCGATGTTAAATATGCATTAAAGTTTGATTGTCTCTTGTTTTAATGGACACTGGACAATCACTAAGGAGACCCTTTGAAAAGTTGTTGGCTTTACTATATATGTATATATATATATAGAGAGAGAGAGAGAGAGTGAGGAAGAGAGGGGAAAAGGCACTGTAATTGGCACTGTGAAGTCATATAAGGATGGTTATGATCAAGTATGTCGACATGCTACGGATATTAGGAAGCCAGATCACGTGGTAGAATCAGACATACATTTAGTGAATACTACATAGAAGTAAAACACCATACCATTCTTAAAGATTTTATCTTTGAGGCCCAATATATTATATACCCTCACTAGATATGCAAGAATTCTAAAATGAGTAATGCTAAGAGTCTTAAATAACTCTCCCAAAACTCCCCCAAAAAGTAATTAATATAGTATCTTGACGGGATCCCATAACACAAGGCAATACTCAATAGACAGGTGAGAGAGTAAGTGAAATCCACATCAGATTTGGGGGAGATTTTCGGGGAAATTTTTGTACTCATACCATTATTTTTCTAAAAGAGTAATGCTATGAGTTCCAAATAACTCTCCCAAAACTCTCCCAAAAAGCAATTAATATGGTGCCCTGGCGGGACCCCATAACACAGGGCAATACTCAATAAGCAGGTGAGAGAGTAAGTGGAATTCACATCAGATTTGGGGAAGATTTTCGTACTCATATCATTATTCTTCTAAAAGAGTAATGCTATGAGTCACAAATAACTCTCCCAAAACTTCCCCAAAAAGCAATTAATATGGTGCCCTGGCGGGACCCCATAACACAAGGCAATACTCAATAGGCAGGTGAGAAAGTAAGTGGAATCCACATGAGATTTGGGGGAGATTTTAGGGGAGATTTTTGCACTCATATCATTATTCTTCTAAAAGAGTAATGATATGGGTCCCAAATAACTCTCCCAAAACTCCCCCAAAAAGCAATTAATATGGTGCCCTGGCGGGACCCCATAACACAAGCCAATACTCAATAGGCAGGTAAGAGAGTAAGTGGAATCCACATCAGATTAGGGGGAGATTTTCAGGGAGATTTTTGTACTCATATCATTATTCTTCTAAAATTCAATGATAATTGTAAGAATCTCATACCTCTCCCATTTCAAATTAATATCAGATTTTAATTAGGCATGATGCGCGTACATTTTATAAATACCGTATAGAAAGACTAACAAAAATATGTTATTCAAATATTATAAAAATACCTATTCAAATATTTTAATGAGAAATTTTTATAGTAATTGATAATTACATAAAAATTAAAGTTAAATTTACATAAAAAACTAATTGACATGAAATTCACTCATATCAAGTATATAGTATTCAACCTTTTATGATATATTACTCTTTTCATGGGGATTGTGCTAAAACAAATTGACATCTCTAAATGAATAGTTCCGCACACAATGCTATAAATTAATATTGGAAGCTATCTAATGATGAATATTTTGGAATTTGACATTTGCCTCAACCAATATAATTCTTAATGATAATGAAATGAGATATATCATAGATCAATTTTTTATTTTTAGATCTTTTTATTCTTATTGCAAAATAAAATACTCAAATCATCAATTTAGTTGAGCAAAGCTATTACTTTTATTTAAGCAAAAAATAGAAACACATTTCTTATTACAAAGTGATCAAATTTTATGGTCAAGCAAACACACAAATATAATTAACTTTTCAAATATATATATATATATATATATATATATATATATATATATATATATATATATATATATATATATATATATATATATATATATATATAGGAGAAGGCTCACCTATATCATCTATACATCACACCTAATTGTAGGCCTTAAACACCTTTTTTTTTAATTTTTTTTCTCGAAATTAACCTTCCAATAAACACATGTTCAAAAAATTAGGTCAAAATACATTTTGTAGCTATTTTTAAAAAATTCACAAAAAACTGCTCAAAATACCTTATTTATAAAGGACTGTGCCAGCATTTTTATGAATTTTTTTAAAATAGCTACAAAATATATTTTAACCTAAATTTTTTAATATGAGTTGATTAGAAGGTTAATTTCAAGAGAAAAATAATAAATTTGAAGAAAAGGTTTCGTAGGACCTAGAACTAGGTGTGATGTATACATCATGATGTTATATATATATATATATATATATATATATATATATATATATATATATATATATATATATATATATATATATATATATGAATAATCTCTGGTGTGGACTCAACCGTGTGGACTTTCGTGCGAATTTTGTCTTTTTTCTCACGTGGTCCCCTCGTGGTCCCTAAGATATTTTGTTATTTTCTTTATATGGTCCCCCTCGTGTCTTATATCAAAACCTTATTTTAAGACTAAATAGTTAAAAGATTTATAGTTTAGACCTAAATTGGTATCAAGACCTTAAAGGCTTTAGAAACTCACCAAATTCCGACCAAACCCTAATTCTGGTATCAGAGCCAAGACTCTCTTTTTCGACTTATAGTAAAAAGACTTTAATGCCCTTGGGATTTATCCCTCGCATTTACAAAGATATTTTTGGAACCAATCCAGACTATTAACCTATACCCATAACTGATTTAGATCCAGAAGGTTGCTTAACCTCACACATAGACAGTTGTTCACACACTGAACACATCCCAGCCAAACACGCAGATAGTAGACAAGTTATTGCTAGCGCTATTAATAACATAATAGACCAAAATAAGTGTATACTCCTTATTTTAAGACAGTTAAAAAAACACTCAAACCCTAGAAATTGAGGTAAAAAATATCTCTAAAAGAATACAAGAAATAGATAACTAAATTCCAATAGACTTAGTACAAGTACTACAAGAAATAAATCTTAAGACTAATCATATAGCAGTCCTTAACAAAGATATTCTAGAAATTAAAACTTTAACAAAACATCAAGACAATGAGCTGAGTAAACGCACAAAAGAACAAGCTAAGCTTATTCCTAGATTAGACAATTATCCACATAATGGAGATAGTTAGATCAGACTGGAACGAAGTACCTAGAGACATCTCCATTCAAACCTTAGCAGATTTTTAGCAAAGAATTTTAGAAAAGATAAATGATGATAGATTTTATTATAAGATAAATGAAAATGAGATTGTCAATGCTGCTAAAGCAACTAGACTCATATTAGAAAGATTAAATTTAATTCCTACATCCATAATAGCTACCCAAGATTATAACAGTAGCTTTGTTAAAGACTTACAATTAGATTTAAAAGCTAAGACAAAAGGATTAACCACCTTCTACACAGACTTTGTTAAATTTTAATAAAATTTAGCAAATTATCTTAATAATATGGAAAGCCATAACCTATCCAAAATGGATAGTATTATTAATGAAGTTAGACTAGACATGGACCAAGTAGAAGAAAAATACGAAGAATTATAAAGGAAATTAAGTTTATATATAATAAACCCTCCTAAGCCGAATTAGACTCTCCATTCATTTTAACACGTTTAGATAAAATAGAAAAAACTATAGAAACCATAGAAGCTAGAATGACACGTGAATCTGTGCAAAAACAAGAAAAAGAAGATGAGGTAAAAGACTATATTAATAAGATCGCTAATTCCTTTGTTAATACTCTTGTTAAAAATAATGAAGATATTAACAATAATGCAAGAAAAGAGAATAAGACATTTAATGAAGAAATCTTTAGGCAGATAAAAAGACAAAAGGATTATTCAGACTCTTTAGAAAGAGTTGAAAAAAGACTTGAACAAAAACATATAACCACCTATAAATTTAGAGAATCTCGTATAGAAACTAAGGAAGGAAAGACCATAACTAAAAGAAGAATAAATGATGGATTAGATAAGACTAATAAGATAGTTATCCCATCTCAAATATTGGACATAATAATTGTATGCTCCAAAGACTTAAAGATTCATCCTCCAATTTTAGAACGTGGTGGAAGGAGAGAAATTTCACCAATCCTCTCCAATGAAAAGAATGGGGTAAAGTTGACTGAAAGATTGTTGAATATTCCATTCATAATGGACAACTTCCAGCCGTTAGATACATAGACTTATTTAAATAAGGTGACACTCCTAAGACTCCTAATTACAACATGACCTATCATTGTAGAAATCATGTATTAGACAAGTACTATACTGAGCTTTAAGTTTTTGACTCAGAATGCCTTAGATCTAGAGAAACTGATAGGAAGTTTCAATTCCTAACCTTTGGACTCTTTCAATCAAGAATCCAAACATTACATAGATCTCAAAATAATATCAACATATTATGTTGTTTAGTAGATAAAAAATGGAAAGATTTTGAGAAAAGCCTTATTGGGATAGTCCAATTAGAAATGTCAGACAATAAAGGATACTTTAATGTCATTCTGACATTTACAGTAACCGTAGACACTGCCAAACACTTTAAGTTAATCTTATATGCTAGTGGCTATGAAGACTATATTATCTCAGACGCTAATATAAATATACAATTCCAAAGTTATGTGAAGTTCTCCAAATTTCCTTATGAAGGAATGCAATCGGGAATTCCTAGTGGTAGACTTAATGAAGAAATATTAGTTAGAACCAATGTTTCAGACTACAATCATACTTATAGTATTAGAAATACTGGACCTATGGAAGAAAAAACTAAGACCCTTTGGCAATTGCCAGAATTTTAAGAAACTAAGACTATAGAAAATAAACCTTTATTTATTAATCAAGACGATGTAACTGGAAATATTACTATCCAGTTTGGCTCTCCTAAGATTATCAATAAGAATATCCAGAGTGAAGAAGTTAGATTTAGGAATATGGGAGAAGCCATAATCAATGATCCTTCAGAAGGAGAATGTAGTAGTAAGACTAGCTCTAGTTTACTAAGACACGCCCTGGTAATTAGACCTAGAAGATCATTTGAGCAAAAAGATTTAGTTAGAGAAAAAGCTAGAAGCCAAAAGTTTGGACATAATCCCTCAGAATTGGACATGCAGACATTTAAAGAACATCTTAATAGAAGTCATTCTTTTAGGATCCAATAAAGAGATAAGTTTAATATGATAACTCAAGACCGTATATTAAAATTAAAGGAATCTAAGAATACTAAAGAACTTCTTAGAAATTTAAGACTAATAAAAGATGGAGAAGAAAGACTAATACCAGCTACACAAGTAGATCCTAATAAACAAGATATCGGAAGTAGTTGTAGGCTAGAAGATGCTCCTAGACTTTTTAGTAAACCAATAGGAATAAATATTCCCATTTATTCGAACACTTTGGTTAAGACTAAACCTGATTATATAAAAGACTTTCCAACTAGTGACAAGAGTTTCACTCCTGTTAAGACCATAGCAAGTCAATCCATAAATTCAGTTGGGATATACCTTAACTTAGAAAATGTCTAAGATAGGAAGAAGGCCTTAGATGAATGGCATAATCAGATGAACATGTGTTTTGCTTCTAATGAACAATGGGATGCAAGTTCATGCAAACAATACGCTGAGCAATCTATTAGGGGTATTGCAAAAGATTATTTAGATAGTTTAAGAAAAGCTAAAGATGAAGAGTCCCTAACTAAGATTGAGAAAATGAAAGAGAACCTAGAAGAAAGATTAATTGAAGAATATATTCAATTGTTTACATCAGAATTCATTGGAGTTGGACATTTAGCTCAAATCAATGAACAAGACCTAGCATACACTAAGTTAGCCCTCCTTAGCATTTGCAAACTAGATAAGATCAATGAATATAGCAATAATTATGAACAATTATATTACCAAATTAAAGAATTTGGCGAGACCTTAAAAGATGAATATTTTAGAAAGATACCAGCCATAGGACAAATCCTAAATAATGAATATACGAATTGGCCAGGAGTAGCTGGAGTTAAGAATACTCCCTTGGTGAAAGAATCAATTTTTCTAAAGACTATATCATATCTAAAAGACGAGATATAACTCAAGTAAAGTTGATAGAAGAGAGTTTCAAACAGATTCCTCCAATTAAAGATGAAAGAGACATTGCTCCAATCCAATGGGGATGTGGTAATGAATCTAAGAAATTTAAAAAGAAATTAGAATGGAAACAAAGGAAGTTCAAGACTAGACCTTTAGGATTTCCAAAGAAATATAGATTTAGACCATCTACTACCTTTAGAGAAAGGAACTCTAGAATTAAGAAAAATAGATTCAACCAAAGACGATATTTTAAGAAGAACACTAGTAAATATAAGAAGGTTCCTAATTATATAAAAGAAAAAGAAGTATCTCAATCTAAGACTGCCATCAAAGAATGTTGGACTTGCGACAAAGAAGGATACTTTGCTAAAGACTGCCTTAATAAGAAAGAAAAGAAAGTATTAAGATTATTAATATAATATTAGACTATGTAGATCAAGAAGAATTAGATATTTTATATGCTATAAAAACATGAGACATAGAAAATGATGATAATACTAGTATCTATAGTGCATATACAGATAGTGATTCAGAAGACTATAATAGTAATACTGATGAGTATAAAGACTCTCGGGATACTTTAGACTTATATATGATGCAAAATAATCAAGACGATTTAGATGATGAATATATAGACTTTGAAGAAGCTTGGTATAAATGTATATTAAGCCCCTTTTTAAAGAAAAGATGGACAATTAGTGATCCTGAGTTACTAACCTATATACCTAGATGTTACTTTGATGAAAGATGTTACTGCACATTTGAAATGAAATGTAGCAAGAAAGACTTTAGATCCATAGAATGATTTGAGATTATACAAACATAATTATTTATGGTTTGTGTCATTTGTCAATTACACTACCATGAAAACTGTTGGAGAATTAGATTTAGAGCAATTTATACTAGCCAGTATGACGCTCAAATAAAGCTATATATTAAAACATATTATCAAGATATTGATAGAAATATAGTTAAAAGATTGCAAGAGAATGAAGACTTAAAAGGAAAAGGATTTTCCTATGATTTAGAAGACAATTGCTCTGATAGTAGTACAGAAGACCTAACATCCTTAGATTTTATAAATAAACCTCAAAAAGGAATATCTATTCTAAAAAAGAATAATTTACGAATATCTACTAAACCACATGCTTGTTTTGTGGAATTATTCGTGCAACACAAAGACTATCCTAAAAGACTTTCAGCTTTTATAGATACAGGATGCTCTCAGAGTATTTGTAAGGCTGATACCTTCCCTGAAGAATATTTTCTAGATAGTAAGAAGGATATCCATGGTAAAGTAGCTAACGAAAAACTATTTACCTTATACTTTCAGACTATTCCTATTTATTTTAAATTAGGAAATCAGACTAACAAAACTGTAAATCATCAGTTTTGGATAAGGGATCCTCGTCCTAGTTTCACAGGAAACATTATTTTAGGACAAGACTTTATATTAGTAAATATCATCCTTATACTCAGTATAACGATAAGATATTAATTGGTGATAAAGAGGAATTTAATATTAAAGCCCCTCTAATAGATCACAAGACTACCTTTGACCTTATGCAGGTCAAACCCAATTATAGACCCATAAAACATTAGAGATCTTCAGCTGAGCATGGTGGAACTAGACATACAAACCAACAAGAAGCCCTATAAATCACTAAACCCTTACAAAAAGAATGTAAGTGTCCAGACCAAAAGTGTTAAAAGCAGATAGCGTTTATACAACAAGACATTTTAGATCAAGCATAACACACCTTATTACAGGTTGAAGCTATATCCAAACAAAAAAAAAATAGATATTGAAGTTAAAAAAGAAAAGATTAGGCAATTAGCAGAGCCTACTTTAGGAGAAAATCCCATCGCTAAATGAGATAAAGACCAAAGTTATTGTGAAATTATCCCTATTAACCCAAATGCCACTGTTAATGGTGGAACCTATAAGAAAAGATATTCACAAGAAGACAGGGAAGAATTCAAAAAAGACATAGATAAATTCTTAAGTTAGGAATTATTAGAGAAAGCAAAAGTAGGCATAATAGCATCGCCTTCTATGTTCAAAATGAATCTGAAAGAAAAAGAGGAAAAAGACGTGTAGTTATAGATTATAGACAACTCAATAAGAATTGTGAATTTGATTCTTATAAGATACAAAGCAAGAATAATTGAATCAATTTGATTGAAGATAGAAGTATATTCAGTAAGTTTGATTACAAATCAGGCTTCTGGCAAATTAAGATGCATCCAGACAGTATTACCTGGACAACCTTTAGTGTGCCCCAAGGAAAATACAAATGGTTAGTAATGCCATTTGGATACTTGAATGCTCCTCAAGTATTCCAAAGAAGAATGGATAATATATTTAGACCTTATTCAGAATTTTGTCTTGTTTACATAGATGACATTCATGTAGCCAGTAAAACTGAGATAGAGCATGTATACCGTATTAAAAAGATTATTTTAGAATTAGATAAGCATGGTATTGTTATTTTCGAAAGGAAAATGCAATTGTTCCAGACTAAAATAGATTTTGTGGGAATGCATATTAATAAGAGAAAAATCTCCTTAGCTGAACACATAACCAAAAAGATTCTTAAGTTTCAAGACCAACTCAAAGATAAAAAACAATTACAATCATTTTTAGGATTGCTTAATTATGCGGCAGAATTTATTAAAGACTTGGCTTAAAAAAGACAAAGTTTAACTGCCAAATTAAAAGGAACGGACAGGACTAATCCTTTTTTTTGGACTAAAGATAATTTTGAAGTTATAAGATAGATTAACGAAGCAGTAAAAAATATCCCTTTACTTGAACTGCCCAACGCCGAAGACCAATTTATAGTAGAAACAGATGCATCTGATAAACAATGGGGAGCCATATACTTTGCCATTGATCATCAGACAAAGAAAAAGAAACTTTGTAGATATAGTTCTGGAACCTTTACTGATTCAGAAATAAGATACACTGCTCATGAAAAAGAAGTTTTAGCTATAGTAAGGGCAATAGAAAAATATATTATTTTTCTTAAAGTTAAATATTTTACTGTGTATACTGACTCTTCTTATGTGGTAAAATTAAGAGATTTAGACCTGTCCAAATCAAGGACTAATAGACTTATTAGATGGCAATAATTTCTTAATGGTTATGATTTCTCTGTTATACATATTAAGGGAAGTAAAAATACCATTCCAGACATTATATCAAGAGAACTAATGTTTGCTAACACTAATATAATTTCATGTTTTATATTGCAAACAGAAGACTTAGATAACATGAGTTCCTCTGGAATCAATAGACTGAACAAAGAAGACGTTACAAACTATCTTAGACGTGTAAGACCAAATGTTGGTGTAATGCAAAGATAGACTCATATTCTAGACTCTCAAGAAAGAATAATCCTACAGAACTTTGATGATATATTAGTTCCTCCTGGAAATCTAGTCATGAGATTGTTTCTGAAAATAGACACACTGGGAAGATGTATTTCCCTCAATATAGAACCGATCAAAAATATCCAGACTTGATCATATTTAGACGAGAATTTTTAGATGATGAAAATACTCTTATAGACGCTATATGGTGGAACGTGAAGAATAGATTGTGGATAGAATTCAAACACAATTTGGTATCTATTGCTATATTCATGAGAACTCAAAGACTTGCAGTTACCCAACTTAGTGGTACTACTATTTCTAAACCGCAGACTCAGACTTATGCTCAGACTCTTGGAGAATCCTCCAAAACTAAACCTGCTGATAATTTTTGTTATAAAAAAGACTTTTAAGACTAAGATTGTTATACCTTTTGGTTATAATAATCTTCCAATATCAGAAGACTATTAGAAAGACGTTAATAACATTATTGAACATTTTAATATGTTTTTATCCAAAATGAATGAAGACGCCTTAATGTTTAGAGGTTTCTTCAAAGATGTTCCAAAAATTTATCTTTTTAGAAAGGCATACATATCCCAGATCACCTTAGCAGACTATGAATTTATTGGACTCATCCAAATAAAGACTGTGGAATACTCTATTTCTCTTGGAAAAATTTTCCATGAGTATGTCAAGAAGGTAGAAGACTTCCTTTCCCTATTTGCTAGGATCTACCAGATTGCTCTAAGTTCTTGGAGAGGAATGAGAGTTGAGGGGTTTTGACTTGTTAGATTTTCCAATTATTCATTTAAAGACATGGAAATTCTATCCAAAAATGAGACTAAAGACTTAATTGTTAATAATTCCAAGCTCCAGATTGCCCAAGCTATGGAGACAATAGAACTTATGGAATTGTTAACAGGTGAAGACATATGGTACACTGCATACCATAAAGAAGACCTCATTATCCAGACTGATGAGCCATTTAGTGGAAGACTCAAGAAAGAATATAAGGAAATGGTGGAGATTACTTTGCCATCCAGCCTTAGAGTGGTATGCCTCATTGATGAATTCTTCAACAATAATGCTCTACCAGACAAAGACAAAGACGAGGCATAAGAAGACGAAGATAGAATAGAGAAGGGCCCCACCCTACTCAACGAATTATTAAAGACTGAAGACTCCATTATTTAGACTGATGATTATTTTACAGCGTGAAGATGAAGAAAGCTCAGACATGCCCCATATGGGCCCAGACAACTTCTTTTCATAAAAAAAGAGACAGACACAAAGACATTAGGTCCGCAATTATCACAAGACGCCAAGACAGCTTTTGAAAAAGCAAAAACGTGAAGACTCAAAAGATGTCAAAGTTATATACCTTTAATTATTATACTGTGCTTTAATAATTATATGCTTTCAACCGGTTAGCTTTTAGCATTATATTTCCAGTCATCCTATAAGCTCCCTTTTGCTATAAATGAGATAGTCATGGTTGTATGTAAGATGTCGAAGATTAGAAGTGAGACAGAGGGAGTAAGCTTAGAGAGAGTAATATATACATGAGTGGGTAAACCTCTCATAGTTAGGGGAGAGGGGAGAGTTGTATTTACTTATGTTATGAAATAAAAGTATTTTCTTTTCCAGAAATCTCTTATATTGAGTTGTTATTATTTTTCAAATTGTCTCCAACTTTCTGTTCATAAAGAACTATTGTGTGGAACCTCTGGTGTAGCACACAAGGTGTTATACTGTTGAACCACCATCATGTGCCGATTTGCCGTGAGCCGTTAGATAGGTGGGCGTTAGGCTTGAAGGCGTACAGGCAGAAAATGGGTATAATGCTAAAATAGTGGATTGAGGTGCGGCATATAAAGAGAGAGTTGCAGGAGGCCGTGACCGGAGAAGGATAGTAGAAAAACTAAAGATAAGAGAGAAGGAAGATAAAGATATTGCAGACTATGAGGAAGGTATAACTCGAACCAACCCTTAACTATTTTACATATTACTATTTTAAAAGAAACTTGCATGAGCCTAAAGATCACTACAGACTTTTTAGCATTTGTTAATCAAACAAATTTAGACTTAACTAGAAAAATTTAAGATTGGACTCCTACAGACCCTAAAGATAAAGAACTTATAGAATCTTCTTTAACATAGGCAGGGGTACTTATAAGTATATAGACCAAATCATTGAATGGTTAGAACGTGAAGTGCCAAGAATAGAATTAATTAGAAAAGGAATTCATGATCTCTTTAGACAAAAATTAAGAACTGAAGATTTTGTTGAAGAATTGTCAATACTTGAAAAATATCATGAATACACTAGAATACTTGAAGACAGTATAGACGTATTAAAATTTATTACATGAAAAAGGCTAGAAGAAACCAAAGCTATTTTAATTAGAGCCGGACTTAAAAACGTAGAAACAACTGCCCCTAGAACATATCGTAGATTTCTGTCATCCTATGGTGATAATAATTTAGACGAATTTATAAATAATAATATAATTGATATTGTTAATCGGATATATAAAGAAACTAGACTGATAAAATCGCAATACCATATAAGGTATTTAAGACTAGAATATTTTCCTTCAAAATAACTTGCAATTTTAGACTCCCTGAAGAAACTATTTATATAGACAATCCTCGCTATTCGGAACTCCAGTACGATAGTGACGAAAGATGTTTGAGAAGTAGCAGTAGCCCTGAAACTTCTACACTTAGACTTTCAGATTAATTAGGCTTTAAAATAATCTTAAAAGAACTTAGAGACCATTGTGGTAAAAATTTATATTCCCTAAAACTTAGAAAAAGACAAAAGAATATGCAAGACCTTGCGGTCCCCAAAAGGTGGTCCTAAAAAGACAAAGTGGTCCCTAGTTAATTCTTGGACGGTAGTAAGGTCCGTAAACTTGGTACGTATAAGAGCCGAAAGAGAGAGAGAGAGTCTCATACATACCACATATGAAGTCCACTAATGTAGACCTTTTTTCAATAAATAGTAAAAAGAATATTTTTGATTTGATTTTTTTTTGTGTGGTGTTTAAACATTTCAAGGGACTCCACAAAAAAATCAGTCCAAAGTAATTTATTTTTCTATTTTCAAAAAATTTGATCAAACCAGGTCAGTTTTTAACACCTTAAAAACTGACCTAGTTTGATCGATTTTTTAAAAATAGCAAAAAAAATTATTTTGAACTCATTCATTTTTGTGGGGTTACCTGAAATGTTTAAATACCACACAAAAAAATGAATTCAATTTTTTTTTACTATTTAAAAAAATAGTCCGCATAATGTCTAATACTTAACTAATTAACAAATTATTTGAAGGAAAAATAAAAAAAATGCACATTAGAGTTTCTAGTCACACATGTGTATTCATTCTTGATATCGATCCTGAGTTCTTGAATGAAGAAAAAAAAAAAAAATTGGACAATTCGAATATAATACATAGTGATCTTAGTTTAGAAATAACTCATTATTCTATTAAAAAAATGTTGTTAATCTAATACTATTATATAAATATAAAAATGGTTTCTCTTCATCTCCTCTCTTAAATTTTAAATAATTTAGTGACGGAATAAATTGGACGGTGTCTTTTCATCTCCTCTCTTAAATTTCAAATAATTCAACGAGGGAGTAAATTGGATGAGACACGTGGCGAAACTATTTTAAGAGACACCATTTTTATATTTACTACTATCTAATACATGACTTAAAATTTTTGAACACTAACTTTAGACTTGGTTTAGTTGAAGTGCATTAGTACTAAAGCTTCAGGGTCGATCGGGTTTGCTCCCCAGTTCGATGTGACACCCCGACTAATTAAATACCAGGTATCTACTCCTTTATTCAAATTAATACAAAATGTCAAGTTGGTTCAGTTCATAGCATCATTGTCGAAAATATTTTTTATTATAATTACTAGCCACCTAATATTTAAAAAGTGAGTTGTCAATTTTGAATTAAATCCGATTAACATGACATCCATTTAAATTATGAAATACTGATATCACAACTACATCACAGTCGCAAATAAATAACGATGTAATAAACTAAATCCGGAGGAATACACCTCACAACAATCCAAATACTGAAGTAAAAAATACATGCCTGAATCATTAATTTAATTACAACCCAAAATATGAAATAAAACTGAGTAAATGAGATGTCTCTAAAAGAAATGGGCGACATGCCCTACAGATGAGTAAATCTAAAATAGAGGGTCAAGATCGAAAGTGGAGGCGCCTACTGTCAAGGTCCTGTAACTTCCACAGCATCTACAGTTCGTCACCGGAATGGAACTCCTATACTTAGTGTCCTTGTGGTTGGGCACCTAAAAGGTTTTACAAAAATAGATTTGAAAGCAAACGGGTCAGAGCCCGATTGTGAAAACAGTTTAGAAATAGCAAGTGTTTAATATCATTAAACAGTGAATATAAAGTACATGATAGTGTGTGCACTCACATGAGTTCCTCACCTCTCAACTAATTATGCACTCCTATCGTACCCATACCCATTCTAGTTATTCCCATATCTAACTAGTCCAATACAAAATCTAACATTACTATATGATTCACCATTTAATTCCGGCATTTTCATTTAAACAGAGAGTTTTACTTTTCTTCACAGTTTCCCATATTAGTAATACTAATTACTAGAGATCTTCCATTTTATCTTTACAAAACATTGGTATTATTTATACTCACATTTATACATAACAGATCATTTCAATTAACAGTATATTATTCTCATCATCAATATACAATACTAGCACCCCGAGACTAAGCTGCGGTGCACACATACTCTGATATCCAATCCCAGTACAGCACGTACATAAGGACCATGCATTCCGAATCTCTCAAGAATTGTTCTCAAATAGCAACGATCACACATAATGGAGGCGAACATAGTTCACATCACATGGGTCACGCACATACCTATGCTCCCATGATCAGTGGACTTATTAACTTCTCAATAAGTCTTTCTTTGACCTATGTCCTCAAGGTACCAATCTAAATCCCCCCCGTAGGCACACAAAGATTAGATGGCCCTGATCGAACGCCGACCTCCCATGATAGCAAGTATGGTAGGTATGTTATACACAAATAACTACATATACTAAGCATTCTCACATCTTAAATATCTCAAAATATTAATAGAGGTATACTTCTCGTTCTTATACCATCATTTAGTGTTATACGTTTACAAGTCCCCGGTTTATGTACATTAAGGTTATCAATTCTTCTCACGTCGTAATTAGGTACTCGTTTCCTAATCCACATATGTCCTCCGGTTTACTACAAGAATCTAAGTTTTACTCCTCAACGTACTCCAATCTCACAATTATACCCACTAGTCAATAAGGGAAGGTGATTACTCCATTAAATAAGTCTACGGGACATTTAAAATAAAAATCAGGCCTAAAAGGCCATTCTGTCAACTCGTTAGAAGTCTCGTTCGAACGAGGCCGTTCGAACGAGTGTCGTTCGAACGAAAGGATTCGAATGAACCACCAACTCGTTAGAAGGGATACTGTCATCTTGTTAGAAGCTCATTTGAATGAGGTCGTTCGAACGACCTGGGTAGGTCTTCTAACGAGATGGCAGAATACGCCCAGAAAATCCCAAACTCGTTTTTTTTCTTTATTCTCCTCTTCTCTAAATCCACCCTAAGACCATCCAACTACGTTTTAATGCTGGTAGACCATTTTTAGTCACCCTAGATCATTCCTAAACATGCTTTTGGGTCAAATATTACAAATTAACATGCCAAAATCATAAATCCTCGATTCTTGTTCCAAACCCTATGAACTTGAACCCAGAATTTAATTTCATAAAAAGACTCCTTATTAATCCGTTTTCAGATCATCAAAAGTTATGTTTTGTACATTAAATTCATCCATAATCATATACATGTAAATTCCTACCCAAAACCACAAGTTTCAGAATAATTTCATTGGGTGTTCTTCATCAAAATTCCCAAGACATAAACAGTTTTCTACACTACACATGGAGGAAATATTCATTACAAATAACGACATCAAAACACTTGCCTTAGATTTGTTTCTTCTGAATTGATGTTGGTGAACGAAGGCTGATTTCTCCCCTTTCTCTACAGAATTTTCCCAAGGATAGTGATGGTGGTTGGAGGTTTCTTTTGGAACCTCTTCAAACTCCCCCTTTAACTCCCGTAGCCCACTAACTTACTTAATGCTGATAATGGACTTAATGGGTTCATTAGTAATATATTATTTAACCCTAAAATTCGTGAGTTTTAATTCTCATATTTTTAAAATTACCAAAATACCCTTCTAGGTTGCCGGTCTGGCCTAAAATTGTCCCGGGACCCAAACTAAACCCCCGGCTAGTGTTTTCTGACTATTTCGATCCTTCCGGACACGTTGGCGCACTCAAAATAACCATTCGGTTGATAAAAATATAATTCACTTTTTAATTTAAACATTTCGTTCCTGACGCGACTGACACGCGCGTCCTAACTAAGTTTCCCAACTTGTCGTATTTCTGCCTCGTGACAATTTAAATACTTTCAATACTCATGAAATATTAAATTTTAATATCATAATCAAATACTAACTCACATCTCGCTAGTATTTATATCCGGATTAATTCCCAATTAATTCTCATTTAATTTAATTAATCCCTTAAATAAAAATCAAATAAATTACGGGGTATTACATTCGAGTCTGGACAGCTGAAAATAATTTGGGGGTCAGCGGTTGGCCACTGATTCGCTAGTGGGGATGTAATACCCTGTAATTTTGGAATAAAATATTTCAATTAATTTAAATTCGTTAATTTAATATTAATTTGGGAATAAATTAATTCAGATGAATTTAAATTTAGATGAGTAAAAATTTTCATTTTTAAATAAACAATTACTCATGATTTTATAATTATAAAACTCAATTGGATATAATGAACTTGCTAGTGAAAAATAAATCACACATAAATAAATTTATGGGGGGTGTCGTTTTAACATAATGAAAGGGCTAAGTGAAATAAAAAAAAATTGGGCATGTTTTGGGGAGCGTTAGAGACTCAGTTTAGTTTTTTAAATAAATATTTACTCATAATTTAGGTTTAATTAGTGTTTAAGTGGGGGCAGTGGCGGATACAGTAAGGGGCTATGGTGGGCAACTGCCCACCTTAAGTTTGGGACCACTTTTTTTCCTAAGAGATATTCATAGGTTAAAATAGAAATACGTCAAGACTTTTAAGGGTAGGAATGTAAATGCCCACCTTATAAGTACTCCCTTTCTCTGATTAGCTCTACTATGTGAATGAATCACACACATTTGAAAGAAGCAAAAGATTTTGGAGAGAGCCGAAAAGTGGTCCCGGAGCTTCCTGCTATTTTTTCTTAACCTTAGCAAAACTCCTCCGAGGGTAGTTTATTTTTATTTAAGTGTTTTTCAAATTTTAATATGCTATTTTCTATGAAGCTTTGAATATCAATGTTAAATGTTAGGTTAATTTTTAAATGTTAGGGTTTGTAAAATGCTAATGTTAAATGTTAGAGCTTCTTAAGTGCTAATATTAAATGTTAATTTGCTAAATGTAAGAGTTTAGTAATTTTGGTTATTTTCTTCTAGTTATGCTTAGGTACTACAAAATAAATGACCTAATTTTGTCTTCCCCTTCGAGTGACGAAAGTGATAGAAAGTTAGAGGCATAAATAATGAGATTTTTGCAATTTTTAAGGTTAAAAAATGTAAAACTCGAATTAATCCAAAAAAATTGCCTCGGCGGCTCCCGCCCCCGACACCACTCGAAACTTTAAACCCCAACCAAAAATTCTAGATCCGTCAATGTCACCCACCTTACCAAATGTTTCTGGATCCGCCCCTGAGTGGGGGTAAACCACTCCCCCACTATCATTAGAGAAAACCCTAAAATAATAGTTACGGGAGATGAAACAAGAAATACCAAAAGAGGTGAAAAGGGGCAAGAACAAAAGGAAAATCAAAGGGCTTTTAAGAGGTTTTCATTCACAAATTTTAAGGCTAGAATTCTCTTGCTTAATTTATGTTTTCAATTTATTTCTTGATGCATGTATTGACCCCTTTAAATTTTTGGAATTTAGGTTTGAGTATGTTTAATTTGATGATGAACAACACATGTAGAGGACTGATTTTTATGTAGGATTTATCCCAATAATTTAGGTATCGTAAATTTGAAATTTATGATAGAATCCATAGGGTTGTGATAATTAAAGTTGGGATATTTTACTAATTAATGTAGGGTATATTAATGTTAATATATGTGGACTGACATTTTAATAACAACCACGTGATACGAGACCTATAGAATGAATTTTTAGGACTGAGATTGGGAGAAGTTTTGATCCATAATTTTCTATACAGATACTGTTTTTTTAGGATTTAGAATATTAATTACGGGCTTAAACTTTTGATTTTGAACATAACAAATTTTGGGTTTAGATATATAAACTGGTTCTGGGTTGAGGTTGTAAAAGTGGGATGAAGAAGAAGTGGCGTATCAGCATTGTGAAGAAGAAGGATTGGCTCCTACAATCATTTGAACGACTTAGGCCTCGTTCAAAGGATGACGAGGGTCCATTGAACGACCATTGGTTCGTTCGAGCGACGTCACAAACCTCCGTACACTTTAATTACTTTAGTGGTTTTGCTTGGGATTAATTCGTCAACTCATTATTTTTGGGGTTTTGCTTATTTGGCAGTTTGTTCCTTTAGTTGGTTGCTTGGGATGTAAGTGTGGACAAAAGGGAATTTAATTAACAAGATATTAACTGGAGGTAAATGCTTAGGATGTTCGGAGAAGGGTATTAAGTAACATTAACATTAATAAGGGTATTGGGCCCAAAAATTTTGGTTGTGAGATTTTTTATGAGTCCAAGTGAGTGAGTAAGACCGTGTTTGGGGAAATAAACAATTTATTAAAAATACGGATGTGCTCACATTAAATAGATAAAATTACAATTAACTAGTTGGTTAAGTAGTTATTCATTAAGTGTAATTAATAATTTATTAGATGGTAAATTATTGATAAATGAAAAAAAATGTTGTAGCCTTTGGTTGGACTTTTTATGGTAATTATTGGGTAATTACTTATACATAATATATGGGATAATAATATGTACTATTATGTATTTGCGTGGACGTACGAGTAGACTGTCCTATCAGCTTGGGGGTTCGCGCGGTCGGACCACGTACCACACATCGACACAGGTGGCCTTGATAATGTAGGTCATATAGGTACTATGTGGAGGCGTCACCTATGAGAGGTAGATGTTAGCGATGATCGTTTATGTGTCACCTTTGGGTATGGGTTGTGTACAGGTGTCCTGCGTAGGGATTGCCCCCAACTTTTGTGTGTTTTGTGATGTTCGCTTAGGATAAGGGATTCCTTTGGACTTACCGATAGAGCACGAATTAGACACCAATGGTAGATGCCCTTGTGTGTCGTATATATATAAAGGACATATATATAATTACCCGGACTTTATATGAAATAAACCAAAATGTCTAAGTATGTGGACATAAGTTACAATTGTGATTCTTAAATGCATAGTATATGTTTATTCTTTTTATGTGAAAATTATGATACTGGGATAGTACGGTTATTACATGTGAGTGACGAAAAGGGGAATATTTATTTTGCATCGATTGCACTATTGCATCATAAATTAATTAAGTTAATTTTTGCACAACTCGAGCTCTGACCCAAATATAAATGTCCTCCCGCCAGGTTATTTCTAGACAGGGATAGCAAGACTGTTGATGTACTAGCCTTGCGATCTCTCATGCTGAGCAGCGTTCTAGATTATTGAATCTAGCCGAGGTGATTTTCTTCCAGAGTTTAGTCATTATTATTATTTGAAAATATTTGTAAGGGCATAAGCCCGAGATTTTTTTTTTATTTACATTATTCTGGAGTTGTGATATTTACTAGCTGCTGAATTCATTATTTAGTTGGTGTTGGTTGAGTTATTTAATATCATGAAAATATTCATAAAGTTTTAAATAATCGGCCTTTAAAATAACAATATTTATATTACGTTGTGCTGAGAATGGTATTAATTGATCGACAAGCCCCATCTTCGGCGTATTGTGTCTGACCATCATTTACGTGAGAAAATGGGGGTTGTTATAGTTGGTAGCAGAGCGCGGTTGTAGCATCCTTAGGATTTTTGTTTGAGCTCGTCACGTTCTGCGTTGTGTTCTTTGATGTAGAGCCCTATGATTAGGATTCATTGTATTCTTTGCTAGTCATTATTACCCGTTCAGGAAAGAGGTCAGTTTTGGACAGAGAGGCATAGAGACCTTAGTGTGGCTCACTTGCTAGAATTTCGAGGAGTTTATAAAATCTAGTGTCTAATAATTTTATGAAAGACATTTAGGGAATTTGAGGAAGTGGTAACGTGCAATAATGCACCAGAAACTAGGACCCACAACGATATGGGCATCGAATTATAGATAAAATTATTTGGAAAAAAGAGACTAGTGATAGCATCAATGGTAAAAGATATGTTTTTCCCCATTTTGGAGTATGTTGAATATGTTTTGTTTGATATTGGAGCTTAGTATTCACTTGGGTTTTGTTAGTACATTGGAGAAATGGACTTCATATTTTGGATAATGTTTTACATTGGTTCTCCGTGGGTGATGAGGGGCAATCTGAGGTTGGTTAGTAGATGTATAGAAATGCCTACGGGAAGGCTTATGCTTATTTCGGCGAAATTGGTAAGCTATATTGTAGTAAGATAATTATCTAGCGATGAAACCTTTCTATTTGTGTTAAGAGTATGCAAAGCGAAAGGAATTCGTATTTTAGAAGTATTTAGTTACTTTGGGAGTATTAGGACTAGTGGTAGTCTCAATTACACGATGAGGTGTACAGTCATAAATAATGTTATTATAATGATGATGTCATTGAAAATGGATAGTGATAGCCTTTATGGGAATGAGTAGGTTTGTGAAGCCATATATATTGATTTAAAAATATTAATAGACTTAGGTCCTGGACCAACAGATCTCAATGACCAACAAAGTTGCGTAGTAGTGTATTGGGAGGGTTCCTTGTTTGGATTTTGTTTGCGAGACGTACCAGGCATGAAATTAGCAAATGTCGGGAGTTGAGAGATGTTGGATTTTAGGATATTTTATTATTGTTCTTGGTACTGTCATATTGATAAATTATCTACATTAATATTTATTTTCACGGAAGAAAATACTAAAGGAACTGGGACACTTTGAGTTTAAATATGGTTAAATGGGCGACTATAGGGCCTGAAAAGCCTCGTGAATTAATTGAGCACATTATAGACATGGGTCCTGGACTGACGAATCTCAGTGACCGACATTGTAATATAGTAGTGTATTGGGAGGTTTCTTTATTTAGATTTCGCTTGCGAGACATCCCACGCATGAAAGTACCACAGGTCGGGAGCTGAGAGATGTTAGACCCTAGGACATTTTAGGGTTATGATTATGAGTATAATTAAATGGGTAAATTTATTGGGATTTAGTGCATTATTTTTTGCGATATGAGACTTTAATTGGCAATGGACAAAAGTTAGAATTTGCATGATTACTGCACAAATTTATTTTATTTCCATTTTCTTTCAATCTTGGGCCGATGGATCTCAATAACTGACTAAGCTGCACTGTAGTGTATCAGGAGGGTTCCTTGTTTAGATTTCGCTTGCGAGACGTCCCACGCATGAAATTGACAAAAGTCAGGAGTTAAGGGAAGTCGGATACTTAGATCATTATCTTTTTTTCTCATGTACATATATGGTGGTATATTTGGTGTACGGATATGCTTGGTATGAATGGTACAAATTATATGTATATGTGTGATTCATCTTTGTTAATGTTCTATGTGTGTACATATAATGTGAAATATATGAACACCTCAGTGATGTTATGATAGGAATGGGTGAGCCTTTTCTTTGATCACATGGGATATGGGTATGGATAAATTGAGCATAAAACTTGGGTTAATAACGCGGATATAAATATAATGTTGGGCATTAGCGAATTTCGAGGACGAAATTTTGTTATAAGGGGAGGAGAATGTAATACCCCGTAATTTTGGAATAAAATATTTCGATTAATTTAAATTCGTGAATTTAATATTAATTTGGTAATAAATTGAATCGGATGAATTTAAATTTAGATGAGTAAACATTTTAATTTTTAAATAAACAATTACTCATGATTTTATAACTATAAAACTCTATTGGCCATGGGTTTGCTAGTGAAAAATAAATCACGCATAAATAAATTTATGGGCTCATGTCGTTTTAACATAATAAAAGGACTAAGTAAAATAAAAATAATTGGAACGCGTTTTGGGGAGCATTAGAGACTCGGTTTAGTGTTTTAAATATTTAAAAATGGTCCTGGATCATAGGTATATGAGTTGAAAAACTTTTGGGCTAGTTGGATTATGGATTCGGGTCCATTTGGGGGTCCAAAAGTTGGTCATAGAACCAACTTGAGATTTAGGTTTAATTAGTGTTTAAGTAGGGGTAAATCACTCCCCCACTATCATTAGAGAAAACCCTAAAATAACAGTTACGGAAGAGGAAAGGAGAAACACCAAAAGAGGAGAAAAGGGCCAAGAACAAAAGGAAAATCAAGGGGCTTTCAAGAGGTTTTCATCCACAAATTTTAAGGCAAGAATTCTCTTGCTTAATTTATGTTTCCAATTTATTTCTTGATGCATGTAATTACCCCTTTAAATTTTTAGGATTTAGGTTTGAGTATGTTTAATTTGATGATGAACAACACATATAGAGGACTGATTTTTATGTGGAATTTGTCCCAGAAATTTAGGTATTGTAAATCTAAAATTTATGATAGAATCAATAGGGTTGTAATAATTAAAGTTGGGATATTTGACTAATTAATGTCGGGGGTATTAATGTTAATATATGTGGACTTAAATTTTGATAATAAACACGTCATAGGAGCCCCATAGAATGAATTTTTAGGACTGATATTGGGAGAAGTTTCGATCCATAATTTGTTGTACATATACTGTTTTCATGGGATTTAGAATATTAATTATGAGCTTAAAATTTTGGTTTTGAACATAACGATTTTGGGTTTGGATATATAAACTGGTTCTGGGGAGGTTGTAAAAGTGGGATGAAGAAGCAGTGGCGTATCAGCGTTGTGAAGAAGAGGGATTGGCCCCTACAGTCGTTCGAATGACTTAAGGTCTCATTCGAACGGTTGCCAGGGTCATTTGAACGACCTACTGGTTCGTTCGAGTGACGTCACAAACCTCCAAACTTCAATTCCATGAGTGGTTTTGCTTGGAATTAATTCTTCAGCTCATTCTTTTTGGTGTTTTGCTTATTTGGCAGTTTGTTCTTTTAGTTGGTTGCTTGGGATGTAATTGTGGACAAAAGGAAATTTAATTAACAAGATATTAGCTGGAGGTAAATGCTTAGCATGTTCGGAGAAGGGTATCAAGAAACATTAACATTAACATTAACAAGGGTATTGGGCCTGAAAATTTTGGTTGTGAGAATTTTATAAGTCCAAGCGGGTGAGTAGAACTGGATTTTGGGAAATAAAGAATTTATTAAAAATACGGATGTGCCAACTTTAAACAGGGGAAAAAATGATGTGGACTCTGGTTGGACTTTTTATGGTAATTATGGAGTAATTACCTATACATATTATATGGGATAATAATATGTACTATTATGTATTTGTGTGTACATACCAATGGACTGTCCTATTGGCTCGGGGGTTCGCGCGTTCGGACCGTGTACCACACGTCGGCACAGGTGGACTTAACAATGTGTTGGTCACAATGCCTAATTCTTTATTTGGTATGATCCCTAATTCTTTTATTTTGTAGAACATGCTTTGTTTAGTACTTGTGCACAATACTCCTTAGTAGATGATATCTCATTTTCACATTGGGGAGGGTAGACTCCGTTTTATTTAAACGCATTGTATTATTTCACCCGCGAGTTGAGGGACAAGCGCCTATAATGCCTCGTATGTAAAGGTATGGGAATTTACCTGAGGAGAGCTTAAACCATAGGGTTTGCGTTGATATTTACGGACATAATTAAATTTAATAGTCGAATGTGGTGTGACTAGTTGACATTAATGTTTATTTTCACAGCGGAAAATACTAAAGGAAATTGTGGCACTTTGAGTTTTAAAAATGGTTAAATGGGAGACTATAGGGACTGAAAAGCCTCGTTCGAACGATAGACAGGGTCGTTTGAACAACCTACAGGTTCGTTTGAGCGATGTCACAAACCTCCACACTTCAGTTCCTTTAGTGGTTTTGCTTGGGATTAATTCGTTAGCTCAATTTTTTTGGTGTTTTGCTTATTTGGCAGTTTGTTCATTTAGTTGGTAGCTTGGGATGTAATTGTGGACAAAAGGGAATTTAATTAACTGTAGGTAAATGCTTAGAATGTTCGGAGAAGGGTATTAAGGAACATTAACATTAACAAGGGTATTGGGCCCAAAAATTTTGGTTATGATATTATTTATGAGTCCAAGCGAGTGAGTAGAAGCGGGTTTGGGGAAATAAATAATTTATTAAAAATACGGATGCGCCCACTTTAAATAGGGAAAATTACAATTAACTAGTTGGTGAAGTAATTATTCTATGAAGTGTAATTAATAATTTATTAGATGGTAAATTATTGATAAACAAAAAAAAATGTCGTGGACTTTGGTTGGACTTTTTATGGTAATTATGGAGTAATTACCTATACATATTATATGGGATAATAATATGTACTATTATGTATTTCTGTGGACATACCAGTGGACTATCCTATCGGCTCGGGGGGTCGCGCGTTCGGACCGTGTACCACACGTCGGCACAGGTGGTCTTGACGATGTGTAGGTCATATAGGTACTACGTGGAGGCGTCACCTACAAGAGGTAGATGTTGGTGTTGATCGTTCATGTGTCATCGCTGGGTATGGGATATGTATAGATGTATTACATAGAGATCTCCCCCAACTTGTTTGTATTTTGTGATGTCCGCTTAGGATAAGGGATTCCTCCGGACTCATCGATAGAGCACGAATTAGACACCAACGGTAGATGTCATTGTGTGTCGTATATATATATAAACGACATATATATAATTACGCAGACTTTATATGAAATAAATTGAAATGTCTAAGTACGTGGACATAAGTTACAGTTGTGATTCTTAAATGCATAATAGATGTTTATTCTTCTTATATGAACGTTATGATACTGGGATATTACGGTTATTGATAGTTAAATGTAATCAGTACACTTAAATCATTTAACCATTTTTTTTATTAAATTGACAAGTAGTCATAGTTATTATTTCGGGACTTTTGGGATGTGAAACACATCACACTTAATTGAGGGGTGATGTGTTAAATGCATGTGAGTGACGAAAAGGGGAATATTTATCTTGCATCGACTGTACTATTGCATCATAAATTAATTAAGTTAATTCTTGCACACCTCGGGCTCTTACCCAAATATAAATACCCCCCAGGTTATTTCTAGACAGGGATAGCAGGACCGTTGTTGTACTAGCCCTACGATCTCTCATGCTTATCAGCGTTCCAGATTATTGACTCTAGCCTAGGTGCCTTTTTGCCAGAGTTTAGTCATTATTATTATTTGGAAACATTTGTAAGGGCATAAGCCTGAGATTTATTTATTTATTTATATTATGCTGGAATAGTGATATTTACTAGCTGTTGAATTCATTATTTAGTTGGTGTTGGTTGAGTTATTTAATGTCATGAAAATATTCATAAAGTTTTAAAGTATCGGCCTTCAAAATAACAGTATGTATATTACGTTGTGCTGAGAATGGTACTAATTGATCGACAATCCCCATCTTCGGAGTATCGGGCATGGCCAGCGTTTACGTGGAAAAATAGGATTTGTTACAGGGGATTAGTCGAGGTGCGCGTAAAGCTGGCCCGAACACCTCATAGTACCTCAAAATGGGGGAATAAAAAAAAATTGAACACTAGATTTTAACTCCACGCGATGCGCAGGCGTTTTACAAATCCCGTATAGAAAGAATAAAAGAAACATGTTATTCAAATATTATGGAAATATGTATCCAAATATTTTTAATGAGAAATATGTAATAAAGAAACAATGCTTTAGTGAAACGATATCGCCTTTTAAATATTTTTTTTACTAACCGGACCGTTATCTCATCCAAAATAATCAAATAGTATTTTAATTTGTATATATTCAGACATATTTTTATGATATGTACAATTTTAGTATTTTAATAGCCTTGTTATGGTTAAAAAATGTTAAAATATACTAAGAAGGCCTAAACGTCTTTTTACGCCTAAGCTCATCTAGGCTTAAGGCTTGCCTCCACGCCCCGCATTTTTTAGAACCTTGATATATATATATATATATATATATATATATATATATATATATATGTGTGTGTGTGTGTGTGTGTGTGTGTGTGTGTGTGTGTGTGATTTCTCATAAATATAATAACAAGTTAAGCCCGGATAAATTTAACCATATACCACATTATATAATATCCTATAATATTAAAGATTAATTATTTTTATTTAAAACTATGTACAATAATAGAGGAAATTTGAAACTAAAACCTAGAAAACTCAAATTCATAAATTTGCTCATTTGGTTTTTAGAATGATAAATATGGAAGGTCGTAATTTTTATTATAATTTTAATTTTTAAATGACAATTATTAATTTGCAATAGAGAGAGTATGGATATAAGTAACTATTAATTATATTTAACCACATTATTGTTATTATCTGTACATGTGTTACAAACATATGTAATCAAAACATTAAAGTTTTTTTTTATCTTATCAATAATAAGACATGCTGCTGGAACTATACTCTAGTATTACAATATTTAGTGAATTCACTATTAGAAGGGGCGTATTTGATTACACTTGTTACAAAAACTTACCATGAAAATAAATCTTTATCCATATTTTGCATGAAAAAATGTATAAAGATGCATTTGGGTTTGCGCTTCATGCGATTTAAAAAATAACGAAAATAAATTTAAGTAATCAAAGACAATAAATAAATAAATAAATACGAAATCCTCACCAATTGAATCATTCAAACATACACCGATAATATATTTACATATATATGGCAACCAATAATTTTCCCTCCAATATACAATTATGTATAATTAATAAGGTCGTTCAACGAAAAGTCCAATTCCCAGATTTTTTTTGTTTGTTTAAAAAACACATAAAAACTTACAAACACCTTTTTTCTCTTATTCTAAACCGTAAGACAAAATTATCAAAAAATAGACAAGGGACTTTTACAAAATAAAAAATAGGGTGGATTAAATGCAAAATATACGTAGATCCTAAGAACTAAACATTAATTGTCCCAAATTATTATGTGTACATGTAGGTTATGTAGCCTACAAAAATAGAGTAGGTCATTGTTTGACATGTGGAAAAATGTACCAAGCAGGCAATTCCTAATGGCGCCAATTTTTTTTTCTAACGTAGGGTAATTCCCGAGCCATATTATGCACATCTAGAAACTAACTCCTTCTATCTGGAGCAACCTTCAACCGAGATTTCTTTCTTACTCTAGACCATGAGAGGACTCGAATTGGCAACCTCTGAAGAACAAACTCAAGACCTGACTGTAACAACCCCCATTTTTTCACATAAAGGCTCACCAGGCATGATATGCCGAAGACGGGGCTTTTCGATCAATTAATACCATTCTCAGCACAACGTAATATAAATATTGTTATTTTGAAGTCCGACACTTTAAAACTTTATGAATATTACCATGATAATAAATAAACATCACAAACACCAACTAAATAATGAATTCAACAGCAAGTAAATATCACAACTCCAGCATAATGTAAATAAATAATAATCCTTGGGCTTATGCCTTTACAAATGTTTCAAAATTAAATATCTGAATTCTGACAGAAAAGCACCTAGGTTAGAGTAAAAAATTTAAAAATCTCCTAAGCACCGAAAGACTGCAAGACTGGTACAATAGCGGTCCTGCTATCCATGTCTAAAAATAACCTAAGGGGAAAATATTTATAATTTGGGTCAGAGCCCGAGGTGTGCAAATATTAACTTAATTGATTTATGATACAATAATATAGTCAATTCACAATAACCATTCCCCCTTCGTCACTCACATGCATATAACACCTCATACATCATCTAAGTGTGATATGTTTCATATCCCAAGAGTCCCCAAATAATAACTATGACTACGTCTCAATTAATAAAATGGTTAAATAATTTAAGTGTACCGACTACATTTAATTATCAATTTCAATAATTTCCAAGACTCATAATTTTCACATAAGAAGCATAAACATCTATTATGCAATAAAGGATCACAATTTTAATTTATCTTCATATTCTTAGACATTTCATTTTATCTCATATATAGTTCGGGTAATTAGATATATATGTCCTTATATATATATATATGACACACAAAGGCATCTACTGTTAGTGTCTAATTCGTGCTCTATCGGCAAGTACGAAGGAATCCCTTATCCTAAGTGGACATCACAAAACACACACAAGTTAGGAACGGTTCATATGCAGGACACCTATATACCACCCCTACCCAGTGGTGATAGAGGAATGGTCAGAGCCAACACCTACCTCTCGTGGATGGAGCCTCCATGTAGTACCTATATGGCCTACACATCGTCAAGCCCACCTGTACCGACGTGTGGTGCGCAGTCCGAATGCGCGAACGCTCGAGCCGATATGACGGTCCACAAGTATGTCCACATAAATACATAATAGTACATATTATTATCCAATATAATATGTATAGGCAATTACTTTATAATTACCATAAAAGTCCAACCAAAGTCCACAATATTTTTTATTTATTAATAATTAATCATCTAATAAATTATTAAATCCCCTCCTGTAAAATAGTTACTTAACCATCTAGTAAATTATAATTTTCTCTGCATAATGTGGGCATATAATTTTCCCAAACCCGGTTCCACTCACTAACTTGAACTCATAAAAATACTCGATAACCCACAAGTAAAATCCTCTTCCCCATTATAATATTTTTCCTCTTTGTTTTCTCATATATTTATTATTGTTGCTAATCGAATTTAAGGGAGTTTTTTATTTCAGGCTAGGGCCAAAGTGGAACGAAAGTGTCACGTCATTCATCACATCGCTCAAATGAATGGTATGGTCATTCGCATGACACCATTTTTCGTTCGAACGACATGCCAGGTCGTTTGAACGACCTCTTCTTCCCCACGCTCCTCCCTTTCCTATTTTCCCCAGATCAGTTCTAACCCCAAATTTTTTATCTTCGACGCCCAGAAATTCATATATAAATCCATCCAAAAACCAATCCAAAATTAACATTATCAATAATGTAGAACCAAGTTTCTCAGTCCCAAAGTCAACCCAACATTCATGTTTAGTAAGTGATTTTAATCGGTAACGAATATCTCCAAATTTCAGTCGTAACTTTCTCAAAATACGACCATTTGTTATGGGGTTCATAACTACGTTTTAGCCCAGTATAGTAACGTTAATGTCCTCTATATTAATTTAAGATACCCCAAATTTAGCTATTAAAATCCTACGATTTTTTACCGTTAAATTCTCAGATTTACGATACCTAATTTTTGTGACAATTGTATATTAAAATTAGTCATCTACATATATTGTTCATCATCAAATCAAATACGCTAAGACCTAAATCCCAGAAATCTAAAGGAAATAAATATGATGCATTGAGAAATAAATTGGAAACATAAATTAAGCAAGAGAATTCTTGCCTCTAATTTTGTAGAGGAGAAGCCCTTTAAAAACTCTCTTGAATTCCCCTTTGTTCTTTCCCTTTTTCCTTCTTTGGTAGTTCTTCCTTTTCTATTCCGTGGATGTTAATCTAGATTTTCTCTAATGATAGTGGGGGAGTAGTTTACCCCACACTTAAAAACTTTATTAGTGCGTAATCCCGATTTGGGCCTAAAACCCAATTTTTGGACCCCCAAATGGACTCGAATCCATAACCCAACTAGCCCAAAAAGTCGCTAACTTATATACCTATGACATGGGACTAATTCTAACTATTTAAAACATCAAACCGAGTCTCTAACGCTTCCCAAAATGCGCTCCAATTATTTATGTGTGATTTATTTTGCACTAGCAAGCCCATTATGTACAATTGAGTTTTATTTTTATAAAATCATCAATAATTATTTATTTAAAAATTAAACTTTTTACTCATCTAAATTTAAATTCATCAGATTTAATTTATTCCCAAATTATTATTAAAATAACGAATTTAAATTAGTCGAAATATTTTATTCTAAAATTACGAGGTATTACATTCTCCTCCCTTTATAACAAAATTCCGTCCTCAGAACTCGCTAAATTCCAACCTTATGTTTTTATTCGCGTTATAAACCAAGTTTTATGCTCAATTATTCCATACTCATATTCCATGAGATAAAAGAAAGGCTCACTCATACCTATCATAACATCACTGTGGTGTTCATATATTCCACATTATATGTACACACACATAATACTAACAAAGATGGATGTCACATATACATATAATTTATACCATTCATACCAAGCATAGCCATACACCAAGTATACCACATATATGTACTTAAAAAAATGATAATGATCTTAGTATCCGACTACCCTCAACTCTCGACTTTTGCCAATTTCCTGCGTGGGACGTCTTGCAAGGGTAATCCAAATAAGGAACCCTCCCGATACACTACCGTACGGCTTAGTCGGTTATGGAGGTCCATCGGCCCAAGATTAAAAGAAATGGAAATAAAAAATGTATGCAGTAGTAATGTAAATTCTAACTTTTTCCCATTGATAATTAAAGTATCATATCGCAAAAAGAAATACACAAAATCCCAATAAATTTACCCATTTAATTATACTAATAATCATAACCCCAAAATGTCCTAGCATCTAATATCTCTCAACTCCCGACCTGTGCTATTTTCATTCGTGGGATGTCTCGCAAGAAAAATCCAAACAAGGAACCCTCCCGATACACTACTATATAGCATTGTCGGTCGCTGAGATCCGTTAGTTCAGGACCCATGTCAATAATGTGCTCAATAAAATTTTATAAGGCTCTCCAGGCCCTATAGTCACCCATTTAACCATATTTAAACTCAAAGTGTCACAATTTCCTTTAGTATTTTTTCGCCTTGAAAATAAAAATTAATGCCAAATAGTCACACTACAGCCAACTATAAATTTTAATTATTTCCATAAATATCAATGTAAACCATATGGTTTAAGCTCTCCCGAGGTAAATTTTCATACCCTTACATATGAGGCATTATAGGCGTCCCTCCCTCAACTCGCGGGTGAAATAATACAAAGGGTTTAAATAAAATAGAGTCTACCCTCCCCAATGTGAAAACGAGATATCCTCTACTAAGGAGTACTGTGCACCGGTACTAAACTAAGAATGTCCTACAAAATAAAAGAATTAGGGATCATACCACTACTGTCTATGCTGGTGCTGGTCCCTTTCCTGGTGCGAGGTGATACACGCGCCCGTACTGCAGCTACGGTTATTGTCCTTGAGGTGGAGTGGGTAGCACTGGCGCGACTGGCATTACTGCCACTGGCTGTACTTGCAGTGATCAGCACTCCCCCTAGGGTGCCTGGTGTCCCTGCTGTCCCCTAACTACTGTGCTGCTCGATTCCCTTGAGGGCAACTCCTGGCGAAGTGGCCCTTCTCACCATAAACATAACAATTTCCCTGGAACTGGTGCCTGTCTGGTTGTAGCCCCTATTAGCCTTGATTTTGATGCCCTTGGCCCTGATGGCCTCTCTGTTCCCATTATCAGAACCCCTAGGTCTCTTGTGCAACTATGAAGGTTAAGGGCCCTAAGATTGCTGGGCCTCCTGACTGTTACTCCCATTCTCCCTATTCTGCTGGTTGGACATCTCGAAGCGGTGTCTCTTCTCCCCCTTATCTTTTTAAAATTCCCTATGGTCATGGCAATGCAGTAAAGTAGCATTCACTACCTTATTATATGTAGTGAAAGTCGGATTCCCCAATAGTGACTGTCTGATGTGCTATCCCAGACACAAACTTCTTTATCTTCCTCTGTTCTGTACTCACATCCTCCTTAAAAAAATAAAAAAGAGCAGCAAACTCTTCCTCGTACTCTTCCACAGTAAGATTCCCCTACTTAAGGTCCATGAACTTTTTCTGCATCTCTGTTTGCATTGCCCGAGGATAGTTCTTCCCCTTAAATCTCTCCAAGGACTCATTTATGGTGAGGCTGTCCCTCTCGACAACCATCGTAATCGCTTGGAGCGCGACCCCCACCAATCGAAATGATTCTAACATCTGTTTCTGGACGGGTGTGCACTCTACCATCCGTAAGTATCACTGAATATCCCTCTGCCACTAGAATATCTTAACTGCCCGCAAACTTCGACGGTTGGCCTTTAGTGAAGTCCTCCCTCGCTCTGTCCCACATGTTACCTGGTGTCTGTACTAGTATGGCCACCTGCTATGGTGGTGGCTACTAAGGTTCCTGTGGCGGTGGAAAGTGCTAGAGCATGGCTCCTATAGTCATAGAGACCGCCTGAGACACGATGATGACTATCTCAGCATGGGTATTAAGCTGTGGGGCTGTGGGGCCTGTGGTGTCTCCGGGTGAGCCTCCTCCTCTTCAACCGTCGGAACCACTCGCCTCGGTTTACCCCTACGTTAGTTTTCTATCTGAAAGAAAACAAGGTTCGCATTAGTAATTGATCGAAAAGAATACAATGATTCCTAAACACAGGGCTTTACATCAAAGAATGCAATGCAGAACGTAACGAGCTCAAATACAGATCCTAAGGACACTAAAACTGTGATCTGATACCAATTGTAACAACCCATATTTTCTCACGTAATGGCTGGCCAGGCACGATATGTAGAAGATGGGGCTTTTCGATCAATTAATACCATTTTAATGGCCGACACTTTAAAACTTTATGAATATTTTCGTGATAATAAATAAACACCACCAACACTAACTAAATAATGAATTCAACAACAAGTAAATATCACAACTCCAACATAATGTAAATAAATAAATATATAATCCTTGGGCTTATGCCCTTACAAATGTTTCTAAATAAAATATCTAAACTCTAGCAGAAAAGCACCTAGGCTAGAGTTAAAAATCTGGAAATTTGCTAAGCACCGAAAGATCGCAAGGCTGGTACAGCTAGTCCTGTAAACGGATCGAATTCGGATCGGATCAGGCAAATCCAAATCCATGTTCGTTTATGTTAAATGGATTCGGATCCAATCAGTTTATTAATCGGATCGGATCAGGCGAATCCAAATCCATATCCGTTTATGTTAAACGGATTCGGATCCGATCCGATTATCCAATTATCCGTTAGTTTAAACTTGATTTGCAACATTTTTATTTTTAACTCTTATTTCATAAATTTATTTTACAAATGTTTTAAAAAACAAATAATGAAATAAAGTGCTATTATAATACATATTTAATATATATATTTAAAATATTATTAAATACAATATATATATATATATATATATATATATATATATATATATATATATATTTAATATTAATCAGATCGAATTATTAACGGATCAGAGTATATGAACCCAAATCCACTCCATTTAATAAACAAGTAATCGGGTAATCGGATAAGGCATGATCCATATCCGCTTAAATGGATCGGATTCGTATTCAGATTTCAGATAAAATTCGATCAATTGACAGGCTTAGGTATAACAACAGTCCTGCTATCCCTATCTAGAAATAACCTGGGGGGGAAATAATTATAATATGGGTCAGAGTTCGAGGTGTGCAAGAATTTACTTAATTAGTTTATGATACAATAATACAATCAATGTACAATAACTATTCCTCCTTCGTCACTCACATGCATATAACACCTCACCCCTCATCTAAGTGTGATATGTTTCGCATCCAAGAGTCCCCAAATAATGACTAAGACTACGTGTCAATTAATAAAATGGTTAAATGATTTAAGTGTGCCGACTTTGTTTAATTATCAATTTTCATAATTTTCAGTCCCATAATTTTCACGTAAAAAGCATAAACATCTATTATGCAATAAATGATCACAATTTTAATTTATGTCCACATTCTTAGACATTTTACTTTATCTCATATGAAGCTCGGGTATATATATATATATATATACTAGGGTATGCCCGTGCCTGAAGGCACGTTAAAAATTTTCAAAGTACATAACCACGAAGCAGCGAAAATTTTGAAAATACGTAATCGCAAAATGATAATTTTTTAAAGTATGTATTTGCAAAACGACAAAATTTCCAATAAAAGCACGTGTATAATTTTTAAAAGTAAAAAGTCTTGTATAATATAAATAATAAATGTTTAATATACAATAAGTGTAGATTTTTAAAGTATTGAATAATCTAAATTTCAGTTACAAAATTTCATTTGCAATACAAAGGTGTAAACAATTTTTAAAAAAAAATGGGCAGACCACCCTTTGTTTATAGGACTATCCACCTTGTTTAAGAAATAAAAAATTAATCAAACAAAACAAATAGTCTGTTGACCTAGCATAAGCAACATACTCCAAATATACTCAATTATATAGAATCAAGGCAAAGTACCAATTTAAAAAAAAATGGACAATCTCATTATATAGAATCAGGGAAAAGTACCAATTTAAAAAAAATGGAAAGTCTCCTTTGTTTATTGGACTATCCACCCTGCTTAAGAGATAACAATCAATTCAACAATATTTAAAAAAAGTAAATTCATCTAACAAAACTTCATCTTGGCCTTCACAATACCCCCTTCCAACATATTTAACCCTACTTCGAGACTAATAATTTTCCTCATCATTCCACTCGTTCTCCTTCAATTACTGAGTACTTTAGCCCTGCATTTGAACCAAAAATCAAACGTAAGCACTTAAACAATTAAATTCTTGTGAAAAATTTAAACACTACTAGTCCACCATGTTAAAGAAACCATTGTTAACAGTTCGAAACAACATATTACTAATCACTTTCCAAATTCTTTACTTTTTTACTAATCATTTTCCAAATGCTCCACTTTTTTATAACTAAACTTGCATTGCAAGTTCGCATGTCCTTATTTATTTCCCTTATCCACGATCTGATCTATAACAAAAACAAATAACGATAACAAATAAAAATATGGGGTATTCTTCTTGAACTATAATATCATCCTTAACACAACCCTGATTAAATCTAAGTATAAATAATCAAAACAAAAATCAATATAAATGTGATTAAAACCCGAAAAGAAAAACAAAAGGCTAACAACTTGGCCATATAAATCAGCAAACAAATTTACCTCATATCCGTCTCTACTTGCTTCTACATGAAGAAGAGTCAAATCGGCATCCATACACAGTAGCAGGCAAACTGTAGCAGGTAATATTGATAAGCAACTCAGAATCCATACCATACACAGTAAAATGCCATGATCACCAAATAGAATATATTAAGGTAGGTTTGACTGACCATATATGAGCTCATGTATCAAATAACTATAAATAATTAGCTTATTATATTCAATAGAAAACACAAAATGACTGGAAGAAAACACATAATAAATTGGGTAGGATTGATTGGATAAAAGGAACCTACCACATAATTATCTTAATATAAATCATTTTGACCTTATTTAAATCGAAATGAAGATAAGTAACAAATCCCATAAGTCACATTAAAAAAAATTGTCACTCACAATTTTGACACCCAATTTTTATGAAGTTTCCAAAGACATGGGTGCCCTGAAAAGGAGATAAAAAACTATGACACTATAAAGAGAGAGAAAGTATCACTCAGGTCAGCACAATCCAAATAAACAAATGGGAAAAAATATAACGGGGAATGGTTTTAAATAGCGGTCGATACAATTATGTATCGCCAATTTGTAATGGATTTTCAGCCCACTGAATCCGTTATGCATCGTCATTATAGACTTATCGACCCGTGTCCAAAAATCCTGATAACGTTACGCGATACCGCTTTGGTTACGCATCGCCAAACCGATGTTTAAATCCATGGAACGAGAAAATTGAAAGATTACTAAAGATTATAATAAAACTAATAAAGTAAAGATAAAAACACTTTAAGGGGAAATTCAACAATTCATAAGCATTTTAAGCGATTGATGAACAGTGTGAACCTCTGTTAAGACGAACAATTATATAATTGTTCAGATGAACAAACTAAGAAAGAAGGCAGGTGTATGACTATGTTAAGTACCAATAATAATCCCAAATAAACATTCTAACTGATAATGAACTTTGAAATTATACGAAGACCAAGTCATGTTAGTTTTAAAAAAATCAGCTAAAACAAAAATTGAACTCCCCTCAAGTAGAGGCAAGAATATTCAGTGCACTCAACTTTCCATCCAGAGTAAGGAACTAGTGTTTACTCAATCTATTACAGCACATTAATGACTCAAAAACTGTAAATTCATAAGTGACATGAGGATATTGTAAGAAGCCATATTTAACACATATGAACACATCCAAACTTGTAAATTAAGTGTTTAAAACCTTGAACTTTCAAGGGTATCTATTATTATTCATAACAGGGGTGAGAATAAAGAAGCAAAATAGTACAAAAAATCTCTTCAATTGTGCACGCTTTACTGTTATAATCAAGACAAACCAAATAATGTCATACCGTTAGAAAATGTAGGGTTCTACGAAATTATATTAGACTTTATCATCATGAAACCACCATCTCGCCTACTTCTGAGATCTGTCATTCCTACAGTTCTTCACATATCGATCATTGTCTGTTGGACATTGCTTCACCGGGGAGCTGGACATTATTGCTACAATGATAATGACTTCTAATTAGTACCACCACATCAACGACGTCACTAAAGAGCTCTAAGTCCATGTTTTATTGTTCCTATGTAGTGGCAAGACGAACACGCATTCTTGAGATCATCCAAATAGTTGGAGTATCGTCCAATCCTTCATTAAAAATATATGTAGATAAAATCAGATATAATTATTAATACCTCTTCATATACGAAAAAGTTTGAACGGTTTCTTGGGTTCACATGAGCTAGGTCAGTTGTCGCCAATTTTGTATGAGCTCTAAATGGACTTTGTGCTTTGTTACTAACTAATCAGAGAAGAGAAATAAATAAGAAGAATAGGAAAATAACCATTGTTAGTAACTAACTAAGGCTTTAGTAAATAAAATAACCCAAAATTTTGGAGGCTCATTACCTATTATAGAAATTTGTTGTCTAAATAAATATATAAATGAATACTTTGGCTTATAGTATTTTGAAGCAAATCATTGTAGATATTTTGAAGATCAAAGTGATGCTCTCACCTCTATTATGTATCACACTTTGACTTGATGTATTTGTATTTTTTTTTATTCTTACATGTTATCAAATGGAGGAAGAGTTGGCCTTTACATTCTGATTAGAGTCTACCGATGCCAATATGGATTATCCAATTTGGTTCCTCATTTCTAATTTGCATATTGAGCTGCAACATTGGCAAATAATAGCTGGTGGTTTTAACACTGAAGTGAACCCTGCTTGCATTCTCTTTCCTATAGACTTATGTTACTATATCAAATGCAATCTTTTGTAGGTTAATAGTACGATGTGTGGCTTTGATTTATGCTTGGACTTGTCGTGTTATTTTACTCGGTTAGACCACCCCATGGCCTGCTTGGAGGTTGCTTCTGCTACTGTTATTCACATGGATGGTACTGCTGCTACTCCATATTTTGAGGATGTGCATATATTTCGTGACCTACTGCTGCTACTCCATCTTACTTTGGCCCCTTCTTCCATTTGTTGCAAAAGATAACATCCGAGTTGGTTGAGGTAAGGGAACTGAACTCTTCTCATTCTTGGATGAGCTCAATGGTTGTATAGATCGCTTTTTCCTCTTGCAGTCTAATATTTTCTTCGAAGGGTTGCCTCCTCGATACTTGTAAAGTTCAAGAATAGATGGACTTTTTCTTAGTTAATCCATTCCAAGCTGCATCAATATGATCATTAGTGGAAGTCACATGACCAAATATGCCAAAAGATCAAGATTATTTTTAATTTTCAAAAGATAATCATTGATAGGAAAGGAACCTTTCTTAGTTTTTGTAATTGTGTTTGAATTGAGAAAGATTCACCCGAGTATGTGCTGTAAAATATTGATCAAGAGTTAAACTTTCCAACACCTTCATCTAAATCGGACATGAATCTTTCCAGCAGCTTCACCCGAGTCGGTGTTGAAAAATATTTAACCAAATGTTTAAGGTAAAAAAATATTATGAGGCATCTCACCTAATTGATCGGAGATTGAAAATTGATGACATATAACACCATTAGAAAATAAAAAAATTTGCAAATGAATTAACCTCTCTAAAGCACTGCATATTTTATATGTCCATACCTTCACAACTGTTGGATCTCCTTTATTAACTTCTTCAATTTCCAAGGAATTTGACCACCATTTTGTTGAGAATGTCTACTAATAACTTTCAATTTGATTCCATGTCAACTGTCATGAATTTCCTCTCCTCGTAAAGCCTGATTCCATATCTTATAGCCAAAAATTCATCAACACTGCTTGTAGTGGAACTACCAATAGCCGAATATCCCCATAAAAGGACACCTCTTATTTCTATGAACACCCCTATCACTATTGCTACCTTCTAATGATTTCTTCATTGAAAATAAATTCAACAAATCTTCAATTACATTATCTCCATTTACTTTGAAGGTCTTTGAGAAATATTAGCTTTATCCATAATAACTGTAGTAAGTAACAGGTGATTTTTTATGTATGAAATTTGAAGTTACCTTATAGTTGGAATGTTATGTTTGTCTTGCATGATTCGCACCAGTGTTGAGCTTCTTAAGACATTTACTGCAATATTTGCAAAATAACATAGAGTGGAAGAGACATATAGTTCTGTAGGATGGGAGACATACAATGCTTAATAGTATTAAGCAGTTAAGGTACTAAAAAGACAAAATGTAAATGGCCATAACGTAAAGAAACATGTAGTACATTATGGTGTATCATGCCAACTTCAAGTGTCTAGATAGCATGTGTATATAAGACAAAACATAAAGCTCATAATAACCTGTATATCATGCCAACTTCAAGTCAAATTCCACGTTCAGCTGCAAAAAGACACAAAATAGAAAATTACAATTTGTCTATTATAATCCAAACAAACTATAGAAACAACTAACTAACTCTATAATAGGAAAGAGAGGGAGGGCACCCCAAACAACTTGAACACGACATGCGTCATACTTAACAATGCCTACAAATAACATAAATTAAGTTAAATAGGGGGAGGGCACCCCAAACAACTTGAACACGACATGTGAGTTCTACTACACCAAACGATATCACATACGACTTTAAATAGAAAGTAGTCATAGTCATCAATCGACTTCCCTTGTTCGCTTGCAAAAACTGCTTGCACCAATAAGACAACAACGATGCACAACTAATGTGTCACGACTCTCAACAACCAAGTGCATCCAATCAACGATTCACGACTCTAAAACTTATCCACCACCATTAGACTCGAGTAGTAGACTGATAAAATGTAAAACGACATTTAAAATTTCACATCAAACTAATAATATTCTACACCGGTGTAAAATACCAGTGTAAAATATGCCGATGTTTGGACCGAACGAACCATGCAAGGAGTGCCCTGACTAAGAACAATCAGTCCCTTCAATAAGGAATGCCCTGACTAAGAACAATCAGCACCTTCGGTAATGCTCTCTAGAATGCATACCATAATAGATATATTTTGCTGCTATTTGTGGACATATTATTGGCCAGAAATATGAGGTTGCCCGCAAAAATCTTTTCCACTCCTCCTTCTTGGAGAATTTTATCTACCAAGCTCAACTTTCCCTTCAAAGTTTCAGTTATTTTGGCTCTTAATCTCACTGCAATTATAATAAAAAAATTAAGATACTATTCTAGTAGAGAATACTATAGTGAAGCAAAGATTTAGAAACGACATAAAATTTAGCATCTCAACGACTACCCTTTATTGTCCTAAAATATATGATGTTGAATATTAGTTTGTATTTCACCATATTCATAAAATCTGAACCGATAAAATATGGGAGTTGCAGGGCTTTCCAAACAATCCAAATAGATTTAATACCCCTACATAACTTGAATAAGCAAAAAAAGAAAGCATTTACCCAAGAGAAATAAAAATTAACAAAATAAATTATTTAAAAAAAGAACATAAAAATGAAAATACCTATTAACATCTATAAATCTGGGAAGATACACATCGCAATAATGCTCACCAACATCCAATATGCACATTTTGAATAGGATCATGTGCCAAAAAAACATTAAAACAACCTGTTAGTGAAGTTATTTTTAATGGGTTCAAATGCAAACATTTAGTGAAACATTTAGAACAAATTTGTTAAACCTAGATAAAAACTTTAGAACAAATTTAAAAGAATCACAGAATACGTTAATTATAAACAACTAACCACGCCAAATACAAATGGATTGTTTAAAATCCAAAAACTATATTGGAAGGCAAACTATTAGAAATAATTTTATCGTGAGAAGTTATGTAGTATTTTAGGAGCTATAATAAAGGAAAAAATTTCAAGTCTAAAAACCCTCTTTTCTAAAATCGCAAATCATGTAAAATTATAACATAACCAAACGTGAGAGAGAACTGAGATACCCACAAAACCGTAACTGAATCAAATGACCATACCATACCATAACATAATCTTGGTGAGCATTTGAAACAAATTCTGATACCCCAAAACAAAAACATATTGAGCTATTAAAAAAACATTTCGGTGTTAGAATCTACAAAATAATAACCAAGAAATATAAACATCGACAATATTAGTAGAACAAAAAAATAACATATACAAAACTTAATATAGAGAGAGAAGCAACGAAGAACAAAACAAATGACCTAAGAGAAGCCGCCTGAGAAGCGAGGACACCTAAGAGAAGCCAAAGAACAAAAGCCACCCAAAATCTGAAAACCCTAGCTTCGGATCTGAGGCCGACACCGAGGAGAAGAGAGAAGGGTGTCGGGTTGAGGGAGGTTTTTTTTGTTTTGTTCCCAAAATGGAAGAATGAGGGATGGGAGTGAATGAGAGAAAGGTAGGGTCTTTTCCCAATTTTGAGAGATTAAAATATGTCAAATACTATTCTACCCATATTTTTGAATTTTGGTGAAGATCAAAAAACAAATATGAGTGAAAAATGAGAGGGAACTCAAACACTCCAAGGGTAAAATAGGTAGTGTAGAAAAATTTATAAAGATGACATCGTACAACAAACTTATGACATACATAAGTTTTCTACTTTATTTTATATATATATATATATATATATATATATATATATATATATATATATATATATATATATATATATATATATATATGATCCATAAAGGCATCTACCGTTGGTGTCTAATTCGTGCTCTATCAGCAAGTCCGGAGGAATCCCTTATCCTAAGCGGACATCATAAAATACTCAAAAGTTGGGGACGATCCCTACACAGGACACCTGTGTACGACCCATAGCCAACGTGATACAGGAATGGTCAACGCCAACACTTACCTCTCGTAGGTGGAGGCTCATCTGTGTCGACTAATGGTACGCGGTCCGAACGCGCGAACCCCCGTGCCGATATGATGGTCCACTAGTATATTCACACAAATACATAATAGTACCTATTATTATCCCGTATAATATGTATAGAGAATTACTCTATAATTACCGTAAAAGTCCAACCAAAGTTCACAACATTTTTCCATCTATTAATAATTCATCATCTAATAAATTATTAAATCCCCTCCCATAAAATAGTTACTTAGCCATCTAGTAAATTGTAATTTTATCTATTTAATGTGGACACAATAGTATTTTTAATAAATTCCTTATTTTTTCAAACCTGGTTCCACTCACTCTTTTGAACTCATAAAAATACTCGATAACCCACAAATAAAATCCTCTTCCCCATTATAATACTGCTCCTCTTTGTTTTCTCATATATTCATTAGTCTTGCTAATCGAATTTAAGGGAGTTTTTGATTTCACGCTAAGGCCAAAAGGGAACGGAAGTATCACGTCATTCATCACGTCGCTCGAACTAATGGCATGGTCGTTCGCGCGACACCATATTTCATTCGAACGACTTGCCAGGTCGTTTGAACGACCTCTTCTTCCCCACGCTCTTCCCTTTCCTGTTTTCCCCATATCACTTTTAACCCAAAATTTCTTATCTTCGACGCCCATAAATTCATATATAAATCCATCCAAAAATCAATCCAACATTTAACATTATCAATGATGCTGAACCAAGTTTCTCAGTCCCAAAGTCAGCTCAACATACATGTTTAGTAAGGGTTTTTAATCGATAACGAATATACCCAAATTTCAGTCCTAACTTTCTCAAAATATGGCCATTTATTATGGGGTTCATAACTAAGTTTAGCCCAGTATAGCAACATTAATGTCCTCTACATTAATTTCAGATATCCCAAATTTAGCCATTAAAATCCTACGAATTTCTACCATCAAATTCTCAGATTTACGTTACCTAATTTTTGTGAGAATTGTATATTAAAATCAGTCCTCTACATGTATCATTCATCATCAAATCAAATACATTAAGTCATAAATTCCAAAAATCTAAAGGGAATAAATATGATGCATTGAGAAATAAATTGGAAACATAAATTAAGCAAGAGAATTCTTGCCTTTAATTTTGTAGAGGAGAAGCCCTTTGAAAACTCCCTTGAATTCCCCTTTGTTTTTGCCCTTTTTTCCTTCTTTGGTATTTTACCCTTTTCTCTCTCATGGTCGCTAATCTAGGTTTTCTCTAATGATAGTGGGAGAGTGGTTTACCCCCACTTAAACACTTAATTAGTAGGTAATCCCGAGTTGGACCTAAAACTCAACTTTTGGACCCCCAAATGGACCCGAATTCATTACCCAACTAGCCCTAAAGCTCCCCAACTTATATACCTATGACCCGAGACCAATTCTAACCATTTAAAATATCAAACCGAGTCTCTAACGCTTCTCAAAACGCGTCCCAATTATTTAGATTTCACTTAAACATTTATTATGTTAAAACGACATGCGCCTATAAATTTATTTATGTGTGATTTATTTTCCACTAGCAAGCCCATTATGTACAATTGAGTTTTATGTTTTTAAATCATAAATAATTGTTTATTTAAAATAAATTTTTTTACTCATCTAAATTTAAATTCATCCGATTTAATTTATTCCCACATTAATATAATTAACGATTTTAAATTAGTCAAAATATTTTGTTCTAAAATTACGGGGTATTACACTGACCAACTGAGCTGAGCTGAACTCAATGTTAAATAATATTATCAATAAATACATGATACTAATATATAGTTTTATACATATATTTTTAATGTATGAAATAATATAAAATATACATATAGTACATATGTAATAAAAATATTATCAATTCATGTATGTATATAATTTTATTGTCAATTATACATGCAATATCATTATATAGACATACATTTATGTATGTATATACGTTTACATTTGTATAATGCATATATATATATATATATAGACACACACGCGCGCACACACACACACACACACACATATGTATAATATAAATATACATGTTTGTCAATTTTGTCAAATTTAAAAAAAATTGTATTTAAAAACAAGTTTACCAAACACACACCAATAATTATAAACACAGGAGAATGAATTTTAAAACTGTATTTAAAAATAACATTTAAATCGACTTTTCTGAATACAGAACCAAACGGGCCGAAAATGTTTAAAATAACGAATTTTCACTTGAATTTCATCTTCAATTAAGTTTTTTTTTTAGTGAAGTTGTTTTTTGGGAATGTCTTGTTTTGTACAGTAAACAAGGCGAAATTCTTTGAGTATAAATATATTAATAAAATGAAAAGCTCTCAACTTATAAATTTTCTTTCTTATTTTTATTTTACAATACGTTATCAACACGACAGACTCTTAATCATTGAGTACCTCCATCGGTGATCTTGGAGAGGGGATGCTATGAAATGTTTAAACTAGTGAATTTTCACTTGTATTTTACCTTCAATTAAGTTATTTTGGAATGTCTTGTTTTGTACAGTAAATAAGATGAACTTCTTTGAGTATTAATATATTAATTAAATGAAAAACTCTCTATCCATAATTTTTTTTTTTCATTTTTATTTTATAATACGTTATCCGTGATCTTGGAGAGGAGTTGAGAAATTTATTACGAACGAAAGAAAACGTAATTGTATTACTGCAATTGCTACAATCAAGCAAACTTTCCTTTAGCATGAATCTTTTATTAATAAAATATGCCGTGTAATTTTAACATATTTTTAACTCAAGCATGTACAAACCTTTTATCCAAATATGACCAATAGGTTTACAATTCTTATGATTGTCATTCATAAAGACTTACTTTATCAGGTCAGCATCCACATGTAGAAAACTGTTTTTTTGGTTCATTTAATGCTTAAAGATCATTAGTTCTTAGAAATCGAAAGCTAGGATCCAATAGTTGGATTGAAGTTGTTTTGTAGGGAAGCTGTTAATCCTCCGTTAATGGTTGTTCCTCACGAGTCAAATGTTCACCCCCTCCTAAAACTACACCAAAAACTCTTTGCTTTCTAACCCCTATAGCGGGATTCATCCCAACATTTTAAAAATCATCAATTTAACTCTATTTTGTACAATCCAACATAAAAACCAATAACAAACTAACAAATTTAAATGGGACATATTATTTTATAAAAATGTTAAAAAATTCAACTAGCGAAAAAAATGTACATATTTCTTTAATGTACGTATTATTTTGTAATAAATTTAGAAAAGTAGTTAGGATTAAAAAAAAGGGTTTTTAATAAACTAAACATTTATTTTTAATAACTGTTTTTTATGAATAATAAAATTGTATGTTATATATGTAACTGTATTTTTTATTAAAAAAAAATGCAATGTTACTTAAAAATTGTATTTTTCATAATACATTTTTTTTAAATATATAAAATATTTTATAAAAAAATATTTTTTAACAAAAATATATTTTTTAATAAAACCCTAGGAGCAATGGTTTTTTACAAATATATAACATATTTTATAAATATATTTTTTTTTATAACATCTAACATATTTTATAAAATATAGTTTTGTTTTAAAAAAAAGCTGTACAATTTTTCTTTTGGTAAAAAAACAACTTAAGAAACTTTATAGTTCAAAGAAACCTTAAAACTGTACATTAAAAATAAGCAAAATAAAATACCGTACAGTTTATATATATATATATTGTAACACCCCATATTTTTATTAATTAATTTAATTAATTAATTGGAATATTCAAGAAAAATAAAATTTTGGATTTAATTGGAGTTTTAGCATATGATGGATCATTTATCGCCTAGTTGTTTATGATCATTTGAGATTGATTCAATTATTTATCTTATGGACTGATTTATTTATGTCTCATGCTAAGAATGGTATTTATTTAGTCACACCCGACATAATTCGGTGGCGGTGGCTAGCCACCCCGTCTGTCAAATTTTGTAGGGTGTAATAGATGGTATCTGTGGCCATCCCCGATCCTGATCCTTGCGGGCGGGAGCGTGGTGGAAAGGATCCTTCGGGTCCCGCGCGTCCCTCTCGGGAGCGCTTCGACCGGCGTCGTTTGTGGTGTGAAAAATGTAGAGAGATTCAGAGTCGCCAGTCTATTTTACTCAAAACAGACAAAAGAAAAAGGGGAAGCCACCCCGAAGAGTGGCATCCAAAGACATACGGGTGCATACGAAACCAAGATGATTCAAGAAGGGTTCGGAGGCTTAGTTACGAAATGGGAAGGTGTTAGGCACCCATTCCGCCCTTTCGGTCTCTCATGAATATTTGCTATTTTCCTTTATGTTTCCCTCCGTGATATGTGTGTATGTGTATATATATAGAATGGAGGTAGGAATCCACGACTTGTATCATGGAGAAGATAAAGCGAGTCGTTCGTAAGAAGATATAAGAGTGATATTAGAAAAATGAGATTTACGCGATTACCCCTACGTTGATCGTTATAAGGGAACGATAACGCATATGGGGTAATGCGTCACTAAGAACAAGTATATGTATAATATAAGAAAAATGGATTTAGAGAAGATAGAAAATGAGAGAAAAAGTGAGAAAAAGGACTCGAGTCTCGGGTTTTACCCCGAGACGCCTACGTAGCCTATAAAGGCATCAAAGTCCACGTAGTTCGCATGTAAAACGAGGGGTGGGGTTTATCCCATAAATCCAAAATGGGGAATCTCTTATTTGTGAGTGAGTGTGTGTGTGTGTGTAGAAAAAAGTGTTTTAGTTGTGAGAAAAGTGCGAGGAAAATATGAGAATCCCTTATTTGAATTTATGAGCAAAACCCTCTTTTTCTTATTTTTTGGGTTTTATGAAAATAAAAGATGTGCAATAATACTAAGTAAAAAGTATATTAGGATGTGTGAAATGCGATAATAAAAGTGCTAAGTAAGAAAACAAGTTATTGAGAATTCAAGAGAATTTAAAGAGAGAGTCTGAGAAAGTTGGACCTTCTTGAAGATCTTGAGCTTGATCTTTGAATGTTGGAGAGAAACCCTTGCACTTGGATGATGATGGAGAGAGGCTAATTCACCAAGTTTGATGAAAGGGATGATGAAAAGTGGAAGTAAAAAAGGGATTTGGAAGTTGAAATCACGCTGCCTTCGAGAGAGGTTTATGGGATTCGTTGAGAGGGATTTTTATCAGATCTGGCTCTCCTTGCAAATGAGGTGAAGTCCTCCTTTTATAGTCCCAGGTGAGTGCCGATTGGCATAGAGCCCTTCCTGCCTATCGGCAGGCAGGTGCCGATAGGCAGGTTCTGGAACCTGCCGTTTGGCAGTGTGTTTCAGGCTTTTTGGAAAATCAACCGCCGAGGGCAAATCGTTGGTCAGAATCGCGCACGGGGCATACCATTGGAAAGGTAATTTAGAGACCTTAAAAAGTCCTTGGGATCGCTCCTGGGTTCGGGAGTTGACTTTAGGTCAAATATGGCTTGGAAGCGTTTGTCGGTCCATTGGACGGGGAATCATTCGGACGCAAACGGATCGTTCGTCCCCATGGTAAGTCCGAATCGCGCACGGGGCATACCGTTGGAAAGGTTAGGAGATTTACTTCAACATTACAAAGAGTTTAACCCAGTTTGGAGGGTTGACTTTGGTCAATCGGGCCTGAAAAACGCTCGGTGGCCTCCCGGAGTCAAACGGATCGTTCGTCCGCATGGAAAGTCAGAATCACGCACGGGGCAGACCGTTGGAAAGGGTATTCAGGTCCCTTTGAAGATTCATTCAGCCTGGATCGAGCTGAAGAGTTGACATAGGCCAAACAGAGCCCGGGAGCGCCCGGTGGCCTCTGGGTCATGTTTCGGACGCAAACGGACCGTTCGTCCTCATGGTAAGTCGGAATCGCGCACGGGACAGACCATTGGAAAGGGTATTCAGTTCCCTTCGAAGATTCATTCAGTCTCGATCGAGACAAAGAGTTTGACTTTTGGGTCAAACTGAGCCGGGGAGTGCCCGATGGCTTTCAGGTCAGTACTCGGGACGTGACCTGGGTTTAAGTTATGAAGGGAGGTACTAGGAACCTAAGAAGAGTTAGGGGGTAATAGAATAGGGTGTCTACAGATCCCCTCGATGGGTGAGTTTGGAACGAATAATGACCGTGGAATAGACTGCACGATGCTTTTGAGGGAGTATGATCGATTCAGAGGGTTGAGGTCGATTCTGAGGACCTAAGGAGTGTGCTGGGGATGATCAATTCTGTGGATCAAAGCCAAATCTTCGGGCTTAGGGTAAAGGTATAGCGAGGTCAATTCTGACCTAAAGAGTGGTGACGATCGGGGACCGAGGTCAATTCTGACCTAACTTAGGTAACGATCCAAGATCGGGGCCAATTCTGACCCAAGAGTGGTGACGAACGAGGACCGAGGTCAATTCTGACCTAACTTAGGTGACGATCCAAGAACGGGGTCAATTCTGACCCAAGAGTGGTGACGACTGAGGACCGAGGTCAATTCTGACCTAACTTAGGTGACGATCCAAGACCGGGGCCAATTCTGACCCAAGAGTGGTGACGACCGAGGACCGAGGTCAATTCTGACCTAACTTAGGTGACGATCCAAGACCGGGTCCAATTTTTACCCAAGAGTGGTGACGATCGAGGACCGAGGTCAATTCTGACCTAACTTAGGTGACGATCCAAGATCGGGGCCAATTCTGACCCAAAAGTGGTGACGACCGAGGACCGAGGTCAATTCTGACCTAACTTAGGTGACGATCCAAGACCGGGGCCAATTCTGACCCAAGAGTGGTGACGACCGAGGACCGAGGTTAGAGGTGTTCAGAAAACCGAATGGATCGACGGACCGACCCGGACCGTCATAATTTTTCCATTTTTTTTAATCGGTCCGGTCCAGGGTTTTTTTTACAGACCGGTCTAATCGGTTCGATCCTCGGTCTCCCTTAATAAATACCTGGTCTGGACCGACCTGGACCAGTTACTCTAATATATATATGCATTTAATTATATTTATACATATATAGTATATTATATGCATTTAAGTTAAGTTAGAGTTAAGTTATTAGGGGTACGATGGTCCAAAAAAATGAAAGGAAGGAAGTAAAGAAAAACCCTAATCAAACTACACGCACACTTCTCTTCTCTCTTTGGCAAAGACAAGAAGAGTCTGCTTTGCTCTCTAGCCGCTTTACAGATCTGCGGCGGTTTCCACACCACACCGGCGGTTTCTCCTGCTCCTACGCTGACAGATCTCCTCTCCCCTGCGCCGCTTCCCCTGCCGCGACGCCATTTCCCCTTCGTTGCGACGCCGTTTCCCCTTCCCCTGCCACGATGCCACTGCGCAGACAGATTTATCTCCGTCGCTGCTACTGGTACCTTCCAATCCATTTTTGGCTCAAATATGGATTCACGCTTATGTTCCTTATATAAAAAAATTGTTCCTTATATTCTTCATGCTTGGCTCAAATTCACGCTTACGTTCGTATATAAAAAACTGTTTTGTTTTGATTATAAAAAAACTGATTCTTGATAACTGTTGAAATGTGATGGATGAAAAAGAGAGAGAGTTCATCCAAAACTCACCTATAAAAATTAAAAACGGTTTTGGTTATAAAAAAAACTTTTTGTTATAAAAATCTGTAATTGTTTGTTATAAAAAAAACTGTTTTTAAAAACTGTTTGTTACAAAAAAAACTGTTTTTAAAAACTGTTTATGGGAGGTCTTCTTATGAGGATTCTTTGAAAGTTTTAGAGGCTGATGTACAACATGCCAATGATTTGTAAGCTCTCTTTGGTCTTAAATTTATAATCTTTTTATCAGTTTTTATATGAATATGATGTTTTTACATATTATTATGATGATAATTTTATTTGCTATATAACTTCATTGAACAAAAAAGGTAACACCCAATATGGGTTTTGCTTATTTGACTGTATTTTGTGTTTCTGTTATTATTTTTGGGGAATTTGAAAAACCCCAAAATACCCATATGGTATTTTGCCTGGCAAATTAGGCTTATCAAATAAAAATGGAATTTTGTGTTGCCTTTTAGGATTTTTATTATTGACACTACTTTGGGGGGCTTGTGAAATTGTGGTCAACCTACAAATTCCTAATTGGATTTCAGTGAGTTAAATTTGGTACATGATTTTGGGTAAAGGGTGTAAATTAAAATTGAGAATTGGATTTTAATTTGTAAAATTTGATAAGAGATTTTGGTTTGCAAGGGTCCCTAAATCCTAATACCTTCTACTAGCTTATGAAATAGATATATGAGATATGAGTTTGTCAGTTATGTTGGTTTGTTGTTCAAGTTTTATTGCTTATGAAAGAAACATATGAGTTATGAGCTTAGCATTTAATGTAGGATTGGGGGAAACTTGTAAGGGAGTGGGGATAGCCCCTCCCTAAATTTATATGGTATATTTTTTAGTGTTACTTGCTTAAATTCATATGATAATTCATATGATAATTCATATGGTATAACTTGTTTAAATATATATCGTATATATTGTAGATAATGGTCGCCCAAATGGATGAAAATGAAGGTGGGCTTCCCTCTACCCAAGCTGTAATGCAAGGTACAAATGTCCCTCCTAAACCCCCTATAAATCCAGAAGTTAAATGTTTGAAACGAAAATCGAATGCTTGGGAGCATTTTACCAAAATTCAAGGTTGTGATCCAAACAAACGTAGGAAAAAATGTAATTATTATCCCTCAACATATACTTGTGATCCAAATAAAAATGGAACTAAAAATATGTTGGCCCACATCAACAAGTGTAAGAAATTTTCGGGAAGGTGTGATGAGAAACAAAAAAATTTGTCATTTAAAAAAGAAGATGGGGAGTGTCCTAGTCTTGTAGCAATTAGTTTTAGTTTAGAAGCTTGTCGTGATGCTCTTGCTAAGATGTTAATCATTGATGAATTGCCTTTTCGGTTTGTTGAGGGCGAAGGATTTCGACAATTTATGAGAATTGTTCAACCGAAATTTACAAAAATCCCAAGTCGTATTACGGTTGCAAGAGATTGCTTAACAATATATTTGAATGAGAAAATAAAGTTACAAAGTGATTTGAAGGGGAAAAGAATATGCATCACAACGGACACATGGACTTCTATTCAAAATATCAATTACATGTGCCTCACGGTTCATTATATTGATGATGAATGGAAGTTACAAAAAAAGATTTTAAACTTTTGCCAAGTCTGAAGTCATAAGGGGGAGATGCTAGGGAAGGTTATTGAATCATTGTTAGTGGAATGGGGGATTGATACCATTTTCACCGTAACCGTTAACAATGCTAGTTCTAATAATGGTACCATTAAATATTTGCAAAGGAAAACCAAATCTTGGAAAGGTACTATTTTAGAACATGAGTAATTGCATATGCGATGTTGTGCTCATATCTTAAACCTAATTGTGGGTGATGGGTTAAAAGAAATGGATGAGTCGGTTGTTAAAGTGTGCAACGCGGTGAGGTGTGTGAGGTCCTCCCCTTCTAGGTTATTAATGCTCAAAATATGTGTAGAGGAAGAGAAAATTGAGAGTAAGGGTATGTTGTGTTTGGATGTTCAAACAAGGTGGAACTCCACTATTTAATGCTAGATGTAGCCGAAAATTTTGAGAAATCTTTTGAAAGGTTAGGGGAGGAGGACAAAAATTATGCTTCTTACTTTAATGGAGAATTTGAAATCCAAGAGGATGATGAAGTGAGGGGGAGGGTTAGGGGTGGGAGGACTATCTTAGGGCCTCCTTTGAGTGTTGATTGGGAGAAAGTGAGGGAACTTGTGAAATTTTTAAAGATATTTTACAATGCAACTTTGAGATTTTTGGGTTCATTATTTGTTACTTCAAATTTGTTTTTCAATGAGCTTGTTATAATACAAAACAATTTGAACCAATTGAAAAGAAGTGGGGATTATCACATATCTTCGATGGCGGATAACATGGTTAAGAAAATGGACAAATATTGGAATATTGAAAAGATAAACTTGTTGTTACTTGTTGCGGTCATCCTTGACCCTAGATATAAATTGGGGTATGTGTCATAATGGTTTGATAGCATGTATGAAAGTACTGTGGCAAAAGAGATGACACGGAGAGCAAAAAATGTACTTGTGCGTTTGTATGAGTGGTATGGTGATAATAATGTGCAAAATGGTTCATCACAAAATGCATCACCATGTGACGTCGTTAAATTAGTAGTTGATGGTGGAGATGATGATGTTGATGGGCATGATTTTTTAGCTACCCAATTTAAAAAACATTTAGAGTCGGGAGATAGTTTAGGGCGTAGTAAGTCGGAGGTGGAGAAGTACTTGATTGAGACTAATGACGATGCAACCAACAAGAGCTTTAATGTATTAATGTGGTGGAAGAGTAATTCATTTAGGTACCAAGTTCTTTCTCATGTGGCAAGGGATGTATTGGCAATTCCGGTGCCAACACGGTGGAAGCGCTTGTTTTTACCCAAAATTGGCTCAAGTCTTCATCAAAATCAATTAGCCTTAGAGATGCCATGGATGAAGTGGAACAACTTGAGCAATTGGATGGAGGTAACTAACATATATCATAATTTTAAATTATTAAATTATTAGGTGTAATTTATTTTTTAAATCATTATCATATTATTTTTACAGATTTGTTGGGAACATCAACAATTGTGGATTGACAATGACTTCGTTCGTATTATTAAGGTAAAGTGAATAATTTTTTTTTCATATTCATGGTTGCATTTTATTTGGAATATTTTTCTATCTATTCTAAAATTATTTATGATCATTTTCAGGTTTATAGAGGAGATTGTTTTAGGCAGCATTATGGATGGTTGCATTATTTTGGATGTTGCAGTTACTTCGGCTCATATTTATTAATTTAGACATTTTATTAGCGCATTATTAATTTGTATTATTATGGAAAACCTTGTGGTTGAATTTGGACAGCTTTATTTTGTGTTATTTGGACAGTTTATATGTCCAAATTTGGACAGTTTATGACAGCTTGATGTGATTGTATTATTTGGGCATCTTTGGACAGTTTTTATTTATACTAAAATTTGAACATTATGTTATTATTTTGGATAAGTTTGGACAGATTTTAAGGTAAAATTTGGGCAATTTTTATAGTAAGATATGAGCAGTTTTTTGGATACATTTTGAGGAGTTTTTATAGTAAAATTTGGGAAGTTTTTGGATAAATTTTGGGCAGTTTTTATGATAAAATTTGGGCAGTTTTTTGGATAAATTTGGGCAGTTTTTATGATATTTGAGCAGTTTTTATTTTTAAAAAGATTATTTCAATAAGATTAGGACCGACAAGTTTGACCGGACCGACTAAGCCCGAAAAAATAGTTTAATCGGTTCGGTCTTCGTCCTTTTATTTTTAGGACCGGTATAATCGGTTCGGTCCTTAAATTCATTAAAAATCGGACCAGACCGGACCGCAAACACCCCTAACCGAGGTCAATTATGACCTAACTTAGGTGACGATCCAAGACTGGGGATAATTCTGACCCAAGAGTGGTGACGACCGAGGAGCGAGGTCAATTATGACCTAACTTAAGTGACGATCCAAGACCGGGGCCAATTCTAACCCAAGAGTGGTGACGACCGAGGACCGAGGTCAATTCTGACTTAACTTAGGTGACGATCCAAAACTGGGGCCAATTCTAACCCAAGAGTAGTGACGACCGAGGACCGAGGTCAATTCTGACCTAACTTAGGTGACGATCCAAGACCGGGGCCAATTCTGACCCAAGAGTGGTGACGATCGAGGATCGAGGTCAATTTTGACCTAACTTAGGTGACGATCCAAGACCGGGGCTAATTCTAACCCAATAGTGGTGACAACCGAGGAATGAGGTCAATTCTGACCTAACTTAGGTGACGATCCAAGATCGGGGCTAATTCTGACCCAAGAGTGGTGAAGACCGAGGACCGAGGTCAATTCTGACCTAACTTAGGTGACGATCCAAGACCGGGGCCAATTCTGACCCAAGAGTGGTGACGATCGAGGATCGAGGTCAATTATGACCTAACTTAGGTGACGATCCAAGATCGGGGCCAATTCTAACCCAAGAGTGGTGATGACCGAGGACCTAGGTCAATTCTGACCTAACTTAGGTGACGACCCAAGACCGGGGCCAATTCTAACCCAAGAGTGGTGACGACTGAGGACCGAGGTCAATTCTGACCTAACTTAGGTGACGACCCAAGACCGGGGCCAATTCTAACCCAAGAGTGGTGACGACTGAGGACCGAGGTCAATTCTGACCTAACTTAGGTGACGATCCAAGACTGGGGCCAATTCTGACCCAAGAGTGGTGACGACCGAGGACCGAGGTCAATTCTGGCCTAACTTAGGTACGATCCAAGACCGGGGCCAATTCTTACCCAAGAGTGGTGACGATCGAGGACCGAGGTCAATTCTGACCTAACTTAGGTGACGATCCAAGACCGGGGCCAATCTTGACCTAAGAGTGGTGACGACCGAGGTCAATTCTGACCTAACTCAGGTGACGATCCAAGACCGGGGCCAATTCTGACCCAAGAGTGGTTGAGGTTTAGATTTCGGTTTTGCTGGGGAAAGAGCTTTGTGATTATGATCTGAGCTGGGGAGCTGATAGCTGGGGAAGATTTTTAGGAGACCTCGCAAGGGGGGAACAACCTATTTTGGGTGCTGTAAGAGAATTCCGCTGGGGAAGTGATCAGGTGATCCTTAGGGATTTTTCGGAGCTTTGCCGGGAGGAGTTTTCACTTAGCTTTTGAGGATTCTGCTGGGGAAGAGGGGTTCTTCTTGACTAAATGCAAAATTTTCTTCATAGAATGGCTCTAAATCCCTCCCAGGATTTTTGGGAATTTTCCAAGGATTTTACGAGGTTTTCTGGTAATTTCTGGGAATTTTTGTACGAAATTTTAGGAGGGGTGCCGTTCGGCATAGTATGAAGGGTGCCATTTGATAGTGGCATGGACTTTTGGGCTACCTCGGGAAGGCAAGGGGTCAGTGTCGATCGGTATGGTGGGGGTGATGCCGATCGGCATGGCGCTTGGCCTCCTATATAAAGGGGGCGAATCCCCTCATTTTTTCACAACTTCTTTTGCTTTCTCTCCCTCTGCGATTCTTTTGCAAATTGTTTTAGTGTTCCGATCTTCAAGAAATGGCCGCCTTTGTGAGCACTGCAGTCCACTGGGAGTGGTTGACCGTTGATGATTAGGCGAATGTGGAGTGGAGGGCTAGGGCTCCTCTTGCTTTGGGGAATAAGAATTTCTTTGATGCGTTTGAGCCTGTCGCGGATGAGCGGACTTTGCTGCGGGAGCCATCACTTCATCACTCTTCGAGAGTGATCCCTGGCGGTTATGTAAGTAACCCGACCTTTGGCATTCTTCTCTTTTTGGTGGTTTTTCTTGTTTGGCTTTTGAAGAGGCTTTTCTTTTTGCCAGTCTGATATCTCTTTGAAGAACATGCGTGCCCGTGGGACAACGGGGCTTAAGGATGTCTGTGAGCATCTCCCACCTGTGGTACGTTGGATGGTATCATCAACAGGTTTTGGGTGGTTGGCATCAGTGTTGGATGAGACGCCTCGTTCGACAGCGGTCTTGTGCGCCTTGGGAGTGAGGTGGTGGGACACTACCCACACCTTTCATTTTGGATTCGGGGAGATGACGGTGACTCCCATAGACGTGCAGCTGCTGCTGGGGCTGGATTGTGATGGAGAGAAGATAGAGGTGGATCGCTCCTTACGGGTGAGACCGGAGGCAGTACGTGCGGCACTTGGTGATGTGGGGAGGATAGTCTCCGGGGATTCCATCCGGCTGTCCTTGCTGAAGGATGTTTTGCTGAGCAGGGTGATTGATGTGGAGGACGGGCTGTAAGTGAGGCAGATGGCCCGGTTATTCATTTTGCTAGTGTTGGGAGGTTTCATGGTGGCGTCGAGCGGCGACGTCGTTCATTTGTGGTTCCTGCCATACTCGAGGATATTTTCGAACATCCTTTTCTATGATTGGGGAAGTCTGACCTTGGCGACCCTTTACTTTTCTCTGGATGCATTTAGCCGGTGTTGTCGGCAGACCTTTACTGGGGCCACGTACCTTCTTGAGGTATTCTTCAGTTTGTGCATTTCTTTTCATGCATTCGCATTTTCCTTTCATGCATTCGCATTTTCCTTATGCGTCTCTTTTTTGCTTGTGAATTCAGACGTGGTTCTATGAGGTGATTGGGTGCAATACCCGCTGATCGCTTTGAAGGACGACACTGTTGGGGACTTCTGTCGCTTGTATCGATGGCGTAAGGCCAATCGGCAGTCGAAGGGATCTCTCTCCCTGGAGGCGGTGCGTCACGTCTTAAATGACCTGACCAGTGGTAGGGTAAGACTCTTTCCATTTTAGTCTTAGTTTTTGCACCTTTTGATCTTGTATTGATTTGTGCTTTCTTGGAGATTTTTAGGTGACCTTTTATCCCTGGGGGATAGCCATTTAGGATGTTGGGGTGACCGAGGTGAACGCGCGGATGAGGCGTTTGCTGGCGCATGAGTTTGGCCATTTCTGGTATCTCGGGGAGAGGGTAGTTCGTCAGATTGCCGAGGACGAGGTGGTGGTTCAACCCGTACATCCTCCTACGTCTATGAGGCAGGAGCGACTGATGTTGGAGGATGAGAGGATCGCGGGGATGATTGGCGAGTCCTACTTGCTGTACACCGATACAGCCGCGTCGTATGACTATATGGATTTTGTGACGAGCAGGTTGATGGCGCCCAGCATATATGATGCGCTGCCCTTCCCTCCGGCAGGTTAGAGTGGGGCGGTGGGGTCTTCCCACAGTGGTGGCGGTTCGTCGGCATCTGCGGCAACGGCGACCTCGGAGGTCCCTTTTATGCGGTTGCATACCCCTTCGTACAACATCCTGCGGGCTGATGGAGGGATGGTACCTATGCTGCACCGTCCTCATGCGATGGATCCAGAGGAGTTGGGTTTAATAGAGGAGGTCCTTCGACCTGCGGTATACCTTTCTGTTCCTCCCTTTCTTTTCTGTTTTGGTCATTCCTGTTTTGATACTGATTTTGCCTTTCCTTACAATAAGTGTGGGTGTCGACCACTTGGCTCAGGGACATTAGAGATTGGATATCTTCGGCGACTTCCCATATTCGGGATGCAGTTCTCGTTCCTTCTTTCCAGGTGCCATCTGCTTCATCCGAAAAGGACTCGGGCTCGAGTAGTGGTGGTGCGTCATCTCGCCGTAGGGGGAAGAGAGCGCGTCGAGGGGGGTGGAAGCTCTTGAGAGAGAGAAAGGGAATGAAATGTGGGTTCGGGCTGAGTCCCGTTGTTTTTGGCTTTTCTTTTCTTGTTTACTGCAAAACTGATGTAATACAGAACACAAATATATGCAATGCAATGGGAGTTTTTTGATTATTATCTTTTATTAATGATGAATGAATGCATGCACATGCGCTTTTTACTTTGCTACTGAGACCGTAAAAAAGGAATATTTTTGGAATTTTCGAAGGAAAGCTTTTATTTAAAAGGGGAATCCTATAAGGAGAAAACAGGATTCTTGAAATTCTTTTCAGAATATCAATTTATTTTTATTCAGTTTTCTGATTTGACAAAAGAGGAAATGAGGAAATTTCCAAAAATGGGGGGTGGACGATCGGCAAGCACCCTGACCTGCCTATCGACAGTTTAATCCAGTTCCATCATTTGAAGGCTTTGATTGGTACCCCCTTCAGCCCTTGGTACCTTGTGGGGTAGGATTCTCTCCGATTTCTGCAGGGATTATGTCCCTTGTGAGGGTTTTTAAGTATAAAAATGGAGAAGGGTGGAGTGTTCTCATCATACCTTTGCATCCTTATCTTCCTACTCATTATCTTTTAGTCTTGCAAGATGGATCTCCCTGGTAGCATTGAGTTTGTCAATTACCTTGAAGCCTTGGAAGCTATGTGCTCTTATAATGTCGACTATGATGCCTTCAACCTGCGTCGAGTCTTCTTGTGGCACAATCGGCCTTTTAAATGGAATATGCTGATAGCGGCGATACAATTCTGGTACCCTGAAGACCATGTATTCCGCTTTGGGTTGGAAGAAGTTTTTCCTACCAATGAGGAATTTTCTGCCATACTGGGTGTGAATCCCAGTGTTGCTGCGGCTTTGCCCAAATTTTCTCGTTCTCCTAGGGATTTGTTGGCCGGACTTCTTCATATCTCGCCTTCGGTGTCCAGGTCATTGGTTGCTGGAGGAATGATCTCCCTCCCGGCGGTGCTGCAGTCCGTGCATTTACGGGAAGTAGGTGATGCCGGCTATACTGGAGTCGTGGTTCTGGACCTGGTTTTAAAATTGTTGTTGGTGACTAGGGAGGTGCAAGTGGACCCACAACTTGCAGCCATTACTTCATGGATGTCATACCATCACAATCCTGCGACGGTGATATTGACGAAGACTCTGAATGGCCTGGATGCCTGGAGAGAAGGTCGTTCTGAATTTTTAAGGGGTAGCCCTGTGATGTTGTTCATGTGGTTGTCTGAAAGATTCCGCTTGTCGACTACTCCAGAATATCCTTTGTCGGCTGTACCCAACTTCTTTTCGCGCCACTTCATCTGCATTGGCCTGTATGTTGAGAACTGGGAGAATTGGTTTGTGGAGCATGGGGCTTGTGGGCTGTATTAGTCCGTGCCATGGTGGGGACAGTTGCAGCCTGTTCTGGAGCTAGGAGAGTATTCATATGTTCGGCTGGTTGGTCTCAGATAGACCTCTTTTTATTTCCCTTGGCGGCTTCTGCGCCAATTTAGCTGGGCGCAGATTGTGCCCCCTTGGACCCAAAATTTCTTTCCAGTAGAAGATTTGACTGAGCGTCTGCGTCTGTTGCTTGGGTCTCTGTGGGAAGATCGGCGTCCGTCGACCCGTCCTTCTCAGTCTGTCGGGAAGGTTTGCCATGTCCCCAAAGATTATATAAGGTGGTTGTGGAGGAAAGTAGTCAGCAAGATGTTGGCAGTAGAGACTGGTCAAAGATGGTTTGTTTTATCTAACTCCATGGAAGGGGGTGTTGTGGTCTTTTCGAAGATGGTTAAGGCTCATCGATGCATGGAATGTTTGCGGCACTCTATTCAGGCAGGAAAAACTTGGGGTCCTCAGGATGTAGATGATGAGGGTACAGGCTCTTCGGATAGCAGTGGGTAGGACTCCTGGGGAGTTTATTTATGTAATAGGGAATGTATGTGGGGGTTTTATTTGGCTTTTTATGGTGGCGGGGAAGGGAGTTATCCATTCTTTTTTCTTATGTAATCCGTACTGTAATTTCTTATTAATGAAATAAACAAGTTTCTGATCATCCAGCTGTGCCTTTCGATGAGTTTTGTATTTTGAATTATCTAACTGATCGCTAAGGCATACATAATCCTTTTGTTTAAATAATTTTTGAATGAACCACCGTTATCGGAGGTAAGAAAAGAATAGTATTTTGTGAAAAAGAAAGGGCCGCACTCATGTGAGGAGTATGAGCTGCCTGCGTACCTCTGGGATTTTTAAAAAGTTTAAAAATAGTTTTTGTAGAGGATCAGGCCCACGTAGTTCTGGGTAGAGGGAAATGAAGAGTTTTTTTTTAATAATAGAAGGGGGATGAGAAGAGTCGTAGCGCGTCGAGATTTCGGACTAGGGGTAAAATTTCTTGAGACGGTCCAGATTGACTGGACGAGACATCTCTTCCCCGTCCAGGTCAGTGAGCATGGCGGCATCGCTGAATAAGATTTTCTTCACAATGTAGGGGCCGCTTCAATTGGGTTTGAATTTCCCTCTGGGGTCCCAGATGGGTTCTATTATCTCTTTGAGGGCTAAATCCCCCTCCCGGACACCGCGGTCCTTGACTCTTTTGTTGAATGATCGTGCTATTCGGCGATGGTACCCCTGTATGTGATAAAGAGCTTTTAATCTTCTTTCATCTAGGAGGGATAGCTCATCAAGACGTCTTTGGCACCAGTCTTCTTCACTAACCTTGCTTTCGAGCATGACGCGTAGCGAGGGTATTTCCAGCTCCACAGGGAGGACAACTTCCATGTCGTAGACCAGGGAGTAAGGGGTAGCCCTAGTAAAGGTTTGGATTGAGGTTCGATAGCCCCAGAGGGCGTATGGGATCCGGTCAGCCCAATCCCTACAGCTTTCGGTCATCTTGCGAATGATGGCTTTGAGGTTCTTGTTAACGGCTTCGACTGCACCATTGGTCTGAGGTCGGTAGGGAGAAGATTTGTATCTATGAATCCCATACTCGTTGACAACTTTTGTGACTTCTGCATCGAAGTGTAACCCATTATCTGGCACTAGCTCATGCGGGACCCCATATCGGTAGATGATATTCTTTTTGATGAATTTGACCACTTTTTTAGCGTTCAACACTGCGTATGACTCAGCTTCGACTCATTTGGTGAAGTAATCGATGGCGACCAGGATGAACTCATGTACGTTTGAAGCCTTTGGTGAAACCTTCCCTATGATGTCGATACCCCAGATGGAGAACGGCCAGGGAGAGGCCATGTTGTATAACTCTCGCGGAGGCAAGTGTTGAAGATTGGATAATTATTGGCATTTGAGGCATCTCCGAACATAGGTGGTGCAATCCTAGGTCATGGTGGTCCAGTAGTAGCCCTGTCGGATGATCTTCTTTGCGAGCATGTGACCATTCATGTGGGGTCTGCACTCCCCGCTGTGGATTTTCTGCATTATTTTCTCAATATCAACCCCTGCGATGGAGTGTAGATGAGTTCCATTGAGATTCCTCTTGAGTAGAGATTTATGACAGATGATGAACTGGGCGGCCAGTATTCGGAGGGTTGTTCGGTCCTTCTTGTTGGAACCCTCGGGATACCTACCATGTTTGAGGAGGCATCAGATATCATAGTACCAACAATCGGCTGGTTCGGGATCTTCGGTGGAGACAAGCTCCACATGGAAGAAATGGGTCGATTTGTCTTACTTTTGAACTAGGAAGAGGTTCACTGTTATTCCCTCGAGCATGTCGACCATGGAGGCCAAAGTGGCGAGAGCATCGGCTAGGTTATTCTTTGCTCGGGGTAGGTAATGGAAGGTGATATCTCGGAATTGGGAGGCTAACTCTTCTAATTGGGCATGAAAGGGTTGGAGCTTTTCGTCCTTGACCTTCCACTTTCTGAGCACTTGACCGATGATGAGGGCAGAATCCCCGTAGACACCAAGGTGTTGAATACCCTTTTTGAGAGCAACTTTGAGGCCCACTGTGCATGCCTCGTATTCCTTCATGTTGTTGGTGCAAGGGAAATCCAATTTAATGGCGATGGGAGTGTGGGAGTCATCTGGGGTGACCAGATTATCCCAATGCCATATCCCTTTTTATTGGCAGCGCCATCAAAGAACATTTTCCATCGAAGGCGGTCTTGAGTGGTGCGGAGGATATTTTCATCTGGGAATTCGGAGATTCAGACATCTGCTTCTTTTACAGGGTAGTCAACGAGGTAGTCAGAGATGGCTCTTCCTTTAACAGCTTTCTGTGTCACGTACACGATATTGAACTCGGTTTGGACCATCAACCATCGGGCCATTCGGCTGGATAAGGCGAGTTTCTCAAGCAGGTATTTGATGGGATCCATTCGGGATACAAGTTTGATGAGGAAGGCGAGCATGCAGTGTCGCAACTTTTGGGTGATCCAGACAAGTGCGACACATGCCTTTTCTAAAGAAATGTAGTTGACCTCGTACCCGGGCAATTTGCGACTGGCATAATAGATGGCTCTTTCTTTGCGATAGTCTTCAAGGTATTGGGCTAGCAAAGCCCCGGCTGCAGTGTCGGTTATGGTTAGGTATAGGAGTAAAGGGAAACCAGACTGTGGTGGCATGAGTACTGGAGGTTGGGTCAGGTATTGTTTGATTTGATCAAAAGATTCTTGGCAGGCCTCATTCCAAACCTTGGTTGAATCCTTTCGGAGGATCTTGAAGATTGGTTTACAGATGGAGGTTAGCTGGCTGATGAACCGGCTGATATATTATAATTTTCCAAAAAAATATCGGATTTCTTTCTCTGTTCGGGGTGGTGGCATCTCAAGTATGGCCTTCAGCTTTGCAGGATCTGCTTCTATCCCCTTTTTACTGACCATGAATCCCAGAGTTTTCCCTTTGTAACGCTGAAGACACACTTCTGTGGATTAAGTCGCATCTGATATTGTCGCAGTCGTTCGAAGAACTTTCGGAGAGCGGGAACATGACCTTCTCTAGTTTTGGACTTGATAATCATATCATCCACGTAAACCTTGACCTCTTTGTAAATCAGATCGTGCAGGATGGTTGTGGCAGCCCTTTGGTAGGTAGCCCCAGCATTCTTGAGACCGAATGGAATAACGGTGTAGCAAAAGGTTCCCCATGGGGTGATGAATGCGGTTTTTTCTTGGTGGTCTAGGTGCATCTTTATTTGATTGTATCCGGTAAACCCGTCGACGAATGACTTGAGAGCATGACTGGATGTGTTGTCCATGATCATGTCGATGTTGGGTAGAGGATAATCATCCTTCGGAGAAGCTTTGTTTAAATCTCGGTAGTCCACACACATTCGAACCTTTCCTTCTGATTTCGGTACAGGTACAATGTTGGCTAGCCATGTGGGATATTCGATCACTCGAATGAAACCCACGTTTAACTGTTTGACCACCTCTTCTTTGACCTTGAGCGACCATTCGGTGCAGAGTTTTCTCAATTTTTATTTAACTGGCTTGTAATCTGGGAGAGTGGGGATCTCGTGTTGTGCAATTTTAGGATCGATGCTGGGCATATCATCATAGGACCATGCGAAAACAACTACGAACTCCTTCAGCAATTCTTCGAGTTGTGCACCCTCATGCTCGTCAAGGGTGCCCCATATCCTAATCTCGCGCAGTTGGCTACTAGAACCAAGATTAATAACGACAGTCTCTTCTTCATTAACTTGAACGTGGTTATGTTGTTTATTATTAACCTTATTTAGATCAGTTAAGAATTGTTCATTTACAAAATCATCATCATCAAAAGTTCGATTAGAATCTAAACAATTAATGTAAGGCACGAAAAGATACTCAAAATCTTCGTTTATTTCATTGATAGGAAAAACAGCATTGAGAACCTCATCAAAAGAGGTCTCGATTACATTTGAGCAAGGATAGACAACAGAAGAAGAAACAGGGTAAACATTGGGGTGGGGGGAGATTTCAAGAGGTAGAACTGGCGCAGCATGCCAGTTGAGGAGAGGTGTATCAGCAGCTTTAATCAGACGGGATGGGTCCATTGATGTAGTGCCTGAATGAACCATGCAGAGTGCCAGCCCCAGTATCTGTAAGTTTAAGGAATCTTAGAAATCACTTTCCTCAGTCTCTTCGATATCTTTGATGAGCGGTTGTACGTGGTGTGGGAAACTTTCGGCCCATGGGTAGCTATCTTGGAAAAATATCTCCATTCTAGGCTTCATCTCCTTGTCTGTGTGGTCGTACCATAGTTCTGGAAAACCGCAAAAGGGGAAATCCTCACCTTCTTTGATGAATCATCCATTTAAGGAGTCTCCTGAGATAGTTCGGATACAGTTTAATCCTCTCTTTGGTCGAGACTGGCGGATCATTCTGAGCTCTTATTCTGATGGTTGATACCCCAAGCCGCAAGGAGGGAAACCTTTCTTCAGTTTGATGGGCTCAAGTATCCCTTGCTGCTTTTGCCCTAGCCCCAGTTCGAGCATGAAGTGCATGTTTATGAACATCTGAATCACATTGACATTGCCATGAGGGTCATATTCTGGACAAACCCTTTCTTTGAAACCGTCCCCTACCGGGAGTAGGAATGACTCAACTCAGAATCCTGATAAGAGCATATCATTTGACCCGTGCTGTATCTCGAGAATTGGACTGCCGGTGCTTGCACCCTCGATATTTTCGTCGTCGCCCAAAATGGTGATGACTCGCCCGTCGGTGAAGAACATCAATTTCTGATGGAGTGAGGAAGACACACCCTTGATATTGTGGAGCCAGGGGCGTCCAAGCAACAGGTTGAAACAAGATGGGATGTCTATGACTTGGAATTCAACGACGGGGTTTATAGGTCCAACCCCTATTGCAAGTTTTATGGATCCCATCACCTCACGATGGGTATTATCGTAGGCACGCACAGCGGCGGAGGCTGGAGCAAGGTCGCTTTCTTTCAGGCCTAAACACTTGAAGGTTCTCAATGGGCAAACATTCAAGGCGGATCCGTTATCGACAAGAGAGAGGGGCACGACCTTTCCCATAACTTCGACGGAGATGTTGAGTGCATGATTGTGATTCAGCCCAATTCTGGGGATTTCTTCTTCAGAAAATGATAGCATTCGGGTAGAGGTTAAGGATCCGACCAGATTTACTGCCTCCTCTGGTGTGGTAGAGGGAGGAACTATAGGTCCAGTGAGTAATTTGATTAAAGCATTTCTATGTAGCTGGGAAGACATGAAAATCCCCCATAGAGTGATGTTAGCTTGAGTTTTCTTCAGTTGATCAAGGATCTTGCTCTCCTCAATGGTCATCTCTGGCATAGGAAGGTTTTCAACGCCATTCCTTTTGTCATTTGCTGGTAGTGAGCTTGGAACTTGGTAATGTCTCCCTAATCTGGTCATGTGATTTACTAAAGAAGGAAAAAACATAAATCCCGTTTCCTCGTCAATCTCAGGTTTCTCTGCCACCCTGTCTATTTCTCCGAGGAGTTCTTCAAATGATATCATCCCACATATGTAGACTACTGGGCCAGCTCTTTCTGAAGCTTGTTCTTCACTCGAATCTTCGAATCCTCCCCCCCATCCGGTGGCAATAATTTTGTCTTTCCATGTAAAGTCGATGCATTCCACAATTTTAACGGCTTCTTCATACAAGTTCTCCCATTCTGTGGGGATATGTGTGATTGAAGGGACCAAGCGCCCTTATAGCTTCAAAGTGTCAAGTAACCCGGTGATACTGCAAATGCTGTTGGTTTGCCTGAATAATTCTGCCATAGTTTGGACAACATCATCTAAGCTGACTTCGTCGGTTGGTACCACCCATCTGTCTTAATCTCGGGCCCATTTCCGTGCTTCCAAAAATAGTGTACTGAATCTCTGGCAATCGATGACCATCTGTGAGGGTAATTTCAACCCGAATTCTAGGAGTTGGTTTAACACCTTTGACAATTCCGTACCTCCATTTTCAGAACGGGTACGGACAGCGATGCATGCTCTAGTAAGGAGTGACAGTGCCTGATCAGCGGGGCTAGTAGGGTGTAGGAGGAAATATGGGAAAATTTGAAGAGGTTTAGGAGGGTATAGGGGTGTGATTTGGGTTGATGGATCGAAATTCGAGTTTTTTTCCAAGAAGATGGAATTGGTGTGATTTGGGAGTGGGTTGTGAGTAGTGTTTGACTTAGGATTGGCTGGTGGGGCGATGGTACCCCGATCAATGAGATCTTGGATTACGTTTCGGAGGTGAAAGCACTGGTCGGTGGTATGGCCAGCAGTTTGGTGGAAGGCGCAATGAGCGTCGGTCTTGAAATTTCTTGGGAGTGGATTTGGCAATGGACGTGGATTCAAGGGTTTAATGAGGTTCCGACTTAACAGGGTTTGGTGAACTTTAGAGAGGGGATCATGAAGCTCAGTGTATTCCCTTCGGACGGGAGCAGGGCGGATTTCTGGTGCCCATGATGTGGTTGGTTGAAAGATGTTGTTGATGGTTGAGACTGTAGCATTGGCAGGCTTGTCATACTTTCTAGGGGTGAACTGTCCGGACAACTTCTTTGGTTCAATTTCCGCTTTAACGAGGCTTTCCTCGATTTCCACTCCAGCCTCTCTGAGAGCTCTGGAGTGGGGATAGTATTTTCCTCCCATCATCGCTCAGATATGGGGCAAGAAGTTCTTCTTCACTATGTTGACTTGTTCTTCCTCGGATGGGCGATTAGTCATGATAGCTGCTCGCTCCCTCCACCGAGTTGTGAAGTTACTGACTGATTCCCCAGGATTCTGTTTGAGCAGCTCTAAATCACGACGGGTGACCTCAAGCTCTTCGTTGTATTTGTATTGTGACATGAATTCTCGGGCTACATCCTCCCAGCTACGGATTCTGGTTTCCTCAAGGGATAAAAACCATCGGAGGGCACTATCCTTCAAAGTTTGCTGAAATAATTGGACCATCACCTCTTCAGAAGCCCCTAGTAGAGTCATGGAACGATGATAACTGTGAAGATGAACAATTAGAGGACCACTCCCCCCGAACTTCTCGATATTTGGCATCTTGAACTTCTCGGGTAACCTCTCTTTAGGATAAGGAGACATGTGGGTGTAGTCCATGTAATTCCCAGAGATCCTGACTTGGTCAAACTTCTTGGTGAGCATCTTGAGATCCTCTTTGACTTTATTCAACTCCTCCTCCTTTGGATCAGTGACCACAGGCAGGTTAGCCATAGGCTGGGAAATGTTTGGCATTAGAGGCTGGGCAGGCGGTGGCCCATTGGAAGGAGGGGCACGTGGAGCATGCTAATATTCTTTCGGGACCCAGATATGCTCGGGTGGACCCATAGCATGAGAGAACAGGGCCTCTGGCTCTTGAGGAATATGAACATGGTTTCGTTGCATTTCTCGAACCTCAGCTTGGCGGTTGTCAATCTTGGCCACGAGCTGAGCTAGGACTGTCGGCAGATCCGGTTGTATGACTGGTGCTTGATCTGCATTCTCCATGGAAGATGGATGGATTACGGACTCGAAAGATGTAGTAGAGGAGCGGATGAAACTCCGGGGTGATTGGACTGAAGACCGAAGCCAATAGGGAGCCAGGCCAAGGGCTTGCAATCGACCTGAGAAGGCGTAGGATAAGATTTATTTTTGAGAAAAGGGGAAGAAACTATTTTTGGATTTTTGATAAAGAAGGGCGAAATGTTTTTGGATTTTTTTAATAATGAAGGCAGAAATGTTTTTGGATTTTTAATAAAGAAGGGAGAAATGTTTTTGGAGACGGAACTCAGCATGATTATTATGATTATTATCTTCTCACTTGTATTTAATTCTCCTAGATGCAATGTCGGACGGGACCCGAGCTTGGAAAAGTGGGGTTTTTAATATATGCAAAGCTATGGTTTGTACTAGTAATCAGGCTCGTGGACAGGGTCCCGTTTTCAAAAATGCACGAAAATTAGGCGACAGATCGACCCAGAATTTCGGCAGAGTTTCGGGTTGAAACCGGCAATCTAAAGTGTGTATCCTAAGTCTAACACCTATATGCGGGTATGCAGTTGGTTGGGTGAATCGGCATGGGTTCCCCCCTTTGGCGTGACTTCCAAGATATACGTCTTGATCTTGCGGGCAATCGGTACGTGTGGACAAGCCATTTGATATACCTGAGTGTACGTGAATTACCTCACCATATACCTCGTGGGGATGGTACGTGTGAGAGCTAATTCGATGTACTCGGCGTACGTGAATGAATTCCCTGCGATATACCTCCCGTCATGACTTCGGTCAAGCGGTACGATGTGGAGGAACCGTTCGATATACGTCGAAGGTACTTGGCCAATGGAAGGTGAGAGTCATATCGCTTAGGCTAACTGCGACCTGCCGGACCAGCGCCCATCACGAAGTGACCCTCCAGTTACTAGGTAAAATTTGGTCAAATATCAATGCTCTTTGGTGATATCGTCTGAATCATGCATGATTCTCTTATTAGTATCTTATGATGAGAATGCCTTTCTTGATTATGCCAAACAGGGAACAAAGTACAAGTACCCCAAAAGGTACGCCAAGTATGGATGGGTGATGCGTGTAACATGGGGATATAGGTGGCCCTAGGTGCACGTGGTGCGAAGTGTACATGGAGAATTTTCTAATAATGTGTGAACATAAGCGTAAGCATACATGTGAGAAAGGGGAATAGGCAGATATGGGGGGAAACATAAAGAAAGCATCCATGTAAATAGAGTCAAGCCCACAAGCAAAAACACATATCCCCAACGGAGTCGCCACTGTGGCCATCCCCGATCCTGATCCTTGCGGGCGGGCGCGTGGACGAAAGGATCCTTCGGGTCCCGTGCGTCCCTCTCAGGAGCGCTTCGGCCGGCGTCGTTTGTGGTGTGAAAATTGTAGAGAGATTCAGAGTCGCCAGTCTATTTTACTCAAAATAGACAAAAGAAAAAGGATAAGCCACCCCGAAGAGTGGCATCCAAAGACATACTGGTGCATACGAAACTAAGATGATTCGAGAAGGGTTCGGAGGCTTAGTTACGAAATGGGAAGGTGTTAGGCACCCATTCCGCCCTTTCGGTCTCTCATGAATATTAGCTATTTTCCTTTATGTTTCCCCCCGTAATATGTGTGTATGTGTATATATATAGAATGGAGGTAGGAATCCTCGACTTGTATCATAGAGAAGATAAAGCGAGTCGTCCGTAGGAAGATATAAGAGTGATATTAGAAAAATAAGGTTTACGTGATTACCCCTACGTTGATCGTTATAAGGGAACGATAACTCATATGGGGTAATGCATCACTAAGAACAAGTATATGTATAATATAAGAAAAATGGATTTAGAGAAGATAGAAAATGAGAGAAAAAGTGAGAAAAATGACTCGAGTCTCGGGTTTTACCCCGAGACGCCTACGTAACCTATAAAGGCATCAAAGTCCACGTAGTTCGCATGTAAAACGAGGGGTGGGGTTTATCCCATAAATCCAAAATGGGGAATCTCTTATTTGTGAGTGTGCGTGTGTGTGTAGAAAAAAGTGTTTTAGTTGTGAGAAAAGTGCGAGGAAAATATGAGAATCCCTTATTTGAATTTATGAGCAAAACCCTCTTTTTCTTGTTTTTTGGGTTTTATGAAAATAAAAGATGTGCAATAATACTAAGTAAAAAGTATATTAGGATGTGTGAAATGAGATAATAAAAGTGCTAATTAAGAAAACAAGTTATTGAGAATTCAAGCGAATTTAAAGAGAGAGTTTGAGAAAGTTGGACCTTCTTGAAGATCTTGAGCTTGATCTTTGAATGTTGGAGAGCAACCCTTGCACTTGGATGATGATGGAGAGTGGATAATTCACCAAGTTTGATGAAAGGGATGATGAAAAGTGGAAGTAAAAAAGGGATTTGGAAGTTGAAATCACGGTGCCTTCGAGAGAGGTTTCTAGGATTCGTTGAGAGGGATTTTTATCAGATCTGGCTCTCCTTGAAAATGAGGTGAAGGCCTCCTTTTATAGTCCCAGGTGAGTGCCGATCAGCATAGAGCCCTTCCTGCCTATCGGCAGGCAGGTGCCGATAGGCGGGTTCTGGAACCTGCCGTTTGGCAGTGTGTTTCAGGTTTTTTTGGAAAATCGGCCACCGAGGGCAAACCGTTGGTCAGAATCGCGCATCGGGCATACCGTTGGAAAGGTAATTCAGAAACCTTCTAAATTCCTTTGGACCACTCCTGGGTTCGAGAGTTGACTTTGAGTCAAATATGGCTCGGAAGCGTTTGTCGGTCTATTGGACGGGGAATCATTCGGACGCAAACAGATCGTTTGTCCTCATGGTAAGTCCGAATCGCGCACGGGGCATACCGTTGGAAAGGCTAGGAGATGTAATTTGACATTCCAAAGAGTTTGAGCCGGTTTGGAGAGTTGACTTTGGTCAACCGGGACCGGGAAGCACTCCGTGGCCTCCCGGAGTCAAACGAATCATTCGTCCGCATGGAAAGTCAGAATCATGCACGGGGTGGACCGTTGGAAAGGTTATTCAGGTCCCTTTGAAGATTCATTTAGCCTCGGTCGAGCTGAAGAGTTGACATAGGTCAAACAGAGCCCGGGAGCGCCCGGTGGCCTCTATGTCAGGTTTCGAACGCAAACGGACCGTTCGTCCTCATGGTAAGTCGGAATCTCTCACGGGGTAGACCGTTGGAAAGGGTATTCAGTGCCCTTCAAAGATTCATTCAGTCTCGGTCGAGATGAAGAGTTTAACTTTTTGGGTCAAACTGAGACGGGAAGTGCCCGATGGCTTTCAGGTTAGTACTCGGGACGTGACCTGGGTTTACAGTTATGAAGGGAGGTACTAGGGACCTAAGGAGAGTCAGGGGTTAATAGAATGGGGTGTCTACAGTATCAGAGCATGGTCTTAGCTCTCGTAGGTTATGAGTCCGTTTAGCTTCCGTGTTGCCGGTCTTTGATTCCCTTTGTTGATTCGTACTCCTTAAGATAGAGGGTTTAGCGTACGTGTTAGATGTGTTTCTTGGAGATGTGAAGCTTTGTGCTAAGGACGTCGTAGGCATTGAGTTTAGAATTTGTAAGCTTAATTATTTTAGAGATTTTAGTGCAGATGTTAGGTATCGTATGTATCGATTTTTTGTACTGAGATTTAATTTGAGGACGTTAGTATTTTGATGACTTTTAGATATATGATTGAGTGGGGATTTGTGATAGCGTGTGGTACGCCCCTATTTTCATAGTTATGCGTATGTATATATGTAATATATATTATTTTGCTGCTCGTGGGGTAGGTGCGTGTAGGATTGGGTGTATGGCACCCAATTATGACATTCTACGGATAGGCGTATGTGAGCCTTATTTTACGTTGCGTGAATTTACGCGTTGATGTGTAGGCTTTGTCTAATTTCGAGGACGAAATTCTTTGCTAGTGGGGAAGTATGTAACACCCCGTGTTTTTATTAATTAATTGAAATATTCGAGAAAAATAAAATTTTGGATTTAATTGGAGTTTTAGCATGTGATGGATCCTTTATTGCTTAGTTGTTTATGATCATTTGAGATTGATTCAATTATTTATCTTATAGACTAATTTATTTATGTCTCATATTTGTCTCATGCTAAGAATGGTATTTATTTAGTCACGCCCGACATTGTTCGGCGGCGGTGGTTGGCCACCCCGTCTGTCGAATTTTGGAGGGTGTGATATATATATATATATATATATTTATATATATATATATATATATATATATATATATATATTAAGAAGTCTTTACAGTTTTTACAGTTTTTTTTTGTAAAACACAGTTAAAAATATTTTTTCTTTTTCTTTTATTAAAAATAGTTAAAAATAACGTGCAGTTTTTTTAATAAAAAATACGGTTTTAAGTAACATTTCGTTTTTTTAATGTTTTTAATAAAAAAGTTATGTTTTTCCCAAAAAAAAATTGTACAGTTTTTTCTATTGGTAAAAACAGCTATTTTTTTAAAAATAATGTAAACCTTTTTTTATTAAACTGTACTATATTTCTGTTAAAAAAATAGTATATAAAACAGTTTACAATTTTTTTAAAATAAAAAACATAAAAAAATAGGTTTTTAAAAGGGTTTTTAACTTTTTTATATATAGAAATCATTTTTAAAAAACAATTTATATATAAAAGATTTTAACAATCCTTAAAATAGTTTACAGATAGAAAAACATTTTATTTATATAAAAATAGTTTTTCAACGTTTTTTTATTTATAGTGAAAAAAAGGGTTTGTGCTTACAGTTTTTTAATACAATTTACATTTTAATATATAAAAAACATAATTTTTTTTTAAACAGCTAAATAAAAGAATGTACATTTTCTTTTATATATACAAAAATAGTTTTTTAAAAGAAACAATTTTTTTTAACTTTATCATTTTTTCACTTGCTAGATTGCATTAGAATATGAAGAATGTAACAATTTTTTCCACTTGACGCTTGAGATAAATATGTGTTTAAATGAAAATAAAAGGACAGAGGGGCAAGTGCGTCTTTTTGTATTACCAAGGGAAAATAAGGGATTTGCTAAGTGAGTGAAAACTATTAAACAAAAGCTTAGAACTTCAGTACAAATCAACACTCATCCAACTATAACGTAAAGTAGTGTACCCTAACCCTCCATTATTAAACATTAGTGCACCCGAAATACTAAATGTCTTTTTTTTTCTAAACGAAGGCTTTGTAGAACAATTTCATGATGTGTCTTCTTTATATATGACTGTAGAATTGTAATTTTTTTTATAAAAACTATTCGAAGGGCATTAGCTTATACAAAACATTACAATTCTAGAGTCATATATAAACTGAAATTGTATAAGCTAATGTCCTTCGAATAATTTTATAAGAGACCAGACCGAATTCGATCTGGTTCACGTGGAGTGAGAGATATTCCCCCAAAGTGGTCCTAACTCTTCCCACTTTTATCAGTTTGGAAATGATTCGATCTGGTCTCTTATAAATCACTCGAGAAAACTTTGGGGGAATATCTCTCACTCCACGTGAACCACTGTTCCTTGTTGTTGATGATAGGTAGAGAAGTTCGGATAATTGAGTAACCAACATATGTGTGGTCGACTATTTTGACCATTGGAAGTACTATGAAGATGATATCCAACGTCACCACAAGTTCATACCTGAAGAAAATGTGGGAACTATCTAAGAAAAACAAACACCATGGGGTGTTCTCCTCTTCCAAATAGTGTGTAGATTAAACAAATTACTTTGTAGTCCTTATATTTTCTTCTACACTAAGAATATGTTGGAAAAATTGGACTTAAAAAAGTTGTCTAGAATTTTCTAGATAGAATTTTGAGCAACTTTGAGCTCAAATATAGGTAGAACCCACATCACGATAATTGTGAAACCATATGAGAACGCGTTCTCCTTTGCAAGGAGATTAACGTAGTATATCCCTATGTCCAATTTCAATAAGTCATGATGATAAATATGTTCTCAAAGTGACTCACAAAGTAATGGAAGTTAATGTATTTGGTATATTTTAACTCTTGTCCCACATTGGAAGGGCAGTGGAAAAATGAAGAGTTAATAAAGCCCAAATGATGGACTAAGGGTTGGATGCATTGGGGTATCCCACACGTGCTGACCGGCTCGGCTCGGTTTAGGCTTGGGCTAATCTCTTACTTTTTTGGGCCAAATTTAATTAACTTTATGGGCTTTAATTTAATTAATTAATTACGAAAGTAATTAATGCCAACAGTCAACAATCAGTTAAACCGTTTTTAACAGCCAACTGATCACAACACTATAAACCCTTCCCTCCAGTTTTCACTAACGAAAAAATTCGTTTTTCTCCTTTCCAGAAAATATTTCTCCACTCCATTCATTTAGACAATCTTTTGGCATTACAGAAAACTTTGTTTTTTCTGTATATTTGTGTTCAATGGTTGAGTACTTAACACATAAATTTGTGATCGATGGAATTAATTCATTGGTGTGCTACTTGAATTAATTCGGATATCCGTTCTATCTTGGGAGACAATTATTCGTTAACCTAAAGCACTAAGAAGGGAATAAAATTGTCTTAAGGACATTGTGGTATCACACAGGGCTCAGATTCTTTCTTCTTTCTACTAATTATTTCTGCAAATATAAGTAAGTATTATTTTCTGTAATTTCATTTTTTATTTCTGTAATGATTATTATTCATAATCCTGTGCTATTATATTAATTAAATAGCAGCAATAACAATCTTAAGATAATTTTAATTTTTTTTCCTATTATTTATAACGAGTACAGAATAATTTTATATTACAGAAATTTATTAGTGTACTATACATCTGTTTTATAGAAAATTTGATAAATTATTTTTTTATTACAAAAGTTTAATAACACAGTTAGTGTTACAGAAAATAAATTTTCTACATGGTTTATAGTATTCTGTTTCAGAAAATAATTTCTGTTGTAAATCTGTTTGTATAAGATTTTTAATCTTAAAATTTTAATTCTGTTTTGTAAGTTTTTTTTTAATATTAAAAACAGTTTGACACATATTTTTTTTATATAACTTAGACTAGTATAAAATAGTGTTTAGTGTTTGTTTAATTCTGTGATATAGAATTCAGAATTTTGTGTAGAATATTTTACTTTAATTCGGTGTTATATTGTTTAGAATTCTTGTAAGAATTCGTATAATATATATATTTTGGGAGACTGGTATACAAAATTTTGTATTTTGTTTTGATAATTTCATTACAAATGAATACTATCATTGATAAAAATTCTATTTTTATAACAGAAATGGAATCAGAAAATGTAATCACAGTTTCACCACCTACCATGAGCATTCCACCTACCGTGAATGTGACACATGCACCTGTTGTTTCCCCCGTAACCATGCCACATGGGGAGAAACCCAAAAAATTTATCGGGGATGATTTCAAACGTTGCCAAGGACAAATGTACTTTTACCTCACAATTTTCTAACTGGCAAGGTTCGTGTATGAGGATTGTCCACCTTTGAAAGAAGGAGATGAGACTGAAAAAGTTATTTCTATTGAAGCATGGAAACATTCTGATTATCTGTGTCGTAACTACATCCTGACGTACTTGGATAAGACGTTGTATCACGTGTACAACAATATGAAAACTGCAAAAGAATTATGGAATTCTTTGGAGAAGAAGTACAAAACTGAAGACGCTGGTATGAAGAAATTCATCGTGGGCCGTTTTCTTGACTTCAAAATGATTGACTCCAAGTCGGTTATTGCACAAGTTCAAGAACTTCAGGTTATTCTAAATAACATTCACGCGGAAGGAATGTCAGTCAGTGAAAATTTTCAAGTGGCTGCCATAATTGAAAAATTGCCTACATCTTGGAATTTGTTAAAAAATTATCTCAATCACAAACGTAAGGAGATGAATGTTGAAGAATTAGTAGTTCGACTGTGGATTGAAGAAAACAACCGTGAATCTCAAAAGAAAAGTGGAAAGAACATCATGGAGTCCAAGGCTCATGTGGTTGAAGGTCCTAAATCCAAACATAAGCATGATGGGGAAGGAACATCTAAGCAAAGAAAGAAGTTCAAAGGCAAATGCTATAATTGCGGAAAGCTAAGACACCACTCAAGCGAATGTCACAAACCAAAGAACGTGAAAAAGAACAATGCTCAAGAAAATGTGACGGAGGGTGAGAACATTTTCGATGGTATCAGTGATATGAATCTTTCAGATGTTGTCTCTGAATGAAATTTAGTAGGAAATACCAAGGAATGGTGTGTGGATACTGGGGTTACACGCCACATTTGTAAAAATAAATAGATGTTCACTAATTATAAGTTTTTGAAAAATGAGGAGTCTCTCTTTATGGGAAACTCTTCGAGTTCTAAGGTCGTGGGACAAGGAAAGATTATTCTGAAGATGACTTTAGGAGAGGAGCTTACTCTTAACAATGTGCTGCACGTACGTGACATTAATAAGAATCTGATTTCTAGATCGCTTCTAAGAAAGAATGGGTTTAAACTTGTATTTGTTTTTGATAAGTTTGTGTTGTCTAAAAATAATGTGTATGTGGAAAAGGGCTACCTGTCTGAGGGGCTCTTTAAAATGAATATAATGGCATTGATACCTAAGGCATCCCCTATGAATGAAATTTCTAGTTCTACTTATATGATAGAGTCATCTAATATTTGGCATGCTATATTAGGACATGTTAATTTTGATACCTTGCGTAGATTAATTAACTTGGAATATTTGCCAAAATTTAATATTGATAAAAATAATAAATGTGATATTTGTGTGGAATCAAAATTAGCTAAATTACCTTTTCATTCTATTGAAAGGATAACTGAACCACTAGATTTAATTCACACGGATATTTGTGATTTAAAATTTGTACAAACTAGAGGTGGAAAAACGTATTTTATTACTTTTATTGACGATTGCACAAAAAATTGCTATTTATATTTATTGCATAGTAAAGATGAGGCTATTAATGCATTTAAACAATATAAGAATGAAGTTGAGAATCAATTAAGAAAAAAGATAAAGGCTATTAGGAGTGATAGAGGAGATGAATATGAATATCCGTTTGAGGAATTTTGTTCCGAAAATGGAATTATTCATCAAACCACCGCTCCTTATTCTCCTCAATCGAATGGCATTGTTGAACGCAAAAATCGTACATTGAAGGAAATGATGAAATCTATGTTAATAAGTTCAGGAGCTCCACAGAACTTGTGGGGGGGGGGGGGGGGGGGGGGGAAGCCTTATTATCTGCTAATTATATTCTTAACAAAGTACCACACAAGAAAACTCATGAGACACCTGATGAGTTATGGAAAGGTCAAAAACCTTGCTATAAATATTTACGAGTGTGCGGGTGCTTTGACAAAGTGATGGTTCATAAACCTAAAAAGGTAAAAATAGGACCAAAGATAGTTGACTATGTATTCATCCGTTATGCTACTAATAGCAGTGCATATCGTTTCTTAGTTTGTAAATCTAAGATTTTTCTAATATTCGTGTAAATACGGTTATTGAATCGAGGGACGCTTCATTTTTTGAAAATTAATTTCCGTATAACATGACTCGAGAATCTATCACTTCTAAAAGGACAAATCCAGCTAATACAAGTAGTACTCGTCAACCTATTGAACCAATAGAGGATGAACCAAGACGTAGTAAAGAGCAAGAACCTCGACTTCTTTTGGTCTGAATTTTCTAACACATCTGCTAGAAAATGAAACTCAAACCTACAAAGAAGTAATATCCTTACCATATGCTTCTAATTGGAAAGAAGCAATTAATAGTGAAATTGAATCCATATTACAAAATCACACATGGTAACTAGTGGATCTTCCACCAGGTTCAAAACCGTTAGGTTATAAATGGATCTTCAAAAAGAAGTTGAAGGTCGATGGATCAATTGATAAATTTAAAGCTAGACTAGTAGCTAAAGGCTATAGGCAAAAGGAAGGGTTGGATTACTTCGACACATATTCACCGGTAACAAGAATTACGTCCATTTGGATGTTAATAGCAATAGTTGCTATTAATGGACTTGAAATACATCACATGGATGTAAAAATCGCATTCTTAAACAGTGAACTTGATGAGGAAATTTATATGGAGCAACCTGAAGGGTTCAAGGCTCCCGGATAAGAAGGAAAAGTATGTAAGCTTGTTAAATCACTTTACGGATTAAAACAAGCGCCCAAGAAATGACATGAAAATTTTGATATTGCAATATTATCAAACGACTTCAAAGTTAATGAATGTGATAAATGTGTTTATTTTAAATACATTCAAAATGGATATATCATTGTGTGCCTCTATGTTGATGATATGCTTATCATTGGTATAACCTAGAAATTGTCAAAACTACAAACAAATGTTGAGTAGTCGATTTGACATGAAAGATATGGGTATCACTGATGTTATATTAGGAATTAAAATTTTTAAAACATCGTATGGACTTATATTATCTCAATCTCATTACATAGAGAAAGTACTTAAAAAATTAAAGAAGTATGATATCAGTCCTACCAAGACACTTGTAGATGTAAATTTACATCTAGCAAGAAATAATGGTGAAAGCATATCTCAACCAGGGTACTCTTGTATTATCAGTAGTTTAATGTATATCATGAACTGTACATGATCGGACATAGCATACTCAATAAGTAGGCTAAGTCAATTTACGAGTAATCCAGGGAGAGATCACTGGAAGGAATTATTGAGACTTTTGGGTTATTTGAAATATACGCAAAACTATGGACTGCACTACTCAAAATATCCAACTGTTCTTGAAGGACATTGTGATGCAAATTGGATATCCGATACAAAAGACTCCAAGTCTACGAGTCGGTATGTGTTTACCATTGGAGGTGCAACCGTATGTTGGAAATCGTTAAAATAAACATGCATTACTAGATCGACAATGGAATTCGAATTCATTGCACTAAACAAAGCAGGAGAAGAAGTTGAATGGATTCGAAATTTCTTAGAGGATTTTTCAAATTGGTCGAAACTTGTGCCCGCAATATGTATACATTGTGATAGTCAATTGGAAATTAGAAGGGCATAAAATCACATGTATAACGGAAAGTCACGACATATTCGTCGTCGAAAAAATACCATTAGGCAACTTCTCTCAAACAAAATTATCTCAATTGACTACATAAAGTCAAAAGATAACATAGCGGATCCACTAACTAAAGGTTTAAATCGAGAGCAAGTTCAAAGATCATCGAGAAGAATGGGTCTAAAGCCTATAAATAAATAAGAATCAATCTAGTGGCAACCCAACCTTGCTGACTAGAGATCCCAAGTTCTAGGTTCAATGGGAAAACCGAACTACATTGTATTCAGTAAGCACTAGAGGATATTTAATCCTTTCCATTCCAAAGATGAGACAGTGAAAATCTATCGCAAAATTAGGATAAGTTATGCTTCTAATGACATCCATATCTTAGTATGTCTAAGTGGGGTATTGTAGGATACTCTTTATGGATGTCACCTACGTGAGTAAGAAGGGGGCCACTTCTATGAGAATTATGAAAGGCAAATTCTCTAAAATACTCATGGAACCAAGTGGTGTTCATGGCCAAAATGAACATAAACGTGAGAACCAACTGTGTTGAAAAATTATTGTGTGAATATTGTTGTCTAGGTTTACAAAAATGGTTAACGGTTCAAAAACGTGAAGTCTACTGATTAAACAACTAAATTCGATGGTATATCACTAAGAAAAGTTCAAGTCCACTAGACTACTTCTCCCGATGCAATAAATCTTCAGTTTTTACTCAACCTGTGTCTGCATCTGCATCAGCATCAACTTCTGTTCTATTTTTATTTATAGGGATATATCATTCATGTGGGGGATTATTGGAAAATTGGACTTAAAAATATGTCTAGAGTTTTCTAGACACAATTTTGAGCAACTTTGAGCTCAAATTTAGGTGGGACCCACACCACGATAATTATGAGACCATATACGAATGTGTTCTCCTTTGCAAGGAGATTAATATAGTATATTCATATGTCCAATTTCAATAAGTCATGAATGATAAATATGTCCCCAAAGTGACTCATAAAGCAATGGAAGTTAATGAATAGGGTATGTTTTAACTTTTGTCCCACATTGGAAGAGAAGTGGAAAAATGATGAGTTAATAAAACTCAAATAATAAACTAAGGCTTGGATGCCTTCGGGTATCCTAACTTTTTAAAGGATAGATGGCCTACACTATGCATGTGTTAGGCTTGGTCAAAAATCCCATGCGCGCGCGCACCGTCCGTTTGGCCGTCCGGATTGGCTCGACTCGATTCGGTTCGGGCTTGGGCTTATAAAAATCTCTTACATTTTTGGGCTGAATTTAATTAACTTTTTGGCTTTAATTTAATTAATTAATTACAAAAGTAATTAATGCCAACAGTCAGCAGTTAATTAAATCATTTTCAACTGCCAACTGTTCCTAACAGTCAGAACCAAAGGCTATAAATATAAACCCTTCCCTCCAGTTTTCACTAATGAAAACAATTCATTTTTCTGCTTTCCAAAAAATATTTCTCCACTCCATTCATTTAGAAAGTCTTTTTGTATTCCGAAAAACTTTATTTTTTCTCCATATTTGTGTTCAATGGTTGAGTACTTAACACATAAAGTTGTGTTCGATAGAATTAATTCATTGGTGTGCTACTTCAATTAATTGGAAATTTCGTTCTGTCTTGGAAGACAATTATTCATTAACCTAAAGCACTAAGGAGGGAATAAAATTGTCTTAAGGACACTGTGGTATCACATCGAGCTCAGATTCTTTCTTCTTTCTACTAATTATTTTTGCAAATACAAGTAAGTATTATTTTCTGTAATTTCATTTTTTCTTTCTGTAATTATTATTATTCATAATTTTGTGCTGTTATATTAATTAAATAGCAGCAATAACAAAATATTCACACACATGAAATAAATAGTGATCTGTATTATACCTCTAATACAATAGTATTAGAGGTTTTAATGCTCATTAATGCAATTATAATTGAGAGACATTTGAGTAAAAATGATTCACCCCATAGGAAACATAAACAGTCGAGCAAATCAAAATACCCAACCGTCTAAAAAAACGATTGTTTGTTTTCCAAGAGATAATTACCCTCATTTTAAGAAGACTAAATGGACATCTCTTCCGTGTGAAAAATCCCATCTGCTCCCTTAGCCTCCGTATTAAGCTCCAATCACACATTTGTTTGATATGTCCTCTACCTCCATGTATTGGGCATGTGGTATTAGATCTTAGTAGGTTTTCCAGAATTTAGTATGGTTTTTTCAATAGTTGGTGGGATAGATAAGGTTTTGCATCATGCTGTGTTGGCCCATGAATTCACAAATTCCATTTATGATATTTCATCGGTCATTTAATGGTTGATTGTCATTCCCATTACAAATCCTCCACATTTGACTAAGAATTGCTCCAACAGGAGATATCACTGATAAATATAGACTTTCCATTTCTTCTATTATTTCTAAAAAGTAGATATACCAACTCAAATTTAAATGTTTGCCCTCTCACACGTCGAGTTGTGACACTTCGGTACATATCCCCAGAACTATTGTTGGGTGCTACAGATTATGGACCTTGTATTGATCTTTGGAATACTGGATGTCTAATGGTAGAAATGTTTGCTAGGAGACCAATTATGCTAGGTAGGACAGAGGTAATATAATCAAATTGAGGGTTTAAAAGTTATGTTTCACTAATAGAAAACATGTTGCAATTTATGTGTTGAGGATCAGACCGACAAGTCTGACTTCATTATCCATGAATCTGGCTCTTAAAGAGGTCGAGGGAGTCAGTATTAAGAAGAATAGAAGAAAGCAACCGGGGAGGATCCTGCTAAAAGGGGACATCACATTGATGATGAATACGGGAAAATAATGTTGGTCTGTTATGGTTCATGGCTTCACAGTATATTGGTATGTGATGCTTATGCTATATAATTGTTATCATAAAAAAAATGAGGGTGATATTTTTTTAGGAGGGCACAGTTAGGGAGGGTGGCTGCTAAGGACGCACCGACGCCGTCTCTCGAAAAGGTGAAACAATGGGTTTTATAAAAATGGAATAAAAATGTCCAAGTTCAAGTTCGTCCTCTTCAATCTTCCTTATTTTTATTTGTCTTTGCAACTGAGCAAGAAGCGGATAAAGTTTCAGACAAAAGCTAGTTTTTTTTTATCAATTCATATATTATATTATGTTATATTGTATCGTATTGTATTCTTTATTTTGAATATGTATTGAATTTTATTCTTCTCCCAATGTTTATCAATTCATGTATGCATTGTACTCTTTATTCTAAATATGTTTTGTTTAGTTTGATTGTTTTTATATGTCAAATACATAGTAAAAATTGGATTAGTTTTAGATTGTCGATGATTTAACTTCTTCAACAGTTTAGAAGTCATTATTTTGACAAATTCATGCCTAAAACCTCCGCCCGAACACGACTCAAAATGATATATTTTGTAAAATTTGGATAAAATTCGGATCGTATCACTCTTTCGTTCATAAATTGTTATACCTAATTTTGAATAATTATTTTTACTCACACAATAAAATATAAAGCACAATATATTTAGAAATTCTATCAACTATTATCAATTTATATTATTATGATTATTTTAAATAAATTTTAAGTATTTTTTCTATAAACGCCCGTGCATCGCGCGGGTTACATGCTAGTTATATCTAAAAGTGATCAACTATTAAGGTACCAATGAAAATTGAGACTACCAGGTGAGCTAGGTGTCATAGGCACAATTTACCCTTTGTAATCAACACAAGAATATCCTTATCTATATTTTTATGCAAAATTGATTAGTATTCAACCAACCTCAAATCTTCCAAAGCATCCTTAAAATCGAAGAACTCATTTCCTTTAGTTGATTGAACATCCTACTAGTATTTTATTTCATCCAATCATATATTTATACCATAAATATGCTTGATAACCACATCTCCCATTATCATATTAAATAATATTCCATTAGCTTAAAGAGGTGTGATTCCATAGAAATGGAGTGCCTCAACTAGAAAATGATTGAAGGGAAGTGAAATCCCCCTTTGGTTCACTTTGATGGTGAACCCCATAATATGACCTAACTTTAGCTTATATAGATCATCACTTACAATAGGTATTTTAATTTAAACATCTTCAAGAATATTGTACTTGATACAAAAAATCCATGAAGTAATTCTCAACAAGTACCTCATAATTTTTTAGTGGCCCGGCCTGTAAGGACATATTTTTATAAATGTCCGTGACAATTAATTATGTCGTATACCGTTACAACCTTCGAAGAAGTTCAAGAGTAATCTACATCAAGACGGATCCGAATATATCAAGGTTCTTCATCAAAAAGACTCCGTAAAGTTTAGTTTGGCAAGGTTATGCTTTAAATACCTTAACTTTGCACTTAAAGCTTTGGGATATTTTTACAAATTTTTTTCTAAGTGTTGGAGCGGACTTTTTCGTCAAAATTTGAGAATGAGTAATTTTTTCTAAGTCCTATAGCATTCCTCATTTTTTACGGCAGGTCGTTCAAGAGAGATGTCATCTCGTTCGAGCGACATGTTAATATCCCTTGATGTCGTTCAAACGACACTTTTACGTCGTTCGAGCGAGATCCCTATTTCCTTCGAGCAACTGAGGCGGTGTGTTTTTCTATAAATACTCATTAAATGGTTTCGTTTTCATTAAGAAGTCCCATTGTTTTGAAAGACAGAAAACTACGAAACTGCAGAATCCTTTTGACTTCTTCTTTTAGGGTTTAATCCCTTTTTGTTTTCAATTCACAAAAAAGCCCATATGCTTTGGTGAATTATTTTGGTGTTCAAGAACACACTTTGCTTTTATTTATTCTTTGTGGGGAGAAATCTACAACAGGAGAGCTGCGTGCTATTGTGGAGGGAGTCCTTGTGAAGATTTTCGATTGCATGTTTGGACTGCGCGTCCTTGTGGTATAGCTGCGTGTGATCCACTGCTGATTTCTAGCTGTTGCTTTGAAGGTTTGACGAAGACACCGTGCGTTACTCTTGTGGGAGAAAGAAATATGGTATGTAAGTCAATGGTCTTGTAAACTTTTCAAAGTTCTAGAAATAAAAGGTTTTGCCCTGCGAGGATATTTCCTGAATTATGTGTCACATGCTTTATTTATTTATCCACACACACACACAAACACACGTAGTCGCATGTTTAGGGGCTGAATTAATTTGGTTTAAATAGACCCTAATTAAATAAGTGTGACAAATTATAAATTTACGAATTTAATCAATTATCACACAGTCATATATTTTACACGACCAATAAAAGAAAATAAACGAGGAAGCTCCGAAAAAGAGACAAAGTTTTTTATAAAATTTTAGAGAGCTCTTGAAGACAAAAATGGTAACAGGAGAAAACTTAATATCCTATTTGGAAATGGAATTAGAAACATGAATTGAGATATATTTTATCCCTTATAATACTCCAATCGCGAGCAGACAACCATGCGACAAAATCTCGTTCAAAGAGTTGCTCATTCATGCCACTTAGGTCACGCATTGAATGCTCCATCATAGCCTAGGTAAGAATTATATGGCATAAATAAATTTATGAGAAAGGATTGTGTAGGAAGGGTTACTATCATTATGCTGATACTATATAAATTAGAGATGCACGTCATTACTGCGGAGCCCCCCTCAAATCCCACGTGGGTCAAGTCTACAAAACAATTAGGATGATTGAGACTAAAGACCACTTGGACCAATATTCAGATAAATTTAAGAAAAAATTAGTTGGAAAAGACCATAAGGCGATACATATGGTGCAGATCCCCTAAAATACCATCGAGTCAAATCGATGACGGACTGAAGTTCATAAATTAAAACCACATCACCTCAAATCCAAGTGATAAAGATTGATATCATCTCCAACAATGCTAACCTATAGTGATAAACCTATGACATAAGAAATATTCTTCGAGAGTGATCAACCATTAAGAAGTGATGATGCTGGAAATAACACCACCAGATAAGGTGTTGATAAGCTCGAGCTAGTGAAAACAATGGCAGCACAAGAGTGTATGTATATAGTAGAAGGAGGTGAGGAGAAGAGGATGAACACTTGTATGTAAGTGGTTAATTCAATCTGGCCTACGTCCACTGTGAGTGTGTGAGTAATATCACTAGATAAAGGCACTAACGGCCATAGATACAATCTATGAAGCTTTCTCTCTCCACTGTATAAACTAACAGAGTTTTAACTAGGGTTACAATTTTAGATCCCTTTACAAGGTAGAGGATGACCTCTATTTATAGTGTTTAAAAAAGCAATGAGCATGTGCATGAGGATCGAACTAGTGTGAGGATGACACTTGGCTGATCTTATGTAGATAATGATAACCTCAATATTCCCTCACGTGGGGGGAATGATTCGGTTATAACTGATTTATCCATGCATTCCAAACCTTACATGTGCTTTAAAATGCACGGCCCTGCGTCCTTGACTAGTGGAACCTCATCCTGGATGAGTACGAGGTTGGTGGAGTCAGATGTAGTTGCTTTGACTTCTTTAATCGTGATGACCTCGGCCAGGGGGGCTGGCCGAGGTTAGGTATGAGGTAGCTATAACGTCGGTTGAGGCTGATAATAATGTTGGCGATTGATTGAGCCTGCGAGACTCACCTGACCTCGGCTGATGAAGAGCCGAGGTTGGTGTATGAGGGGCCAACCTTATGAGAGACGAACTTGCTGATAGTTATCATAAGCATCTTGTCGCCTTGGTTGTGAGATCGATCGAGGTTAGTTTCTCTGAGTAAGAGGGTGCACTTTTGGCATATCAATCACCCCCTAGCCCTTAGTCTTTTATGTAATAATTGACTGAGGGGTATGTAGTTAAGGCCAAGGCTGAGTCTCTCTGGGTGCCAATATTTTCTTAACACATGTCACTTACTAAAGTGAGTAGCGTGATTATCAAGGTGTGATGATTCTTACTTTTCCTTTAGGTTCCCTAGGGAAATAATTAGGCATTGGGACTCGTGCCTCATCATTGAATAGGTTTAAAAACCCTCTTCTCTCTCCTCACTCTTTCTTCTTCAAAATTTCTTCCCACCCTAGCTCTCTCTGCAACTGCAATTTCTTTAAAACCTTCACTGTTGGATGCCATTGAATGTTTCCTTTGCTTTCTACCATCCTCTTCCCTTACTCGCGACTAGGCAAGTATCATTTTCAACCTTTCTTTTCTATTTCCGGTTACATCATCGTCATTTCTGAATCTCCGACGAGCTTTTATATTTTTCGGTGAGGGTTTCCACCAGTATTGGTGATTGTGAGGCTAGGATAGTAGAGGTTGAGTGCTTTAGGAACGGTTGTAGGTGGCTCCGAGGTTATTTCAGCCAGAAATAGCCCTTATTTAGGTTTTCAGTGAACCTCCGATCACCTTCTCCGGCGACCCTGTTCTTGAATGTTCTTGAAGTTCTTCATTTAAAAATTTATCTCTTTTAGATCTTGAGTTTGGTTTCTTTTAAGTTGTGTACCTGTTTGTGGTTTGAGTCAAGTGTAGTCTCGTCCCACTTATGCTCAGACCCTTGTACCAACTCATAGAAGAGTTCCCATCTCTTCGTGAGAAGACCTTCGAGAAAATTAGGCAAATAGATCTAGCCCAAGAGGAAGCTCGTAGGGCTGAGGCCTTTCTTCTCAGACCTATCTTTTCTCCACCTCTGAAGGTTATTTACCCTGAGCCAGCCGATCCTGTAGAGGTTCTGAGGATCCCATACCAATGTCTGAGTCTCAGTTATCTTCCTCAGACCCCATGTCTTTAGACTCTTTTCAAGAGGATATGGATTACTATCCTAGGAGGGGTGAGGTTCCTGAGGAAGCCGAGGTTACGAGTCATGCCTCATATCACCAAGGTACTAGCACCTCACATAGGTATTATGATGTTGAAATCACAGGGCCAAGTGTGGTCATTCCCCCTCCTATTAAGGCCATTCCTCTGTCGGTTGTCACAGGGGCTGAATTTGGTAAGAGATTTCCTGGTGGTGTCCCTGCACCTGTCCAGCCGACGTTGCTTGGGATGGTGATGATGGCGAGGAGAGTGATCTTGATACGTCTGAGGCGGCCGAGATTGAGAGTACCATCACTGAGTACGACCTTCTTACTTTTAGGCACCTCTATTTAATAACTCTTCCATCATCCTTAGGAAACCTCTGAGGGATGAGAGGGTCTTTGATGGCCGAGATGGAGAGATCTGCATTTATGAGCAAATGTTCAAATTAGGCTTTCATATTCCTATCCACCCTTCCATCAGAGCTATACTCTCCCATATAAATCTTGCCCCTTCCCAACTATCCCCTAATGCCTGGAGGGTTATGATTGGGGCCATCGTCCTTTGGAGGGTTGTACACCACTCAGACCTTCTAATTAGGGTTTTCATTGGTTTTTATGTGCCCTCCTCTACTAAAAACCATCCTAGCTATTACCACTTCTTAGCTAGGAAATCAGATAAGAAAATGTTATTAGTTACCCAAACTTCAAACCATAACTGGAAACCTCGGTATTTTTTTTCATCTGGGGCATGGGAATTTATTCCAAATGAGGCCTCTAAAACGTCAGTTCCAAGGACCCCTATGAGATGGGGGAAGGTCTACCTTGCTTCTAAAGCCGACCATGGACTTAGCCAGGATAATTGCCAAAAGGTTGAGGATCTTCGTAATCAGGGAGAGTGGGGTCGTCTTGTAAACTATGAATATCCGATAACCCTATATTACCTCTCTCAGACACGCTTGGGGGTGGTCCTTTGGGAGATCTTCATAAGTTTTATTTTTTCATAAGTTATACCTCTTACTTTGTATATCTCTGACTCACTAACTCAGAGGTTTGTCTTTTATAGAGCGTCTAGCAGGTATATCAGACGACCTTTGAGAAATGTCTGCTCCTGGTCTTGTAAAGCTGATGGAGAAGAGGGGTGAAAAAAATGTACCCCCACCTGTCAGCAAGAAGAACGTCGACACGTCCAAGGCCGATGTTATAAAAAAGAGGAAGTCCATAACCGACCCAGAGCATGCGAGGCAAAGTAAGGCTCTGGCTCGAGATCGTGCTATCCCCATCTCTATAAATGATGCTTTAGATGCTCGTCTAGCTTAGCTGAAGATTAGTGATAGCCTTATTGGCCATAGTCTGAAGGCTATTGATGTTATCGGTACAATAATAACTGAAGAGGATAAGTGTTTCTTACACTCTTTGGACGTCCCGTTGTTGGTCGAGTTTGCTCTCCACAAGTCCATTCAAGCACTAATTTTTGCTAATTTGATCACTTGCTCTTCACATAAGTGTAACCTTGACTTTTTAGAAATTATAGCTCATATTTGCTTATATCTGATCTTCTTTTGCAGGGTGTCTTATCCTTCTATCGCCTCATTGATTAGACTCTGAAGAGGTTGCCCCTTATAGAGAAGGGCCAAGAAGCTGAGAAGGTTCAAGCCTCTTTGAATGCATAGGTTGAAAGGTGGAAGGGGGTTGTCAAACAGAGGGACGATGACATGTCTAAACTCAAGAAAGACCATGAGTTAGACCTGAAGGCCAAGGATAATGCCCTTCAGTCCAAGGTGAATGCTACTATCAGGGCTATAGTTGAAGATGCTGCTGAGAAAACCATTGAAGACTACAAGGTCTCAGATGAGTTTATCAGTTTTGGCTTTGAATACCTTGAAAGAGGTATCAAAGCAACTGGAAAATGGGTAGCCACTAAGGAGAAAGAGTTAGGGAGCCTGTCTACCTCAGACTTTGTGGGTCTTAGCTTGGTGATCCCCTGTTTGCTCAAGCCTTGCAAGAAGTTGAGGAGGCTGATGCTGCTCCAGTTGAGACTGCTCCCCTAGAGGTCACTGAGACTGAAGATGCTAATCATCAGGATGATGGAGCTGAGGTGACAAACATCAGCCGTGACGACACGATTGCAGCTGCAGAGACTTAGGCCTTTTCTTGTGAAGCTTTTAAGAGTTGTAATTTTGATTTCTCTTGTCTGTTTCTTGCATGGGTGTGAACTTATAATGGCCTCTTGATGCCTCTGACTTCTAATTCATCTTTTTCATGATCATTAGTTTAATCTTCTTTAGATTCTGTTGCTTCATACGATGTTGTGCTTGAATGTCTTACCTCTTAAAATCTCACCAAATTGACGATGTCAAAGTTCTGAGGTCACAAATCTATGATGTTTACCCTCATAAATCATCACCAAACTAATGTTTAAGGTCTAAGGTCACTATATAATGATGTTTACCCTCATAAATTATCACCAAACTAATGATGTTTAAGGTCTGAGGTCACCATAGAATGATGCTTAGCCTCATAAATTATCACCAAACTAATGATGTTTAAGGTCTGAGGTCACCATATAATGATGTTTACCCTCATAAATTTTTCACCAAACTAAGGATGTTTAAGATCTGAGGTCACCATAATATGATGTTTCGCTTCATATGTTCACCAAACTAATGATGTTTCAGGTCTGTGGTCACCATAATATGATGTTTCACCTCATATTTTCACCAAACTAATGATGTTTAAGGTCTGAGGTCACCATATAATGATGTTTACCCTCATAAATTATCACCAATCTAATGATGTTTAAGGTCTGAGGTCACCATATAATGATGTTTACCCTCATAAATTATCACCAAACTAATGATGTTTAGGGTCCTAGGTCACCATATAATGATGTCTACCCTCATAAATTATCACCAAACTAATGATGTTTAAGGTCTGAGGTCACCTTATAATGATGTTTACCCTCATAAATTATCACCAAACTAATGATGTTTAAGGTCTGAGGTCACCATAATATGATGTTTCGCCTCATATTTTCACCAAACTAATGATGTTTAAGGTCTGAGGTCACCATAATATGATGTTTCACCTCATATTTTCACCAAACTAATGAGGTTTAAGGTCTGAGGTCACCATATAATGATGTTTACCCTCATAAATTATCACCAAACAAATGATGTTTATGGTCTGAGGTCACCATATAATGATGTTTACCCTCATAAATTTTTCACTAAACTAATGATGTTTAAGGTCCGAGGTCACCATATTATGATGTTTCGCCTCATATTTTCACCAAACTAATGATGCTTAAGGTCTGAGGTCACCATATGATGTTTCAACTCATATTTTCACCAAACTAATGATGTTTAGGGTCTGAGGTCACCATATAATGATGTTTACCCTCATAAATATTTCACCAAACTAATGATGTTTAAGGTCTGAGGTAACCGTATAATGATGTTTACCCTCATAAATTATCACCAAACTAATGATGTTTAAGGTCTGAGGTCACCATATAATGATGTTTACCCTCATAAATTTTTCACCAAACTAATGATGTTTATGGTACATAACAAGAGTACTAGCACATCATTGCTATCTTTGCAGTAACATCTTCTGTCTAAACTGATACATGAATTACGAAGAGACACATAACTGTAACATCATATTTAATATTTCTTCAAATGATCGGCATTCCAAAGGTTGGAGAAAGGTTTTCCTTTAAGATTTTCTAGCCGGTAGGTACCAAGCACAACCTCATAAACTATTATGTATGCCAATTTGGATAGAGCTTATTTTCATTTTGCAAATTCTTCTTTAGGACTAGGTCTCCCATAGCTATATGCGTTGATTTCACCTTTTGATTGTAGAATCTCGTTGTTCTCTGCTGGTAGGCTGCCTGTCTTATCTTTGCATCCTCTCTTCTTTCCTCGATTAAATCAAGATAAAGTCTTCTCTCTTTTCCATTCCTCTGAGGGTCATAGATCTGAACTCTATGAGTGGGAAGTCCTACCTCTATAGGGATGACAACTTCTAAATTGTGGGCTAATATAAATGGAGTCTCTCCCATTGGTGTCCTTTCTGTCGTCCTGTAGGCCCATAACACAACATATACCTCCTCTGTCCATCTCCCTTTGGCCTCTTCCAGCCTCTTTTTTATCCCATCAAGAATTGTTCGATTTGTAACCTCGGTCTGACCGTTTTCCTGTCGGCTAGGAGAAGATAAGAACTGCTTGATCCCTACTCTTTTGTAGTATTTCTCTAAGGAAACGTTCTTAAACTGGGTTCCATTGTCTAAGATGAGGGTGTTTAGAATACCATACCTGTATATGATGTTCTTCCAGATAAACTAGAAGGTCTTCTTCTCAATGATTGTGATCATTGGCTCAACCTCTACCCATTTAGAGAAATAATCAATTGGCACGATCAAGAATCGATAATTATTCACAGCTCTTGGCAGGGGTCCTACCATATCAATGCCCCATATTTTAAATGGCCAATGGGAGTTGATTGAAGTCATAGGCTGATGAGGGACAGTGGATAACCTTTGGCACTTATCACACTTCTTCACATAGTAGTTTCATCTTTGGCTAAGGTCAGCCATAGTACCCCTGAGTGGTTATCCTCTTAGTTAAAGGTCTTCTTCCTATATAACGGGAGCAAGATCCCTCATGTACATCTTGTAAGACAACGTGGAACCTCTGAAGGGTGGACACATCTGAGGACAGGGAGTAGGAACCCCTTCTTGTACAAGACATCTCCAACAATTGAGAATTTGGCAGCTCTGAACCTCAACTTTCTTCTTTCTGACTTTGACTCTAGTGAATCTCCGTCTTTGATGTATTTAATAAGTGGATCCATCCATGAGGCTCCCATATTCAAGTTGAGTTAAGTTCTAGTAACCTCTTCTTCTTCAATAGTCAGCTTGAGCTGAATTTCAATGGGTACTACTCTTCTTATGTCTGTCCTTGTAGCTGAGGCCAACCTTATGAGTGCATCGACTCGACTATTATCTCATCGAGTTATCCTCTTCATCTTCACTTCCTTGAAGCTTTATAGTATCATTCTCACCTTTTTCAGGTATTTGTCCATCCTTTCATCTTTGTCCTCATACACTCCCAAGACTTGGTTAACAACCAACCTTGAGTCACTGTGGACTAAGAGTTGGCCAACACTAAGGGCTTTTGCCAAGGAGAGACCTGCTATTAATGCCTCATACTCTAACTCTTTGTTCAAAGATTTGAAGCTGAACCTCCACACATATTCAATATCGGTACCATCTGGTGCTGACACTATCAGCCCCACTCCACTTCCACTTTCACAAGACGACCCATCAACGAAGAGGTTCCAAACATCTTCATTTGAAGAGAATTTCCCCTCTGACAGGGTCCCTTACTTGAAGAGGTACCTGTCTTCCTCATTCTCAACTATTCTTTTTCTGGCTTTGCTTGACTCAACCTCGTCCGTATCTTGGAAGACATTTCTGTCTGGTTCATCTGCAGCTTTTTAACTATTTTCAACCTCAGCCTCTTCTCAGGTAAACTCGGCTACAAAGTCTGCGAGTGCCCGCCCCTTGATGGAAACCCTGAGTTGATAAACATTATCATATTCCCCCAACTCGATGGCCCAGGTCATTAGCCTCCCTGACTTCTTAGTCTTATGGAGGACCTATCTGAGTGGGGAATCATTGAGGATAACCATAGAGTGGGCTTGAAAGTATGGCTTCATTTTCTTAGAAGTGCGTATCAGAGCATAGGCTAATTTTTCAATCCGTGGGTACTTCTGTTCAGAGCCTTGAAGAGATTTACTATTAAAGTATACTAGAATCTGCACTCCATCATCTTCTCTTACTGTGGCAACACTAATGGCTGACTCGGAGATAGATAGATATATATATATAACTTCTCCCCCAGATTGGGCCGAGATAGGAGTAGAGGGGATTCGAGGTAGGACTTGAGCTCCTTAAAAGCTTTGCCGCATTCCTCATCCCATTCGAAGGCCTTTCTAAGAACTTTAAAAAAAGGTAAGACACTTGTTTGTGGCTCTTGAGATAAACTTGTTAAGTGCTGCAACTCTTTCGGTTAACCTCTGAACATCTTTGATAGTTCTGGGTATCTTCATTTCTAGTAAGGCCTTGATCTTCTCAGGGTTAGCCTCTATTCCCCTTTGGTTGACAATGAAGCCCCAAAACTTTCCTTCTCCTACCCCGAAAACACATTTGGTCGGGTTGAACTTCATTCCGTACTTGTCCATGGTATCAAAAGTTCTTTCAAGGTCGGCCACATGAGTGTCGGCCTTTAAACTCTTTGTCAGCTTATCGTCTACATAGACTTCCATGGATTTGCCTATCTGATCTTCGAACATCATATTTACAAGACGTTTAAAGGTAGCCCCTGTATTCTTTAGCCCGAAGGGTATGACCTTATAGCAATAGGTCCCCTTGTTTGTGATGAATGTTGTCGTCTCTGAGTCTTTCGATTTCATGAAGATCTGATTATACCCCGAATATGCATCTATGAAGCCCATGAAGTCATGTCCTGCTGTGGCATCCACCATCTAATGAATATGAGGAAGGGGAAAACTGTCTTTTGGATAAGACTTGTTGAAATCAGTGAACTCTACGCACATCCTCCATTTTCCATTTGCTTTTGGCACTATGACAACGTTGGACAACCACTCAGGGTATATGACCTCTCTAATAAACTTGGCCTCTTCAAGATTTCTAACCTCTTCTCTGATGACATTATACTTATTTCTTAAGTATACTATTCTTCTTTTCTTGATGGGATTAGAATCTTCTACAACATTGAGTTTATGGCACACAATCTCAGGGTCAATACCTGGCATATTTGCATGGCTACAAGCAAAGACACTTTGTCTCTTCCTTAAGAGCTTCACCAGTTCTTCCTTGATCTTAGGTATTAGGGCTTTGCCGATTTGGATGTTTTTTTAGCTCTTCCTCATTGAGGACGATGGATTCTACCTCTTTCGTGGCCTCTCCCTTCTTGAGTTTTGTTTAATCTTTAGGATCAAGTGTATCGATGTTGTACGTGGTTGTTGCCCTCTTATGAGCCTCTCTCTCTTATACAAAGTTAAAGTAGCATTCTCGTACCGATGTTTGGTCACCTTGAACTTCACCTACTCCATAGGGAGTCAGGAATTTTAGCATTTGGTGGACCATTGAAGGCACGACCTCAAATTCCTTGAGGGCTAATTGTTCTATAATGAGGTTTTAAGTTAAGAAGACGTTTTCATCCTTCACAAAGAAATTGATTTTTCTGGTCAACCTCTTAGGCCACTCATCTCCCATTCTCACATCCATCTCATACATGCCCAATGGATGAACCTTTTCACCGCTGAATCCAATCAAGGGATAGTGATAGGGGATAAGCCTAGCTCTGCTGAGGCATAGGCTCTTAAAGCAGGGCCAAAACATAACGTCTGCTGAACTTCCCCCATCAACGAGGATCCTTTGAACTTCACACCCATGCACCCTTGTGGTGATTATCAGAGGGTCATCGTGAGGAGCTAAGATACGTTTGAAATCAAGTCGTGAGAAGCCAACTATGAGGGTGTCCATATCTACCTTCTTTCTCTTCTCGCGCTTAACCTCCATAGATGCCAAGTTTACAACCTCAGCTTTAGTCACTTCCTTAGCCTCTGCCACATGAGCCTTGCGATCTGCTACCTATGAGCTACCTCCTGCTAGTCCCCTATATCCCTATCTTTAGCACCATATCTTCTAAAGAAATCATTAAAAAATGAAGAACATTACACAATCGCCACCGGTTTTGGTGCCTGACCAATGTCTTTAACTACTCTTGGCCATAAAAGTATTCTTTAAAGTTGAAGTAACTTTTTAGAAGAATGTAACTTTTAAGTAAACACAAAACATACACCTAGTATTGTGAGGGAATCCAAAAAGGTAGGGTAGGTGTATTACATGTGTATAGTATTATAAATCTCACAACAAATTTACTAAGCCAAAGTAGAGAAATATATACTCACGAACAAAAGTTTTAAAAATGATTTAAGCATAAAGAAGAGTATATAGGTATCTAAATCTTTCTAAAAGAGAAAAACTCAAAAGTTATGGCCTGAATAACTGAAATAAGGGGAGTGACAAATATTTTCTCAAATATTAAGATGATTTTAATCAGCAAAAAGATTTTTCTTGAATTCTCACTTTGTGTTTATACGAGTGTTTATCACATAACTATATATTCCTGAGATAAAAATATTTATGAGGCTAATAGGTTAGCTGTCAAACTCTTAACGTCTCAAGTAGTCACATCAAGGACTTAATCATTCGATAAGGTGTACTTGAAAAACTTACCAATAAGATCTTATGGAAAGATCTTCCAAAAGTGTGCTTTTAGTTCACTATTAGTTGGTCGCTGGTGGATTCGTTGCACGAAATAAAATCATTGATGTAGCAAACCTGAAGCAAAGCACGTTATGCAAGTGACCACATAAAAAGCATGGTGGACAAGACTACCAAAAATAAGTTATTCGTTGCAGTGAAGAAAATGTCGCTATGGCGAGCAACCAACACATTTTTTTTAACAAAAATTTATTAATAAGCTTAGGAGAAATAGCCTCTCCTAGTGGCTCTTACATGCGCTAATGAAAATCAAAATAAAAAAAAAACTAAAATTTGTGAAATTTAGAACGAGAAAAATAAGCTCTTAAAAGAATTTTAAGAGCCGATTTTTCCTTTAGCATGGCTTTTTGTCCTTCGAGTGAAAGCTTTTTTTATTGCACTCATCTCTTCATGACTTAAGCCATTACATTTCAATGAAGCATTCACAGTCGCTGTTTTAAATGAGGATAACGAAGGCCCCCCATCTTGCATTGTGAATTAAAAATCTTTGGAGTTTCGACAAAAAGATCGAGACCACGACTGTCATGTACCTTAACTCCAATCGGCTTCATTAAAGTGAGGTCACTAGGGATAAGAGTTTTTGTGTCCTTCTCATCCCCTTTATCCGATCCCTCACACCCGGATCCATACGAGGAAAAATCATCATCAGAATTATCATTCCAGTGTTGCAAATGTTTGTTATTATCCCCGCCTTTAAATTTAATAATCTTATGGCTTCCTCGAGCATGCGTAGAACTGTGGGCAGGATTCAAGGTAGTGCCTTTAGAAGACATGGTTGAGTCAATTTGAAAATTCTTCAACGATGGGACATCACCAGATTCAAAGACCTTTTTATTTTTCATTTCTTTAATTGCTGAGTCAAAATTGTGCACATTTAAATCTTTCGAGATTGAGTAAGTCCCTTCCGCATCTTTTGGGATTTCCTCCAAATATTTATGAAGAGTTTAGGAGTCAGCAACTGATTGAAACCACTTTTTTGTTTTGGAGAAGAAATGTCGGTATGCAATTTCGGAATATCTGGGATTATCCTATATTATTTTTGATCGGTTTGAAAATCATGATTTTGATTTGGAACTCTGGCTAACTAAATAGGGTATCCGTCACCAGAGCTGATGCCATTTTTTTTAAAAACCTCATGCGATTTGGCGACAATTCCGTACAAAGGTCCTTCAATTCTGTATTGCAGGCTGTCTGATCTAACATTGGGCCAGCAGTGATAGGACCACTAATAATCTCGTCAGCTCGGGGGGAAGAATTAAAAGGCTCCTGATTTGACATGGGAACCACTTTAGGAGACTTTGTGGTTTCATTTTCGGTAGGAATCATACTTGGGACAATAATTTTATTTTCTTTCAAGGCAAACTGATTTAACTCCTTATGAAATTCATTTGTGGTAACAGGTATGATATTAGTTAAAGGCTTTTGTTGGGTTTTGGCCAGTAAAGGTTTGGATATATTTTTTTGGAGATTTCTACACTCATGCACTGAGTGTCCCATGGTTCTGCAGTAAGTGCAAAATGAAGGTAGAGATTCATATACCAGGTTCACAAAAAATTTACCTTCACCTCTTTCAACAAGATGTTTTTCAAGAGGAAGGTTGTTCATGTCTACTTCAATAAGAACCCTGGCAAAGTTTCCATAAGGCCTGTCCAAAGTTGCTTTGTCAATTCGCAATGGAATTCCTACACCTCTTGAAATTTGTAAAAGCAGACGTGGATCCTAATATTCAAGACAAAGACCCATGAAATGAATTTATACAGAGGCAGTAGAGACAACATATTTGTCTGGTTGAAAATCTGGGACCCATTGAGAGACCTTAAACAACCCAGATGAAAGATTGGAACTACGAAAATACCATACTTTATTTATATCAAGAGAACAAGAGACCAACCTTAGCCCTATGGAACAAGATGCTGACAGCGCCAAAGCTAAAGTTTCCTACAGAGACGCAGTCACAAGGAGGGATAATAAAGATGTGTATTTCGATGAGGCTAACCTCTCTTGGACTGATGATGAGGGAAATGAAGATACCCCTCTAAATGAGTCTCAAAGTTTTGACCTTAATGACAAACCCAGAAATGATAACCCGCTAAAACCAGAACTGATCATCTCCCCAAAAAGACTTGAGAAACTATAAAGCAAATGGAAAGACAACATTATTGTTGGACTTCTAGGCAAGGTTATAGGGTACAAAGCGCTGATCAACAAAATCCCATCACTGTGGAATCTCCAAGGAGATTATGAGGTAATAGATCTTGAAGAAGGGCATTTTTTATTCAAGTTCGACATGAAATGTGATTATAACCACGTTCTCATTGACGGCCCCTGGATAATTAATAACCACTACCTCACAGACAGGAAATGGGAACCATTTTTTAACCCAAAGACAGCTTCGGAAACTCGTACGACAATGTGGGTAAGACTTCCTTACTTATCCATGGAGTTCTTCCAAGAGAGAGTACTGCACGAGATTGGGAAGCTGATTGGGGAACCCATTAAGACTGATGCCAACTCTGCTGAATCCTCCAGAGGTAAGTTTGCACGTATCTGTGTAGTGGTAGATATCTCGAAGCCACTGATACCGAAATACTTAATAAATGGGATTGAGTATGACATTGAATATGAGTTTCTCCCTTCTCTATGCTTTAAATGCGGTATGATAGGCCATAGACAAGAATTCTGCCCAACTTTTAAGACTCTGGCCAATACTCCGGCTAATCAAACGGAGAAAACCAACACGATGGCTGGGGACTCAAACCTCAGAAATACAACGGCTAGTACCTATCCTGACAACTGTGTTGACGTTAGGAGAAAGGCAGACGCAGCCAGCATCTCGAAATTTGGGCCATGGATGCTTGTCAAATGAAATAACCGGAAAGAAACTATGCAAAAATATGGGTCTAACAACTGGCACACGGCAGGGTACACACCGAGTCAGAGACAGTACAATAGATTTAATGTTCTGAATGACAAGGCAAATAATAAAGTTTCTGCAAAAAGCCATAGTGGAGTAGGTAGCGTACGAGGTCAGCAACCACCCCGTACGGATGAAAGAAATAAAGGTGCAAACTATAGTGAGAATGGGAAGGAATGGTGCAACATGATTGACAACGCTATGACCAATAGAAATAAGAGATTTCGTGATCTTGGAAAAGCCCCCCAAGCAACAGATAAGGCGCCACATATTAATGAAAAAGTTACACGGATAGTTCAGAAGCAAGCCATCACTGGCCACGTGGAGAAAGAGACGAATCTAATTAAAGAAAGGACCTGCCATTTGCAACCTAGTACAGAACCTCTATTATCAGAGGCGGCATTGTATAGCAAAATTACTGACCAGCAATTAATACAAAACATGAACCATCTCGATAATATCATTTCTCAACCCTTAAAAACCTCATTTACAAGCTTCAACCATTTACTCCCTGAGACCTCAACGAAGAACCTGCCTGACAACTCTAACGCGCTAAACGCTAACAATGGAGTTTTCCAGGGAGATAGAGATGTTGCCTCTGGCCATGATAGGAGACACACAAATATCACACAAGGAACTGCAGGAGGAGGAGGAGGGCAACTTCCTAGTGGAAACCATGGTAGACGAAGCAGTAGTGCTAAAGATAGCATGGAAATTTTCCCAAGTTCGTCTGAGAATAATGGTAAACCCCATACAAGTGCGAGAGGATCGGAAAGCAGTGGCAAAAGGTGACGCCAACTATATCAACAGCAGAGATGGTGAAAATGGTGAAGAACCACCTACCATGGCCTGAGGCTGAACCACTACCTCTTCATCCTAAGCTGTATTCAATGAAGCTGCTTGTATGGAATGTGAGGGGGGCAGGTAAACCCCTTTTTAAACCTACCTTGGTCGAGCTCAACAACATGTACTCCTCGAAAGTGCTTGTCATCCTGGAAGCTCAAATCCCTCTGGCGGATATGGGAAACTTCTTCGATAATCTCGGATTCAATGAGAAGGAGAAATCTGACCCGAATGGAAGGGCGGGTGGCATTTGGGTTCTCTGGAAAGAAGCCTCAATCACTATTCAACCCATAGCGGTGTCCAGGCAAGCCATTCATCTCCTCATTACGAAGAGAAACTACGATGATTGGCTCCTTACGGCTGTTTACGCTAGCCCTCTCCTCACACTTAGGAGGAAGCTTTGGGAGAATCTCTGCATTCTGGCCGATCAAGCGAACATACCTTGGCTTGTTACAGGTGACTTCAACGATCACCTTGACAACAGCTAGAAAAAGAGCTATTCTAATTCTGGGGCCAATGGGAACTGCTCCTCCTTCGCCAAGAATATCGACAAATGCAAACTTTCAGAAATCAGTAGCACGGGGCCAAGACTCACCTGGACAAATAGTCGAAGGGGTTCGCAAATTCTATGGTGAGACTGGACCGGTCCATGGCAAATGCTGATTGGCGTATTATGTTCCCGGATGTAGTTGTGGATAACCTCCCAAGAACTGCCTCGGACCATAGCCCGATGATCATCTTCACGGAAGGTAAACCTATCCCTAAGTCCAATAACAAACCTTTTATACTCTTGGCCAGCTGGCTTGATAGGGATGATTTTGATCACCTTGTCAACACTAGTTGGCAACAACTCCTTAATATTGACATAAATATCAAACTTGTTACAAAAAATGCTATGCTTTGGAATAAACATGTTTATGGCAACATTTTTCAAAGAAAAAAGAGGCTCTTCAATAGAATCAAAGGAATTCAAATGGCACAACAACATAATTTTTCACATAGCTTGGACTGTCTCGAATATAATCTTAGGCAGGACTACAATAATATATTACGTGAGGAGGAAATTTTTTGGAAACAAAAGTCGCGAGTCCAATGGCTTGTGGAAGGGGACAAAAACACAAAATTCTTTCATACGTCTACCATTATTAGGAGGAGAAGAAATAAAATTGAAAGATTGAATATTGAGGGAGAATGGTCCGACGATAGGGAATTAATAGGAAAACACATTTTGGACTATTTTGTGAACCTTTTCTCGGAGCCCAACCAAAGTAATAATGATTGCTACTTTGACCCCTCTCTCCTACCTAAAATAAACCACGAAGATAATCGAAGAACCAACTACGAGGTTAATGAATTAGAGATAAGGAGAGCCTTATTTAGCATGAAACCATTAAAAGCCCCTGGGCCTGATGGCTTCCAACCTCTATTTTTTCAAAAGTACTGGGAGACAGTTGCCCCGAACCTCGAAGTGACCATAATAGATAGTTTTAATACGGGAAGGGTGCCTGAGCATATGAACAAGAACCACATTACCCTTATCCCAAAAATTGAGAACCCTGAGACCATCAGCCAGTTTCGCCCCATAACTCTCTGTAATGTCACGTATAAAATTCTGGCTAAAGTGATCGTGAACAGAATAAGACCCATCCTCATGAAAATCATTAGCCCCTACCAGGCTAGTTTCCTGCCGGGTAGACAGACTACTGATAATATCATCATTACTCAAGAAATTCTACACACACTCCAAAACAAGAAGGGGAAATCGGGTGGAATCATCTTTAAGATTGACCTTGAAAAGGCTTATGACAAGATCAGTTGGAAGTTTCTCAGTAAGGTCCTCATTGCCTTTAACTTTGAACCTATTCTGATTGATTTGATCATGAGCTGTGTTACGACTACTAGCACTGCCATTTTGTGGAACGGAGTCCCCCTCCCTTACTTCAACCCTACTAGGGGCCTCAGACAGGGGGATCCGCTATCCCCATATTTATTTGTCTTATGCATGGAGTATCTGTCCTGCAACATCTCGAGGAAAGTAGATTGTAAGGAATGGAAGTTAAGACCCTGATTGACCAACAGGGACGCTGGGATCAAATTGCTACTTACCATTGGATACATCCTTCGGATACTAGTGCCATCCTTAATACGGACCTTCCCAGGATCAACACCCGAAATGACAAACCTGTATGGACCCCCAACATAAAGGGAAAGTTCTCCATAAGATCCTGTTATGAGCAGCTGCTGGGAAGAGACCTAAACATCCCGGGGCACAACGAGTGGAATCTTATCTGGAAAAAACAAATCCCCCAAAAATTAAAAACGTTCCTGTGGACCATTCTTCATGGAAAACTACTTACTAACCAGCACCGAATGAATAGGAACATGACTGACGATCCTGATTGTAGCACCTGTGGCAGGATTGAGGATATGGAGCATGTTTTTTGTGATTGCACAATGGCCAAGAGAACTTGGGAACTCCTGGATTATAGGATTAAACCTATTTGTGAGGGTACGGAGAGCATTGGTGAATGGGTCATTATTAATGCGATGAATAATAAACATGGTACTATCTTTATTTCCACAATCTGTCATCTGTGGAAAGCGAGGAACCGTCGCATTTTTGAGGATGTTTCTTCCCCGCCGTCTGTGATTGCCAAGTTTAGTGTAAACTATGCACATGACGTTATTAACGCATACACTAAACCTGACAAGCATAGAGGGCTTATTTCTTCTACTATACTAAAATTGTGGTCTCGTCCTTGTGCAGGTAGATTGAAGATAAATACGGACGGGGGGTGGGATGACAGCATCAGAGTGGGCTCATTTGGAGGCATAGTGCGTGACTGGAGGGGTGAGTGGATATCTGTCTTTTTTGGCAAAATCATTGGGGCTCATCCTCTACGTGCGGAATTCGAAGGAATTTTCTACGGTTTACTCACGGCAAGGAATAGAGGGTGGAAAGACATCAACCTCGAATCTGATTGCAAAACGGCTGTGGACATGATAAATGAAGGGGACTGGACAAATCACTCACTGTCGGCCATCATCCTCGACTGCAAAGATATGAAGACTGACCTGGAAATTGAGGTGAAATTCATCCCGAGAGAGGCGAATAGGTGTGCTGATTGGCTTGCCAAATATGCAAAGTCCCGTGCGGAAGACTTCTACACCCTGATGGATCCTCCAGATCAGCTCAGAGAGATTATTGATGAAGAAAAGAACAAGACCCAGTTTGAAGACTCCGGCTCCAATTAATATGTGTGCTTGTCTCCTATATATGGAACTTTTGTTAGGATTTATGAGTTGGCTATATGCCGTGTTAACGTCGCAAACTATGTCTGTAACTTAGTTGATTAATTAATATATTTCCCGTTCTACCAAAAAAAAATATTGTATAAGACTTTACCCATGTGAGTGAGAAACCATGTATTTTGAAGCTGTCAAACACTTGTAAGATGTTTTTTCAAATCATTCAATTTCCATGGCTTGTCACCTTTGGAAATAATGAGTCTACCAATGAGGCTAGTAGAGCTACATTCTTTATTGACTTCTTGGTAAATCTCATCAGTGAGTTTGACGGCTATGACATCTCCTCACATGTATGGGTCAGTCAATGGTGGAAAGGAAATAGGGGATTTGGTAGGGTATTTCTTGATGGCAAGAATATTAGCAAAGGTTGGTTTTTTTAGGACGATCATCTTGAACTTGAAAAGAAGGAAGATTAATGTTATCAGAAAATGGTTTGGGATCAAAGTCCAAAATAAGAAGAGGACTTGAATTCATGGCAAAAGAAAGAATAGCGTATTAGGGAGATGGAGAGAAAATTAGAGAGAAGAAGGAGCTTCTCTCTCTAGGAGCCATTTCCCCTTGTAAGGGAATTTGTCCACTTTTGCATCAAAAGATTATGAAAAGGTTTTCTAACAAAACCCTAAGTATGTTTATTTAAACAAGAACACCCATACTTAAAATACACTAGAAAGATGAAATTTTTAAGAACATAGATTTTTTATATGAAGAATATATTTCTACGATGTATTTGAAAATTTATCCAACAAGGTTAATTAAAAAAATATTCTAATTATGAAAACAAGTAACCAAGGGGTGAATATAAGTCCTCTAAGTCTTCTTCTTTTTCTTAATGGTGTATTTGAGATTCGGTATGAATAATCTAAGTTAAAGTTAATGAAGCGTTTCGGGAACCTTTGGGACAAAGACTCAAAAATATTTTGGCAAGGAATTTAGACAATCTAATTGTATGGAGAAATTTGAGTATACTTTATACATTGAATCTCCCCCTTTTTTGAATTTCGAAACAAAACATAAAATGAAAATTTTCAAGCAAATGAAAGAAATTAAGCATTTTAAGACTCGCTTGGCTAAGGGCAAATAAAAATAAATAAAAATTACATTTGTTGCAAATAACTTATCACAACAAGTGACTCAACCATCTACATGGATAAAAAGAGCTTCTTCCAATAATACTTTCATGTCACACAATAGCAAACTAATTAATATACCAACTTGAAATCATAAGATAAGGAATATGATAAATGTGAACATGTGCATATAGTAATAAGAATACGTGAATACCATATCAATATAAAAATAACTCGCCCTAAAAATATAACTCTTTATCAATAAACATGTAATACCCATAATTTAGTAAATAATTAAAAAGGAAATTTGGGGTAATTTTAATTAATTATTTAATTGAAAACTGGAATTTTTGATAGTGGAATTATATATAATATAATTGAAAAATATATAATTTTATATGTTGAATTGGATTTAGTGTTTAAATTATTGAAAGTATGGAAGTTATTATAATTATCAAATTCATTTGATGAATATTAGAAATTATTTGATGAATTAATAAAGTGTTTGGGCCTAATTGTAAATAAATAAAAGTATGAGCGTTAATTGTAATTATGGAAAGTAAATGTAGAGTTAGGCAAAAGTATATCAATGGAATATCGCCGCCCCTCCAACAAAGCTTCATTTTCTAGCATTCTCAATAATGGTGAGTCAGAGGTTCAACAATCAAGCATCAAATTGTTTGATAACTTAACTCATCACTTCTCTAACCTTCCATTACCTTCATATCATGAAGTCACACCGCGCATAAAAATATCTAATTAATTTTACAAAAGTTCCTTAGAATCATGCAAGTCAAGATTATTGGGAAGACATATTCTCGCAAAAGGATTCAAGCCTATCACAACTGAAGAGCTTAAAAGACATCTTAATATTTCATGGTAGGTCCAAAACTCATGGAAAATCAATCCAAAAGGTAAAGGATTTATAGCTTACATTTTGATTCCTTAGAGGATATGAATAGGGCATGGATGATTGGACCTCTTCGCATTCAGATTGGCTTTTTAAAAATTATGCAATGGTGCCTAAACTTTTCTCCATCAAAATTTATTTTATTGAAAACACACATTTGGGTTAGATTTTTGGATTTGCCTAATGAGTTTTTCCACCCCATTTACTACTTGAAATCACAAGAGGTATAGGTAATCCACTTCGTATTGATCTTGTTACATTAGAGCAAAAATATAGACTCTTTGCTAAAATATTAGTTGAAGTTGATTCTGCATTTGACATTTTGAACATGGTAGTTGTTGAATGCGAGGGAACTTAATATCTCTATGAAGTTCGAATAGGAGAAGTCACCCGATTTTTGTGATTTTTATTGTTGTGTTAGTCACCCAATCTCATCATGTAAGTTAGTTAAAAAAAGGTCCGTTCCATTTCAAATGATGAATTTCAATGAAGGAAATGGAAACAAATTATCAAAACCCATACACTCACTTTCGACCATTGAATACTTCGGAAAGTCAATCTCGGCCTTTGGCTCAGTACAGCCAGATTCGTACTCTAGTAAATAAAAAAATCCTCCAGTTACCCAGGCAAACACATCTCTATTTCATTCCAAAAACCTATATTTCTTGAATGGATTCCCTTCCCACGTCGAAATCCTCCTTGATCAAATTGTATCCTGTGATCTTTTGGCCCCCCAAAATCTGGATATTGTTGTTAATTGTATCCCAACAAATCAAGTTACACCGTTTCAAATTAAATAAATTTTTGTGAGCCATGTGGAAAACAAAATGGAGGACGAAGGTAAGGAAAACCAACTACATTCTAGTACCGCCTTAAATTAGGGGATTTCAAATCATTATGTGGTTTCCACATTTAATGAGTTAGTTACTGATATTATTGAGGATATGCTTCCTTTATATGACATCACAAATAGAAAAGAGATCATTTTGTGACAACATCTTCTTAGTCTAGAAATTCATTTTGATTTGAACTCTAACATCACCCATTGTGATGTGGCTGTTCAATCTCCAAAAACTAAGGATATAATGGTGGGTTACATTTCTGCTCAAATTCAAAAAATCCATCAATTTGTGCAGAATAAGTGAAATGGCAATAACAATGGTAAAAAAATGTGATTTGGGACGATTATTTAGATGAAGCAGTGGAAGACCCAACACCTTTAGACATCATTGGCAATAGCAATAGTCATTTGGAGGATTATCATCTTAATAAAGAAATTAAGTATGTGACTAATATTTGTTAAAAAATCCACTAAATCAAAAGTTCAGTCCTCAAGCAAAAATCACCAGGAGCAAATTAACCAATAATTAGTAGAGGAAGCAGTTCAAGTAGTTGAGGTTGCAGCAAAGCTAGAAATTGAAGAAGGGATGGATAAACATCACAAGGAAATAAAATATCAAGTGGAACACAAATTTCAATATATTCATTTGGTGAAAAAATTCAAAAAGAAAAAGAAAAGAAGATTTTGAAGATTGAGAAAGACTATAATCTTCATGAAAGTCATCGAATGACAAAGAAAAGGATAAAATAGTCTACCTTATTCTTTAGGTTCTAGGATTTTATTTCATTTCCTCCTCTCATGTTACCCTTGGTGGTGGGCACACTCATCCACCCTTTTTTTTAATTTCCTTTAATAAACTTGGCTCCTAGTGAGTTATATATATATATATATATATATATATATATATATATATAAGGAAAATAAATAAATAAAAAAAATAGGATCAAATACCAAAAAGTCCGTCAAACATTTTTTATACACATTTAGTTCAAGCGTTTTATTTTGCACCAAAAGTCCCTTATTCTTTTATCTTTAATGGTCCTCGCCAGCGGTATGGTAAAGCCTTTTTAACATGATGAAGGACTTTTTGGTGCAAAATAAAAAGGCTTGGACTATACATGGATTAAAAAAAGTTCGAGGGACTATTTGGTATATGCTCCAATAAAATAATTTAAAAGGGGGATCATGTCTTCCAAAATAAAAACGCATCTCTTCATTTCAATTCTTACGCTTCCCCCTTATTTCTCTATAACCTCGGTACTGAAAACCCTACTGCATCCGTATATCATTACCAAATGCAAACCTAAAATGTAATCCAATTTCCTTCCAAATTATACAATTACATTTCAAAAATTATACAACTTAATTAAACAACAATCCTATATTTTTGGGGGGCACTCTTTGGAGCAACATTTATATAGTTATTTGGTGCAATCGAGGAGTCTTTTAAACACAAATTCAAAGAGATTTTGTTCTATAATTTCCTCGACAATTCTTATATTGTTTTGGGAATTCCTTCATTGAGACAAGTTAACACTATACTCCTCTCCTTTAATGCATTTAAATATTAATTTCTACTTCAACCTAATATTAACAATTAAAATCATTCAGAGATAATTAGGCTTTATAATTTTTTCCATGAATTTTTGTAATTAAATGTTATAATATTATATAATGGTTATATCATTAAAATTTCGTAATTTAATTAAAATTTGATGATTTTTGATATTTATGATTTGGATTGATTTATATGTGTAAAGACATTATTGTCCGGGCTTAAATATAAGTATGTCGTATAGCGCTACAACCGTCAAAGAATTGTTCAAGATCATTCAAGCGTCAAGACGGATCCGAATATCAAAGTTATTCAATATTCAAGCCTTCACGATATTAATTTTGGTACGGTTATGTTTAAGTACCTTAATGGTTCACTTAGAGTGTTGGGATATTTTTACAAAATATTTTCTAAGCTTTGGAGCGGAGTTTTTCGTCAAAGAATTTTTTCTAACTGTTGAGGCGGACTATTTTCTGACAAAATAAAAGATATTTGCTTTTTAATTTCTCGCTGGAGCGACAGAGTGACTTCATTCGAGCGACATCTTTATATCGCGCGAAGTCGTTTGAATGACACATATCATCATTTAAGCGACACTGACACCTTGTTTGAGTGACGAGCCGCCTTAAATCTGTTATATATAGCATGTTAAACAGCTCCGTTTTTCTTAAGAAGACCTGCATTTTTATCAGATATGAAAACTACTTTGGCAGAATCATTGTCTTCTTACTTTTAGGGCTTTAATCCTTTTGGTTTTCAATTCACAAGATCCCAATAGTTTATGTAAATTATTTTGGTACCCGAGAACACATCTTTGTCGAAGATTCTCTTATAGAGAAGATCTCTACTGCTGATCTAGGTTCCACTTGATGGAGGTACTTGGCTGACTGACTGCGCCTCAATAGGGATTACTCGTGGGTGTTCCTGGGCTGACTGAACTGCGATTCGTGTGGAGTTGCTGTGGAATTTTATTGCTGATTTAGGTTGCGACCTATGTTGGTTTTCTGAGATTAGTCCATTGCATATTTTATTATAATCATTGTAAGTACTATAGTCAAATAAAAGGTTTTACCAGAAAGTTTTTTTTTCCTGAAATCTGTGTGTCAGCAATTATTTATGTTGGTTTGATTTATCCACACGTAGTTGCATGTTTTAGGGTTGAATAAAATTGGTTTAAAAATTAACACCGATTAAATAAGGTTAACTTGAAAATTTGCGACACTTATTTTTTTCAAATTGGTATGAGGGCAGGTTACACTAATTTATTGTGCATTCCTATTTTCGCAAAAATTGTGTGATATTGATTTTTTTGAAAAATCTATTTTGTAAAAAATCGCAGTTTTTCCAATGGAGCACTTATATAATCGGATGCCCATTTTTTACGGGTCTAATTATACCTACCGGAAAGCACTTATGAAATCACAGTTAAAAGCTATTGATGAGCGCGTTTGAATTGTTTGTGAAAGAGGATGGATGCCCCCCACTGTCACTGTAGATAATGTAATATCTTTAAAACCTGTGACTACCTGGACTGAAGATGAATTTAAATGGAGCACTTTTAATTTACATGGGTTGAGTGCAATTTTTGGTGTTGTTTCTCCAGAGGAGTTTTGACATATTATTATGTGCACTACGTCAAAAGAAGCATGGGACATTTTACAACTTACCCATGTGGGCATAAATGAGGTCAAAGAGTCTAAAGTTCAAAATTTTACTACTCAATTTGAAATGATTACCCTGCTTAAATCCGAGTGTTTTGATGATTTTTACACAAGTTTATTTGACATTGTCAAGACTAGTTTCAATCTTGGTGAGCCCATACTTGATGCACGAGTGGTTAAAAAGATCTTAAGATCGTTGCCTAAACGTTGTATCCCAAAAGTGATTGTTTTAAATACCCTAGGTAATTTTGGAAATTTAAAATTATAAGAGCTGGTAGGAGATCTCCATACATATGAAATTGACATGTTTCCTGACACTGTCAAGCCTAAGGATAGATGGATAACACTTAGAGCCCAATGTAGGAAGGGAGAGAAAGTGTCCACGAGAGAGAAGAAAAATAAAGTGAAAGTTTGTGAGCCAGACTCTGAGGGTGAGGTTGATTTTGATATGGCCATGCTTGCGAATTTTTTTTAAAAAGTCTCCCAAATTTTCAAAATAAAATTCTTCCAATAAAATATTTTTTGAGAAAAATTAAAACGAGGCCAAAGAGAGCGGTGAGAAAGAAGGTGAAAAAGAGGAAGAAGAGAAGTGTTTTGAGTAAGGGGAGAGGACATAAAGCTTTTGAGTGTCCCACTAGGCTAAGGAGAAAGGGCAAGAAAATTGCCATGCCATCCACTCTTAGTGATAATGAGGATGAGGTGAATGATTCCGGGGATGAGTCTTCACATGGGAAGTTTGTTGCCTTTTTAGATAGTCACGTGAGCACATCTAGTTTGTCCAACGGCAATGAGGATAGTTGTGCACGTGAGACCCCGAGGAGGATGTTAGTTTGACTGTTTTAAGTGAGGCTGATAGTGAGTGTGAAAGTGGAGATGAAAGTGAGTTACAAATTGCGTTTAGAGATTTTTACTTCGAATCCTTAAAGACTAAGAAATTGAATAAGGAGTTAGGTCTTAGGGTAAGAGATTTGGAGAGAGTGTTAGAGAGTTTGAGGTTGTTTGAGGCAAAAGCAAGTCAACTCGAGAAGGTGAATGTTTCTTTGAGTGAATAGTTGATTGCTTTAAATCGAGAAAAGAGTGATTTGACCAACACTATGTCTAGTCTGACGACACGTATATCCCAACTCGAGAGTGCTTGGGAGGTCGAAGTCCCTTTAGATAATGCATCTAATAAGGTTCAAAAGATGGTTCTCAATATCATTTTGAGTGATGTTAAGAAATAAGAAATATGTCATGACGGTGAGTCCACTTCCCACATTGCACTCGAGCCGATTCCCTAGTTTGTGATAGATCCATATGAATCTCAACCTAACCCACCTAGTCATCTCGTACTTGATAGGAGAGTGTGTAGGAGACGTTTTGAGAGAGGTGTATCTATACCTGTTTATGTTCACACACACTGCAAGAAGAGAGGACACCTTAGGGAGTCTTGTTTCAAGTTGGGTCATGTGTCATGTTTTGATACTACATGCGTTCACACCCACACATGATGCTCCGTATGATTACAGGAGAGAGTTTATACATATTAGGGACCATGTAAAGTTTTTGGTCAAGACTTCATATAATTTGATGGAGGTTTTTCATAGGATGTCACCACCTTTGAAAAACTCCACCGCACCTAACATTTGAGGTTTAGACTTGTTTGCTAGCATAGGCTAATTTTCATGATGATATTTTTTTGCCTATTGCTAGTGTGTATCATTTTTGTATTAGATTTTTGTTTATGAAAAATACAAAAAAGATTTTCATTTTTTTTGAGAATTTTTCTTTGAAAAAAGTTAAAAAAAGTTTTGTATTTTGTTTTACACCATATATGAATGGACATTTAGGATGACCGAGTCACTATTTCATTCCATATTCATGTGACGGTTTGATAGTGTTTTGATATGCGTCATCATTTCATTTTGTGCTTTACAATGTTTGCAGTCATTGAGATGTGATTGGTTGTTACTACCTACATGTTTGAATCATGAGTTCCTTTAATGCACACTAGCACGAATTTATTTGATCATTGTACTTGTTTATCACATATTGGTCGGAGTGTTGTCATCTCAATTTTGTCTTTAAAATGAATCATATGCGATAAAACTTGACAATGGAAGTAGTGTATGTAAGAACCGTTTACCGTGAGGATTTAATTGTAAAAAAATATGATGAGTGAATCACGAGAAAGGGTTGTGAAAGTACAAAATTAACTCGTCGTGAAAGCCACCATTTTGAAGAGCCCGGAAAAAATTTAAAGGCAATAAAAAGATAAATATGCTAAAAAGGGGCCACCTAAAAAAAATAAAAGCATTATTATTTATGAGGGAGTTTGGATGGAAAGAAATGACAAACGGGTTTGCACGTCCTGACAACATTATGAAAAAGCATTACATATTTTTAGACATTATTGGTGTTGGAATCATTCTCGACTTTGATGTGTTTATGGATTGAGTCGATGTTATTTAAATTCAACTCTTTCGACACCTAAGGATGATTTTGAGATTAATTCGTTATGAGTACACATATTCATCATGCACATATGTTATGTTTGATTGCTTTGATTTGCCTATCGAATATGTTCACACCCATTCATTCCGTTTCCATGATTTGGTTGTCTTAGTGTAAATTCATGGTGTGTGATTTTTGTAAAATTATTTTTGTATTGTTGTAAGCAAAATTGAAAAATAAAAAATAGTTTGATCCATATTTGCTATGCATATTTGTCGTGACAACTTCATGTTTGTTTGTTTATTCGTTTTCTTGTCTATTTCAGACAAATAAAAAGGGGGAGAACGAATTATGGGGGAGTTTTTGCATTATAGGGGAGATTTGATTCGATTATTGATTGATTTATTCTTACATCATTTCAATCTCGATGCGTAACGAAGGTATTGGATTTGTCTCATTTGTTTAGGTACAAAGATTGAAGATCATTATTTTGTACAGCCTGATGAGAAAAACTTAAAGATTTGAAAATTTTTAAAGTTGAAGATTTTGAAGAAAAGTTTGATACTTGCATGTTTAGTACCTTTTCAGTTTTGAAGTCATGGGAGGGTATTAGATTTGTATAGGCATTTTGATTTGATAATTTGGATGTTTTTATTTTGTACCGATATAGACATAAGGGATATTTGTAAGGACATTATTGTCTGGGCTTAAATATGAGTATGTCATATACCGCTACAACCGTTAAAGAATTGTTCAAGATCATTGAAGCGTCAAGACGGATCCGAATATCAAAGTTCTTCAACATTCAAGCCGCGAGATTAATTTTGGTAAGGTTATGTTTAAGTACCTTAACGGTTCACTTAGAGTGTTGTGATATTTTTTCACAAAATATTTTCTTAGTGTTGGAGCAGAGGTTTTCATCAAAGATTTTTTTCTAAGTGTTGAGGCGGACTATTTTCTGACGAAATAAAAAATATTTATTTTTCAATTTCTCATTCGACCGATAGAAGGACTTCGTTCGAGCAACATCCTTATGTCGAGTGAAGTCATTTGAACGACACGTGTCGTCGTTCGAGTGACACTGACATCTCGTTCGAGCGATGCGCTACCTTAAATTTTTTATATATTGCGTGTTAAACAACTCCGTTTTTCTTAAGAAGACTTGCGTTTTTATCAGATACGAAAACAACTTTGGACAAATCATTATCTTCTCACTTTTAGTGTTTTAGTCCTTTTGGTTTTCAATTCACAAGATCCTAATAGTTTATGTGAATTATTTTGGTCTTTGTTGAAGTTTCTCTTATAGAGAAGATCTCTACTGCTGATTTAGGCGCCACTTGAGGGAGGTACTGGGTTGACTGACTGTGCATCAATAGGGAGTACTCGTGGGTGTTCCTGGGCTGACTGAACTTTGGTTCATGTAGAGTTGCTGGGGAAATTAATTGTTGATTTAGGTTGCCACCTATGTGGGTTTTATGAGGTTAATCCATTACAGATTTCATTATAACCATTGTAAGTATTATAGTGAAATGAAAGATTTTACCCGAAAGGGATTTTTTCCTGAAATTTGTGTGTCAGCAATTATTTATGTTTTGCATGTTTTAGGGCTGAATAAAATTGGTTTAAAAATTGAAACCGATTATTAAGGTTAACATGAAAATTTGGGAATTCGGTTTAATCAGTGTCGCACACTCATTTTTTTCAATATGTAATTTTGATTACACAAGTTATATACTAATGGATAAATAATTTCAAAATTATATTCAAATTATAATTTCATAATTTATGATAATTAAGAATTTGGTTAATTCATATGTAAACCTTAATTATAAAATTGATATGTCAATATAAATTGTGTTAACCTTTAATTTATGATTATCAATGTGATTTATGAAATTTAATAAAGTTAATTCATTCTTAACCTTGAATTGGGATTCCTATTTTTATGTAGAATTAGGGAATTCACAATTAATGACCATTTGTATATACTAAAAGGTTTAATTAGTCCTTCACTTGTTGCCCAAATATGAATAATTTACCCCACATGTATGTTGATAGAAATGATTCAAATATACTCTTATGTTATGTTAAAATTGATATCATATCCTTATGATTTAAAAATTTGACTCTACTGGTGAAGATGCACTTTATGATTAAATTTATGTCCCCATAATATTTTTTTTTGAGATAAATAGTAAATTAAGATATTTGTGGAAATATTATAATTTACAGGTGAGGGAGAAATTCATCCTTTTTGACTTTAGTGTATGGATTCCATGCCTCACCCCATCCTCTTGAAATAATAATAATATATTAAGGGATGATTAAAAAAATAGAGAATTGAAGGAACATAAGTATATAAGACGTTGAAATCAATTAGCGACATGTGAGGCTAATTTGTTGAATTGTATCGAGGGTGGAGATACATTATTATTTTATGCATGACCCTATGTGGGGGGTCATGGTTATTATTATATATTTTGATGGAAATGTTTTAGCGAGTTTATGGTGGAGGTTGTATTCCGTATCGTGGGGCTTGGTGACCCCATAGGGGATTGGGGATCAAACACTATTACGATGATTTATGATTATATTTTGGAGTTTATATGGTGGAGGTTGGATTATGGTGATGTTTTGGGGTGTCAATGGTGGAGGTTGAACTTTGTTTATGATTGGAATTTATATTATCGTTACTTATTTTTATTGCATATGCCTAGCGGGACTCTATTTACCTCCAAAAGCATGGGGTGCTCGGTACGTTCATGGTCTTTAGTATTATTTTATTTAAAGATGAAAATTTAAGTGGTAAATTCTTAGGTACGACACACGATGTGAGATATATAACTTATAAACTGTGTATTTATTATGTATTTGCATAACTGTCATTGGGTGGCATAGTTATGTTAGCTTACGGTGGCTTGACCATCGCTGTTTAATGCCCCTTTAAGGTGTTCTTGACCATCGGGTTTAGCATTTATTATTCCCGCTGCCCGAAGTTTGTCCCATTCTCACCACTAGTTGATTTCGTCAGTTTCAATCTTGGTTACTTTTACTAATTTACTTTTAAGTGATGTGAGAATTAGCTTTACAGTTTTAACATGTAGTATATTATAGTTGGTTGTTCGGATTAAATTATGGTGGATTGTATTTGTGGAGGTTTATTTGGGATCTTATTGTAGACCTTGGATTCTGGTTTTTATTTTATGATTAGTTGGTGGTGATGTCACTCTTATCATGTTATTTCTTTCAAAATTTTCTTATCGTACTCCGGTTGCATTATCTTTATCATTTATTTTCACTCATGCTAATGATTATATTTAAATTGAATTGAAAAACTGTGAGATTTAATAAATAGACTTGATCAACCTCATTATTAAAACTTACAGGGTGTCATAATTGGTATTAAAGCATGATCCTTGGAAAGCAAGTTCCATAGTTCCATACTAGTCGTCTGCATAGCATTCTTTGATATGTACTCTGTCCTTGCATTCTCATCATAGGTGTGATTTTTAAGGAGTTTAATGTAATTGAAAAACAACCTGACTAAATCGAAGTGTATCGAGAAGGTTCCTTATTTGGATTTCATTCATGAGATGTCCCATACACGGTGTAGACACGACATTTTAGGACCCCATAAGCATCTACTTAGGTCCCTAGCACTCCCTTATTCATCGCAAAACTTAGGTCATACTCTGAGTACCTATCTGGAGGCCACCAGGCGCTCTCGGGCCCCATTTGCCTACCGATCAACTTTCTCACCTGAGCGATAGCTCATTAGATCCTCTAAGGGTTCTGAATCCCATTTACAATGATCCACCCCATGCACAAATCGGCCTTATGGTTCGGACGAACGGTCCATTTTCCCCAAAAAACTGATCTGGAGGCCCCGAGCCCTTTTAACTCTAATTAAATCTCCAACTTGAGCGAAGCTCTTTGGATCTTTGGAGGCTCTGAGACCCCTTCCAATGGTTTTCTCGATGAGAGAATCAACCTTACTATAAGAGGGTGGTGTGAATGGGGTCTAGTAAAATATTGAATCGGGTGAGGTGTGACCCACTCCAATGGACTCTACCTTTAAGGTCCTTAAGAACTTCTTGAGCAGCTTCTAGTAAAACCTTCTCCTTTTGGTAAAAATGGAACTCAACCTAGAACTCTCTCCCTGCAAGAAGATGAACTTCACAACAATAATAGTAAATTTTTTCAAGAGAAACTTCTGAGAGTGATGGCTATCAGTAGGGAGTGAAAGAACAAGGCACTCAACACTTAGAGAGAGAGAGAGAGCATGGAGAGAATACTAGGAGGTTTTGGTGTGATTTTGACAGAGAAATGGTGCTATTATGTTTTTCTATATTCATTGACCTTGCCTAGGAGTCCTATTTGTACTTGGGCACTAGGGACGAGTTGACACTTTTTAGCACTAAATATGAGAGGGTTAGTGAGGGACAAGGTCTGGAATGTACCATTTGTCCCTATCTGTGTGCAACAGCGTGTCCCCTTTGACAGGTGCTACCTGGTGCAAACAAAAGTAAAAAAACAAATATGTCTCCTAATGGAGACAAAATATATAATTTGGTAAATATATTTTGAAACGATAACTTGTGGTACAAACTTTGTAATTTGAGAGGGTGGCCTTTAGGTCCACCTCCTCTAAAATCTTTATAAACTTGAGGGGGGTCCCAACGACCACCTCCTCTAAAATCTTTGAAAACTTGAGTGGGTCTTGAGGACCCCTTTTTATCTAGAAACATTTTACACACTATTCATTTCTTGTGAGAAACCCTTTGGTTGCTCACCCTGGTTGTGTTTGACTGTGAGGTGTGTGAGGGCTAGGTGATACTAGGGTCTTTCTACTATTATTCTATCAATCTTAGAGTGCTAAGTGGTTGAGATTGATCAACAAACCTTGTTCCTCAGTCGCCAAGCCAAAACTCCCAAGGGATCCCAACTGGCCCATTTGATCTCTGCTTGCTCAACTGGGCTACCTTTACAAGAAAGTAAGTGTTAGTACTTTTATTCTTTAAAATAAATAATCTTTCATGATGAGGGGTTTCTCTTGGAAGCCCCTTCCTCATCCTGGCCTATTTTTGGGAAGCTAGGGGACCTTGAGGGTTCCGCGTTCAATATTTTCTGGAAGCTGAGGGGGAGAACCTTGAGGGTTCCTCACCCAATATTTTCTGGAATCTAGGGGACCTTGAGGGTTACGTATTCAATATTTTCTGGAAGATGAGGGGGAGAACCTTGAGGGTTCCGCGTTCCATATTTTCTGAAAGCTGAGGGACCGTGAGGGTTCCGTACACAAATATTTTCTTGTAGTTCAGTGACCTTAGGGGTTTCGCATCCCCTATATTTTCTTGCAGTTGAGGGAGGGGAGCCTTAAGGGTTCCACGTCCCATATATTTTTTCTACAGTTGAGGGACCCTGGGCGTTCCGTGTCATATATATTTTTTTTGCAGTTAAGGGACCCCGACAGTTCCACGTCCCATATATTTTCTCTGGAGTTGAGGGGCTTTGGGGGTTCCGTGTTCCATATATTTTTTTGCAGTTGAGGGAAGGGAAACTTGAGGGTTCCACGCCCAAATATTTTTTGGAAGTTGAGGTAGGGGAGCCTTGAGGGTTCCTCACCCGAACATTTTCTTGCAGTTGAGGGATCTTGGGGGTTCCGTGTCCCATATATTTTTTGGAAGTTGAGGGAGGGGAGCCTTGAGGGTTTTGCGCCCAAATATTTTTTAGCAGTTGACATAGGAGAACCTTTGGGGGTTCCGCGCCTAATTATTTTTGGCAGTTGAGGTGGGGAACCTTCGGGGTTCCACGCCCTAATATTTTCTTGCAGTTGAGAGAGGGGAACCTTAGTGGTTCCGCGCCCAAATATTTGCTTGCAGTTGAGGGACCTTAGGGGTTCCACATCCCATATTTTCTAGAGGCTGGGGGGGGGGGGGGACTTCGAGGGACCCTCACCCCAAAATATAGTGGACAAGCTTGAAACACCCTTCTATACTTACGGTACACACGAATGACCCGTTTTACTCTGAAGGGTCATCAAGATCTTATGGGCCCTATTTGACCCTTATAAACTCTCTGAACCGAGCGAAGCACTTTGTAATGTCGAAGGGCCCTTCTCAACCATTCTAACGGTCCATCCCATGCACGAATTAGCCTTACGGTTCGGACAAACAATCCATTTTCCTCTTGTGCAAAAGATCGTTGGGCGCTTTTGAGCACGGTTTAACCATAGCCAATTCGCTAACCCGAGAGCGACCCAATGGATTCTTAAAGGGATTTGAATACCCTTTCCTACGGTTCATCCCGTGTGTGATTCAGACTTAAAGATTACGTTTTATGACCATTTTCTAGAAAATCTGCAAGAGACTTATGAATGGCAAACCTATTTCCCTGCCTACTGGCAGTGTGTCTGGGGTTTTTTGCTGATAGGCAGGTTAAGGACAATGCCGATCGATACCCCCTTGACCCTATATAGGGATAGCATGAGCTCACTTCAAAAGTCACCTTAAAATCATCCCTCTCAGTGATCTTAATAACATTCTCTCGAAGTCAACGTGGTTTCCACATTGAAAACCTCTCTCCCCACATTCCAATTCCACCCTTTTCTCACCCAATTTGGAAAATTCCCTTCCCTCTCCTCCTACCACCTTCATCCACTTGCAAGAGCAGGCCTTCAATAATCAAGATCAACTTTATAGCTTCAAAAGAAGCTCCAAACCTTTTTCTCTCTCTTTAAATTCTCTTATTTTTGCATTAGTTACTTAATTATTATTTTAGCATTTCATATTATTAGGTTGCACATATTAATATCCTTTTATTAGTAGTATTACACATACTATATTTTCTATATAAAAAAAACCCCAAAACAAGAAAAAAAGAGTTTGCTTATAAATTCCAAGCGAGGATTTTTCACTACATTTTCTCACACCAAAACATCCTCTTTCTACACACACATATATAAGAAAAGTCCCCGGTTGGATTTATGTGATAAACAACATCCCGCGTTATATGCAAATTATGTGGACTTTGATGCCTTTTAAGGCTATGTAGGTGTCTCGGGTAAAATTGGAGATTAGAGTCATCCTCTTCTACTTTCGTTCATATATTATTTTTATATATTATATTTGTGATTCATTCTCACGTTTACCATCATTCTTTGATAACAATCGGTGACCCGACTAACGTGCACATTATATTTTTAATTGATATTTTGGGAACACTCCTAAGGATGACCTGACTTCGCCTTTATCCATGACGCGAGTTGAGTAATTCCACTCTCCATTTATATATACATGCACACACTTCGCGGTGTTATTAAGGAGAAGAATAAAACATGCCCGTGAGAGATCGAAAGGGCATGATGGGTGCTTAACATCTTCCCATTCCGAAAGGTCATGTCGTTGAATTAATTGGTTTCTCAAGAATCAGTATGTATTTGATGTCGTTGTCTAGAGGTGGCAACATTTATATATATTACCCACATATCACCACAATCGACAACGATCAAAGAGCCCCAAGGAAGGGTGCGACCCCCCCCCCCCCCCGCGCGTCAATCGGGAGAGAGATAGCCACTGTGGAGACTCTGCTAGGGACTACTATAAGAGGACTAGACTCTATTTTTACATGGGTGTTATTATTGTCTGCATCTTGCATATGCTCCTATCTCTATGTTCTACTTTTCCTTTATTACTTCTTGTATATGTCAATCTCATGTATATATCTCTTCTCACTCACTCTTCACTTCACACAATTGTAAATACACCCCATGTACGCCTCACACTACCTAGACTTATAGGATCACTTATACCCACCAGCTTCACACACCTCCACTTATCACACTTTATATATCCATGCTCACTTGCACATATCACACGCCACTTATAGTTGATCCATGCTTAGGCTCACTACAACACACTCACTTGTAGATATTCCCATATCACTCACTCACTCACATGTATCCATGCTTAGTACTAGATTTACTTTTCATGATAGTTGTACATTCTTCATTAGTGTAGTGCTTCTTTTACCCATCATGCCAAATAAAAGACACTCTCTCCATAATATACTAATTAAGGATCATGCATTTTGCACACTACATGACCAAGAGCATTGTTATATTGACAAAAAATTTGTCCTGTACTGAGGGGTCACTTTGTGATGGGCGCTGGTCCTGCGGGTCGTAGTTAGCCTAAGCAATATGACTCTCACCTTCCATTGGCCTAGTACATTCGACGTATATCAAACGGTTCCCCTCATATCATATCGCTTGACCGAACTCACGAAGGAAGGTATATAGCAGGGAACTAATTCACATACGTAGAGTATATCGAGTTTGCTCTCACACGCACTGTCCCCATGAGGTATGGAGTGAGGCAATTCATGTACGCTCAGGCATATCAAATGGCTTTTCCACACGTGCCGATTGCCCTCAAAAGAAAAAAGTATATCGTGGAAGTCATGCTAAAGGGGGAACCCTACCACTAGCCCAAAAAAATGCATAAACCTCATATAAGCGTCAAAGCTAGGGCACTCTTATTTAGTTTGTTAATTGCTACACGATACTCTGCCGAAATGTTGGGTTGGCATCCCGCCCAAAGTTTTTCTCTATTTCGTCATTTTTCAAAATAGGACCCTCTCCATGAGCCTGGAAACAAGTCAAACCATATCTTACGTATTTTTTTTTCAAAACCTATTTTCCCAGGCTCAGGTCCTGTCCGACATTTTCTTACATCTAGGTAAACCTAATATAAGTGAAAACCTAATAAATAATAGCAACCATGCAGAGATTATCCTCTCATTTTTTTCTCCCTTTTTCTTAAAAAACCAAAATGCCAAAAACATTTTTCCTCCTTTTATCAAAAATACCAAAAAATAGTTTTCCTTATTTTATCAAAAATTCCAAAAATAATTTCCCTCTTCTTCCCTCTTTCAAAAATAAAACTCGAACCATTTTTTTGCTTCTCAGGTCGGTCGTATACCCGATGCTTAGCCTGGATCCCTATTGGCTTAGATCTTTCGTCAAACCACCCCAAAGCTCTACCAGTTCCCCTGTTACTTCATTCGAGTTTGGAATTTACCTTTATCAGCTCTTCATGGAAAATGCCGACCAAACACTGAATGTGCTTCCTGATCTGATGACAGTCGTAGTCTAACTCAGTGCCAAGATTGACAACCTTCAAACCGAGGTCCATGAGATGTAGTGAAATCAGGTCTAGATTCTCATAGAACCAGAGGTCCTCTTTCCTCGTGCCATGGGTCCACTCGATCCCGATCTTGTCTGGGTCCTAGAAGAATGTTAGCATGATCCACATGCCCCGCCTTCTAGCGGACCGCTTCCATCTCGGATCCCTATACCAAACCTTGCCCAACCAGGGGATAACTTACTAGTGGTTGTTGGTCCCAAGGAGGAAGAACTGAACAAGGTCAAGGAAGACCTCAAACTGTTGTCCAAGAAATTCGATCAAGTCAGAATATCCGAGAACTACATTAACTGCACCCATATATCTCCCTATCCCAAAGAAATATTGCCAGAGAAGTTCAAAATGACACCCATCAAGAAGTTCGGGGACAACGGAGCCCCAAATTATGCACCTTCGCAGTTATCATCGAGCCATAACCCTTATTGGCACCTCTGAAGAGATAATGGCCCAGATGTTTCAAAACACTTCGAAAGAAAGCTCCCTCCGATGGTTCCTATCCTTGAAAGAATCCAAAATTCGTAGTCGGGAAGAAGTCGCCCAAGAATTCATATCTCAGTATAAGTATAATGAAGTCTAGAAGTTACACACCATGATATAGAGATTATTAAGAAGAACTCAAGGAAACCATCAGTAGTTTCATAGGGAGGTGGAGAGAGAAAGTTGCTACTATGACCAACCCTTCGAAGAAGGACAAGTCATAATCGTGAAGAAGAATTTCTTGCCCCATATTCGAGCATTTATGAGAGGTGTGTATTATCCACACTTTTGAGCTCTCTAGGAAACCGATACAAAAATTGAAGAAAATTATACCAAAATAGAAGCCGAGCCGTAAAGGGTGGCGGGACAGTTCACTCCCTCAAAGTATGAGAAACCTGCCAGTGATACACTCTTAGCCATCAACAGTATCTCCCAACCTGCTACCTTTTGGTCACCAAAAATCCATCCTAATCACACCAGAAAGGAATACACCGAGCTCATTGTTCCCTTATCCAAAGTCTACCAGGCCTTATTAAGCCAAAACCTCATTAAACCTTTGGACCACCGTCCATTATCAAACCCACTTCCCATGAACTTCAAAACCGATGCCCTGTGACTTTCACTAATCTACAAGGCACACTACCGACCGATGCTTCCATCTCAAAAATATGATTCAAGGCTTAATTAATCGGGGTGTCATTGCTCCACCAAAAAATTATGAACCCAATAGCACCAATAACCCACTTCCCGCACATGCAAATGCCATCTTTCTAAGAAGTGATCCAAAATTTGATCCCTCTGCTCTGATTGTGCCCAGTAAAGCACCCATCATACCCATAATCTCACCCAAACCACTTAAAGTTTTACCATATTTCCTCTTACACCCTTCCTTCTTCACCGACCAAGCTTTGTCACTCCTCACAAGGGCTTGTATTGCCGTTTGTACCCTTTTTGAAGGAAAAAATAGGGAGTTACCCACTATATTAAACCAACTCTTGGAGTTTGAGCTGGAATTTCCCCCCAAGATGACCATCGACTATCAGCAGTTTAGTGGCCTATTTATAGAAAATGGAAAATAGGCTTGGGAATCTGACGAATGGGTAGTACTTACAGAAGAAATTGATTTAGACAATATGATATAGATCATGGCCCGACAGACCAGCTAGATCTGCCATTTTTTCAAGCTACTCGCTACTTTGAAGCTTCAAGGGCAGTTGGTAACTTCACTCCTGCACCTCCCTATTGAGTGGAAATATTTATATGAGGAAGTCACTGAGGTTGTTGAATGAATCAATTTCTCTTATCAAGAATACATCGTCACCACCGGATGGGGGGAGGGGTGAAATTGATAGCTCAAATGATGAACCGAGTCATGGAAAAGTCAGTCCAATAATCAGCATGTGCTTAATGATATCTTTCGAAGACCTGTTGGGGAAAAATCAATAAAGTAGCCATTTAGATAGAATTAGATGAAGACACTGGGTTCTTGTTCTTCCTCGCCTCAGTAAACCACATGACCAGATTAAGGAGACACTATAAGGATTAGAATCCTCAGTCATATGGAATGGATAAGGGAAAGGGAGTTGTCGAAGAACTTCCCATACCAAAACTGACCATTGAGAAGAGCAAAATCCTCGACCAACTCAAGAAGGCTCAAGCTAACATCACTTTGTGGAGGCTCTTTATGTATTCCCAATTACATCGAAATGATCTGATAAATCGTCTCACAGGGCCCACGGTCCCTCCTTCCACCACTCCCTAAGAATCGATAAACCTGGTTGGGTCCTTGACCTCCACTAGACTCCTCTCCTTCTCCAAAGTAGAGATACAAAAAATTGGCCCTGACCATAATTATTCCCTCAATAACTTCGTTGAAGCGATGGGAAAGATAGTCCAATTCTCACTCGTTGACAACGAATTCTCCCTTAATGTTTGTCCACTTAGAACCTTTAATTGCTTGGGGTTAAAAGTTAGTGACCTTAGTTATACTTTTGCCATAGTGTATGCTTACGATAATACTGGCCGAGAGGTAATGGGGTCCATTAAACTCACAATAGGGGCTGGCCCTATAAATTCTATCATGAAGTTCCAAGTCATTGAGATACCTGTATATTTTAACCTGCTACTTGGTCGACCATGGTTTCACAACATCCGAGGTGTATCTTCTTCCCTTTAACAGAAACTGAAATTCTTTGCCAAAGGACATGTCATCACCATTTTAGGGGATGATAATGGTATAGAAAATTCCAGCACCAGCAACTCGATATTGAAAATACAGCATGGGATGAATGACATGCTCATCTCCGACTTTAGAGTTAATCCACTTCCCTTTCCAGTAGGAGATAGTTTCAAAAACTGGGTTTGTCCAGAACATAACCCTCATGGCAATGTTAATATGATATAAATGTTCAAGAACATGCATTTCATGCCTGGACTTGGGATTGGGTAACGTCAACAAGGTATACTTGAGTCCATAGTCTAAAAAGAGGCCTTTCTCCCATGTGGCCTGGGTTATCAGCCTTCACCCCAAGAACTCAGAGCACTCCACCAACCACGGCTAAAAATGAGTTTTGAAAAGACTATTTCGAGAGATTCTTTGAATTAAAGATTTATCAAGGAGGGCAAACATTTCCGTTTTCGAGGCTTCCATAAACCATGGTATGACCACGTTGATAAGAAGATGAAATTGGAGACGAAAATTTCTTTATAGATAATTACTCTTGGGCTAAATACTTCCAGCGTAAATTGCGACCTCTCACCCAGAAAGCCATAATAATTACCGAGGACTCCAAGGAAAGTAATTCTGAAGACTCATTCAACCTAGAGACACTGGGGTGACTCTCTGTATGATCCATTCAAATGTTGCACCATCGGACCCATGTACTCTGATCAGGGCGGCTGAAGAGCCTCTTCTCAACTAGAATGCTATACCAGCCCAACCTGTTGAGATTTAACCCAACCTTGTTGTTTACCCCATCTCTTCAACTATTGTTTCTTCTCCGTTTTATAATAACAATATAATTGAGACCTCTTTTAACGAGGTTCTCAATGCTCTTTTTCCTGAAAGTGAATTAAACGAGGATTTTGAGTATCTTGTTGTGCCTTACATTAATTGTCTTGATTCTAATCAAACTCTTGATGATGATGACTTTGCAAATGAACAATTATTAACGGATCTTAATAATGTTAATAGTAAACAACATAATCGCGTTTAAATTAATGAGGATGAAACTCTAATTATCAATCTCGATTCTAGTGGCCAACAATGTGAGATTAGGATAGAGTCCACCTTTAACAAGCATGAGCTTGCGTAATTAAAAGAGTTGTTGAAATAATTCGTGGATGTTTTTGCATGGTCCTACGATGACATGCTCGACATCGATCCCAAAATAGCTCAGCACGAGCTCCTAACTCTCTCGTAATGTAAGCCGCTCAAACATAAGATAAGAAAACTTCGCACCGAATGGTTGCTCAAGGTCAAAGAACAGGTAGTCAAGTAGTTAAACGTAGGCTTTATCCGGGTGATCGAATAACCCACATGGCTCGCAAATATTGTCCATATGCTAAAGTCAGGAGGAAAAGTTCGCATATGCATCGACCACCATGATTTGAACAGAGCCTCCCCAAAGGACGGTAACCCATTGCCTAACATCGACATGATTGTGGACAACACAACCACACACCCTTAAATCATTCGTCGAAGAGTTCGCTGGATACAAATAAAGCAAGATGCACCTTAGCCATCGGGAGAAAACCGCATTCATCACCCCTTGGGAACCTTTTATTACAGGGTTATGCCATTCGATCTCAAGAACACTGGGCTACCTACTGAAGGGCTGCCACAACCATATTGCATGGTTTGATACACAAGGAGGTCCAAGTCTATGTAGATGACATGATCATTAAGTCTAAGACTCGGGAAGGTCACGTTCCCGCCCTCTGAAAGTTCTTCGAATGACTATGGAGATACCAAATGCGGCTAGACCCACAAAAATACATTTTTGGCATCACGAAAGAAAAGCTTTTGGGATTTATGGTTAGCGAGAAGGGTATTAAATAAGATCCTGCTAAGTTAAAAGCCATACTAAAGATGCCATCAGCCCGAATGGAGAAGGAAGTCTAAGGATTTTTGGGTAAACTTCAGTACATCAGTCAGTTCATCAGCTAATTGACTTCTATTTGTGAGCCCATCTTTAAACTCCTCCGAAAGGATTCTACCAAAGTTTGGAATAAGTCCTGTTAGGAATCCTTCGATTGAATCAGGCAGTACCTTACCTGACCTCTGGTACTTATGCCATCACAACCATGTCTCCCCTCCTCCTATAATTGGCCATCACAGATAATGCAGTAGGGACTTTCCTAGCCCAATACATCGAAGAATCTTGTAATGAAAGGGCCATCAACTATGCCAGTAAAAAATTGGTAGGTAAAAAAGTTAACTACACTACCTTGTAGATAGCATGCATCACCATAATTTGCATCACTCAGAAACTATGGCACTACATGCTCATTTTTCCCAATATACTAGTGTCTTGAATGGATCCTATCAAATATCTGCTTAAAAAATTTGTCCTATTTAACCTAATGGATCGATGGATGATGCTACTAGATGAGTTTGATATCGTGTACGTCACGCAGGAAGATATGAAAGGGAAATCCATCTTCGGCTAAAACTCTCTCCAAGCTAAAACTCTCTCCCAGCAGAATCTCAGGTGCACCTGCAATCAAAATCCCTCACAGCTTCCCCACCGAAGTTATCCCCACTCAAAATAACATAATCTCCAGCTCGATGTCTAGAGAGTAAATCCTTCCCCAATAGAGTCTTATTACAACACAATCCCCATTAGAACCGCAGATGAATCTGTAAGACAATTTAAAAAATTTCCACAGAGAGAAACTCCCCATCTCACAACTTTAGGTCCTCAGAATCGATCTCGACATTTAGAATTGATCTTTACAACTTTAGGTCTTCAGCATTGACCTCGACCCGCAGAATCGGTCCCCTCAACTTTAGGTCCTAACAATTGATCTCGACCCACAAAATCGATCTCTACAACTTTAGGTCCTCGAAATCGACCTTGACCCGCATAATCAGTCCCCTCAACTTTAAGTCCTCATAATTGACCTCGACTCGCAGAATCGATCTCTATAACTTTAGGTCCTCAAAATCGACCTCAACTCGCTGAGTCGTTCTCTATAACTTTAGGTCCTTAGAATTGACCTCGACCCACGTAATCGGTCTTTAAAACTTTAGGTCCTCAGAGTTAACCTTGACCCATGAAATTAGTCTTTATAACTTCAGGTCCTCAGAATCGACCTTGACCCACAAAATTGGTTCCTACAAGTTTAGGTCCTCAAAATAGACCTCGACCCACAAAATCGGTCTCTACAAATTTTGGTCCTCATAATTGACCTTGACTTGTAGAATTGGCCATACCCAACACAACCTTAGGTCCTCAGAATCAACTTCGACCCTCTGAACTAGTCATCCTCATCCTTTTGGTCCACAAAATTAACCTCCTTCCCAAACGTCAATGGGGTGTCTATTCGACGGCTTTCACTTATTTCAATCCCAACCGCCAAAGGGAACTGTATACATCACATTCGAGGACCCCCTAACCATATCCTTAGGTCCTTACCACTCCCTCATTCACCATAAAACCTTGATCATACTCCGAGTACCGATCCGGTGGCAACTAGGCTCTCCCAAGCCCCGTTTGACTGGTAGTCATCTTTCTCACCTGAGTGATAGTTCATTAGATCCTCGAAAGGCTCTGAATCCCCTTTCTAATGGTTCACCCTGTGCATGAATTCGCCTTACGGTTCAGACAAATGATCTATTTTCTCTTAAAAACTGTTCTAGAGGCCACCGGGTGCTCCTGCCCCTTCTGACTCCAGTTAACTCTCCAACTTGAGCAAAGCTCTTTGGATCCTTAAAGGGCCCTGAAACCCCGTTTTAATGGTTCGCCCCATGTGTGAATCATCTTTACAGCAAGGACGCACCACACAAAAAAATCAATCTGGCTCAGTTTTAAACTGTGTCAGAATCAAGTGTTACAAAATAGTCTTTTTTTTCTAGCACGATTTAAAAGTGTGCTAGATCTGACCAAACAGTAACACTTCAGGAACACTTTTAAATAGTGCCAGCATTTGATACTTCAGGTACACTTTTTGCACAGTTTATAACTGTACCAGATTGAGTTTGTTTTGGTACACTTTTGACACAGTTTAAAACCGTGCCAAAATTTGATACACTTTTGGCACAGTTTTGAATTGTGCCAAAATTTTAAATCAAAGAAAAAAAATAATTATTTAAAAAAAAATCAGAAAAATCATCAAATTCCAAATCTGGTAGGAAAAATATTAATTATTTACAAAAAAGATTAAGAAAAATCACAAATTGCGAATCTCGCATGTTATTGATAAACTAATGTACATACAAACTTCAAAATATTACAAGTCTTAATAGTTCATAGGCAAAAAAAAAAATTGGGCAGAGTTTCCTCTATTTTCTGGACATTCTAAAACCTGCTAATATAAAACCTGCGCAATGTAAAGCCCGCACGACCATAAAATATAATAATAAAATTGCAACAGCCCGCACTGGCATAAAAGTTAACAATAAAATTACAAAAGCCCATATGGCTATAACACATACAAAAATAAAATCCTAAACATTAACGATATTAAATAAACAACCCCCTTTTTTTAAGCTATTGACTTCTTCGTGACTTTCATGTGGATAAAAGCTAAAGATAAAATGGTTATCCTGAAAAACAATTATATACAAAAAAGAGATGATATCAGTAAATAATTTTAAAAACACCGTATTCAAATTGAAAAATTGCACATACAAGTTATAATATTCATTATATTTTCAAACCGGGAGTCCCGTGATCACGCGGTCACTTCCTACAAGTTACATTGGTCTCGTGCGAGGTGTTAGTGCCTCTAACGAGGCTGTTTGGGGTTGTTTAAAATTTTTGCACTCTAACGGCATGTTTTTAAGCCTAAGTCTAAATATTTTCAACTTATCATCATATTCTCAACCCGAGAGTCTCGTGATCACGCGATCAGTTTCGACGAGTTACATTGGTCCCGTGCAAGGTGTTCGTGCCTCTCACGGTGCCGTTTGGGGGTTGTTTTGATTTTTCGCCCTCTAACGACATGTTTTTAAGCCCAAGTCTAGAAATTTTCAAATTATCGTCATATTCTCAAATCGGGAGTTGACCAGGTGATCAGTTACTACGAGTTACATTGGTCCTGTGCGAGGTGTTCGTGCTTCTCACATGACTGTTTGTGGGCTATTTTGTATTTTAACCCTCTAACGACATGGTTTTAAGCCTAAGTTAAGATATTTTCAAATTATTGTCATATTCTGAAACCAAGGATCTCGTGACTACGTGGTGAATTCCTACAAGTTACATTGGTCCCCTGTGAGGTATTCAAGCCTCTTACGGGGCTGTTTGGGGGTTGATTTAGGTTTTCATCCTTTAACGACATATTTTAAGCCTAATTTATATATTTTCAAACTACCATCATATTCTCAAATGGGGAGCCCCGTGACTACGCGGTTAGTTCGTACGAGTTACATTGGTCTCATGCGAGATGTTAATGCCTCTTTCGGTTCCATTTGGGGGCTATTTTAGGGTTTCACTCTCTAATGGTGTATTTTTAAGCCTAGTCTAAATATTTTCAAACTATCATAGTTACATTGGTCCCATACGAGGTGTTAGTGCCTCCTACGGGGCCGTTTGGGAGTTCTTTTAGGTTTTCACCCTATAACGACATGTTTTTAAGCCTAATCTATATATTTCTAAATTATCATCATATTCTAAAATCGAGAGTCCCTTGACTACACGGTTAGTTCCTAAGAGTTACATTGGTCCCGTGTGAGGTGTTAGTGCCTCCTACGGGGCCGTTTGGGGATTGTTTTGGATTTTCACCCTTTGACGACATGTTTTTAAGCTAAAGTCTTGATATTTTCAAATTATCATCATATTCTCTAACCGAAAGTCCTGTGACTATGTGATCAGTTACTACGAGTTACATTGGTCCCGTGTGAGGTGTTTGTACCTCTTACGGTGCCGTTTGAGGGCTGGTTTGGGATTTCACCCTCTAATGATATATTTTTAGGCTTACTCTAAATATTTTCAAATTATCGTCATATTCTCAAATCAGGAGTCCTGTGACTAAGCGATCAGTTCCTATGAGTTACATTGGTCCCGTGTGAGGTATTCGTGCCTCATACAGGGTCGTTTGGATCTTCAACCAACGAGCCTATTTTTAAGCTTAAGTCTATATATTTTTAAATTATCGTCATATTCTCAAACTGAGAGTGCTGTGACCACGCTATCAGTTCCTACAAGTTAGTGCCTCCTACGAGATCGTGTGGGGGCTGATTTGGGTTTTCACTACCTAACGGCCGATTTTTAAGTCTCCTTTATTTTTTTTCAGAAAATTGTTAAAAGCTACAGACACCAAAAATACTTTGTTTACCTGGACATTTGATAGGGAGCAAAACTTCCTGCAGGATGTGAAGGTAAAATATTTCCCATCTAGCACAAAAATAAAACAATATAAGGGAGGTAATTTCGATGAAAGAAACGATTCACTTAAGTCAACAAGCCAACCTGCTTAAATTTCTGTATCCCAACTCCTGGCATCATCAATCCATGAACTTGATTGTAATTACTTCCCCAAATTTGTGCATACTAATGTGGCCCAGTTAATGCATATTTCCAGGCAATGTTTGGGGGGCCACAAAAGGCTTTGTTGTTGGTGGTGTAGTGAGAAACGACTGTTGTTGATGGGCAGCATATGGAGACACCAAACTAGACTACACAAATTATATAATCAAATAAGAAAATAAACTGCAAACCGAAAGATTCAAAATATATACTTAGAGATTACCAATCCGGAAGGAGAACTAGTTGAAAAAGCTGAATAAGACTCAAATAAAATTTTAGGAGCAGATGAACTTGATAGAACATCAGTTTCATTCGAGCTAGCCTCAAACTCAGGGACTATCACAAGTTTTATTGCAATAGATAATGGAAAGATATCTATAATTTCTGGAATAATATAGTTGATTTGCCAAATATTATGGCAAATTGTCCTCATTGAGTATCCTCATGTTCCTAAGACACCCTGAATCTTCTTATTTAATCAAGAATTATAATAGTTATCTGGTTTTGTCTCGATTGGTCTCATCTATGTATTTTAGATGGTTCCTAATTCCTAAGATGACTTGGACCATTGATTTTCTTATGAATAAAAAGGTCATACCATCGAAAAATGGAAAGAGACTTGCTTGCCTATGCACCAAACTTAAGGCGAGGCCCAAGCACAAATGAGTTTATTTAAAAAAGTGTCCAGTAACAATGGACCAATTAATTTGTTGACCTTAATTGCTCTCACAATGAAATGTGGCGTACTAGATCATTCAGACCAGGAAGCTGCCAAAGTGGGTTACATAACAGTGAAATGTGGGTTACATAATTACTCTCAATGAAATGTGGGTTACATAACAATTATATAACGATCTTATAACAGTTATATAAACAGTTTATATAATTGTTATATAAACTACTATATAACGCGATTTTTTATTGAATTCATGTGTGTTAGCCAATAGTGGTGACAAATATAAATAACACAAATCCAATAGTTGGGGATTTTGAAAATCAACATAGGTGTTGCACAACTAAACTAAACATCACATTATTTATGCAAGAAATTATTGGAAGGGATGTCTAACAATATTTTATGATGAGATTGATGCCATTGTTATTATATTGGAGGATTGAGATGAAGATACCTCCTCGTTATTAATCTTATCACCATCAAAGAAAGTGATTTCGATTAAAGCCCATTAAATGCTTTATATTATGAGATGAATAATAGAGTATTACAAAGAAACCCATAAAATCTCCCATGCATAGAAATGAATATCTCGAGTTGAAAATAAAAGATAACCATCTTTCAAATAAAGTAAGCACTAAGTGCTTGTTTAGCAAAGATTGAGGGCTATTATCCAAATTTTGTTTTTCTACTGCGAATGGACACAAATCCACATGACCAGCTTAATAACATGGACTCAATTCTTTAATTTCATTTAGAAATTATCAATGAACTGAATAATATTTTAAAATGATAACTCAGAGTATAGGTGAGACAAACTTATAGAAAAACAAATCAACTAAAAAAATACAACAAGCAAAAATCTATGCAAAAAAGGACATTAACAAAGTAAAATTTCTAAGTTAGATATTACGTCAAACACCTGTTAAGCAAATACTAATAAACCCAAATTCTATTTTGAAGCCAAAAGAAATATCATAAAAGCAAATCCGAACCACATAAGTAGAAAAATGAAACTCAAATTAAAATGATTTCAAAATTTCAACCTAAAAGCACTAATCAAAATATAACTAAAAATGCAAATATTATTGATTTTGCATAACCAAACACATAGGGCGTGAAAGAAGAAAATCACACCTTGGAGAAAATCACAAAAATCCTAAAATTTAAACACAAAATAAGTTCATGAAAAATAAAATAAATTTACCACATAAAAAGAAAAAAGAAAAATTTTAAATAAACGCGTATAGATGAGTTTATGGGGTAACCCAATTTCAACTCTGAATTTGAGCTGAAACCTAATATGAAACAAATCAAAATCTCCACTTGAAACTTAAACCTAAACCACACACATATATAAACATAAGTGATAAATGCAACAAAGAATCGAAATTTGAAACCTAATCTGAAACATAAATGTAAATTCATTCACCTTAAAAAGCTTGTTTCTGGATATAATCTCGGTCACTTGATCATTTAAAAACCACAAAACAGAACTCTATTGCATCTGCAATAAAGAAGAACACATTATGATGCAATTAATTCAACAAAACGTGAGATACAAAGGAAAAGAAGCCTGAAACCCTAAAAGGGAAGTCGACGAAAGAGTGTACTTACAGGAAGAAGAGAGAGCGTGAGAGTGAGAGAGAGAGAATGGCCAAGTTGATGAATGGAGGAACGTACTTATAAGGCTGATTGGTTCGTGTAATGGGTCTTGGTGGGTCTTATGCTGTGGGTATGGATTTTGGACAGTTCCTCCTTGGGTTGAGAGGCAAAGGAGGTCCGAGTTCAATGGAAGGGGGCTCGCCAGCGTTGTGGGATCGTCGGGTAAATGGGTTTGCAAGGCTTGAGGTTGTCTATGGCTGCCGGTGGGGTTAGAAGTGTTGGTTAGATTTTTGTGGAGGTCATCGATCGTAATAGGAGTGGGTCACCGAGTATGGGGTGATTAGGTCCAGCGGTATACGTTGGGAATATTTGAGCAGGTGGTGGTTTGCTCAATTTTCAGGTATGGGCTCCACCACTTAAGGGAAAGAAGGTCTAGTGGTAAAGGTTTTCGACAGGGAAGATCGGGTCGGTTGGTGATATGGGCATTTCAGTCGATGAATCGGAGTGAGAGGAGAGAGAGCGGATCTAATAATGCGAGAGGGGAGAGAGAGCGAGCGGGAGATCAAAATATTTGGGAGCAAATGATTTTTTTAAGGTATTTGCATTTTAGTTAAGTGTGTTTAATTTGGCACACTTTTAAACCGTGCCAAAGTTTGGCACGCTTTTAATATGTGCCAGATTGTCATTAAACCGTGCCAGAATTTGGCACGATTTTAAAGTGTGCCAGATTTTTAATATCAATGTATGGCAATGAGAATGCGAGAATTACGTGTGATAATTGATTAACTTCGCAACTTTCTAATATAGCACACTTATTTAATTTCAGCCCCCAATCATGCATCTAAAGTGCAAGTGTCAACCCATAAACAAATAAAGCAAGCGACAGAAAGTTAAGGAAAAATCCCCGAAGGGCAAAACCTTTTATTTCTAGAACTTTAAATAATTTACAAGACCATTGACTTACATACAACCTGATAATCGCCCACAAGTTTAACGTACCGTGTCTTCGGTAAACCTTCAAAGTAACGGCTAGAAACAGTGTGACACAGAAATACCCGCAGGTGTTGGTTCCTATATCGGCGGCTGGAAGTTTCCCTTTCCAGGAGGGCAGCAATGAAGAAGAGAACGGCTTCTCCACAAGGGTTGAACAAACTCAAAGTTGTGTTCTTGGGTTACCAAAAAGATTCACAAAGGATTGATAATTGTGTGAATAAAAAACCTAGAGTCTTGGGCTCAATAGGTGAAGACTTAAAGTATTTAGGACTCTGAAAATCGTCTTGAAAAGTCTTAGAAAACAACTCCCCGAAGTTGGCTTTAAATAAGAAAACTTTGAGCCTAAAAAATCTCTGCATGATCTGGCCGAATTTATCCCAGGCGGACCGGTCCGGCTTGGGGCGGATCGATCCGGTTGACCGGATCGGTTCTTTTATTCCAGGCTTCATCGGTTCGCTATCGGTCCGGAGTTTACTGGATCTGCAGCAAGCAGATCGGTTCGGTTGAGGGGCGGACCGGTCCGTTGGCCGATCGGTCCGATAGGGAGGCGGATCGGTCCGACTGTCAGACTTTGATTCCTCTTCTTCTTTTGATATTCGGATCTGTTGATGAATGTATGAATATTGAATTTCTTCAACGGTGTAACGGCGTGCGACATAATAAATTGTTAATGGATAAAAATGTCCTTACAAATCTCCCCCTATGTCTATGCCGGTACATACATAAAAACAAAACATCCGAATTATCAAACAACTAAAAATGCCTATACAAATCTACCCTTCCATGAACCCAAACTGGAAAGATACAATTGAATAAGACTACAGCGTTTGCTCTTCAATTCTTCAGAAATCTCAACACTTTTCTCATCAGGGTGTGCAATCCAATGATAATCCATGTAGTACCTACACACATGAGACAAAGCAAAATACCAAGTGACATATCGAGTTTGAAATGAGATAAACATATATACCAATTTATGAGCAAACTCAAACTTTCAAAACTCAAACTTTCAAATCTCCCCCATAATAAGACAATTCTTTCTCCCCCTTTTTATGATGTCCCCAAATAGACAAATGAGAAGAATGAATCAAATAAGCAAAATCGGGGTGTCACAGTATACAAAACAGGGCATCAAACAATATGGCAAACGTGCTCTTGCAAGGAGATGCTCAAAAAAATCTTCACAAACTATTTTTGAATTTTTCAAATTTTTCGTACAAAAATAAGATACTAATTTGAACAAATATGATACAAAAATCACACCATGGATTTAGACTCAAACAACCAAGTCATGGAAATGGAATGAATGGGTGGACACATTCGATAGGTAAATCAACTCAATCAATCATATGTGCACGATGCATATGTGTACCCCTAACGAATGAACATCAAAAGTATCCTTAGTTGTAAAAATTGTTGAATTTAAATGACATCGTCTTATTCAAATCAACAAATCAAAGTCTTAAATGATTTCCACCCCAATAACGTCCAAAACTATGTAGCGCATTTTCAAGCATTTCAAGGACGTGCAAACCCGTTTAAAATTCTCCAACCAAACACCCTCATATATATTTTCTTTTAGAGGTGTATAAACTAAATTCTCAAACTTTGGAGAATTGGAGCAAAAACCTAAATGGCCCATAATTGGCATGAATTTCTTTTTATTGCCTTTCAATTTTTTCGGGCTCTTTTAACCTTTTTGGACCCTGGATAATAAAATTCCTCCATTTTTTAGGTCCAATTTAACGGTGGCTTAGTATTCGCAAAGGCTAAAGAACCTTTCGCAGCCCTTCCCCGTTTTAAAATAAAGCACACAAACTCACAAAACGGTTTTTATATGCACAATTTCCTTATCAAAATTTATCGTGCTTGGTTCATTTCAAGGACAGGATTGAAGTGAAAACACCCAACTAACATGTGATAAGATAAGCACAATAATCAAACAAATCTGTGCATGTGTGCAATAAAGGAAACATGAGTCAAACATGTAGGAAGTAACACTTAATTACATCTTAATGACTCCAAACATTATAAAGCACATGGATGAATTGACCTATTGTCTCAAAACACTATCAAATAGTCACATGAAAATAATGGAATGATGTTGTGACTTGGTCATCCAAAGTGTTCATCCATAAACGGTGCAACCAAAAAAAAAAATCTTTTTGTATTTTTCAAAATTTTTCAAAAAAAATATATACAAAAAGTACATGTCACAACGCTAGCAAACATATAAAAAAAAGCATAACTAGCGTATGACAAACATGCAAACACAATCATCTATATGATATGGCAAGAGAAGAATCATGTGCAAGCAAACGGGAATCAACTTGTCTAAAATCAAGTGCCTCTAAAAGTGATTTCCTAACTCAAATAGATGTGAAACGTCGTGTAGGGGATTTGGGAACCATGGGAACACTAGACATAAACTTCCTAGGACTTTTTCCAAGATCAAAACAAAAACGCCTAAGGTGACCTTTCCTACCACAATATGAACATGTGTAAACGGGTGGAATGACACCTAAAGTGTGATCTTTTCTAACATCCTTGGACTTAGTTTACCCTCTAAAATAAATAATGGTTTTGGCTTTAGCACTAGAAGCATGAGAACAAGATGAGCCATTACCATCACTATCAAACCTACTTGAGTCAGTCAAATCATTTTTTTACTTCAAAATTTTTGACTCAAGCAAAGAATTAGACTCTTCCAATCTTAGGGATTTCTTTTTCAAATTATCAATTAAACTTAACAGTTTATTACGCTCCCCCTCAATTAAAACAAACTTTTTCCTAAGAGTCTCTTCACGTGCCACAAACTTATTGACTAAAATATTTTTATCATCTTTGGCACAAACACAAACCATCGAATTTTTAAGGTCCTCCAATTCTTTTTCTAAAAATAGGACCCTTTCATCACTCTTCTTCTTGGACAATTTTAAAGAAACAAAGTCATGGTCCAAGGAAACAACTTTTTCACGATAAAAATCTCTTTGATTTTGAACCGTTTGCAAAAGATCCATCGCGGATTTAAAACGAGAATTTTCTTTTTCCAAAACTTTAATTCTTTTGCAAAGTTTCAAATTCAAACTTTTTAAATTTTCAGCATGATCGTGAATCTTTTCAAAAATAGGCTCGTCATTAAATGGGCGTTCCATTGAAAAATTGCGATTTTTCACAAAACTGATTTAAAAAAAAATCAATATTACACGATTTTGCGGAAAATAGGAATACGCAATAAATTAGCGCAACCTGCTCTGATACCAATTTGAGAATGCGAGAATTACGTGTGATAATTAATTAACTTCGCAACTTTCTAATATAGCACACTTATTTAATTTCAGCCCCTAATCATGCATCTAAAGTGCAAGTGTCAACCCATAAACAAATAAAGCAAGCGACACAAAGTTAAGGAAAAATCCCCGAAGGGCAAAACCTTTTATTTCTAAAACTTTAAAGAATTTACAAGACCATTGACTTACATACAACCTGATAATCGCCCACAAGTGTAACGCACGGTGTCTTCGGTAAACCTTCAAAGCAACGACTAGAAACAATGTGACACAGAAATACCCGCAGGTGTCGGTTCCTATGTCGGCGGTTGGAAGTTTCCCTTTCCAGGAGGGCAGCAATGAAGAAGAGAACGGCTTCTCCACAAGGGTTGAACAAACTCAAAGTTGTGTTCTTGGGTTACCAAAAACATTCACAAAGGATTGACAATTGTGTGAATAAAAAACCTAGAGTCTTGGGCTCAATAGGTGAAGACTTAGAGTATTTAGGACTCTGAAAATCGTCTTGAAAAGTCTTAGAAAACAACTCCCCGAAGTTGGCTTTAAATAAGAAAACTTTGAGCCTCAAAAATCTCTACACGATCTGGCCGAATTTATCCCAGGCGGACTGGTCCGGCTTGGGGGCGGATCGGTCCGGTTGACCGGATCGGTTCTTTTATTCCAGGCTTCATCGGTTCGCTATCGGTCCGGGGTTTACCGGATCTGCAGCAAGCAGATCGGTCCGGTTGAGGGGCGGACCGGTCCGTTGGCAGATCGGTCCGGTAGGGAGGCGGATCGGTCCGGCTGTCAGACTTTGATTCCTCTTCTTCTTTTGATATTCGGATCTGTTGATGAATGTATGAATCTTGAATTTCTTCAACGGTGTAACAGCGTGTGACATAATAAATTGTTAATGGACAAAAATGTCCTTACAGGCAAATTTTTATTTTTGGTGTAGTGACGAACGACCCATTTTAATCTGAATGGTCACCAGGTGCTTTTGAACCCCATTTGACCTTGGTCAACTCTCTGAACCGAGTGAAGCTCTTTGGAACATCGAAAGGACCTAAATAACCATTCCAATTATCCACCTCGTGCGAGAATTAGCCTTACGGTTCGGATGAATGATCCCTTTACCTCTTGTCCAAAAGACCATCGAGTGTTTCTGAGCCCCGTTCGACCACAGTCAATTCCCCTAATGGATTCTTAAAGGGCTATTAATACCCTTTCCAACGGTTCATCTCGTTCACGATTCGGGCTTACGGATTGAGTTTTATGACCATTTTTCCAAACCATCTGTAGGAGATTGCCGAATGGAATACCCATTTCCCTGCCTATCGACAGTGTGTCTATGGTTTCCTGCCGATATGCAGGTCAAGGACAATGTCGATCGGCACCCCCTTGACCCTATATAAGGAGATAATGAGATCACTTTGAAAGGCACCTCAGAAATATCCCTCTTAGTGATCTCAACAACATTCTCTAGAAGTCATCGTGGTTTCCATATTGAAAACCTCTCCCCCACATTCCATTTCCTCACCCAATTTGGAAAATTCCCTTCGCTCTCCTCCTACCACCTTCATCCATTTGCAAGCGTAGCCCTTCAACAATCAAGATCAACTTTAAAGTTTCAAAAGAAGGTCCAAATATTTCTCTCTCTCTCTCTTTAAATTCTCTTATTTTTGCAGTAGTTACTTAATTATTATTTTAGCATTTCATTTTATTAGATTGCACATGTTAATATCCAACCTTTTTATTAGTAGTATTGCACATACTATATTTTCTACCCAAAAATAAGAAAAAGAGGGTTTGCTTGTAAATTCCAATTGGGGATTTCTCACTACATTTCCTCCCATTAAAACATCCCATTTCTACACACAGATGTATAAGAAAAGTCCCCGGTTGGATTTATGTGAAAAACCCCACCCCATGTTATATGTGAACTACGTGGACTTTGATGCCCTTTTAGGCTATGTAGACGTTTCGGGTAAAATCCGAGATTTGAGTCCCCCTCTCCTACTTTTGTTCATATATTATTTTTATATATTATACTTGTGATTCATGCTTGCGTTTTGTCCAATGCATACCATCGTTCTTCTATAACGATCAGTGACCCGGCTAATGCACACATTTTATTTTTAATTGATATTTTGGGAACACTCATAAGGATGACCTCGGTCCTCCTTTATTCATGACGCGAGTCGAGTAATTCCACTCTCCATTTATATATACACGCACACACTACACGAAGTTATTAAGGAGAATAATAGCACATGCCCATAAGAGTGCGAAAAGGCGGGATGGGTGCCTGACACATTCCCATTCCGTAACTTATTCCCCGAATCCTTGAACTAATTGGTTTCACATGCATCAATATGTCTTTGATGTCATTATCTCGAGGTGGCAACATTTCTTTTGCATGTTTTATACAAAATAGGTTGACGACTCTATCTCTATACATTACCCACACATCACCACAATCGACGATGGCGGAAGTGCCCTGAGGAAGGGCGCACCCCCACCTGTGCGCGCACGCGCCGACCGAGGGAGGGATGACCGCACATATTGTTTAATTCAGTTGAGGGTTATGAGATATTAGGCATAATACTCTTAGTATGAATCTGGTGATATGTTTAGTGAAGTGTATTCAAATATTACGAAGAAGTTCAATGGCAAGTACTTCCCCGAGCCTATTCAGACTCAAAAGAAGACATAGTTTCAACTACTCTAGCGGGGGGCATGTATTAGCACAGAATCTGAGAAGGAGTTTATGAATATATGAATTTTTTCTCTTAAGGAGGTGAATATAGAGAAGAAGAAGATTAAGTGGAGATAAGAGGGGTACACATTGCCAGTCAGGCCAAGGCCCATGGAAGATATTCCTGCCCAGTAAACATAGACTCTAATAGTCGTAAGGACCCCCCCAGATATGTGGGGGACAATAACAATGACAAATAAGGACCGCTTCAGGTTCTTACCTTTGACTTGCTACAGATATGGAAGTTCATGACATTGGGCTAATGTATCTCTTAATGACAAGATAATTTAGAAAATACAACAGGGTCAAGGCCAGGGAAAATATAGGTAGGTTTATTAGGGTTTTAGGCCCATGTATCAGCCATAATAGAGGAAATAATAGATGTCTGTTATTCTAGACCAGAGGTAGCAGGCTGAACTTCCACCACTACCACCCACCGCAGAGCCTCAGCCTCACTTGTAGTATGGTAGGGTCTATCAGGAGGGAACCATGGATGAACCAAAGACCATTCAAGAGGTTGACGTACACTTTCTATTCATTTATTTTTAGCCAGAGTTTGATTTTATACGGAGGCCACACATTCATTTGCTTCACGACACTTCATGGATTTGTCAGGGTTGTGCTAGGATTTTATCTATAGTGTGTCTACTCTTATTATCGAGACCCTTTTAGTGTGTCTACTCTTATTATCGAGACTTCTGCTAGGGGAGTCATTGATATTGTTAGGATATGATTTGTATCAAATTTATTGGTTTTGGATACCCACACAAAATATGTGGTTTTGGGGATGGATTGGATATGTATGTATCGAGATCAGATAGACAATGTAAGTAAAACTATTATATTTTCTATACCAGATCAGATGATGTATTTGGCTGCTATGCATAGACATGAATGTGGTGATACTACCCATTTATATTTTATTGATGAGGAGACTCAAGAGGAGGCCATAATGTCCTTAGATATTATTCCAGTAGTTCAGGAGTTTAAAGATGTCTTTGATGTGATTTCGAGTTTACACCCTGACAGGGAGATTAATTTTGTGATAGATTTGGCATCGGGGACTAAGCCGATAGCTAGAGCATTGTACTGCATAGTCCCTATAAAAATGAAGGAGCATAGAGATAAGATTAAGTAGATATTAGAAAAAGGGTGTCATTCATCGTAGCACATCACCTTGGGGTGCACTTGTTTTGTTTATGAAGATTAAAGATGGGTCTTTGTGATTATGTATCGATTATCGTGGGTTAAATAAGGTGATTATGAAGAATAAGTACCCATGATCAAGGATTGATGATCTTTTTAATTAGTTAGAGGGATATTCATTCTTTTTAAAGATTAATTTGTGATCCGGTTGCCACTAGCCAAGGGTACGAGAGGAGGATGTGACCAAGATAGCTTGCTTGACCCTCTATAGGTCCTATGAGTTTCGAGTGATGACGTTTGGGTGACGAATGCCCTAACAGTAATTATGGACTTGATGAATAGGGTGTTCCAACCGTATCTGGATCGGTTCATTATACTTTTCATTGATGATATTTTGATCCACTCATGGATAGAGGAGCACAACTGACATTTGAGGATTGCATTGCAGACTCTTTAAGAGCATAAGCTTTATGTGAAGCTCTCCAAATGCAAGTTTTGGAAGTGTAAAGTGAAATTTTTGTGGCATATTGTAGTAGGGACTATCCATGGATCCAAGTAAGGTGTCAGTCATGTTAGATTAGGGATATTCCATGACATATACCGAGGTTCGCATCTTTTAAAGGTAGGCCGATAATTATAGGAGATTGATCAGTGGCTTTTTAGAGATAGTTAGGCCTATGACTGAGTTAATAAGTAAGAGTGAGTCGTTCTCTTAGAGTGAGAAGTGTCAGAAGGTGTTCGACACTCTCTAGGCGAAATTTACTTATACACCTGTTCTTTCCTCCCCTATGAGTGTAGTGGAGTTCTTGTTCTACACTGATGATTCTCTATAAGGATTAGGTAGGGTATTGATGCAAAAAGTCCGATCGATTTCATATTCGCTTCATTAGATAAAGTTGCAAGAGGTTTGTTATCCAACTCACAAATTGGAGTTGGAGATCAATATATTTATGTTTCATGCATGGATGCATTATCTTTCGGGACAATCAAAAGAGTCTGTAGTATTTGTTTACATAAAAAGATCTGAATATGAGATAGTAGAAATGGTTATCAAGGTTTACTAGTTCATGATCCATTACCATCAGGGGAAGGCTAACATGGTTATAGATGTTTTGAGACCAAGACCTAGTGGTAGACTATAAACTCTTCAATTCGATGAGTGGGGTTCAGTTGAGATAGTTAATGAGTTGATAAGGTAATTTATGGGTATGGTCACAGTCACTTCAAAGATTGTGATACAAGTGATCAGGGGACAGTCAAAGGACTCAATGTGCAAGGAGAAGGTAACGGATCTTCTCTCTACCGATGTACTTTTATTTTTAGTGGGATTTGATGGAGGATTACAATATAAAGGTAGATTTATATTTTCCTTAGATGAGGAGTTAAGACGAGAAGTTATGATGAGATGCATGGGTCGCATATTACGGTACACAAGAGGGGGGGATAAAATGTACCAAGATTTAAAAATATTGTATTAGTGGTCTAGTTTGAGGAAAGATATGGCCGAGTTTGTATCTAGATGCACTACTTCTTAGATAGAGAAGGTATACCTTTAGAAGTCATCTGGTATGCTTCATCCTCTACCCATTCCCGAATGGAAGTGGGATAGTATTGCGATGGATTTCATCACGGGGCAGCATTTGATGCCTCACCAGCACGATTCCATTTGGGTTATAGTAGATTGCCTCACTATAGTGGCATAGTTTTTGGTAGTCTGTACCAATTATTTGACCTAATAACATATCCATTTGTATGTTGCCAAGATTACCTATTATCATGGGGTTCGTTGTCAGTCATTTCGAATTGGGGCCTACCTTTGTGGCACACTTTTGGGAGAGTTTTCAGAAGGCTATGGGGACTCATTTTCACCTTAGTACAGTTTACAATCCATAAACAGATGTACGGACGGAGAGGGTAAATTAGGCATTGAAGGACATACTATGGACATATGTGATGGATTTCAAAGGCAGTTGGGAGATGCATTTTACTTTAGTAGATTTTACATATAATAATAGTTATCTGATGTCCATTTACATGGAACCATATGAGGAACTGTATAGGTGACCGTGTCGAATTCTAATATGTTGGTTGGATCCAGACAAGGGGAAGCATTTAGGACTGCAGTTCGTCTAAGGAATTATAAAAAAGATTAAGTTGAACAGAGAGCGGATTATAGTCTCTTAGGATAGATATAGGAGTTATGCACACAAAAATAAGAAATATATGATGCTTTATGTAGGAAAGCATGTTCTACTTCGAGTATCCCCTATAAACATGTGATGTGATTCTGGAAGAAGGGGAAGTTTGCAACACGCTACATTGGTCCATTTATGATCACATATAATGTAGGGAAGGTAATGTACCGTTTGGCACTTCCAAATCATCTGGATTAAGTGCATAATGTATTCCACGTATTCTTACTTTATAGATTCCTACATCCTATGGATGCCTATTAGAATATTGATTTGGGTGAGATCGAGTTAGACTCATGCGCTTCATATAGCGAGCATCCAGTAGGTGTTTTGGATAGGACAATTCAAAAATTGCATTCCAAGAAGATACCATTAGTACGTGTACAGTGGAACCACCATAATGAGGAGGAGTTCACACGGGAGAGCGAGAATTTGATGAGGCGACAATACCCACATCTATTTTGAGTCAAGTATAAATGTTAAATTATGAATTTCGAAGAAGGAATTCGTTTGTAGGGGGAATATTGTAATATCCCATAATTTAGCAGTATTTAGTAAATAATTAAATGTGAAAATTGGGGTGATTTTAATTAATTATTTAATGGGAAACTGGAATTGAAATACTGCAATTTTAGATAATATAATTGAAAAATATAAATTTTTATATGTTGAATTGGATTTGGTGTGCAAATTATTGCAAGTATGAACGTTATTATAATCATAGAATTCATTTGATGAATTTTTTGTATTATTTGATGAATTAATAAATTGTTTGATCCTAATTATAAATAAATAAAAGAATGGGATTTAATTATAATTATGAAAGTAATTGAAGAGTTCCATATATGGGTAATAGTTGGTTTAAGATTAGGATAAAAAGGTAACTAAGAGATTACTTAGGAAGAGGTTTAGGTTAAAGAGAAAGTTAGGAAAGAAAGCGAAAAGAGATCTATTAGGGTTTAATTAAAGGAAAGAAAAAAAATTTAAAAAGAGGAGCATGCCTTTTAAAAAAGTGGTGCATCTTTTCATTTCAATTCTTATGATGAATTCATTTTCTTTCGCCTAATTTCTTTACAACTCGAGTACCAAAAACCCTATTGCATCCCTTTATCAGTACCAAATGCAAACCTAAAACGTAATCCAATTTCCATGCAACGCCATTATATCCAAAACATTATACTATTTAATTCAACAAGAATCCTAAAATTTTCTGGGCACTTTTTGGAGCAACATTTATTTGATGCAATTAAGGGGCCTTTTAAACACAAATTCAATGGGATTTTCTTCTACAATTTTTACTCAACAATTCTTATATTATCTTATGGATTCCTACATTGAGTCAAGTTAACATTCTACTATTATCCTTTTATGTACTTAAATATTAATTTCTACTTCAACCTAATTTTTACAATTAAAATCAATCAGAGATAATTATGTCTATAATTTATTTTGTGAAATTTTATAATTAAATGTTATAATACTGTGTAATTATTATATTATTAAGAAATTTGTAATTTAATAAAAATTTGATTGTTTGTGACATTTAGGATTTGGATTGATTTATTTGTAAATTTTGATTAAATAAGTCATATACCAACCGATAAATTATATAAAAAAAATATTCAAATCAGAATTTCATACTATCTGATAATTAGAAATTTTATGAATTCATATGTAAACCTTAATTATGAAATTCATATGCCAATATAAATTGCGTGAACCTTTAAATTGTGATTATTAATATGATTTTTGAAATTCGATAAATCCAGTGTCATTCTTAACCTTGAATTGGGATTCCTATATTTATGTAGAATTAGTGGATTCACAAATAATGGTCATTTATATATACTAAGAGGTTTAATTAGTTCTTCCCTTATTGCCCAAATATGAATAATTTACCCCGAATGTATGTTGATACAAATGATTCAAGCAAATTCTTATTTTATATTAAAGTTGACATAGCATCCTTGTGATTTAAGAATTAGACTCTACTAGTGAAAATGCGCTTTATGATTGAATTCTAGATATCCTGTAATATGTTTGTTTGAGATAAATAGTTAACTAAGATATGTGTGGAAATATTATAATTCCCATGCGAAGTACGAAATTTCTCCCTTTTGACTTTAGTGTATGGAATCCATGCCTCACCTGAATAATAAAATATTAAGGGAAGATTCAAATAAATAGTGAATTAAAATGAACATAAATATAAAAGAGGTTGAAATCAATTAGCGACATAAATTTTTTGAATTGTATCGAGAATGGAGATACATTATTATTTTATACATGACCTTATGTGGGGGCCATGGTTATCATTATACATTTTAATGGAGATGTTTTGGAGTGACTATGGTGGAGTTTCGATTTCGTATCGTGGGGCTTGGCGATCCCAAATAGGACTAGGCGTCTGACATGATTATGATAATTTATAACGATGTTTTGGGTTGTCTATGGTGGAGGTTCGATTATGGTGATGTATTGGGGTGTCTATAGTGGATGTTGAACTTTATTTATGAGGTGTACATATATCATTAGTATTTATTTTTATTGCATATGCTCGACGAGACTATAGTTACCTCCAAGGGACATGGGGTGCTAGGTATGTTCACGATCTTTAATAATATTTTTATTTAGAATTGAAAATTTAATTACTAACTTATGAGGCATGTTATAAAATGTGAGGTATATAATTTATAAACTACGCATTTATTATTTACTTGTATAATTGTCATAGGGTAGAATAGCTCTGTTAGCTTATGGTGGTTTGACCATTTTTAACCCTCCTTCAGGTGTTAGCAACCATCGAGTTTAGCATTTTTTGTTTCCGCAGCCTGAAGTCTGTCCTAGTCTCACCACCGGTCGATGACATGGGTTTGAGTCTTGGGTTATTTTTAGTCATTTACTTTAGAGAGATGTGATAATTTTCATTAAAGTTTTAACAGGTACTCTATTCTAGCCAATTGTTCTGATTACATTATGGTGGCATATATTTGTTGAGTTTTATTTGAGATCTTATTATAGACTTTGAATTATGGTTTTTATTGTATGATTAGTTGATGGTGATATTATTCCTATCACATTATTTTATTTGTGATTTTCTTATCGTAATCCAGTTGTCTTATCTTTATTGTTTTCACTCATGCTAAGAATGATGTTCAAATTGAATTGAAAAACTGTAAGACGTAATAAATATACTAGATAAATCTAATTATTAAAAATTACGGGATGTCACAAAACATGAGATAGATACAAATAACTCTAAGCAACTTAATACGTTTTGAAAATAATACCCCCTATCTACAAATGTAATACCCCACCCTAATGTTTCATTTAATTTCCCTGCATAGGTTGAAATGGAGTGAGAACCTTGGTACTTGGACAATTATGAGTGGGATATATTTTGATTTAATTGTTCTTGGAGACTTGATGTTAATTGATGGAATTTGTTGGTAGAAGTTGAATTAAATAAAAGAAATTGAAGAAAAAGGTCGTTCGAGCAACATGGATGTCGTTTGAAATGAGAAGAAATGTTGCTTAAAGCAGGGAATCAAACGAGCTTCGAGTGATATCTCATAAAATAAATGTTTAGGGTCGCGCAAAGGCCACTCGAAGATGGAGATCGAACGAGGGGCGAATCTCATTCAGACGAAGGCCTTCAAAATTTTTAGATCAGACTGCCCTTGTGCTCTACCACGTTCTCGGCCAGAGTTGTCCAGCTCTAGCAAGCCCATATTGGGCAAAACTGGAGTTTTGAGGTCTTGGAGGGTTTTATAAGGGTTATTTCGTCCCATTTGGAAATAGAAATCTGGAAGAAGAGAGAGAAAATGTGTGGGTGGTCCTCCCCACCATTTTCACCATGTTCCCACCTTAAACCACCATGCCACCACCATCCTTCTAGCTCATAACACCATATTTCCTATGTATTTCACCTTATTTGATCCATACATATCCATTTTCACCTTCGATGAGGAAAGCTACAAATTTATAGAGCTTTGTTGGGGGATCTTGGAGATGAAAATGGAAGTTTTATGGAGTTTGAAGAGTGTTTTGCTTGAAAACTTTATGGAGCATGCTTTTGGAGTGGGCAAGCCCCTAAGGAGGTGGGAGGTTGCCATCTTCCTAGACCTTTCATGCCTACCATTATTGGTGCTCCATTTGAAGTGGAAAATCTTACTCTTTGTGTTAAGACTCAGTTTTGTGTATTTGTAGTCTTGTTATTAGATTATATGAAAACGGTGCATTTGATTAAATGGAGAAAATCATTTATAGTAAGTAATAAACATTTTTATGAAATAAAAATGTTGCAAAAATATTATTTTATTGAAAAATAAATGATGAGTAAATGTTTCAAAGTTTTTTGAAATAAAGATTGGGATTTTTATGAAAATGGTGTATTTTCTAGAAAATTGGTGTTAAACATTTTATGAAATAAATTGTTTGAAAATGATGATTGACTTTTCTAAAACATTGGTGAAATAATTTTTCAAAGTTTCTTGCAAAAATGTAAATTTATAAAAGACGGACATTCGTTGAGTTTGAAGAAGTAAATATAACTTTTAATACTTGAAAGTGCATTTTTGAAAGTATTATGAATTTCTATAATGAAGTGTATGTTTAACCCATTTAATAGAATTTTTTGGGTAAATTCCACATCCTCATGTGTGTAGACTTGTAGTATTTTGATAATGAACATATAAATAAGTTTAAACAAGGTTTTAGTGGGTTTGGACATGAAATACGAAAAAATAGAAATTTTAATCTTCAAAGTGTGTGAAAAAGGATTTGAAAGTGTGATAAGTATCAGGTTGTAAGACTACGTGTGTTAATAATAGGAAGTGATATTTTCTTATAAAAGTAGTCTATAAATATAATTAGATTTATTGAATAAAGGAAGCATAGAAATGTTTACTTTGAAAATATGGTTAGCAAAGGTGTTGAATAAGTGTTAATGGTTAAACATTGGGAAGTTGGTGTGTGTAATAACTTAATAATGTTTGAAGGATTAACACTTAAGAAATTGGAAAGGAAATAATGGACTAAAGAGGTTGCCAACTTAAGAAGGATGATACTCCAAATGCTAAAAAGGTATTAAAGTGTTAAAACACTCTAAGGTTAGCGTCGTAACTTAATGGTGTTTGATGAACAACATTTGTGAAAATGGAGGAATATGACAAGTTTGGAAATAAATGAGTAAAATGGTAATTTTACATAAAGTGTAACATTTTTATGAAATAAAAATGTTGGAAAAGGTGTCAAATATATAAGTCCTAAATGAATATGATTTTGGAATAAAATCAAAGTTAAAGTGTAAAGGACATGAAAAGAAAATTTCAAAGTGTAACACAAGTCGAGGTAAAACCTTGGGTATTGGCTTCGGTTGGGTAAAAAGGGAAATTGGAATAATGTGGACATTGTATAATGTTAAAACACATGCAATGGAACTCAGATGACACCAAAATAATTAAGAAGGGCCCGGAGCCCTGCAGTGAAAGACCCAAAGCCACTGCCTAGAGCATATGGTGGCATTGCCGGCGGTGTGGAGCCCGTTAAAGCATATAGTTTATTGAGCGATTTTGAGAAAAATATAATGGAATACGGAACATATCAAGGAATGGGTTGTGTGGTAAAATTTATTAAAACAACGTAACTTGAATGAATTATTAGATGTTTTGGTAAATGATGAAATGGACAATAAATGTGTAAATTGATTAATGTCCATAAAGTAAAGGAAGGGGAATATGTTTTGGTAAATGGGTGAGTTAAGAAACCCAAGAAGATGTGACCCATAATTAACACAACGGTGTGTTGTAAAAGGTTTTTAAAGGTTAAAGAAGAACGCTATGAGGGAAATGTGTTGGCCTTCGATCTTCTTGTTCATCTCGTGTGAACCCTAGAGTGCACATCCAAGTGGTGTTTGTTTCCATTATGGTTTTAATGATGAGCAATTGGCCATCACGTGGAGTTAATCAAATTAAACTTCGTGATAGGTGATGGTAACTCGGTTATAATGATGGTTGTGATACGATAAGTGTTTCGTTGAACAAGGTGTTTCTTAAAGAGACATTAGCTGCGGTCATGCTACGATAAAGTAAGATGATAATATAGGTGGGTCTGGTCAGTGATGTCATCACTGATTAGATGGACAAGATTGGTGTCAGTAAAGGCATTACCAATTGTCAACCAGGTGGACTGTATTTTCCAAGGGCTTAAGAAAGAGGCCTTATTCCTAAGAAGGGAAGTCCATCGCTTGACTTCCCGAGGAATGACATATTTGTATGTTCTCCTTTTTCAAGGAAATAAGTGGATCTTGGATAGGTTCGTCATGATACATGACTCAGGCTAAGGCATATGGCTAAGCTAGGATCCGTTGAACTTTTTCGGTATAAGACGTAGACTCCGAATGTATGGTGTAAAATCAATATCCGTAAACCATCACAATAATGTATAAGTGGGGCATTATCGAATCCATTATTTATCTTTACCGATCCACATTTTCTCTTTCAAGCTCGCTAATAGATACTGGCATTCCTCGGTTGTGATAACTTGGAGTTATACAACGATGTGGTGCGAAGTGGTTTAGCCCATTAGAGTGCGATGGGACCTGGTATGGTCATTTAAGATTAGTAACTCGTTGCGCCCTTATCCAAGGTATTCATGTTATTACATCAAGATTTGTGTGTGGGTGGCTAAGTTTTTGGCCCCATGATTGCTCATAGTGTTCTCTTCCCTTAGGCGTAGTGACCTAGGATCTGCTTGGCGTGGCAGTTGAGGGATTTGGTCGTGAAGATAAGGTTAATGACTAGAGAACATTGTATAATGTTAGAACTCGAGGAAACTTAGCCCTAAGAATCATTTCTCCCTGTTAGTGGACTATGTAACACTTACGGGTGTATTCCTTGGTTAGATACCTAGAGCCATCCTAGATTTATGTGAGGATCCGGTGAAGGAGTGTTAATCAACGAATGGTTTTAATACTTAGAGGAGAGTTATCCTTAATGCGAGGACTAAAGATAAGAGATTATTATCAAGTGTGAATGAGGCCATGTAGTTGGAAAGACTTGAAAGTCGTGGGTAAGAAGAGTCTGTAGTTAAAAAGATTATGAAATTTCTTGATACTGAATCGAGTATTGGTTTTTTTGAGGTCTACTCTTGGGCCAATATCATCAATTACAAGAGAGTATTGCCCGGTAAGGGGCACTGATATCTCTAAATTTTAGCAAAGGTAGTCCTAGAACTCGATTAAGCATGATCTCTGAGTAAGTGGAGACTCGAGGATTGTAGATGAATTTGATGAGTAGCTTGAGTGTGAACATTAGGTCATGTTGCATGATGAACATTTGATGACAAACCCGTGAATGAGCGTACAATGTTGTTTTAATGCTCAAGGACTATGGTGATTTAGCCTTGGAAAATTCTTATGACCCATAATCGAAGTTGATAAACCCCATAAACTTAAGGATTGAAGAGTTAAAAATTTTGAGGATGAAATTCCCCAAGGAGGGAAGGTTGTAATACCTCGCCCTAATGTTTCATTTACTTTCCCGCATACGATGAAATGGAGTGAGAACCTTGGGACTTGGACAATTATGAGTGGGATTACATTCTGATATATTTGCATTTGGAGACTTGATGTTAATTGCTGAAATTTGTGGGTAGAAGTTGAATTAAATAAAAGAAAATGGAGAAAAAGTCATTTGAGAGACATGGATGTCGTTTGAAATGAGAAGCAAGGTCTCTTGAACCAAGGGATCAAACGAGATTTGAGCGAGATCTCATTACATAATTGTTAAGGGTCGCGCGAAGGTGGCTCAAAGCTTGAGATCGAACAATGCACATTTCTCGATCGAATGAGGGGTGGATCATGCTCGAATGACGGACTTTAAAAATTTTAAATCAGAATGCCCTTGTGCGTTGTCACATTTTGGACAATTAGATGGATGAGCTGTCGAGCTCTGACGAGCCCAAATTAGCCAAATCAGGATTTTTAAGTTCTTATAGGGTTTTATAAGGGTTGTTTAGGATCACTTGGGTTATGGAAAGTTGGAAAGAGGGAGAGAGAGAGAATGGGTGGGTGGTCCTCCCCACCATTTTCACCATGTTCCCATCTTAAACCACCATGCCACCACCATCCCTCCACCTCATAACACCATATTTGCTATTTATTCCACCTTATTTGAACTATAAAGACCCATTTCAGCCATGGATGAGGAAAGCTAAGAATTTATGGAGCTTTGTTGGGGGATCTTGAAGATGAAAATGGTGGATTTATGGAGCTTGAAGGGGGTTTTCTTGGAAACTTGATGGAACATGCTTTTGGAGTGGGGCAACCTCTTTAAGGCCACGTAAGGAGGTGGGAGGTTGCCACTTCCCGGACCTTTTCATGCCCACCATTGTTGGAGCTCAATTTGAGGTGGAAAATCTTACTCTTAGTGCTAAGACTCTATTTTGTGTATTTGTAGTCATGTTGTTAAATTATATGAGTAGGGTGCATTTGATTAAATGGTGAAAATCATATATAGCAAGTAATGAACATTTTTATGAAAGAGAAATATTGCAAAAATGCTATTTTGTTGAAAAATAAATGATGAGTAAATGTTTCAAAGTTTCTTAAAATGAAGATTAGGATTTTTATGAAATTGGTGTATTTTTCTTGAAAACTAATGTTAAACATTTTATGAAATAAAATGTTTGAAAATGATGATTGACTTTGATAAAACATTGGTGAAATAATATTTCAAAGTTTCTTACAAAATTGTAAATTTTATAAAAGATGTACATTTGTTGAGTTCGAAGAAGTAAATATATTTTTTATCACTTGAAAGTGCATTTTTGAAAGTATTATGAATTTCTAGAATGAAGTGTATGTCTAACCTATTTAATAGGATTTTAAAAGTAAAATCCATTTTCCCATGTGTGTAGACTTGTAGTATTTTGATAATAAATATATAAACAAGTTTAAACCAGGTTTTAATGGGTTTAGACACGAAATACAAAAAAATAGAAATTTTAATCATCAAAGTCTATTGAAAGTGTGATAAGTGTAAGGTTGTAAGACTACATGTGTTAATAAAAGAAATGGTATTTTCTAATAAAAGTAGTCTTTAAATGTAATTAGATTTCTTGAATAAAGAAATCAAATAAATGCCTACTTTGGAAATATGGTTAGCAAAAGTGTTGAATAAGTGTCAATGGTTAAACATTGGGAAGTTGGTATATGTAATAACTTAATAATGTTTGAAGGATTAACACTTGAAATTGAGAAGGAAATAATGGACTAAAGAGGTTTCCAACTTGAGAAGGATGATACTCCAACTGTTAAAAAGGTGTTAAAGTGTAAATCATTCTAAGGTTAATGTGGGTAACTTAATAGTTTTTCAAGAACAACATTTGTTAAAATGGAGGAAAGAGACAAGCTTGGAAACTAATGAGTAAAATGGAAATTTTACATAAAGTGGAAAATTTTTATGAAATAAAAATTTTGGAAAAGGTGTCACACAAATTAGTCCTAAACTAATATGATTTTGGAATAAAATCAAAGTTAAAGAGTAAAGGACATGAAATTTCAAAGTATAACACAAGTCGGGATGAAATCCCAGGTATTGGCTTAAGCCGGGTAAAAAGGGAAATTGAAATAATGTGGACATTATATAATGTTAAAACACATGTAAAGGAACTTGGATGGCACCGGAATAATTAGAAAGGGATCAGAGTCCTGGGGTGAAACACCTAAAACTGACGGTGTGGAGTCCGTTAAAGTACGTAGTTTATTGGAAGATTCCAAGAAAAAGAAAAATGAATAAGGAACATGTCAAGGAATGGGTTATGTGGTAAAATGTATTAAAACAACCTAACTTGAATGTATTAATGAATGTTCCGGTAAAGTATGAAGTGGACAAGAAATGTCTAAATATATAAATCTCCATTATGAAAAGGAAATGGAATGTGTAATGGTAAATGGGGGAGTCAAGTAACCCAAGAAGGTGATTAATACAATGGTGTGTTGGGAAGGGTTTTCAAAGGTTGAAGAAGTATTTTACAACATGGTGTTCATGTGTATTGAAAAATGTTATTTTTAATGAAAATACTAATGTGCATCACTTTAAATGAAAAGTGTAATTTCGATAAAGAAATATTTTCGGTTAAACAAAGAGTAGTTATTTAAAAAATTTAACCATGTGTGTTAAATAGAGGGATACATGTCAAGTTAAGAAAGAAGAAGTATTTTATGAGAATAAGGTAAATTAATAGGCCTAAATAACATTTTTGAAAGTGAAACGATTTCATGCATTATGAATATATAAGTATCTATATATCTACAAAGTAGTTGCATGTGCACGTTGTAATGCCCCGTACTTTTATGGATATTTATTTATGGGATTTATTAAATTACATGGGAATTAATTGAGAATTAATCCGGATAAAATAGTAACGAGATGTGAGTTGGTATCTGATTATGATGTGTATACATATATTGTGATATGAATATTGAAAATATTGAAATTGTCGCGAGACTGAAATTCGGCAATTTGGGAAATTTTGTTGGGACGCGCGTGACAGTCGCGTCAGGTGGGTAATTATTTAAATTCAAAAGTGAATTTTATTTTTATCAACCGTATGGTAATTTTGAGTGCGCCAACGAGTCCGGAAGGGTCGAAATAGTCAGAAAACACTAGCCGGGGGTTTAGTTTGGGTCCCGGGGCATTTTTAGGCCATACCGGCAACCCAAAAGGGTAGTTTGGTAATTTCGGAAATTGGGTAATTAAAACCCACGAAAATTAGAGTTAAAAATCTGACTTAGTCTTAACCCACTAAGCCATTTCCAACCCAATTTAGGTAGTGGGCTACGGGCGAAGTTTAGAAACCTTAAACTTGGCAAAAACCAACCCCACCTCCATTGTCATCTTGAGAAGAACTTGTAGAGAGAGGGAGAAAGAGAAGAATTCTGTAGAAAGAGAGAGAGAGGAATTCAACCACCTTCAATCAACAACAAATCTGAAGAACGATTAAGGCAAGTGGTTTAATTACAATTGATTCAATGCTATGCTTTCCATGTTTAGGAAAATTATTAAATTTATCTTGGAAGATTGATTAGACCCATGAATTTGAGGATTTAAAGGAATTGCATGTAGACATATTCTAGACGAATTATGAACTCAAATTATAACCCTTGATGATCTAAAAACGGATTAAAGAAGAGATTTTTATTGTTCTTGAAAGAAGTAGAAAACTAGGGTTCTTGATGAAGTTTTGATCCAAATAAAGCCCTTAGTTGATGAATTTTTGGTTTTAGAACGTTAACAATGTTGTAGGATGGTTGTATGATGATATTATAACGTTAGATTAGAGTTTCATGCATTATAATGGTGTTTTGAGATGATTTGAAAACTGCAAAATGAAGCAGTCCGTAGCCTACCTGGTGCGTTCGATCGATCGACATTCATCAGTCGATCGATCGAAGGTAAAGGTCGATCGATCGACCTTCCCAGAATGAGTAAAATTTTCCTAGTTAATTTTAATGATGTTAACCTTAGAAAATTATCCTTGGAGACTTTATGAATATCCTTAAACTTAAGGAAGACCAGTAGGTATGGTTATGAAATTTGGACCTTTATTAGAATTCAATTTGAGGAATTATTCTAATCTAATGAAATTCGATAAGTGAGATAATATTTGGGTTAAAAGTGTAAATTTGAATAATTTAATGAAATAAGGTTTGGGGCAGAATTAAGGACCTTAGGAATAAAGATGTTATATGTGGGAATAATAGGAACTTAATAATCTATTTGAGATAGGTTTTAAGTATAAGAAACTACGACGTGAGATGTGTCGACAATTTAAATTTTATATTATCGGAAGACTTAAAATATATAAAATTGGAATAATGGTATAAGGATGTAGAGTATACCTTTATTAATATTGAGATATCTAAGATGTGTGAATGCTTAGCATATGATTTTTGTGCGTATGACATACCTACCATACTTGCTATCACGGGAGGTTTACGTTCGTTTAGGGCCATCTAATCTTTGTGTTGCCCCGATTTAGATTGGTACCTCGAGGACATAGTTCAAGAGAATGACTTATTTGTGAGTTAATAAGTCAGCTGACTATGGAGCGTAGGTATGTACGTGACCATGGATATGTTGAATTATGTTCGCCTCCATTTTTGTGTGTGGTGCTTTTTCCAACAATTCCTGAGAGATTCGAAATTTGTAATCCTTATGTACGTGATGTACCGGGATGGATAGCAGAGTATGTGTACACCGCAGCTTGCCTCGGGGTTCTTGTATTGTATATTTATGATGTGAATAATATACGGTTAAATAAAAAGGAATTTGCTATGTTTAATTGTGAGTATAGTTATTGTGACGTTATGAAAAGATAAAAAGGGGACATATATCAATAAATGGTTTTGTTATTAATTGGGAATCCGAGAATTAATGTAGAACCCTCTATTTAATTGTTAAGGTTGGAATTAAAACGTGAATCGAGTAGAAGTGTTAGAAACTCTTTTGAACTAGATAGTTATGAGAAAACACATGAATGGGTACAAGAACGTTAGGAGTGCACAGTTAGACGAGAGGTGAGTATTTCATGTGAGAGCACGTCCTAACATGTTTTGTGCATCCATTGTTTTAAATGTTATTAAAGCACTTGCTGTTTTTAAAATAATCTCCACTTTCGGGCTCTGACCCATTTGCTTTCAAATCTATTTTCGTAAAAACCATTTTAGGTGCCCAGCCACAAGGACACCATGCTTAGGATCCTCATTCAGGTGACGAGCTGTAGATGTTTGTGGAAGTTACAGGACTTTGCTAGTAGACGCTTCATCTATCTTGACTTCATATTCAGCTTTCATCAGTTGTAGGGCATGTCGCCCATTTCTATTAGAAACATTTCCTATTTCAGATTTTCAGACTTTTGGCATGTAATTAATTCAGGTTACATTGTTTTACTTATTTCAGTTGTGGGATTGTTGTGAGGAGTTTTCCTCCGGACTTATTATTATTTGTTGGTTATTCCATTTCTTCATTATGGTGAATGGTTATGTTATCCTTTCATAATTCTTTTACTGCATGTTAATCAGACTTAATTTAAAATTTGGCAACTTACTTTTTAAATACTAGGTGGTTAGTAATCATTAAAATGTTTTCGACAGTGATCTATTAACTGAACCAACTTGGCATTTTGTATTGATTTAATAAAGGAGTAGCTACCCGGTATTTAATTAGTCGGGGTGTCACGCACGTAGGTATAACGTGTAGAGTTTTCTTTCTGTCATTCATTTCTATACTTAATTTTGTATATTCCCACTAGGCATTGGGTCACACCCTCGTCTTTGTTATGGCAGGTTGGGTGCGAGTTCGTATTTTGAGAGCGTTACACAGGTAAGTATTGTATTTAATTTTTTGTTAGTAGCTTTGTATGCTTGGGCTCCGTGGATGCTTCCCAAGGGTCCTTCACATAGTTTGATTTGTATTTGAAATAACATTTTAAACAAGTGAAACATTAATTAAAATAAAATTTGATTAGCAACATTATGTAGGTTGTTTTATTGCACTCACACCTAACGCTCGGGATGGACCGGGTTGACTACGGGGAACCCATAAATTCAAGTCGGGTCGTTAAAACAAATTTCTCCCTTTTTCTCACAGAAAGAAACATGGGAAAGAAATTAGAATATAGTTACATAAAGTAAACAAAGCACTTTATGAGAATAAAACATTCTAATCATACGAACAAATAGAAAAATTATTATATAGTGTGTGAATAATCAAAATGAAGTTTAAGAAAAGTATAACATGATAACAACAGGCCAAAGAGCATTCAATTTTAACTACACATGGAGAGATAAAATATATCATATAAAATATATACAAGGTATGTTAAAACGTAATAAACATATTAATTAAGTCAAGAGTTACAACTATTATAGGAGATATAATTGACAGAAATCAAATCCAATAACTCTCAAACAAATAAAACCCAAAACAAAACAAAATACATCACTTCTTCTTCTTAAAAGTATTCACGGGACACATAGCCATAACACCATTATTATCTTCCTTCAAGGAATCCCTAGAATTATTTATTTGAGTGTCAAATGTGTGACAAAAATCATTGCAGAAGGAAGAAATCGTCAAACTTATGGAGGAAAATATATTCCTAGAGTCCTCAAAGACGGGAAATAAGCTAGAATGCAGTTGAGTAGACAATTGAGAAACAAAAGAATCCAACTCATTTTAAATCAAGCTGAGTGTAATATTCTGTGATGTAGGATAAGGGTGAGAAGCTATTTGAGGGACAACACGAGATGGCTAACTAATCCCACTTTAGTAACCAAACTGAGTAATAGACCGATAATAGGATTGAATAGTCAATGCTAACTTAGGCTTATCATGCACTTCATATATAAGAATAGAAACCTTAAACTATAAAGGAAAATTCACGATAAAATGACCAAATGGAAAAGCGCGAGTCTTTTTATCTTCCTTAGTGTGAGAAAAGATCTAGTCCAAGATCAAATCACACAAACAGATATCATAACCCGTTCCAAGATCATATAATGATTGTGCATGGTCATAAGAAACATTGTGAGGGTGATATATGGGAAAAAGACATGAGGATACTACCACATTAACAATCGAAAAATCCTTAGCAAGATAGTCTTGGGGAAAATTCTTACTAATCCGAGACTGACAATGGTTGTCAGTAAAAAAGGTAATCATTTCATGTTTAGAAGGCTCGCCAGAAAATAGCTTATATGGATAGGTGGTGTGATATTCTATGGGGATGTGAAAGTGGTTATTTATATATTCGACAAAAATCTTCACATTTACTCTCCATACTTTCGTAGATAAAACTCTATCACCAAAGACGTATTGACACTCCATAAGCGCAAAATAAAATTATGTCACCAGATTGGGATATCACGGTCCAGTTTGAGAAAAACTACAGTCCATTTTATTTCTCTCAAGATATGAGGTACTCGAGTTTCATAAAGGGAATCCAAATCAATAGTCCTCTCTCAATGCATACGGGCTTAGGGAAGATCTTCTCTCACTGGAATGATTAGAGAAAGACGAGGCATGTAAACGAGACATTGGAGCCACTGGGAATAAACTTAAATTCACATTAACCGAGATAACAAATCACACAAAATCCTACGACAATTGGTAATATCGGAAGATAAACCAAGGATCCAATACTAAAGATATTAGAAAAAGTCTAATAAAATGACAAGAGGTCAAAAACTCATAAAGTCTAATACATACAGAACAAAAGAGTCGACAAACCCCAAAAATGAGTTAAGAAAAGCTATATACATGAAAAAACTACTCTATAAAATTCAATATTATCCAAAGATAAGAAATTTTTTAAATCATAGACAATAAATCATCAAAATCTAAATAAAAAATCTAACACTAAGCCCTACATCTAGAAATGAAATAAATAAAAAATCTAGAAAATATAAACTTACCAAGACGATGATATACCACTCGAATGAGGATGAAACCTCCTAAAAATAGGTTCCAACATAATAATATGGGAGGAATGTATGGAGGTTATAAGGTGAAAGGGTTTTGAAAGACAAAAAATGGGTAAAAGTTGTAGAATCCTGATTTGGGAATCTTTATGAAAAATCAAAAGCTTTGCTTCAACGAACTTGACCATCGCTTGTAACATCCATTATTATGATGAAGCACCAGTGACGCCAAGTCGTGGAAAAATATAGTATATAAGGTAAATAGAAAAACATATATAAAAAATTTACTCAATGATTTATAAGTTATAAGCAGGTACATATATAGAACATACATTTTAATGTCAGTAAAAATACAATTATGATGATAAAATAGTCTTTCAAAAGATCATACAGTTGTTCTTAGTTATGTTAAATATTTTACACAAAGAATGATTTAGCACTCAAAGGTCAAATGTCAAATTAAATCCTTTTTAAAATATAGTGATTCAATGACATAACTTGTGAAGTGAATAGCATGAGCATTAACCCATAAAATTAAGAATGGATATTAATTTTAAAATTCACTTTTAAATTTTTGGCTTTATGAAATAAAGATAAAGCCTCATTTTTCTTTGAAAATGATAACATTTTCAACTACCACTTGTACAATGACCAAATATTATTGGTGTAATATGCATGAGTTATGACAAGTAAGCTTAATTTATCAAGGCATTTCAAGCAATGAAATTCTAAATATGGAGCATAAAAGTTATAAATAAAAACATTTTTATAATAACTAAGCATGTAGACTTGAATTAAGCATATATGTGATAAAATAATACCTACGAACATAGAAGAACAATAACGTACAGAGGAAAAATATCGATGTATGGATAAAACAAAGATCCCAACCTAACGAATGTAAAGATGGAAGGAAGAGCAAGATGCCTAATAAAAAGGATAAACCAAACATTGTAAATAACCTAAAAAGAATTCTAACTTTACTTAGTTAATGATGAAGAGTTCTCTCTAGCGCGATCTCTCAATGTTTCTAACTCCTCTCCATGGGATGTTTCCTAATCCAACTAGAATTGATCGTTAATGGAATGGATTTTGAAATTAATTAAATTATTATATAATTATTAATTAATATTTACTCGGGTGAACTAATTGGTAATTTATTAGGTTTAATAGGTTTGGTTTGTTAAGAAATTTAAAATGAGAATTTTAAATAATTTGTGGATAACTCATAAATTAAATTATATCAAAATGTAATTAATTTGATATTTCCGGTCGGTGTGTTTAAATAGGACTATAAGGGTTTATAAAGGCACGTAATGGTATTTTTAATGTTAAAAATTGAGTCCCAGAAAAATTGAATCCCGGGGGTAGGGACACCTTTGGGCCGAGTTTTAAGAGTATTAAGTTAGAGATTTAGGCTTATTTGGGGGATCCAAAGATGGCCCCATAATAGACATGCGGGTTTAGGATTTTAAATAGGTTAGTAACCCTCATTAAACATCATAATACATCATAATTAAAATCTATCATCAAGAGGCCAACTTTGGGAAATGGGAGAACATTCAAAAGGAATTAATCAAGATCTGACATTCATTTAAGGTACTAAATACTATCTTGCTTATCATATTATTGTAATATATTTAAGATTTCATCGATGCATATGAACTAACTATGTAGGAGCATATTATTAGTGCTTAAAATCTTATTTTGAATGTTATAATCTAATTTCTAAACACGTTAATGTATATTTGAATTGACTAATCAATTACATCCATGTTTAACTCAAAACACATGATTAATTTAAGGTTTAATGGCTTATATTTTGAGAAACCATTGATTTATATGTTTTGAATCATCATATGTTATAGATATGATCTGTTTTATTATTTGAATGATTGATTAATGTATAATCACATTTCTAATGGTAGGTAATGATGTTAATAATATAAGAATTTGGCCCAATTACATGAAGAAGATGAAACCAGGGTTTGGATATCATGATTTGTAATCGAACCCTTAATTATGTAAAAATAATGTTAAATATTATAGGAAAATTGTTATAAACCTTAATTTGGGGTTAAAATGTATGTAAGATTGGGTTTTAGCGGCTGCAGAAACCCTATGACGCATTTGGAAAATTTTGGTGGTGGCCATAAAAGATTTGTTAGGCAAGCTTGCTGGATCCATCAGATCGATCCGAACCATTTTTGAATAGATCCAACACATGTAGGTAAATTCAGAACTAATGGGCGCTGGTTTCATAATTTTCAGAGTTTTAACGAATATCTTATGAATATTTTCTCAATAGGGTTTTATGTTGTGTTCGTTTGGAATATATATATATATATATATATATATATATATATATATATATATCTGTGTGTGTGTGTGTGTGTGTGTGTGTGTGTGTGTGTGTGTGTGTAATTATGGTTTACAATAAATTAAAATGAAAGGATATAAGGTGGGGTTTATCTAGGTTCGAGTGTATTAAATCTATTATTATTATTATCGTAATTCGATTTTGGAGTTTTGGATGGGAATGGGTATTTTAGTCTATGTTATATCCCATGTGTGAATTACTATACTTATAAATATTTATAATACATGGTGGGACTTAGATAATCGACGGGACTGCACGATTTATGTGGGGTAGTTAAAGGGCGTTTGGTTTCGTTAGAGTATTGTAGCTTTGGTTTGTGTATATATATATGTTGGGGGATATTTATTGAACAATGGGCTTATTCACAGTATTGCATATATGAGTGTGTGCATATATATGTGGATAATTACTATGGTTATGAGGACACTGTAAGAATGTTAAATACCTATGTGTGGGATAATGGGTAGTTTAACATTGGGTATTATGTACGTTGGTGGTTATGGATAGTTGATGTATTGGTTTGTATACGCATTTAGGTATACATCGGTTTTGATTTTAGCTAAGAGGATAATTTGGAAATACATTTGTCGATTTAGCTTATAATCAATGGAGGTGTAATAACTAGAGAAAATGTTAAAATACATAGGGAAAAAGTTAATTATAATGAATAATGAATCGTTATTAACAATATGTTATGACAATATATCCTTCGTGATAGATTTATTTAGAATAGTGACACTCTTTTTATGAATTTCTGTGGGGCCTCAGATGGGATATCAATCGGCTGTTGGATAATTTCCTTTGGCCAACCTGTGTGTATCATAAACTTTAGGAGTTGGGTTAAAATTATTTGTCAGGTTGATGCTTGATTTCGATGGGCATATGATATATAAATATATTGAAAATGTATAAAAGTATTTATTAGCTGATTCCATGACAAATATTTTATATGTCATACCTTTAGGAGTTTTTATTTTTAGTCTGAGAACATATCTTTGTCCTTTTTCTGAGTCTAAATGCATGAGTTCCATACATGTCTCCATTTGCGTTTGAGCCAACTACCATTGCATCGAGCCATCAACTCATACACTCTGGTCGATTTTCAGAGCTTTTCGAATATGGTATATGACATTTGATACATTTTAGGATTTCCTCTCTATTCCATCGTACTTTTCCCATAATTATTGCACTTGTTATTATCCTTAAAAAAATATTTTTCGAGAACGGGTGCAAATAGTGCCTTTCAATTAAGGAATTTATATACGTTTTTGTATTTTATCCAAAAAATTATGTTTAGAGGAAATTAGCACCATACACATGGATTTAACCAGTAAATTCAAATTCATCTTTTTATGGTCGTGCGCATGAAAAACACTACAGAAAAGTAGTTTTTAGGATGGGAAAAATCGGTCCCAAAAGATGCTCTAATTTTCCCAAATACTTTTTGGGACGGCTAGAGAGTCTTATTAGCACCCCATTTTAAATACGTTTTGAGACAGCAATAGCAGTCCAAAAAGATTTTTTGTGAAAGGAACTAAGCTGTCGCAAAAAGGTCATCGTTTATGGGATCCATTTGAGGCGATAAGGAAGCCGTATTGAATAACAGTTTTTTGAGATGGTATCAATAGCGCCAAAAGGGCTTTTTGAGATGGGAACAAAGCCGCCTCAAAAGATCATCTTTTAAAGGATCCTTTTGAGACGACAAGAAAGCCGTATTTAATAATTGTGGCGCTAAAGTTAGAATTACATCCATTCCAGAATAAAATACATTTCAAAATATATTAAAAACATAATACATTTCGTGCTTTACATCACTTCCAATATATATTATATAAAACCATAAACAGAACTTGTTAAAAACAGTATATAAAATCTTTGGCATCCATTTCAAGATATATAACCTATAATTTCCCATTCAACTTAATTAGAGTTTATACAAGTAATATATCTCTCTACATAATTAAAAGTTCCAATTCATGATTTTTAAACATTTTAAAAGTTCCAACTATAATTAGAGTTCATACAAGTAATATATCTCTCCATAGAATTTCCCATTCAAATATCAAAGTTTCTCAATCAAAACTTTAAAGGTAATACTATTTTTTTCAAATATTTCACTCGTCTCAGTAGAAAAGATACAAAAAAATCCATCTACTCCTAACATAAATTGATGTTAGAAATGTACACCCGCGATCTTGAAGAATACGACCTCCAACAAAATGACTTTAATGATTTTCATTGTCCACAAAAGGTTTTCACATAAAATAAGATTTTTTTTATTATCAATTACCTTAAACAAAGAAGAATTTTTTTAATATTTCCTATAGATGACAATCTTTGAAAACATTATCAAATATGTATATCTTCATATTAATTACCTTTAAAAACACTTAATATTTTTTTAAAAATCGGGAGAGTCTCCTTTGTTTATTCATGAAAATGAACATGTTTAAATGTAAAAATTAACTCAAAAATAACTATAGTAATAACCACAACACTAAAAACAAGTAACTTGAAAAGGTATAATTTTCTATCCGAAAAATATTAAAATATATACAATATATCCTAAAGACAGAAAATCTCGATCCATGTATCTTATCTAACACTCCCTCACATACATATATAGAAATAAAATAAATATGTTATAAGGTAAAATACATATGTAATTAGTAAAATATCTATCTCTATACATAATAAGTAATGTTTTCAATCTCATAATGACAAAGATGTGTTAATACCTAGTCGGTATGGGTCGTTGGGATTTTGGAAGCATGATGAGGGATAATAGTCTAAAAAAAACTTTGCATTTCGCTTCTCATGTCTGTTTTTATTCGTAGTAGCACTTATTGGTGGCGAATCTCCAATTCTTCGAGCTTTGGTCGATGTCGAGCGTTTCAATCTTCAACGTCTTGTCAATATTGAGCCTTTCGATCTTCAATGTATTGTCGATGTCGAGCCTTTTTATCTTCAGAATCTTTCTTTATCAGATTAATATCTTCCAATAATGCATGATAGGAACTTGTCCATGTATATACTGGCCTAATACCTACTCCCTTTATAGCCATGCCCCCTGTAATACCATATCCCTAAAAATCTTATTCCTAGCTTCCAGATCATTTCGCTTCTCTTGGGGTAGTTCATTCAATCGTCTTTCAAGCATTGACTATCAATTAAACATATATTAGAAATTAGTGAACGTAATTTAAATCCACAAGAATATTAATTGTTTTTAACAATTTTTTTTAAATAACTTTGACCAACTGATGTCTTCAGTTAGTATATATACATCTCTCTCTATTTAATGATCCATATTCAATATTGAAAGGTTTATTATTTGTAGCTCGAGTGGCTTGACACATACTCATATCGTCAACAAGAACTCCTTATTCTACCCTCTAACAAAAGAAATATGTATTAATATATGCACATATAACATACATAATCAAGTGAATTACAAAATAATAAAATTAAGAGAGAGAGAGAGTAATCAAGGTAATTTTACATGAAACAAACATGAATTTGTAATTGGGTAGGCAAATATATAATTATAAGTAGAAAGGGATGCGAGTAATGAGGCCTAAAGGGTCAAAATCTTCATTATCCCACAATATCATGTTGGCCTAAGTGTTATCCATCTCTTTCTAGAGTTTGGCATCATGGGTGGCCCGTGAAGTTATCACCTTGAGATTAATATCTTATATTAACTCATTATTAAGCTCTTGTGTATGGGTATGATCTAACTAGATTATGATTGGTGTTATGGTTTTATGTGGTCCACTAATATTCTTTATGAGGGAGTGGCTTTGAGCATGTGATGTTGATGAATGTACAATGGGTATATCCATACTTCTTTTAAATATAGTAGAAAATTAATCATGATGGAGTTCATCAGCATTCTTTGAATTGAGCAAGCTACTACAAGTAGTTTGGAAATAATTACTCAAAGATATTATTAGGCAAGATCTTTTGCCATGTTTTAATATTATCACTATTGTATCATAAATATGGAATGTGATGTGGACCAATGGTATTATGACACCTGTCATCAAAAGATGCTCAATACATCATCTCCTTGGTTAGCTCAGTATTAATCCTAGTTGGCTCGGTAGTCGACCACAATAAATTGATTTTATTAGTTTGAATCACCAAACACACGTGTGGGACACACGTGGGAATATGTACAACTCCCATCACACATACGTGGGTTAGTCCCCCAGCTGATTGTAAACTACCCTTAGAATGAAAAAGGGTGAAATTTCCCAACTTATACAGGCACTCCACCCATCCTCCTACTCTTTTTCTCCTATAAATAGCACACACTCCAACCTGAGGGGAGGGGGGGGGGAGGGGGAGGGGATAGAATATCAATACACTCACAGAGAGAACTTTGAGAGCTTATAACCATTTTTGCTGATGATTGAATAACAAACTCCTACACAACACTTTTGGACGTTGGGACCATATTTGATGAATCACGTTAATAACCCATCTCAATATCAATTTCTCACCTCCCTCTTTAATCTGATATGTTGATCTCTTTATCTGTTATAGGTTATTATTGGTATTTATCAAGATAAGGCTCATAAATCCACATACCAATTTTAGACGACAACAAAGTGATCTCATTTGTGGGAGTACGATAAACCATTTGTCCTTTCTTATTATTTTCTATCCCTAAACCCTTGATTCGTGCCTATTCAAATACTTATTTTTCCTAAATCACTTAAGATGGGAGACAATTCAAAAAGTAGTCGCGTAAATGAAACCATTCCTCCTTCAACCCCTGTTGGAATGGGGGACATACAATGAGTTCTAATGAACTTGGCCAGAGGCCAAGAGGAAATGCAAGAAAGTGTTAAGAAGTTGATACAAACACTTCAAGATTGACAGGGAAGACCCGTAGGAGAATTTGTCAACCCAACAAGAGACGAATGTTCAATATTCTCTTCTTCTAAAAAGGAGGCACTCTCATTCTAGTCGGCAGGCCTGAACTTCTTAAGACCCTTCAGCTCAACCCGTAAAGCATTATTTTCCTGCACAACACCTATGGGCTTAGGCACTGTATTGGTCAAACCACAATAATCACCTTCCTTTATCTTAATTTATCACCTCTATCTTTAATCCATTCTATTGATCTCTTTATACATTATAGGGTATCATTGGTATCAGCAACCACCTAATGAAAAATATGATGTAGATTTAAGTATGATTTGTTGGCTAGAGAAGATGCATGATGTCTAAGTAACTCCTAAATCTCATCTTCATTGATCTTACTGTGAATGGTGATGAAAAACCAACTATGTCTTTCCTAAAAGTCGCTATGGATAGAGAACATGGATATCAGTCTAGCATTAAACTGCAAAGATGATGGTCGAATGTAAACATTAAACTGGAGAAATAGTATACGGAATTAAAGTTTCATTTCATTATTAAAAGGAGTTACATCGCGATGAACCCCATACATAGATATGGTATGAAAAACAAATAAAATAAAACTAAAAATTCCTATCCCAACTACAAGAATTTATTTCCCCACCTTCTCCTTTTCAGTGGTAGCATAACCTTCCCCCTCCTTAGCGACAACCACTTTCTCCTTATCAATAGCAACAACATCATCCTCCTCATCATCATCAATTTATTTATCACCATGAGCAGTAGTACCCGAAGGTGTAATTGGAAGAGGTCAGACTCCTTGATAGTGCTAACCTCGATAAGGGATGCATCCCAACCATCTTTGAAAAAGACTTTCTTCAAGTAGTCAATCTTCATAGAAGCATTGGCAAATGCCTTATCCCTGCCCTTAGTAAAAGCATCTTCCTTAGTCTTGGCAGTAGAGTCCAAAGCTTCTTTGAACTTGATTTTTGCTTGCTCGGTTGCAACTTGAGCATCTTAATCTTCCTTCATTAACTTCTCGGTAGAGGCAATAGCCTTATTCACTAAAGCCTTTTCCCCCTTTAGGTCATAAAACCTCTTCTCCAACTTTTTTGTCCTTTATTTGGGCCCCATTAGCCCGACGAGCAGCCTCTAAAGACTTCTGCATCTCATCAAAGTCGACCTTAGCATATGAAGATAAATCCTTCATCTTGTCGTTCCTCACCAAAAGATGCTCGTCATCTATCAGGAACTGCAAAATGAATATAAAGAATGAGACATTAGCAAAAGAATGGAATACATATGAAGATTGAACATTAAAAAATCATATTATAAGGACCAAGTTATGATTGGATCACTCCAACAACCTGGTGTGAGGTAAAGAAGATACATTCACTCGGTTGGCCAGAAGGACCCTAACACTAATTAAGACACGAGCAAAGCCAGAGCAGGCGACTATAGATTAGGTGGTACCCTTAACTTCGTTAGAAGTTTTCCTCCCCATGATCTCAGCTGGTGGAGGGGCATCCCTACTTATCTTCTTGGATAGGGGATCATGATCCCCAAGAGAGATATCTAAAATATAGAGGTTGCTAGAAACTCCAGCATCAGATTCCTTACTCACCGAACGAGATAGAGGAGGCAATCTAGTACCATTATGGGTGGCGATCAGATTTGTAATGTTTCACTTCAACATCACATTTAAAAGGATGTTGGTTGGTACTAATGTAACATTAAGAGGATCAAAGGAGGAGGAAGTGATTTATGCAGAAAAATTATCCCCTACTTTGTGAGAGAATTCATAACCAAATTCTAAGGATTCAAAAAGTAAATTTCACCGGGTTGTTTAAAAGGATGTGCGCATGTAGTATTTCCTCAGTAGGTCTATCCACAAAGGAGGTTCTAGTACTTTTATATTTGAGCATAAAGGAGGCCGACCTGTCATGTTCCTTAGTGTCAAGACTTTGTTGGATTGACCACACAGTTTCCAAATAAGTAAAATTGACTTCGGAGTCACGAGGGAGCTTCTTCTTACTCTTTGATGTAAAATATAAAGAAGGAATACGAAATCGGTCATTGAAAGAAATCATAAATCAGACAAAAACATTTTAAGTGTGTGTCCTAACCTATCCTTTGGACTTCCTTTGGGCATCTAGGCCTATCATATGTTGTACCCTCAAGAAGAGGGGCAAACTTCCAATTCTTCACAATCAAACCATGATCCCAATAATTCTTACTCGAATCAGGTAAATTCATAGAAAAATCTCTATTTAATTATCTTGTATTCATCTAATAAATATTTTCATTCGTAGTGCCTCAATGGTAACAATACATTAACTCCATAATACCATTATAGGTCCCATACAGTTCGTTAATGCGATGGACCCTATTAATGGTCCTCCAAGTATTTGGGGAAACTTGGGCAGGTCCATGTCAAAATATTAGTTGATATAGAAAAATATATGGTTGGGGGTGGGGGTGGGGGTGGTGAAGTAACCCCATAATCATCAATAAATATATAAGGTAACCAATGACCTTCAGGTAGGGCATAAAAATCAAAGGACCTTTTTACTATTTCAGTAGCTACCCACTGGGGAATCCCATAAGTACCCCTAAAAGCTTCTAACAAACTCTCAGTAATGGCATAAACCATATTTTAAGAAGAACAAGAAAGTATTACAAATTAAATTTAAGAGGGATAAAAAGATACTTATAGTTAAATATGGAAAGCTCTCACAAATGGTTGAAGTACTTGGAGACGAAGGAAGGTATTTGAATGAAAAGTGAAATGAGAAAAAGGTGGGAATTGACGTTTTATAAGCTTGAACTGTACCTTCACGGTTCCAAAGACTAATGATGGTTAAATGTACTTGGAATTTCCGTTCTGATGGTGAATGCCTGCCAAAGATGGTTTATTACCAGCGTATCCCTCGCATGCTCCCTCTCCCAAAATTTACCCGTAATTACAAAATTTCCACTAAACTAGGAGAACTAAGAATCCTGGTATACCAACTCCTAGAGGTCGTCAACTGACCTAGAATATTTATCGACCTATTCACTAGTGACATACGCAACCTGTCTTCTCATAACCATTTAAAACTTCATCCTTTCATTCCATGCCCCAAGCCACTTTAGAGATCTAATAATCTAGAAAAGCTGCTACCTGTTACTGTTATGAATGAAGTTTTGGGAGCTTTTATTGTATCATAAATATGATATGTGACATGGAATAATGGTATTGTGACACCTATCATCAGAAGATGCTTAACACATCATCTCCTTGGTCGGTTCAGCATTACTTCTAGTCGGCTAGGTAGCCGACCACAATAAATTGATGTTATTAGTTTGATTCACAAAAAGCACGTCAGGGTCACATGTGGGAATATCTATAGCTCCCATTACACACACGTGGGTTAGGTATTACTCACGATTATTACATCTAAAACCCCATTTATTTGCACATGCTAGCATTCCCGTACATGTTATTCTCGGATCTTATGCTCATTTATTGGTTAACCACTATTTTCATCATACATATATTGTGCGTGATTTATTTGAGCTTTTATAAGTGTCGGGAATGCATGACTTGAAGTTTTCTTGAATCTCAAGAAAGTTTCGTTAATAGTCGTAATGTCGGGGGAATTTTAGTAAATTCAGAATTTGGGTTTTGATCCCAAACTCTTCACAAAAGTTAAAGAACTTTGAGTCATCTTCAAGTGGCCTCCAACGGTGTGTGAATCCAAGCTATAACGAAGAAGTTAGGGAATATTCTTGGGAGCGAGTGCTTAAATCATACCATACCATCTCATCTCTCTTTGTGGAAGAAAGTCTAAATTGATTCGGGCCTCTGGACAAATCTATTCTATTCTATCTAGTTCATACTTTTTCATATGTGAATCGATTTGGGTCTCAACCGAATCGATCTGCCCCAGTTTGTTTGTAATTACAAGTTTTCCATTTCAAGATTTTTGGGGTATATCCCTTTATTTTCTCCACTTATAAAGGAATGGATATTTTATTAGAAATTTCTAAGTTTGGAACCCTCTCTTCTCTTTACTAGATCAAGTGGATTTATGGTTTCTTATCACTTGTAAAGAATTGATTACATCAAGTTAGTTGGTTTTAATGAAATCTTTGTTCACTTACATCTTCCTTCCTTGATTTATTAGCTTTAACTTGTATTTATTAATCGTTTTTTAGTTGGTTGGTATATAAAAAGATGGGTTCTTCATATATGGTGTTCTCTTATATATTTTACTTAAGCTTCTATCATGAGTGGCTAGTCCTATAGGTTAGGGATCATAATCCCACCATGGATGCTTGGGCTTCATATATAGGGTTTGGATTATAATTATTCTAATGGAAATTCATGTGTTGGTATTGGAGTATCCTAGTTTCTTAACTTCTCTTATCTTGCGAGGGAAGTATTTGAATCTTTACTACAACCCCAACCCATCTAGCACCTTAAATAATTAACCCCTAATCCTCCATTGATTAGTTTGGTCTCTACATAGTTGATGTTTAGACTTAATTAGTTATGATCGATTAGAGTTAATTTGAACCATGTCCCGTTATCTTCTTAGCAAATCTAAGGTGGGAGAATGATCCTTAATCCCTTTTATCTCTAGAACTCAAGCTTTTCCTACTTTGTTTCATTGTTTCATTATTGTCAACTATTTAACTATTAACTAAACGCATGTCAGGATAGCGGTTAATTAATATCACCACTTCAAACAAAAAATCATCTTTTACACTTTCCTTTTATGATATATATCCCATCTTCCTTCTATTAGGAGAGTCCAGTCCCTGCGGAATACGATCCCAGATTTGCTCGGTTACTACTTGTTACAAATGATTTGCTCTTTAATCACACACTATTTTTAAAGCATCAAGTTTTTGGAGCATTTGTCGGGGATTGGAAAAAAAGTTAGGTTATACAATGTTCTCTATACACTTTTTTGTTCCATGTGGCCACCGTGACAACACGGTTTCAGAAACTAATCCAAAACTCTCATAAATGCAAGATGCGAGCGATAGCACTTCAAATCCCTCAGTAGAATCCTCATCCTCTAACGAATGTTTGGATTATTGGATACCATCTGCTACCCCGTTTACCTCCTCACATTCCAAAGTCCACTCCAATTCCACCACAATGGGAGATAATCAAAGCGATCGTGGTAGTCAAGGAGAGGCTGACCTCCATATTGGCCAATGAGAGATTACTTACAACTGGAGAGGACTATCTCTCCCCCATCCATCATTTTTCCATACAATGCCGTGCAATTCCATTTTCAAATTGGGATGATACAATTACTACCCACTTACCATAGCATGAAAATTGAGGAATCGTACTTACATGTGCGGGAGTTTGAGGAAGTGTGTGATACCTTTAGCGATCAAAATTGTCCACTTGATTTCACCCGACTCAAAGTCTTTCCATTCACTCCCATGGATAGAGCTAAATCTTGGCTTTGGTCCTTGGATCCAAATTCTATAAGGAGTTGGCATGACATGTAAGACCAATTCTTAAAGAAGTTCTTCCCTACCCACCGGACTAACTCCCTCAAGGTCCAAATTCAAACTTTTTCCCAAGGCGAGAGTGAGACTTGTGAGAGATGTTGAGAGAGATTTAATGAGTTGTTGAATAAGTACCCCCACCATGATTTCAAAAAATGTAGACTCATCTCCTTTTTAGACATTGGGCTTACACTCAATGCTAAATAAATGGTGGAGACTATGTGCTCCAGGGAATTCCTCGGCTAAGATCCGGATGATGCGGAGGCACACTTCAAATATTGTGTGAATGCAGGGTGTGATATCAATTTGTGACTTCACAATTTTTTAATTTCTTAAACTTATTTAATTAGATGTCAATCTCCAAACCAATTCCAAATTTTAATTAAACCCTAAACATGCAACTATTTGATTAAAATTCAAGCATGTAACAAAATCAGATTTCAAGAAAAATCCCCGCAGGGCAAAACCTTTATTTCACTAATAATTTGCAAATCGCAATGTACAAACTTACAAGTGAAATACTGTAATGAATTCCCACGAGAACTCACAAAGACCGCAACCTTGAAATCAATAGTGGCTTCCCTCGAGAACCCACAATGACCGCAGTCGCCAATGACGCCTTCGAGAATAACAAGAACCTCAGTCTTCCTCTTTATCAGTGAATACTCTCGAGTACCCCCAAGATCAGCAGTGAAGAATGCTCTCCACAAGAATAAATTCAAGTATCCCCAAGATCAGTTCCAAAGATGATTCACAAAAGTAATTGGGATTGATTTTTATGAATCAAAAACAATTTTTGCCCCCAAAAGTGAAGACTATTTTGCAGTTGTTCTGTAGTTTGCGTAAAATAAATTTCTTGAAGAAAAATCTTCACAAAACAGATTTTTATAGGCTAACACGAATTTTGAGGCAAAGAAAAGTCATTAGAACGAGATTTTATGGCCGTTCAAACGAGATTGCCATCTCGTTATAATCCCTTTGAACGAAGTATCAAACGACCTCAAAAACAAAAAACAATATAGGGTCATTTGATCCATATGAGAAACATGGATTCGGCCAACCTATCAAATGACATATCAATGTCGTATGATCCATATGAGAGGCAGGACTTCAAACGGACTGTCAAACAACTTGTCAATGACATTTGAATGACATTGCAAAGTCATTTGAACGACTATAAATCTTAAAAAATATTTTTTAAGATTTAAAACCTATGCAAAACTGTTTCAAAACATTTAATAAAAATTCCTTGTTACCAAAATTATGTCTCGTCGTAGAACTTTGTTGAAGTAGCTTTATATTCGGATCCGTATTCTTGAATGTGCGAACTTGAATTGCCTTGATGATTCAAATGGGATACACCATACACGATGTAATCTATGAACTAGGGACAAGATGGAAAATATGACCTTAATAGATCTCCACCTATGGCTATTCCGGTACAAAATAAAAACATTTGAATTATTAAAAATTATCCTATACAAATCTAATACCCTTCCCAAGAACCGAAAAGTGGAAAGATACTAAATATGTAAGTCTTTAAGATCTTCAACTTTTAACTCTTTAAATATCTTGTGCCTTATATTATTTTGGGGTGCTTTTCAAATGCTCATCAAAGTCCAACACACAATAAACAAAGAAAATACCTTTGTGACGTATTGAGTTTGAAATGAGATAAAACATAAGTCAATTATCAAATCAAATCTCCCCCATAAATCAAACTCTCACTCGCCCCATAATTCATAATTCGTTCTCCCCATTTTTTATTTGTCTAAAATAGACAAGGAAAAGGAAAAATAATAATAAATCGGAGTATGTCATAACAAGCAGAGCAAATCATCAAAAACATATATCAAACAAGCTCAAGCAAGGATAAACTCAAAAGGTTCCAGAAACTATTTTTGATTTTTCAAAATTTTTAAGCAAAAATAATTTTCACAAAACAACACACACCATGAACTAACACTAAGATAACCAAATCGTGGATACGAAATGAATGGGTGTGAACAAATTCGATATGAAAATCAACTCAAACAATCATAACATATGTACATGATGAATTTGGATACTCCTAACGAATGAACTCAAAATTATACGTAAGTGTAAAAAATGTTGAATTCACATGATATCGACTCAATCTATTTGGCCCCTTTTTGGCATATTTTCTTTTTATTGCCTTAATTTTTTTTCTTGGGCTCTTTTTAAATGGTGGCTTCACGACGAGTCAACCTGTCTCTTGCAGCCCTTTTTCGTTTACACTCATGTTTTTTAATAGTAAATAAACTCTCACGGGTAACAGTTCGTACACGCACTACTTTTATTATCTCGTTTTATTGCATTTAGTTTGTTTTAAAGACAAGATTGGGATGAAAAAACTTTGACCAACATGTGATAGACAAGTACAATAATCAAATAAATTCGTGCATGTGTGCATTAAATGAGACTATGAGTCAAACATGTAGAAAGTAATCGCTAATCACATCTCAATGAATCCAAAACATTATAAAGTACAAAATAAAATAATGATGCGTCTCAAAGCACTATCAAAAAGTAACATGGATAATGGAATGATATTGTGACTTGGTCATTCTAAATGTTTGTCCATATATAGTGTAAAAAGAAATACAAAAATCTTTTTTTATGTTTTTAAAAATTTTTAACAAAATAAAATCTTTTTGGCCTTATAATTTTTTTCTTATAAAAATAGAAAATCTTTTTGTATTTTTCCAAAAAATTTCAAAAAAAAATCCTTTTGGGTTTTTTAAAAAATCAATCAAAATTGGAAAAAATAAACACAATGGTGTTACACACTAATAATAGGCATAATAAATGATCATGAAAAAACGTCACATGCTAGCAAACAAGTCTAAACCTCAATCGTTAGATCGAGAGGAGTTTTCCAAAGGTGGCGATAGCCTATGAAAAACATCCATCAAATCATGTGAAGTTTTACTAAATACTCAACTTGCTCTCGAAAATACTCAAAATCTCTGATTTGGTGTGCAAGAGTATGTGGCGTAACATGTGTGGGAGTGCGTGTGGGAACACATGTAGTAGCATAACGAGGTAAATACCTATGAGACACACTAACCAATTTAAAGAAAAATTCCCTAAACTGTCCTCTTTTCTTGCAATGGGAACAAACATATACGGGCCTAGGAATACCTCTCTTAAAGAGTCTAGGATGCACTCTCGTATGGGGAAATGGACGTCGAGTTAGGTTGAGAGGGATAAGAATATATAACAAACTCGAGAGCTGGGTCGGGTGCAACATGGGTAGTGGACGCACCATCCTAACCTATTCCTAATTTCTCAATATTACCCAAAGTGGGACCTAGGAGTATCTTTCCAACCTTCTTAGATGTGTCCTCTATAAAGACTTTGAACTCTCAGGAACGTTCGAGATCTCTCTTGAGTTGGGATTCACAGGCTTCAAGTTTCTCACGAGTATCCAATGAAGATTGAAGATCTCCCATAAGACTAGCCACAATGTTGGTCTATTCACTCTTTTCCCGACCTAAGATGATCAACTACTCAAGTAAAGAAACCTTCACCTTCTCGAGTTGACTCGCCGATGCTCACACACCCTCAAAACTTCTTTCTCTCTCTCCAAATCTAACACCTTAATACCTCACTCCTAATTCATTATTTTCATCTTCACTATCTTGGTGTACAAATCCCTAAAATCTTTTTGGACATCTCCTTCACCGTTATTTCCAATCTCATCCTCACTCTCACTATCTCTCGAATGGATTGAAACATCATCGAGGCTCTCCCATTTACAAGTGTCCTCATCATTGTGGGATAAGCTAGATGTGATCACATGACTATCCATGAAAGCCATGCACTTTTCATATGGTGATTCATTCCGAAAATCATCCAACTTGATGTCACTATCGCTAAAAGTTGTCGTTTAAGCAATTTTCACGCCCTTTCTCTTTAGCGTAGTGGGACACTAAAAATCTTTGTGACCTTTACCCTCACACTCAAAACATCTCACCTCTTCCTCTTTCTTACTGCTATCCTTGTCCTCATCTTTCTTTTATTTTTCTCAAAAATCTTTTTTATTTGAAGAATTTTCTTTGCAAAATTTGAGAAATTTTTAAAAAAATTTAGCAAACAAGGCTAAGTCATCAAAATTATACTCTCCCTTAGAATAAGACTCACAAACTCTCTATTTTTTTATTTTTCTTAACTTGACTCTTTAAAGTTATCCCCCTATGCTTAGGCTTAATGGTTTTGGAAAACATGTCTATTTCCTAATTTTGAATGTCCCATGCCTCTTTTGATGTGGTGCATGTCATAATACGTCGGAACTCGTCGGGGGTGATGACTCCAGAAATAGAACTAAGTCCTCGAGAGTTATAGGTACTCCACTTAAATTTATCATTAGTCCAATCAGACACATGTTTGGGAGTAATGACATTATTAATGGTGATAGTGGGAGGAGTCCATCCTCTTTCACATATAAGCCAAACTCTTTCATCAATATCCTTTAAAGTGGATCTTTTCGGGCTTTTCGATATGCATAGTTAGATCCATAAAACAAATTCATCCTATTATTTAAGTTCTCTATCGTTAAAATTTGGATTTTTCAAAATGATTGATATCACAAAAAAACTTTGCGAAAAAAGGATCACTCAATAACTTGGTGCAACGGGCTCTGATACCAATTTGTAAATGTGGGGTGTGATATCAATTTGTGAGTTCACAATTTTCTAATTTATTAAACTTATTTAATTATAAGTCAATATCCAAACCAATTCCAAATTTTGATTAAACACTAAACATGCAACTATGTGATTCAAATTCAAGCATGCAACGAAATCAAATTCATGGAAAAATCCCTGCAGAGCAAAACTTTTATTTCACTAATAATTTACAAATCGCAATGTACAAACTTACAAGTGAAATACTACAATGAATTTTCATGAGAAATCACAAATATCGCAGCCTTCAAATCAGCAATGGCTTCCCTCGAGAACCCATAATGACCGCAGTTAACAACAATGACACTGTCGAGAATCACAAGAACCTCAGTCCTCCTCCTCAGTAGTGAATACCCTCGAGTATTCCCAAAATCAATGGTGAAGAATCATATCCATAAGTATAACTTTGATGTAAAAGTGTTTGGGTTTCAAAGTTGATTCACAAAAGTAATTGGGATTGATTTGTGTGAATCAAAAATAATTTTTACCTTAAAAAGTAAAGACTATTTTGTAGTTGTTCTGCAATTTATGTAAAATAAAAGTCATATAGAAAAATCTTCATGAAATAGGTTGTTATAGACAAACACGAATTTGAAGGCAGTGAAAAGTCATTAGAACGATATCTTAGTATCATTTAAACGAGATTGACATCTCGTTAGAAGCACCCTTCAAATTACATATCAAACGACCTCAAAAAAACAAAATAGTACAAGGTCATTTGATCTATATGAGGAGCAGGGATTCAAATGACATGTCAATGTCGTTTGATCCATATGACAAGAACGACTTCAAACAACCTATCAGACAATATGTCAATGTCATTTGAACAAGATGCCAAAGTTGTTTGAACGATTATAAAAGAGAAAAAAATATTTTTTAAGATTTAAAACCTATTAAAAACTGTTTAAAAACATTTAATAAAAATGCCTCGTTTTGATGAAAACAGTTTAAAAAAATATCCCAATACTTAGTAAAAAATCTAAGTAACACAAAACTAAATCTATACTAAAATTATGTCTCGTCGTAGAACTTTGTTGAAGTAGCTTGATATTCGCATCCGTTTTCTTGAACGTGTGAACTTGAATTGCCTTAACAATTGGAACGGGATACACCATACACGATGTAAACTAGGAACTAGGGACAAGATGGAAAATATGTCCTTACATATTCTGTCGAAACCACTCAAGCATGGGACACTTTGGACCCATCCAAAGCCAATTCGTGATCTTCTAATCTGCCTGCCTCTAGCCATGGTATATATCACCTCGCCTATGGGGATGATATCTCAATGGGAGTCTCCCAACTAGCAGAGAGAGTTCAGGCAATGGATGTAAAAATTCATGATTCCATCATCACAACTCCTTCTCCCATTGAGGAGGCTCGTGCCATTTGTGACATCGAAGATCACTCGACTAAGGATTGTCCTATAATCCTAGCTTACAAAGTGATGATTCACGATCAAGACAATGCAATGGACACATACAAGAAGCAAATCATGAATCCTCTTATAGAAGGATAGAATCCTTCTTAGAGAAACCACCCCATCTTCTCTTATGGTCAACCCTAACAAGCTCTAAATCCCCCTCATACGAATTATCAAGGTCTTTCCCCACCTCTAAATTACCAACAACTGTACTTACAACCTCCTCCTCCCCCAGTGCACATGTAAGGTCCCCTACCAGGACCTCCTCCTCCGGTTATACCTCCCTATGCGGACCCAAATAAGAAAATCCTTGAAGATACTTTTCAAGATTTTATGAGTGCTCAACAAGTGGTGAACAATCAAAATGTGAAAAACTTTGCGGAACTCAAATCTCTAATCTCTAAGTTGAGCACGTTGTTGAGCATTTAAGAAAAGTGTAAGTTTCCTTCACAACCTCAAAGGCCCCTTGGGCAAAATAGTGCGAATACCGACGGCTCAAATCCCCCTCCCGATCAAGCAAAGGCTATTGCCATTCTAAGGAGAGGGAAAGTCGTCAATAAGCTTATCCTTCCCCCACTCCCAATCACTAAGGAAGCCTTTCCCAACCATATAAAGGTCGAATAAATTTACCCAAATGAGAGTGAAAAGGAGCCTAGAGTATAGCCGGAGGTAGTTGTGAAATGCCCCATACCCGCGCCTTATCTTTAAAGGCTTGTAGCTCTAAAAATCAACGTTAATAATGCCGATGTCTTAAAGATGTCCAAGAAGGTTAAAATCAACATCCCTCTCCTAGATGCGATAAAGGAAGTTCCCTCCTCTCCTAAGTTCCTTAAGGACTTGATTATGGTGAAGTGTAATCTCTTTATGAGGAATAAGGCATTTTTTGCTCAAAATGCGAGCTCTATCATCCAATCCGATCTACTCCATAAATATAATGACATTTAATGTACCACCATCTCTTGTGTGAATGGAAACATTAAAATTGAGCAAGCATTGCTCAATTTAGGTGCGAGTGTCAAGTTGCTACCATACTCTGTGTACGGACAACTAGGCCTAGGTGACCTCAAACCCACCAAAATCAGTCTCAAAATAACGGATTGCTCCGTTAAGGTTTCAAGCGGGGTAGTAGAAGACGTCATCATTTAAGTTGATAAATTTTACTTCCCGGTGGATTTTGTGGTGTTGGATACTCATCCCTTTGCTCCCAATAGCAACCATAACCCCATTATCCTCGATCGGCCTTTTCTAGTAACCTCCAATGCCTTAATCAATGCTAGAAATGGGAAATGAATCTCATCCTTGGGAACATGACATTGGAGCTTAACATATTTAATATTTCTAAGAAAATGGGTGACGATGAGGAGATCCATGATGTATACCTCATAAAGGAGATTGTCCAAGAGCACTTCGATGTCAATTATTATGCAGAATCTCTCGAGCCATGTTTAATAAACTCGCCTGACTTAGAGAATGATTATTCCACTTATGATCATGAAGTTAGTCTTGTTAGTTCGATGTTGTATGAGGAAGAGAGAGTAGAAGAGGTTAGTTGACTTTCAAATTTTTAGGACTTACCCCGCATGATTCTTATGAGGTACCCTCGGATGTGAGATTCCTAAAACTTGATCTTAAGTAATTATCATCCGACCTTAAGTACGTGTATTTGGGTGAGAATGAGATATATTCCGTCGTTGTCTCATCTCACCTCGATGAGGGCTAATTGATGAACTTGTTAAAAAGGCACAAAATTTCCTTCAGGTGGACAATAGCGGACCTAAAGGGAGTAAGCCCATTGATATGCAGTCACAAGATAATCCTAGAGGAGGGAGCCAAACCCTCATGGGAAATTCAACGTAAATTGAACCCCATAATGAAGGAGGTGGTTAGAGCCAAAGTCATTTAGCTATTAGACACAAATATTATATATTCGATATCGAACAGTAAGTGGGTGAGTCCAATTCAAATGGTTCTCAAGAAATCAGGAATCCGCATTGTCGAAAATACGAAGGGTTAATTGATCTCAAAATGCACCACCAATGGATGGCGCATGTGCATTGACTAATGAAAGCTCAATGTCGTGAGCAAAACGGATCACTTTCCGCTTCCATTTATTGACCAAATACTTGAGCGCGTATCGGTACACCCATATTATTACTTTCTCGATGGTTATTCTGGATATACCCAAATCGAGATCGATATACAAGACCAAGACAAGACCACCTTCACATGACCTTTTGGCACATTTACCTATAAAAGGATGTCGCATCAGCTACATCCTGAAGGTGCATATTGAGCATGTTTAGCGATATGGTAGAACGAGGGGTGGAGCTATTCATGGACGACTTTAGCGTATTTGGTAGATCCTTTAACCATTGTCTCTCCATTATTGAGAGGATCTTGTCTAGATGCATTGAGAAAAAAGGGAAAAAAGCAATTTTATTGTCACTAGAGGGATTGTTCTTGGCATATTGTCTCCTGCAAAGGCATCTAGGTGGATAAAGCAAAAATTGATGTGATTATCGATTTTCCCAGCCCACAATCACTCAAAGACGTGAGTTCTTTCCTTGGACATGCGGGATTTTATCGAAGATTTATCAAAATAGCTTTTGAGAAGTTGAAAAGCATGTTTACCACTGCCCCTATTACTCAAGCCCTGGACTGGACCTTTCCCTTTGAGCTCATGTGCGACCCGAGTGATTTTACGGTTGGGGTGGTGTTAGGATAAAGAAGTAATAAAAAGCTCCACATTATCTGTTACGTTAGTCAACTCTAAATGGTGCGCAATAGGGATGGCAATGGGGCGGGTTTGGGGCTGGTTTTCAAAAATCCTAATCCGCCCCATTTAATAAACGGGGCGGGGCGGGGCGGGGTGGGGCGGTTTTTAATTAAATTAACTCCTAACCTACCCCATTTAATATACAGGGAGGGATGGGGCTCCTACGGGTTAGGTTAATTTTAAAAATAGTAAAATTATAAATAGTCTTAGAGGTCTACAATGGTTCGTATTCCAATATTTGAGATAGTCCCCCAATTGTCATTCCATGTTTTTATATAAATCTTTTACAAAATTAACATACATATAAATGGGGTTTTTAGTGTGTGTGTGTGTGTGTGTGTGCGTGTGTTGTGTGTATATATATATGGTTTAATTTTCATTAACATGCATATAAAGGGTATTTATGTATGCATGAGTTAAACGAGGTGGGGCGGGCAGTTTTATTTAAATGAACTCTTAACCCTCCCCATTTAATAAATGATTTTTTTTAAACCCATACCCGCTCCTAATTCATTAATCTGTTTTAAAACCCTCCCCATTAGTGTTGGGGCGGAGCAAAGCTCCTACGGTTCAGGTTAAATTGTCATCCCTAGTGTGCAATTGAATCACTCTACCACCGAAAAGGAATTACTAGCGGTTATTTTTGCTCTGGACAAGTTCTGAGCTTATTTGGTGGGATCTCCATTATGTGCTTCATGGACCACGTGGCGTTAAAATACCTTCTTTCAAAGAAGGATGACAAGTCGCATTTGATTAGGTTGGTCCTCCAATTTTAAGAATTCTATCTTACGATCAAAGACAAAAAGGGAGTAGAGAACGTAATTCCTGATCACTTGTTTCGATTGATGTTCGAGGCACCTAAGGATCAACTTCCCATCGATGAATTTTTTCTGGATGAATAATTGTTCTCCACTTCCCCTCTTTTGTGTTTCTTCGATATTATGAACTACATCATGACGGGATCTATCCGTTCTCATTGGACCCCTCGGGAAAAAAATGAAGTTCTTAATTTGGGTACGCATGTTCTTCTTCGATGACCTGTACTTGTTTAAATAATGCACAAACCAAATTATTCAAAAATGCATTCCACATGTAGAGATATTAAGCGACATCCGTTTTTCCCACTCGGAAGCATGTGGGGGACATTTTTCCTCAAAGACAACCGCCACAAAAATCCTGTAATGCGGATTATATTGTCCCACGCTTTTCAAGGATGCTCGTGAATGTTGCATTAGGCCAAAAGTTTGGTGCTATTACTCATCGAAACATAATGCCTATATCCCCCATAATTGAGATAAAAGTCTTTGATTGTTGGGGCATTGATTTCATGGACCCATTTCCCCTCTTTTAGTAACCTTTATATCCTTGTGTCCAAGTGGGTGGAGGCAATACCTTCACGAACCAATGATCACAAGGTGGTTTTTAAGTTCTTTAAGGAACATATACTTTCTCGATTCGAAACTACAAAAGTGATAATACATGACAATGGAACCCATTTTTGCAATGGTCCATTTGCAAATCTCAAGCAAAAGTATGGGGTCGTTCATAAAGTTGGAACAACCTCCCACCCTCAGACTAATGGCCAAGCCGAGTTGTCCAACCTTGAGATCAAACATATCTTAGAGAAGACAGTCGATCCCTACCGTAAGGATTGGTCTCTAAGGCTAATCGATGCTTTGTGGGCCTATTGCACGCCCTTTAAAATTCACCTTGGTATGTCCCCCTTTGGCTTGTGTATGGAAAACCATTCCATCTCCCAATGGATCTCTAGCACAAGGCCTATTGGGCAATTAAAAAGTTTAACTTCGAGCTAGATAAAGTTGGGAAGAAACGTATGCTCTAGCTCAATGAGTTAGAAGAAATCCAGAATGATTCACATGAGAGTGTGAGAATTTACAAAGAGAGGGTGAAAGAGAAAAATGATAAGAACATTTCACGAAAATCATTTCACCCTCTACAAAAGGTACTCCTATACAACTCCTGGTTTCATCTATTTTCGGTGAAATTGAGGTCGAGTACATTGTGAAGATAGTCTTTCCTCATGGTGTGATTGAAGTTGAAAATTCGAAAGATGTTAATGTGTTTAAGGTGAACTGTCACCGCCTTAACCTATTCTGGAGTTATTTGACCCTTTAATGGAATCAATTCCATTATTCGACCCCATTTACGAAGCCAAATAGATTCCCCTGTGCCTAGATTTTTGTGATGAGAACCCCTCGACATGTGAGGGGTTGCACTTTTTTGTTCCGAACCATTCTACATATTTTATACATCCTTAGGGTCCTAGAAAATCCAATCCAAATTAGCCCATTTGTTGTTTACATGAGTTAACATGGCAACTTAAGGCAGAATTGCAAAGTAGAAGGTGCGAATCGATTTGGGGTCCAATAGAATCGATTCGTTTGGGTCCAGTGCAGGTTCTTAAGTTAGCGAATCGATTAGGTACTCCGAATCGATTCGATTTGGGTGAGGGGAATTTCGGAGTTTAACGAATCGATTCGATCCCAATCCCAATCGATTCGTTGAAGTCCAACGTTGAATTTGAGTTATGTAAATTGATTCGGTTCCCCACCGAATTGATTCGGTTTAGCAGGTCTTTTAAAATTCTTCCCATTATTTTGAAAGGCCACATTCATTCTCTCCCCTTATACAAACCAAAAACCCACGAAATTCTCTCCTCCCATATTTATTTCCGCAATCATTCTTATTCATTTCTCAAGGTCTCCTCTTTCAAGGTATCAGTCCCTTCCTTCTCAATCTCTTTTCAATTTTTTATTTGTGTTCTAGGTATTCAAACTAGTGTAAAATGTCATTGTCTATATTATTGTTTATTCTTCAATGAAATACCCAATTTCTCTACTATTTTTTATGTTTGTCCAAATAATACAACTTGTATATATTAATTTGTTAGGGGTATTTCATTGTTTAAATTCCATTTTGACCCTAGTTTGAACATTTTGCACACTATATGTTCGACAAAATGCCCCAATGGGTATTATGTGCACAAAAGCTTTTATCTTGCGCCGTTTATCTTACATAAATGTTGACTGGCCCTATTTGTTATGTAGTGCATGTCGGTTACCTTTATCCGACCGATTTATCCCGACATGCATCCTCTGAACCATTTTGACCCTAATATTCAAACTTGCTTTAATTCTGTGCACCGCATTAAAGGTGTGTGTATCGAATTACTGTTTTATAGGTCTCTATGGCTTCAAAACCAACCTCTAATGCAGTTATGGGACAAACGAGTTTTAAAAATTTTCGATCAAAAGAGGAAAGAGATTGGTAACGTGTTAAGTTCAAACCCAGTCGCATCATTACGATAGATAGGGAAGTGAATTTAGAGCATTTCTCGGCCTCCGTGCATCATTTTCTGAAAAAAAATCTCTTGGGAGGCCCACTTGGCCAAAGGTGGTGATGTGAATGAAGAACATGTGCGCCATTTCTGTGCTTTGCTTGTATCAATGGGATGCGACAAATATGAAGCTTATGTGAGGGGTAGAGGGATTGCGATTTCAAATCCTATTTTGGCTTTGCACCTGAGTGGAGATTCTAGCCCCAAACTCTACCATTACCCGGTCAATGTAAACATAATAAGACTTTCAAATGATACACTCATATCGTGTCCTACGCCCGATAAGTTATGGTGTGGGGAAACTTTCCCCACTTCCGGCATGCTCGATGTGCATCGTCTTATCAATCTAGTGGCCGTTAATACCATCATTCCTACCCAAACCAAATTTGTCCTCCGCTACAAACAAGTTGATTTTTTATATAGTATATTAGAGAATGACATCATCGTTAGCCTTCCCGTCCTTATATTGCAACCAATGATTTGTGCCGCCTATGATGCCTAAGGATATACTACTCTCCCTTATGCACGACTAGTTTCTCAAATTTTCAAGAATGTCGAATGTGAGGTGGCATCTAGTGACAAGATGCCAAGGCTTCCAAAATTGCTTAATGAGAAAGCAATTTCCAAATTCTTGGGAACCAATTATTGGTAAAGGAGGAAGAAGAGGATGATGGAGAACCCAAGAGTCAGAGTATGGGGGGGATAAGGATGTAAATCCCTTGAATACAGACCCTAATGATGCGAAGGAAGCAATGCATGACGTTTTAGAGGTTCCACCTACGGCTGATCCGATTCCGAAGTTGGGGGTTAAGATGGGCGCTCTCCAAGCGGATTTCATGTCTTTCTAGGGCGATTACCAGAGGAATATTTGTATGATAACCAGGATGCATATGGATATGTACGCCCATATACATGGGGGCAAGGCAACGATACCACCCAATTTTTATGATCTGTATGCACCGCATGACCCCAACGCGCTCGGTACTTCGAGCCGCTCGTAGGAATTTCCCTTGTCTGTCTGCTATGCTACTATTTTCATTATGTTGCTAGTTTGTGTTGGTTTTTAGTTGTGTCAAAAAAAAAAATTCTTCTTTTTCTCCCATGCCTCTAGTGATTACATATATGATCGCCCTACCCTTTTGTATAACAATGATGCATGTTTAGAATTTCGAATTTATTAGCCTTTAGCCCGTATATTGTTAACATTGTGAATAACTTCATAAATTAAACTGTGAAGCCCATGAGCACCATACCCAAATAATTTTTTATGATTTGGTTTAAAGCTATTCCTATTCGTTGGTCGTAAAGCGCATGCTATACACTTACATAAGTGAGATTCGAGACATACCTTCATTTGTGAGCATATACAATTACTCTTTATCTTTCTTGAAAAACGTATCTTGTTGACAATCTCATTTTCTTTTCATTGTTTGCATATTAATTGATTTCATCATGAGACTGAAACTCGAGCATGATTTTCTAAGGTGTTGAGTCCCGAGAATCACATGAAACCCTAGGAAAGGATTATATGTATCTTTGTTATTTCACCCACACTACCTCAGCCTTACCTATTTACATTTCAATAGTCAAACCCATTGAGCCCTTTTATGACCTTTCTACCAACTCCACATTGGAGTTTTTACCCTTATATACACGTTCCGTACCATAATTTGGGATTATTCTCGAGATTGAATGATGTTCGTCTTATGTGGATTACAATCAAGCTAATGAGTGGACAAGAAAAGTAAAAAAAAGAAAAGAAAAGTAAAGAAAAAAAACGAAAAAGAAAAAGAAAGAAAAAAAGAAAACCAAGAAAAATAGAATAAATGGCTCCAAAATGCGTGAATCCCATTTCACCACGTGTACGAAAATAAAAGTCTTACTCATGAATATCTTGCTTATGGAACTTGAGATTTCAATTTTGAAATTGCCCACTAATTCCATTATCTCACGTGTTATTCCTAAATCCCCTTTGCTCCTGTAAATAGACTTTCATTTCCAAACCCTAGCCTCACCCAAGTTACATACCCAAAAGTCTTATTTGATCCTAGGGTGAAGTTGATTCAAAGGTTGAACAATTGCGATAATCTATTAGAGTTCATTTCACCTCAGTTAATATGCAATATCCTTTCATGAGATTGCATTTTTCACTTTTATATATCTTTCTTCAATTGATGACATGTGCGCGACCTAGTTTCCTTTTATAATTACTCATTATGCCAGCATGTCCTATGTGTGTTACATCCTATTTCTGAGTGCTTTCATTTGTTGAGTGTAACAATCGGAGAGAACTTGATTCATGCATGCTTTGGCGTCTACATGGGTTATGAAAATTTTCCAAATCTAAATTACCACATGTTTCCATTTTTTCGCATATCTATGGTTTCAATTTTTGTTGAAGTTCCTCTTATAAGGTCAATAATTGCAGACTTTTGTGTTAGCTTTGTTCACTTTGTTGACACATTATGCTTTCTTTGTTATTGTTGATGTTTGCATCGATTTTTGGGTAATCATTGTGTGAGTTGAATTGATGTTTGTGGGTATAATCCCTGGGAACCCTCACGAGGCAAAACTCATCCCCTAGGCTGCCTTGGGGTTCGACGGCTTATTGCATATGCTAAATGCAATCATTCACCCGCGAAAGTGGCATTTTTCGTATTTGTACATATTTCATCTGTTGCGGTTATATTTAAGCTTCTATTTCTTCATACTTCATTGCTCGGGACTAGCAATGTGTAAGTTAGGGGGTGTAATTAGTCACGATTATTGCATTTAAAACCCCATTTATTTGCGCATTCTAGCATTCCCGTACACATTATTCCAAGATCTTTTATGCTCATTTATTGGTTAACCCCTATTTTCATAATATATATATATATATATATATATATATATATATATATATATATATATATATATATATTGTGTGTGTGTGATTTATTTGAGCTTTTATGGGTGTCGAAAATGCATGACTTGAAGTTTGGTTGAATCCCAAGAAAGTTTCGTTGATAGTCGTAATGTCGGGGCCATTTTAGTAAATTTATCATTCTGATTTTGACCCCGAACTCTTCATGGAAGTTGAAGCACTTTGAGTCATCTTTGCGTGGCCTCTGACGGTGCTTGAATCCAAGCTATAATGAAGAAGTTATGGTAAATTCTTCAGAGAAAGTGTCTAAATCATACCATACCAGCTCATCTCTCTTTGTGGAAGTAGGTCCGAATTGATTCGGGCCTCTGGCCAAATAGATTCGATTCTATCCAATGCAGACTTTTTCATATGCGAATCGATTCGGGTCTAAACCAAATCGATCCGCCGCTATTTTTTTATAATTACAAGTTTTCCATTTCGAGATTTATGAAGTATATCCCTTTGTTTTCGCCACTTGTAAAGGATTAGATATTTCATAAGATAGTTTCTAAGTTTAGAAACTCTCTCTTCTCTCTCCTAAGTCAAGAGCATTTATGGTTTCTTCTTACATATAAAGCATTGATTACATCAAGTTAGCTAGTTTTAATGCAATCTTTGTTCACTTACAACTTTCTTACTTGACTTATTAGCTTTAACTTACATTTATTGATATCTCTTTAGTTAGTTGGTATATAAATAGATGGGTTCCTCATTTATGGTGATCTCTTTCATGTTTTACTTAGTTTCTATCATGATTGGCTAGTCCTATAGGTTGGGTATCATGATCCCACCGTGGATTCTTGGGCTTCATAGTTAGGGTTTGCCTTATAATTATTCTAATGGAACTTCATATGTTGGTATTGGAGAATCCTAGTTTTTTAACTTCTCTTTTCTTGAAAGGGTAGTATTTGAAGCTTTACTATAATCCCAACCCATCTAGAACCTTAACTAATTCCCCCTAATCCACCATTGATGAGTTTGGTCTCTACATGGTTTATGTTTGAACTTAATTAGTTATGATCGATTAGGGTTAATTTGAACCAAGTCCCATTATCTTCTTAGCGAATCCAAGGTGGGAGAATGATCCTCAATCCCTTTTGTCTCTAGAACTCAAGCCTTTCTTTCTTTGTTTCATTGTTTCGTTATTGTTAACTCTTTAACTATTCATTAAACACATCTTAGGATAACGATTAATTAATCTCACCAATTCAAACAAAAAATCATATTTTCCTTTTGTGACGTATAGAGAACATCTTATAGTCCGTTTTTGTTGTCTCGGGAGAATCCTGTCCCTATGGAATATGATCCTGGACTTGTCCGGTTACTACTTGTTGTGAATAGTTTGTACTCGAATCACAAACTATTTTTAGAGTATCAATTAGTCCCTCCAGCTAATTGTAACTAAATCTTCATTGACTACCCTTAGAATTTAAAAGGCTGAAATTTCTTGACTTATAAAGACGCTCAACCCATCCACTTACTCTCTATCTCCTATAAATAGCACAAATTCCCACCTGAGGGTGGGACAAAATATCAATGCAGTCATAGAGAGAACTTTGAGATCTTGTACCCATTTTTACTAATGGTTGAATAATAAACTCCTCCACAACATCTGTGGACATAGGCACCATATTGGCTGAACGACGTTAATCCCTTATCTCAATATCAATTTTGGACCAATATCTTTAATCTGGTCCATCGATCTCTTTATCTGTTGTAGGTTATCATTGGTATTTATTAAGCTAAGACTCTTAAATCCACATAACAATTTTAGATGATAACAAACACTGTTCTTTTTTCAAGCATTTGGCATGTACTCCTTCTCACTTCCAAGTGATCTTTTTTCGGGACTTGTTTTTACCTTTATTTATCATTATGTTAATTTAGGCTAAAGACTAGGAAAAAATTATTATAATAAGGATGTCTTAGTTGTATATTCGTTGATGGTTACATGAAATGGTGTATTGAAGTGCCGAACTACAAACTAAAAACTGTAAAAATATGCGAGTTAAGTGATGTGTTTATATTGCACATGTTCAAATTGACGAGATAATGTGGAACCAATTTTTAGACAAATCAAACTATTAGACTTGTATACACTATTCAAATATTTGTAAAAAGTTGGGGTGTGGGGGATTATAGTTAATTGGAACATTCCTATGGCAATATCCCTCCAAACCATGTTATGCAGTGCAGCATTTGAGTGGAGTGTGCAACATAAGCATTAGCCGTGATAGATTTGAACATGGGAACTTATCGATTTAAATATTTCTTATTGAGACTTACACTAAAATTGAAACTACACAAATTATGGGCGACAAAGAATAAAAGACATCAAAAGTGTCATTTATTTAGGGGAAGGTTTTCAAGAGTTTAATGATTCAAAAGTGTCAAAAGTGTCATTTGTACTGTTGATCCCAGAATGGGTATCTATGATTAAACTGTAATGACTTTATCTATTTTATAGAGAAATCAACTATGTGATCAAAATAATGCAAACCAAGGGGGGAAATATTGAATGTTTCACATTGTCGTGATATTGTTTTGAAACACACGTGGAAAAACACTATAATCACTACACCAAATCTGCCCATTTGTCAAGGTCATTGACCTTGACAAATCCACCTTGTCAAGGTCAATGACCGTGACATTTCGAGGCGAGACAAATTTTTTTGTCACGGTCGTGTCACGATCATTGACCTTGACACAAAACTCGCATTTTGTGTCACGGTCGTGTCAAGGTCAATGACCGTGACACGTTTGTCACGGTTTATAACCGTGACAAAGCCATGACCCTTTTTAAAAAAATTATCACGGTCAATGACCACGGCACATCCGTGGAAATTTTGTCACGGACGTGTCACGGTCAATGACCGTGACAATTCTGGGCAGAATTAAAAAAAAACTGCTGGGCAGTATGGCCACTGCCACTGCCCAGCAGTATATTTGTACCTGTTATAGCAACGTTGTACCTGTTCCAAACATCATATATCCGAACAAATTAAAGATAATGCAAATATATATTCAAATAAGAAACTATTTAAAAAGAAACAACATCACCATCATTTTATCTCAAATCTACAAACTATTTGCATGGAAAAGAGATTTTGTACCGCGACGCTCGGGAACACCTCCTTATCCTTCCCTTCTCGTCCGAATAGCCACATAAGTATAGAGCATATGTGGCCTACCCTTAGGGCCACTCCTTGTCCCCTGAATTGAAATAAAGTAAAATTAGTATCCGCCCCTCAAATATAGATAAATATAAATCCTAATTGAAATCGAAATCGAAATTGACATATAAATATAAATACATTACCTGTAGTGTCACTCAAACAGCTAACTTGAGCTCATATGGCACCTCCTTCCAACTAATGTACCCCTGGCAATCGTGTCAATTATAATTCTCTTCATATCTAAACACTAAGAAATACCATAATCCTATGGAGGTATGCGTTGCAAATTCCTTCCAACCGTTGTGTAGCCAAAAATCAGCAGTTGAAGTTGTCAACTCCACCTTTGAATGGTCTCCCATGTTTTGCTAGAAGTTCCAAGTGGTGGGGTATGGAAAGTGGAATTGACAACTTCAACCGGTGATGTTTGGCTACATAACGGTTGGGAGGAATTTGCAGAGCATCGCTCCATAGGATTATGGCATTTCTTAGTGTTCGGATAGACGAAGAGATTCAGTCTCCTCTCCACAAATAGGACACCCCAAATAACTATGTACTAATCACCTATTAAAGGTAAGAAGCGTATATTCATGGATTAGTATAAACAAAACTTAGATGTAGTTGGAATATTTATGTATTAATCTCCTCTCCACACACGCACACTACACAAGAGTGAAAATGATAAAGTGCAGATCAAGTAAAAGCATTAAAAATGGATGTTTCGGTACAAATTGAAATATTTATTACAAATTGAAAAATTGTTTCAAATTCGGGTTATCATAAAAAATGGATTGATATTCGGTAGGAGCAGCCAAGTCATCCACACTACTATTTAGACGCCTTGGCACGTGTTGGACAATTGACCACGGCTCGTTGTTGATATACTCCGAGTAAAACACTTGCTTAACCTTTTGAAATGCACAAACAAACGGCTCATCGCTCACGTGGTCGTTGCTCTTCAACTTGGACAAGTCAACCATGATCAAATTGGTGACAGGATCAACTTTACAAGCATTTTTATCCTCAACTCTTACCCATTCACAGTAAAATACAACCTCTTTGAAGCTTATATAATCCAATTCAAATATATTTTGGATTACACCATAGTAAGTCATTTCAGCTTCAACGAGGTTTTTATCTTTTGCGCTCGCTCGAAAGAAAGTAAGAGCCTTGTATGAAATTCTCGAGTTGTATACATTTGTACTTTCCTCGTACACTTTAGCGCCGAAAATGTAACCGTTCAATCGATATTTTTTGTACTCTTGTGCCACGAACAAGGGTCCAGTGGCTAGACGAGCAAGCCTTGATGTCGCATCACCCATCTTTAGGAGCTGAGAATATAGATAAATTAATTATATTAGTGGTAAAATTTGAGTGTAATGTAACGTTATATAACGACTGTTTTCATTGTAATTACCTCTTTTGTCAACCATAGCCTAAATTCGCTATCTGATTGTACCACTGTTTTTCGTCTTTTATTGTTCTCACAGGCTTCATATTTACTGCATATTACAAAATTAATCATGTATAAATAATCTAAAATAATGTTAAACATTATAATATTCGAAACTTACTTTTTCCATTCTTCGACATCTTCATGTGTGTCAAATAGATAACGAGCTACTTGTTCATCTTGCAAACTCGTTAATTTCACTCGTTTTCCCATCACATTACCACCATCATCGAGGAATTCATCAGTGTCATCAACGCTGGTCGAGTCAGTCATATATTCCCGAGTATATATTGATGACTCCACGGTGATGTATTACTCTGCAATTGATCCTACAATATATCGCGTATTCTTGACGTAATCTTTAAAAACTTTCATCAATCTTTCAAACGGATGCATCCACCGATATCTAACTAGACCACAAAGAAGTGCCTCGTCGCATAGGTGTACCAACAAGTGAACACTTATGTCAAAGAATGCTGGGGGAAAGTACTTCTCCAATACACAAATCGCTTCGTTCACAGCCAATTTTGCGGCCACTATGTGTTCTCGATTCATTACCTTCTCACACAAGATGGAGAAGGTAATACTAATTTGCATAATAGCCCTACGCAAATCCTTGTGCTTGGAGAAACAGTGCTTAAACGATAGAGGAACCAATTGCATGATCACATGCCAATCGTGGGACTTACACTTATGTAAATCATGAGTAACATAATTCACAATCCTTTGCAAGTTGGACGAAAAAGTAGATGGGCCCTTCAAAATTATATATTGTGTCTAGAAGCACCTTCCTTTCCTCACTCGTCAAAGTAAACTCACCAGGAGGAATTATTGTCCTTCCCCTACTATCTTCTTTCTACCATAGTTGTGATTTAAGTTTTAACGTTTTAAGGTCTTTTCGTGCATTTTCTCCATCCTTCGAATGACTCCCCCAAGGCAAGTACCCACAATATGTTCATCGAAGTTCTTCTCTGCATGCATCACATCCAATACATGGCGCACCGGGTTTTTCTTCCAATAAGGCAAGTCAAATAAAATTGACCTCCGAGACCATGCCTTTCTTATCTCAGTTTCATTCCCAGTTGGGGTCTTCTTATGCTTGACATTCTTAAATTTGGGATTCTTACCTGGCATATTTGGGCCACATTCAGAAGATTTACTTTCAATTTCTGAACCCGAAAGTTGTCTCGGCGGTAGCCTATGTTCAACTCCGACTAATAAAAAAATGGAAGCTTTCTCAAATCTGAAACTATGAGCTGGGGGTAAAAACCTCCTGTGGCAATGGTATACATTTTTTAAGCTGGAGGATAGACAAAGAGATTCAGTCTCCTCTCCACAAATAGGACACCCAAAATAACCATGTACTACACATCCGGATAATGTCCCATAAGCTGGAAAATCATGAATTGCCCACATCAACATAGCTTTCAGCGTAAACTCTTCTTTTCTAAAAGAGTCAAATGATTGCACACCCTCTTCCCACAACTCATTTAATTCTTCTACCAAAGGAGCCAGGTAGATATCAATGTCTTTACTTGGTGCCTTTGGCCTAGGTATCAATAAAGCCATCATCGAAAATTCAGGTCTCATACACTGTGAAGGAGGGAGGTTGAGTGGGGCTAGGATCACTGGCCATACACTCTGATTGGTGCTTAGATTTCCAAATGGATTGAAACCATCTGTTGATATAGCCAAACGAATGTTGCGTTGTTCTCGAACAAAATTGGGATACTCATAATTCATCCTCCGCCAGGCAGTAGAATCAATAGGATGACGCATGATATTACCCCCTACTTCTGCCCTAGCATGCCAAGTCATTGCCTCTGCAATCCATGGTACTGTGAAAAATCCCTTTAATCTAGGCCCAACGGGAAAATATTTCAATACTTTTTGAGGAACTTTTGAGCTTGTGCCTTCCTTACTAGTAGATTGGACATATCTAGGTTCATCGCATACCAGACAACGATCGAGATTTTCATACTCCTTTCGGTATAGTATGCAGTCATACACACAAGCATGAATCGATTTATACTTCATTCCCAAACCTTTCAAACTGTTCTTCATAACAGGATAGCTATTTGGAAGTGTATTCACCTTGGGTAATAATCCCTTCACCCATTTCAGAATTCCCGTCACGCTATTGCCAGACAAACCGTACTGCGTCTTCAAACTGTGCAAACCAACCATGGCATGTAAACTTGTTTGATCTTTCTCACAGCCAGAGTATAACGGTTGGGTCGCCTTAAATTTTAAACTTTGGTAGTCATCGTCAAGTTTTATCGTGTTATCTTCACGAGCACTTGAATCTTCTACATCATCAGTAACCTCATTCTCCTCAGCTTCATAAACTCCGTACGCATCATCAACTAAATCCTCTAACATATTATGATCTACGTCGTCCCCTTCTTCATCTATTCTACTTGTTGAAGGTTGTTGTGAAGGTTGGTCAGGGACAAAAGGCACTTTCAATTCACCGTGAAAACTCCAAAATCGATAACTATCTTGCATACCCGATCTTAACAAATGTAGTTCAACTGTTTTCCACTCAAACACCTTACCATTCTTACACCTAGCACACGAACACGGAAACTCTTCATCATTACGACATCTCTTTGCATATTTCACAAATTCGTTAGCACCTCTGGGAAACACATCCCCCATTCTATTAGTCTCACCCATCCACTCTTTGTATTTCGGATATCCCATCACAGCTACCACAACTAAACACCTATTAAAGGTAAACAAAACTTAGATTTATAGTATGTTTTATTTAATTATCCCATCATTTAATTATCCTATTAAAGGGTAAGTGGTCCTATCCCATTCAAGAATGCATTTTTCTGTAATATACTTAACAGCTCATGCACATAGTTACGATTTGAAAAAAATTCGACAGCATATCCCCTTAGTTCTCCAAGTACACGACGTAGATTGGCAGGTGTGAGTGTTATTTCAATTTGTCAATTAAAATAACAGTCACACTTGTCAATCTAGTATGTACCCAGAGAACATTAAGATACGACTGCAGAACTTCCTCCAAAAGTAACAACTTAAAGCCAATAAGAATATTATACAGAAATTATACAGTCTCAAACTGTCCAAACGGGACAATTCGAGAGATCTCATTACAGGGGTAATGACTCTCGAACGGGTCTAAGGGTTATTGAATGCGTACGCATAAGAACTAGAATGCTAGTATCTATGCGCACTATATTTAATTTCAAGTATGTTTCATATAATGGGTTAATTCAAATACAAAAATAAATTCATGGGTTAATTCAAATACAAAAATAAATTCATGTATTGACCACATACACACACACAAACACACACACACACACTATCTAAGCTGTTCTATAGGTATAAAAACAATTATTATCCAATTATTATCCAACTATTATCAATTATTTATTTTGAATGTAAATAATATTCAAAACCCCACCCACCCCCACCCCCTCCCGATGTTTATTATCCAATTATAATCCAACTATTATCAATTATTTATAAAATTGATGTCTACTTTTAGTGTTGTGTTTACCCCACCCCACCCCACCCCACCCCCTGCCCCCCTCCCCCACCCCCTCCCCCACCACACACCACCACACACACACACCCCACCCCACCCCCTTCCCTCCTCCACCACCCCCTCCCCCACCACACACCACCACACACACACACACACACCACCCCACCCCCTGCCCCCCTCCACCACCCCCTCCCCCACCACACACCACCACACACACACACACACCCCACCCCACCCCACCCCTGCCCCCTCCCTCACCCCCTCCCCCACCACACACCACCACACATACACACCCCACCCCACCCCACCCCCTGCCCCCCTCCACCACCCCCTCCCCCACCACACACACACACACACCCCACCCCCTGCCCCCTCCACCCCCCCCCCCCACCCCGCCCCACCCTGCCCAACCCCCCACACACGCACACACATACACACATAAATATACACACAAATATATATATATATATATATATATATATATATATATATATATATATATATATATATATATATATAAATGGAAGAGAGAGAGAGAGAGAGAGAGAGAAAACCGACCTGAAAGTAGAGAGAGAGAGAGAGAGAGCAGCGTCGAGAGAGAGAGAGACAGAGGGAACGGCGCGGGAGGGAAAAAAGAGGAGGGGGGTAGGGTTTTTGCTGCGAACATTGTCACGGTCGTGTCAAGGTCTTTGACCGTGACAAGTATTTAAATTATTGTCACGGTCATTGACCGTGACAATTAGTTGTCACGGTCGTGTCAAGGTCAATGACCGTGACATAAAACGCGTGTTTTTTGTCACGGTCATTGACCTTGACAAGGCTGGCCGGCTGAAAGGTGACAATTTGCTCATTTTGGTGTAATGAATAGAACGTATAAAATAATTAATTCAAAAGATGCTTGACCAAATATAAATGGAAATGGACCAAATGAATTTGAAGTTAAGTTATATAATACTTCATAGCATAAAACACAATAGGATGGGGGGACTTTGCCATTAACTTTTCCATCATCTAAACCATAACAAAAATAAAACTCTAAGCTTCAAAGAGATACATGGTCAATAATGCATGGAAATACACATGAGAATTATGTAGTTTAAACCGAAATAGAACTCATATACAACTCCTCCTATTATCGATTAAAACTCTCATCTTGTACGTACATTCAATAAGTCCACATAAAATAAATAATACTAACAACTGACATCCATGACAACCATTTAAAGAAGACATACACAACCTAGTGAATAAGATGACAAAAATAACTAAATATGCTTACTTTGGCAAGTAGGCTAGGATGATGCTAATAAAAGGACAGTTTAACCTTAGGTGAGTACCATATATTCCAATGAATGGCTATATTTGATAATTTAGGAGGCATAAAATTATCAATATACCGTAAAAGATCACCCCAAATCATAATAATGGAATTACATTCACAATTTAATAAGAATATTTGTAAGAATGTGAGCATATAAAAACTATTGCAAATAAAAGTATTGTAGAGGTAATTATAGGCAGTATAAATACAATAAAATCTAAAAACATTGAGAAAGAAATAAATTCTCAATAAGAGGATAATGGAAGCAAATTTATTAGGCCACGTGTCATTACAGTAGGCTTTATATGACACCTCGCCTAATTAAATACCGGGTGATCAGTCCTTTATTAAACTAAAATCAAGGTGAAGGGTTAGTTCATTCTTAGCATCACTGTCGTAAAATAAATATTTCCAATTTAAACACCCTAAATAATTAAGCTAAGTGTCAAAACAATTTCAAGTCTTATTCCATTTATTAAATTCCAACATGAAAAACCTTTTTAAATGTAAATCAGTTTAGGAATCACATAAATGCTAAGGATGACAGTCAACCCAAAAAAATTAAACCAACTAGGTTAACCAAACCAAGTAAAATAACCATAAGTGAAATCATCATGACAAGAATTAACTCCCAATGAGTACTGAATACTGCAAACATAAATAAATACATAATCTCTAATAAGTCTAAACTGAAATAGGAAATAGAGCGACACATGCCCTAGCTATGCAGTAATAAATCAAGAACTGAATCAAGGAAGAGGTCATCTAGAGCAAGGGCCTGGAACTCCCACATAAGTTGCAGCACGTCAAATTCAAAGGACCTACGCCTGACGCCCTTATGGCTAGGCACCTGTAATATATATATACACACACACACATATATATATATATATATATATATATATATATATATATATATATATATATACAAGAGAGAGAAAGATGACAGGAAATAGGTCAGAGCCCGAGTGTAAAACAGATTTAAAAATAGTTCAACAAGTATTTAAAATGCTTACTTACTAATATAACAACCATGTTAGTATGCGACACTCTCTTGAGAATTCTCACCTCTCATCTAGTGTGCACGCCTACCGTACTACTAAATGCGTCATAAGTATATCTAACTTATCCCCCATAAATTTTATTTTGAGAAGTCACAAGCCTATGATACTTAGTTTAGAGATCAATCTCTTAATGACTACTTACGTTACTTAGTATATCTCAGTACTGTTATAAAGTTCCCTAACACTTACTATAAAATTTGGAGCATTTATTCAATACGCAAATACTTATATGCATAGTAGAAGATTTCCATATATACGTATATACATTAATCACTCATATAATATATATACTGTCGGCACCCCACATAAAATCTATGGTGCTGGCATACTCTGCTATCAAATCCCCGTATCTCGCGTACGAATGGAACTACTACTTCGAAATCACTATCGAACTGTATTAACACAATACACACAAAATGGAGGCAAAGCATAGTTCCAAGTTACTAAGAGGTCAGCACATACCCCTCGCGTCTCTTAGGACCGTCTGACTATCATTGTCAGATATCCTATACCAAGGAATCCTATGTTCTAGGGTACAAGTCAATATCCCCACATAAAGGTCCCATCGAGATAAGACTGCCCCAACGAAGCAACCTCCGTGATAACAAGTAGCGCGGGTATGATTATACACAAATATAATATAGATATATACACATGCACTCAGTCATATATATAAATATTCTAATTTTCCAATTAGGTTCGCCCACGACCCATAATAATATTTTAACCTTACGTAATACAATTTTACCCAATCTTTACGCATAAAGAGTTCATCTCATTTTATTCTCAAATATAATCATTTCGTAATTACTTCTCGTCCCTCGAAGTATTCTCTCTTCCTAAAGGTCAATTCAGTAAGTAAACCCTCTCTAACATATTGGTCTAAGTCATTCACGAATCTCTCAATGTCCTTAGTTACCGTACGCACGATTTCCAATATGTGCCAAACCCCTATTAACCAACAGTTACATCCTATATAAATTTACATTCAACGGAATCTTCTTAGACCCGACTGGTCCTCTTCATGACCCATTATGCTCTTCTAATAATATTCAAGGGTTCGTACGCATTTTATCCGAATTAAACAAAAAGAGGAAAAACCTGCAGTTTTCAAAAAAGGTCGATCGATCGATCGATCGACATTCTTGAGCTGATCAATCGATCAAGCAGTTCTTGCCCAGAATATGTTAATTCAACCTACGGGTTTCATCCAAGAAATTCCTCAAAAACACCATTAATGATTCTTAAACTCCCACACAAGTATACCACTGATTCAATATACCTACCTACATGATTTCCTACGTAAAGCATGCACGAATTCATCAAAGACGTAGGATTAAAGGCCCAATTCATAATATTTATCAAGAACCCTAGTTTCATCATAATTTACAACATTCTAACTCTTTTTCCAGATTTCTTTCTTCTAAACCAATATAATTTCATGGGTAATCCTATACATATGAAAAGGCTTCCAGATTACGTGTATTATTCCTAAAACATGTGATTCAAATATCCTAATTCATGAAATTCTTCAATAAAACATATATTTATCGATCTTATTCTAACATGGGTGAAATATCGACTAGAAAAAATAGAAAGATATAGACTTGCCTTAAGATCGAAGGTCTGATTCCACGAAGTTAACAGGTATAGGCTTGATCCCCTCACTCTGATCTATGTTTTGGTGGCGGTGGTGTTGCAATTGGATTAGTTCTTGGCCTTGGATTCTTGGAAGACTTTTCTCCTTTCTTCGTCTCACAGCCGTTCTAGACTTTTGAGAATGTTAACCCCAGAGGACTCTCCTAATATCTGATATTAATTCCCAGTTTTCACCATTTGACTAAGGCCTAATTTGGAAATGACTAAATCGCCCTCCCGGGTGCCGGTTAGGCCTAAAAATGCCCCGAAACCAAAACTAAAGCCCTGGGTACACTTTTTTTACTATCTCGACCTTTTCGAACACGTTGGTGCACTCAAAATGACCATACGGGCAACTTATAATTCATTCACTTTTATAATAATAATATAGTCCTGACACAACACAGGCGCATCTATTATTCACTCGTGATAATTTTAATAAATTCAATTGTACATATTACTTTACTCATTAAGTAATATTCAACAAATTCCAAATAATTACTAACTCTCGTCATGGTAGTAAATATTTAAAATAAATTTTGGAATTAATATTGAATTAATCTATCTCAATTACATTCTATAAATCCTCAATTTAAACCATAAAAATACGGGGTATTACATACTTCCCCCCTAATAACGGAATTTCATCCTGAAATTTGGAAAATAAGGCATACTTGGTAAAAATATGTCTGGATATTTTTTGTGCATATCTGCCTCGCGCTCCCAAGTGGACTCCTCCACATTATGATGATCCCACTGAACCCGTACAAGTGGAACGACCTTCGACCTCAATTTTCTCTCGCTATGGTCTGGGATAGCCACTAGTCTCTTCTCATAAGGATTATATGGATGTAAGTCAATATCCTCTATCTCGATGTGGGTGTGGGCTATGTCAGCCCGAAGATATTGTCTGAACGAAGAGATGTGGAATACATCGTGAATACGGTATAAGTACTCTGGCAACCCCAATCTGTATGCCACCAGCCCTATCCTCTCGATAATGGGAAATGGTCCTACGTACCTCGGAGATAACTTTCCCTTCTTCCTAAATATCATTACTCCTTTCATAGGAGACACACGCAGTAATACTTGGTCCCCCATGCTAAACTCTTGAAAGGACCGCTTTACATCGGCGTAGCTCTTCTGTCGGTCCTGGGCTACCCAAATATGACTCCTGATAAGCTCAATCCTAGCTGTAGTTTCATGAATCACCTCTATCCCGAGCAACTTGTTGTCTCCCACCTCTAGCCAACAAGCAGGAGAACGACAAGGCCTGCCGTACAATGCCTTAAATGGGGCCATGCCGATCGTGAACTGATAGGAGTTATTATAAGCGAACTCCACCAGTGGAAGATACGGCTCCCAACCTCCTCTAAAATTAAGGATACACATGCGTAGCATATCCTCCTGCATCTCATTGGTACGCTCTGTCTGTCCATCCTTCTGTGGGTGATAAGTTGAACTCAATCTCAACTCTATACCCATGGCCTCCTAAAGTCTCTATCAGACGCAATATCTAGGGGTACTCCTTGTAGCCTAACTATCTCGACAATGAATAACTGTGCATACTGGCCCATCATGTAGTATGTCCGTACTAGCAGAAAATGAGCTACTTTGGTCAACCGATCCACTATAACCCATATGGAATCATGTCCCCGCTGTGATGTAGGCAACCCAGTAATGAAGTCCATGGAAATGCTCTCCCATTTCCACGTAGATATCTCCAATGGTTGAAGTAACCCTGGCGGTCTATGGTGGTCCACCTTTACCATCTGACAGGTGATGCATTTGTACACGAACTCTGCAATGTCCTTCTTAATCCCACTTCACCAGTACTGCCACCTCATATCCTGGTACATCTGATCCCTTCCGAGATGTACTGTAAATCTTAACCCGTGCAACTGTGTAATCACTGCATGACGTAAATCATCCCTCTTTGGGACCACCAATCTCCCATTAAACCTCAAACCCCCATCAGAACTCACTGAATAGGATTCAGCACCCTCAGCTAAAAGCCGTACAATTTGATCTTGACAAAAAGTATCCTCTGCTTGTGCCGGTATTACCCTCATAATAATATCAGGTGTGACTGAAATAACAGATATAAAGGAATGGGCTAACGCGTCCTAGTGTCCCAACTCTTTCCACTTCTCTCTCTATACTTACACTACGTCACCTACCAATCTACGACTTACCGGATCAGCAACCACATTAGCCTTCCCCGGATGGTACTATATCTCGAACTGGTAGTCTTTCATAAACTCCAGCCACCTGCGTTGACGCATGTTCAACTCCCATTGAGTGAACAAGTATTGCAGTGACTTGTGGTCTGTGAACAAGCGAAACTTCTCCCCCAACAAGTAATGTCTCCAAATCCGCAATACAAACACGACCGCCGCTAGCTCCAAGTCGTGGGTGGGGTAATTCCTTTCGTGAGGCTTAAGCTTGCGGGAGGCAAAAGATATAGTCTGTTCCTCCTGCTGAAGTACTCCCCTAAGTCCCTGTAAAGAGGTGTCAGTATACACTAGGTACTCCACTCCAGGCCTGGGCAAAGCAATAACTGGGTCCGAAGTCAACTTATCTTTCAGCTCATCAAAAGCCAATTCACAAGCATCATCCCATACATACGATACTCCCTTGTGAGTCAGATTCGTCAACGGACCCTCTATCTTCGAAAAGACTCAAATGAACCGCCTGTAGTAGCCAGCTAACCCCAAGAAACTATGCACCTCTGTCGGTGTCGTGGGCTATCCCCACTCTCTCACTGCCGACACTTTGCTCGGGTCAACCAATATCCCCAATTCTGACACAACATGCCCCAAAAATTGTACCTCCCATAACCATAATCCACACTTCTCATACTTAGCATACAACTGATGCTCTCGTAGAGTCTGAAGAACCTATCTCAAGTTCTCGGCATGCTCCTCCTCAGTCTGTGAATAAATCCTGATGTCATCTATGAAGACGTTGACAAACTAATCCAAGAACTCTCTAAACACTCGGTTTATCAAGTCCATGAAAATGACTGGAGCATTTGTCAGCCCAAACGACATGACTCTGAACTCATAGGACCCATATTTCGTTAAGAAATCAGTCTTTGACACATCCTTATCCCTAATCCGTAGCTGAGGTATCCCGATCTCAAATCTATCTTCGAAAAGAAGGCTTTTCCTCTCAGCTGGTCGAACGGGTCATCGATTAAAGGCAACGGATATTTATTCCGTATCGTGAACTTATTCAACTCCCGGTAATCCATGCACAACCTCAATGAACCATCTATCTTCTTTACAAATAACACCGGAGCGCCCCAAGGCGAGGTGCTCCTACGAATGAAGCCCTAGCCCAACAACTGCTCTATTTGATCCCATAACTCCCTCATCTCTGCAGGAGCCATACGGTACAGTGCACATGCTATCAGCCGAGTGCTCGGCATCAAGTCTATGACAAAATCTATCTTTCGACTGGGAGTAGTCCCGGTATCTCCTAGAATACATCCAAAAAATCATGAATAACTGGAATCGAATCCAGGGGAATCACAATCTCCTTAGAGGTATCCTCCTCTATGTAATACAAATGGGTGGAAGATCCTCCCTTTGGGCGAGGCATCTCCACCAAAAACATCCCCTGACCCGGAATGGAAATGATAATACTCCTACGAAAATAATCTATCATGGCTCTGTACGCAACGAGCCAATTCATGCCAATAATGGTGTTGTACTCATGCATATCTAAAAGTAGCATGCCCGCAGGTAAAATCAAGCTACCAATATCTATACCTACACCCCGGCATTTAAAGAAAGTCAAAGACCCATTCACCAATGGTGAGTCTACACATTTAATTGTACTCTCTACCGTGTCTAATAACCGTAAGGCCCGTGCAAAGTGAGTATCTATAAAACAGTACGATGCCCCAGTATTAAATAAGACTCGACCCATAATGTCATGGATAGGAAATGTACACTCAATCGGGGTGGCGCCTGAGGTGCTGTGGCCTAGAGGACTTTATATACATGTCCATACTGTAATTACCCCTGTTGAACTGGTGCTAATGGGATGGTTGGTAGGGCTGGCATCTGAGCTAGCACTGGGAGGGCGCCTGGAAAGAGTGACCTCTGTGGCTCATTACGGGCACCCTGCTGCTATGGGGCCTTATCCCCCTCTAGGAAATCCTGGCGCCTATGGCCATTCTTGCCACATCCAAAACACCTACCCCTAAAGTTTCCTCCCCTCTACCCCTGCTGACCACGACCCTGCTGGCCTTTACCACCCCGCCACTGGCCCTGCTGGAAACGCTGTTGGCCCTAATGGCCCTGTTGCTGATGGTGTTGGCCCTGTTAGCCATGATGACTGGCTTGGCCTTGCTGCCCTGTCTAAATCCCCTAAATCCCTGCCAGGAATCACCTGATCGGAATCACTTGGCAGGGTCCCCCTGTTGGTAACTCTGCTCACTGTGACGGGTCTGCCCTCAGGCAGCTGGTGCCCCACCAGTACTATTTCCCTCGGTCCTGCCCTGCTGGCTGGACTCCCCTGCTCGTTTTCTCCCCTGATGATGGAAGCGGTGATCCTAATAGTTCAATAGAGAGGCATTGATTATGTCAGTGTAAGTATCCAACGATAGATTGCCTATGAGGTGCTGACAAATCCTCCAGGCCAATCCATTTAAAAAAACAATATCTTCTTCTCCTCAGTGGGTGCCTCATCCGGCACTATAGTGAGAAGTCTCGTGAACTCCTCCTCATACTCAGCAACGGTTATTCTCTCCTGCTTATGGCGAATGGGAAATATTTGCAGTCAAACTGCACCCAAAATGACTAAATCGATATATTGTCCCTTTCCTCCAAGGTGGTGGTGGACTCCCACCACTGTAGAGCATCCCCCACTAGCTTGAAGGAAGACAGTAAATGTCTATGCACGTTAGTGCACTCATACATGCGCAGATGCCTCTGGATATCCTTCTTCCATTAGCTGACAATCACAATGTCCGAACTACCCGAGAACTCTGGGGGATGCGCCTTCTAAAAGGCATCCCTGACCTGCTCCCATGCAGTGGGAAGCTGTACTGGTACTGGCGCTACTTCCTGAACTAGGGGTGGAGCCTGATGCACCACCGTTAATGCGGCATTCACTGCTTGAACAACAAGGCCGACTACTTCAGTTGCATTCATCATTCCTTGAGCCGGAGCTGCTGGCTGCCCGGCTGGGATTCCTGTCTCGAGGTGCGCTTCTCAGAGGAATATGAAATGAGAAGGAAGTTTATTAGTCTACAGTTATTATTAAATCCCAAATATCTGAAGACGTAAGCGTAAACACTAGAATACAATAGTTCTAAAAATAGGGCTCTATATCAAAGATGCTAAACTGAAAGAGAAATAAGTCGTGCAGATCCTAAAGGACACTAGAACCTGATGCTCTGATACCACCTATGACACCCCGCCTAATTAAATAGTGGGTGATCAGTCCTTTATTAAATTAAAATCAAGGTCAACAGTTGGTTCATTCTTAGCATCACTGTTGTAAAATAAATATTTCCAATTTAAACACCCGAAATAATTAAGCTAAGTGTCAAAATAACTTAAAGTCTTATTCCATTTATTAAATTCCAACGTGAAAAACCTTTTTAAATGTAAATCAGTTTAGGAATCACGTAAATGCTAAGGATGACAGTCAACCAAAAAGAATTAAACCAACAAATTAACTAAACCAAGTCAAATAACCATAAGTGAAATCATCATGACAAGAATTAACTCCCAATGAGTACTGAATACTGAAAACAGAAATAAATACAAAATCTCTAATAAGTCTAAACTGAAATAGGAAATCGGGCAACACATGTACTAGCTATGTAGTAATAAATTTAGAGCTGAATTAAGGAAGAGGTCGTCTAGAGTAAGGTCCTGCAACTCTCATATAAGCTGCAACACGTCAAATCCAAAGGACCTATGCCTGACGCCCCTATGGGCGGGCCCCTGTAATATATATATACACACAAGAGAGAGACGGATGACAGGAAACAGGTCAGAGCCCGAGTGTAAAACAGTTTTAAAAATAGTTTAGCAAGTATTTAAAATGCTTACAGGCTAATATTACAACCATGTTAGTATTCGACACTCTCTTGAGAATTCTCACCTCTCATCTAGTGTGCAAGCCTACAGTACTACTAAATGCCTCATAAGTCTATCTAACTCATCACCCATAAATTTTATTTTGAGAAGTCACTAGGCTATGATATTTAGCTTAGAGATCAATCTCTTAATGATTACTTACGTTAGTATATCTCAGTACTGTTATAAAGTTCCCGAACACTTACTATAAAATTTGGAGCATTTATTCAATACTTAACTACTTCTAAGCACAGTAGAAGATTTCCATATATACGTATATATATTAATCACTCATATAATAAATATACTATTGGCACCCCACATAAAATCTATGGTGCTGGCATACTCTGCTATCAAGTCCCCGTATCTCTCGTACGAAAGGAAATACTACTTTGGAATCACTCTCGAACTGTATTAACACAATACACACAAAATGGAGGCAAAGTATAGTTCCAAGTCACTAAGAGGTCAGCACATACCCCTCACGTCTCTTAGGACCGTCTGACTATCATTCTCAAATAGCCTATACCAAGGAATCCTATGTTCTAGGGTATAAGTCAATATCCCCCATAAAGGTCCCATCGAGATAAGACTGTCCCGGCGTGGCAACCTCACTGATATCAAGTAGCGTGGGTATGATTATACACAAATATAATATAGATATATACACATGCACTTGGTCATATATATAAAAATCCTCATTTTCCAATTAGGTTCGCCCATGACCCATAATAATATTTTAACTATACGTAATACAATTTTACCCAATCTTTACGCATAAAGAATTCATCTCATTTTATTATCAATTATAATCATTTCATAATTACTTCTCGTCCCTCAAAGTATTCTCTCTTCCTAAGGTCAATTCAGTAAGTACACCCTCTCTAACATACTGGTCTAAGTCATTCACGAATCTCTCAATTTCCGTCGTTAACATACGCACGATTTCCAATATGTGCCAAACCCTTGTTAACCCACGGTTACATCCCGTATAAAGTTACATTCAACGGAATCTACTTAGACTCTACTGGTCCTCTTCATGACCCATTATGATCTTCAAATAATATTCAAGGGTTCCTACGCATTTTATCCAAATTAAAAAAAAAGTGGAAAAACGTGCAGATTTCTTTCTTCCAAACCATTATAATTTCATGGGTAATCCTATACATATGACAAGGCTTCTAGATTACATTTATTATTCCTAAAACATGTGATTCAAATCTCCTAATTCATGAAATTCTTCAATAAAACATATATTTATCGATCTTATTCTAACATGGGTGAAATATCGACTAGAAAAAATAGAAAGATATATACTTGCCTTAAGATCGAAGGTCTGATTCCATGAAGTTAACAGGTATAGGCTTCATCCCCTCGGTCCGATCTACATTTTGGTGGTGTAATTGGTTCTTGGCCTTGGATTCTTGGAAGACTTTTCTCCTTTCTTCCTCTCACTGTCGTTCTAGACTTTTGAGAATGTTAACTTTAGAGGACTCTCCTAATATCTGATATTAATTCCCAATTTTCGTCATTTAACTAAGGCCTAATTTGGAAATTACTAAATCGCCCTCTCGGGGTGCCATTAGGCCTAAAAACGCCCCGAGACCCCAACTAAACTCTTGGGTACACTTTTTTGACTATCTCAACCCTTCCGGACACGTTGGCGCACTCAAAATGACCATATGAGCAACTTATAATTTATTCACTTTTTATAATACACGACACGACACAAGCGTGTTCCGACTTAATTTCCATAATTGTCATATTATTCACTCGTGACAATTTTAATAAATTCAATTCTACATATTACTTTACTCATTAAGTAATATTCAACAAATTCCCAATAATTACTAACTCTCGTCACGCTAGTAAATATTTAAAATAAAGTTTTGGATTATTATTAAATTAATCTATCTCAATTACATTTTACAAATCCCCAATTTATAAGCCATAAAAATACGGGGTATTACACTTTAGCTCATGTTTGTACACATTAAAACCATTGGAATTCGACTATACAGATTATCCTCCTTGTTTTGAAAGATTATACTAAACTAAAAGATGTGGGAAGTTAACTTCCCAAATACTATTGTCCAACACCTGAATAGGGCTTTCTCCGATCGTACTTGAATGCTCCTAAAGACTGCAATGGATAATGTCCCCAAGCCATTTGAATTTCAATAGATGTGGTTCTCTCATCCAAAATTTGAATATTTGGTTATTTCTTCATGGAGTGAAAATTGTAATGCTCATCCAATGCTAAAGTTCTCTATGAAATTGAAAACACTCAAAATTGCCTTGAAGAACTGGAATAAGTGTACATTTAAAGACATTTTCCAAAATGCTTAAAACCTAGAGGGTGTGGTGATGAAAAAAGAGATGGAATATGAAATGAATATTGGAAAAGAGTAGATAATTGAGCTTAACCAGAGTAAGGCTATGCTGCTACAGGCTCTTAAGACTAAAAAGCTATATTAAAAGTAAAAGTCCTCCAGTAAATGGTTTGCTCAAGGAGATTCCAAAACCAAAATTTTCCACTCAAAAGTGAAAGTCGAGCATAAGCAACTCTAAATACATAGAATCAAAGACTCAAATGGAAATTGTATTGAGGATATGGAGGGCATTAATAACCATATTGTCTCCTACTTCTCCAAGATTCTATCTACTAAGGAAACTATGGAGTTTGAGGAGATTCTAAACACCATCCTAAAGCCCATTTCCATCCAAAATAAACCACATAAAAGTCTATTTAGGTAGTCGGTTATCGAATAAGGACACGATTACTTTCTACATATTACTTTTATACATGATGAGGTGTTTGCTCCTCTGTCAAAGATTATTTATTTATTTTTTTAGTTTTTCATCCTATTATCTCATTTAAATGCCAAAACAAGTGTACACTAGTCAATTTATAAAATTGAGTGTCCGGTGAGGACACAATCCCTTCTTGAATTTTATTTTGCATCTTTTGGCATGTTTGCGCCTTTGTATGGGACATTTCGTTGTAGTTTTCAATCTTTACCACCTAAGTATAATTTTTAACCATAAAATGAGCATATAGTATTCAATTTACTAAAACGGCTGTCCGAATAAAACACGATCACTTCACATAAGTTACTTTGGTACCTCATAAGGTGTTTGTTCCTCTATTTAAGCCTCTTGATTTCAATATTATGTTTTCACCATTTTTACCTTAAAATGAGTTTATACAATTCCATGCCTTTTTTGGGTGATTTTAATGTTGTTTTTAGTTTTTACCCTTGAAAGCCACTTTTGACATCGAAACAAACATTTAATTATCAATTTTGAAAACCGTGAATCTGATGAGGACACAAACACTTCCTAGATATTACTTTTGTACCACTTTGGGTGTACGTGACTCTCCTTGGGTCACTAGGATGTGTTTTTGAGTTTTCACCCCTGAAGCCCAATATCACCCCAAAATAAATGTATACAAGTAGATTTAGGTAATTAGTAATCCGATGAGGGCACAATCACTTCAGGCAATCCAAGGTTTCATTTGACTCCCTTTAAACTCCTATCACCACTTCAAATCAAATGCAATAATAATACTAATACTAATAATAATACTAATAATAATAATAATAATAATAATAATAATAATAATAATAATAATAATAATAATAATAATAATAATAATAAAGACCAATAATTAAGAATTAAAATTACCTTTTATTCGTACCAATTTGGTGTTGTTGTAACTTTAATGCCCAAAAATGAAAATTTTCTTATGCAAGAAATAACTACCTGTCAAATATCCACCAATGAAAAACATGTGTATCGGGGATTGATCCAATAATGAAAAAGAAATGGAATTTTCATCGCTTTGATAAAATGGACTATCGTTTTGGTAGTAACGAAAAAATATCGAATAGTCTAGTGCCTATCCCCCCTCCACATCTCTCCCTTATTTGATAATCTTGTAGTAACCACATTTTTCTCATTCTTTTAATTTTATAAATCAAACTCTTTATTTCTTTAAATAAGTATTCACTTATAGTTGTAAAAATTCAACCTAAACCCATTAAATGTTATATATTCAACTTAAAACTAAAAATCTAATTCAGGCGCATGTGAATGATTATCAATCCCAAGTAAATATACCAATACGTATTTGATAATGAAATCTATGATCCCTTGATAATCTTATAAACACTATAGAAAAACTCACCAAAATCCAAATTAAGCATAAGTAGTGTATTAGTTGTAATAAATATAGAATAAAAAGTACACAGACTTGCATAAGAATAAGGTCATTAGAACATGAGTTTCTGGACTCCAATTAAAGTTGCAAATAGTTGCTGACCGATTTTCAAGTAAACGCCACCATAGTGACATGTCCAAAGTTCAAAGATGAAAACGTTTTTCCAGAGGTCAATCACTTTTAGAAGCCTCTCCTTGATTGATCGAGTATTGATTTTTTTATATATATTGAGGTTCAAAAAAGTTATGTAACAAAGAATAAAGTCAAAAATTGATAATTCTAACTGATTTTCTTATTGTTATAAACCATCCCCAAATCAACAAAAATTATGATGATAGGACCATAAAACGAACACCAAATAGTCAATTGGTATACAGTCGAATATAAAAATTACACGATTTATACAATTCATAAGAATCATAATAAGTATAGGATTTGGATAAATATCTAAAATTGATTTCATTAAAGCATGGTCTAGGTGCCAAATTTAAATGTACTTTACTTCAAGCTTAACAAAAACATACCAATGATGCGAAAACATTTCCACATCTTGAGTATGTACGTGGTTAGTGAACATGGTTGTAGTGGTGTCAATTAGTATTGAATTTTTCTTTAATTGAAATTTAGCTTGGAGTTATAAATATTATGTTGTCTAGATAATAAAAACTAATTTTCTGTCTTCAACCATAAAACCCAATTTGATAATTTCGAATGAGATTTAACCCCATTTTTTGAAACCCTAAATTAAACCACCACCACCTACCTAGCATCCCACACTACCACAGTCCACTGTCAAATATCAACAGATTACCAAATAGTTATTAACAATCACTGAAGTTTAACAAAAATCACCCAATACACAATATCAAACTCAATGTTGAAAAAAATATATAGTTACATTTTGTTGGTAATATTGGATTCGTAGGAAGATATAGGAGGAAGGATGTCGACCGGAGGGGAAATTTTATGCTCTGCTATCGGGGATCGAATAAGTTTGGGGTTGGGGATAATCTTTTCCTTTTTTTCTATGTATAATGCTATAGAAAAGTTGAAGAATCGGAATATAAAAGTGTTAAGCATGGGAACTAAATTTTTAATTGTCCCATAAGGTGTTCTATTTATGACGGCTATTAATAAGTAGTCCCATTAGTATTACTTTATAAGACGGGTAACATAAGCACTATTAAATAGTATTGGTTTTTTAAGATTGCTGATTATACTCATCCCAGTAGATTGGTTTAAGGGACTCCAATATTAGCCGTCTCCAAAGCTTCAGTCTCAAAGTATACTAATTTATCGTGAAAAAAGCCTCAGGGCATATGAATTTCATTGTAGAGGGAAGCTTGATTTTTTTACGGTCTAAAAAGGTATTTTTGTTCCAGTTTTTAATGGATCTACTTTTAATAAGAACTCTTACTTCCTTTGCAAAATTTTAACATATAAGATGTATTTATTTCTTTAGAAACCCCAGATAAGATTTGATTTACGTCACTTCTGTTGAAACATTTTGTGAAAGTTTTGAGTGATTAATCAAGAAACCCTTAGAAAAATATTTTTCATCATTTTTTTATTGAAGATCTTCAGTTGAGTGGTCAACATGAGGAAGATCCGAATATTTAGAGTCGATTTCTCCAAGTTGGATGTGTGGAAGCTAATAGAAGTGGAATCTTCTTTCTCTATCAGAAGCTTTGGAGGAGCTTGGGATGAGAGCCACTAGATTGGGTGGAGTTTAAGAGCATGTGTGGATTACAATATCTTTTAGATGGGAACTTAAGATAGGTAAATTAATGATCTCTTGGTAAAGTCTTCATGTTTATAGTGGATTAGTTGATGCATCCCTTGGTTTTTTCCCCATTGATTGGGGGTTTTCCTTGTATATCTTGGTGTTGTGCTTATTTGTGCATTTACTTTTATTCACAACATATAATTTCACATAATCTCATATTTTCCATTTATTTAGGTAGCTATATGTTTAGATCTTATATAATTACAATTGAATTGAATGGATCTAATTGAATCCAAGTTTAGATTTCTCATCTTTTTTAGTTGTAATTAAACTCAAAGGCTTTTCAATTGGATTTAAATTTATCTCATAAAACCTTTCTTGAACATAAAATTGGATCTAAAATTTTTAATGTTAATTGTTTCATAATTTCCTAAGTTTTTGTGAGTTTGAATTTTGTTGTGCAAATAAATTAATGTTAAGTTTTAAATAAGAAAATTTTAAATTAGCCATTAGTTTTGAGTTTGTCTTATTCATCCCCCCCCCCCCCCCCCCCCACAAATACTAGGACATTAGCACACCGAATTTTGAATTTTTAAAATGATTAACTATGATAGTGCATTTAATTCGGGGATAGTTCCTATGCAAGGGGAGATTTGCCTTCACATTGATGTTACTTACTTGATGGTTTTGCATTGTTTGAGTTTTGCGTGTATGTCATCATGGAACATCTCATTTAATCTTGTCTAGTATTAACCTATGTTGTAATTGGGTGATGTAGATTTAATTTTTGGACTTTATTGTATATGGTGGGATTTACTTTTATTTTGGGCTTTTGGGATATTTTGGAATTTTGTAGAGAACAACTAAAGGGGAAGATTGAAAATGTAGAGCAGTGTTTCTTGTCCTTTCTAGGATTATGTGTGATGTATATTGATGATTGGGACTTTATTATATATGGTGGGACTTGCGCTTATTTTGGGATATTTTGGGATTTTTCCACGGAATAGCCAAAAAGGCGAGATTTAAAATATATAGATGTGTTTTTTGGATTATTCCGTGTCAAAGTATTTTATTTATGGCATGTTTAGGAGTTTTTATTTTTAGTCCGGGAACATATCCTTTGCATTTTTGTGTGTCTAAATGCTTGAGTTCCATACATGTCTCCATTTGCACCCGGGACGACTCTTATTGCATTGTTTCATTAACTCAGAGACTCCGGAGAATTTTTGGACCTTTTTGAATATTGTATATGATCTTTGATACACTTTGGGATTCGCTCTTTATGCCCTAATAATTTTTTCCATATTTATTTCACTTGTTTTTATATATTTAAAAAGTCATATTTTGAGAACATGTGTAAATGGAGCCTTTCGGTTGGGATGTTTTTACACGATTTTGTATGCTACCCAAGATCGTGTCCATAGGAAATATTGGCACCGTGCATACAGAATTCACCAGTAGGTTAAACCTTGGCCATTTTTTATGGATGTGCACATGATAAAGGAGACTCCGTGTGCACGGACTTTGTTGTAGGGGAAACTTATTTTTTTTTACACTATAAAAAGGCATTGTGGCTCCATTTTTGAATTACAACTCTTACTTACTTTGCAAAATTTTAACATTTAAGAGATTATATTTATCTCTCTAGAAACCCTAGATGAGATTTGAATTTACCTCACTTTCACTGAGACATTTTGTGAGAGATTTCGAGTGATTCATCTAAAAAAAACCTTAAAACTTATCCTTTATAATTTTCCATTTAAGATCTTCAGTTGATAGGTCAACATGAAGAATATTTGTAGTGGAGTTCTCCATGTTGGATGTGTGGATGCTAATAGAAGTGGAATATTCTCTCTACAAGAATCTTTAGAGGAGCTTGGGTTGAGAGCCACTAGATGAGGTGGAGTTGGATTGGTGGATTGTAAGATCTTGTAAATTGGAAATCATGCTAGATAAATGAATGATCTCTTATAAATATCTTCATGATTATAGTGGATTAGTTGTATCATCCCTAGGTTTTTAAACTCTGGTGGGGGTTTTCTCGTATTTTTTGATGTTTTTCTTATTCTTACATATACTTTTATTCACAGCACACAAACTTACATATTCTCATATCTATAATTAGTTTAGGATTCTATATGTTTATATATGACATAATTTCAATTAAATTTAACTAATTTGATTATATTTCACCTAAATCACATATTTACTTGAATTTGAATCTGATTGAATTTAGGTGTAGATTTCTCATCTTGTTTAATTACAATTAAACTCAACGGCTTTTGAATTGAATTTGAATTGATCTCACAAAATTTTCTTAAAGTGAAAATTAGATCTGGTAATTTTAATGTTAAGTGTTTGATAATGTGCCTAAATGAGTGTGATTTCGAATTTTCTTGTGAAAATAAATTGTTGTTGCGTTTTTAAATAAAAAAAATTAATTTTCCATTAATTTTAATTTTTCCTATTCACCCCATCTAGGACATTAGCACACCGAAATTATATTTTTAAAAAGATTATCTATGATCATGCATTTATAGAGACATAGTTCCTATGCATGGGAGCTTTGCTTTCACATTGATGTTACTATATTAATGTTCACATTTATTTTGTCCTACTTACACCCCTCTAGGACATTAGCACACCAAATTTTCACATTTTCATATATTAGATATTGTATACCTATTTTGGAGTTTGTGTAAATTCTCCTTGTAGATCGGTCCAGGATGGTTGTTTTCACTGTGCCGACGTAGTATATGTATAGTATATTGTATATACATATTTGATTAGGGTAATTTCTTAGGGATCTTCATACAACTATCTTGAACGAATGACCCGTTTAGACATAAATGTATCAGATGGTTCCTTGTTTGTATTTTTGTTGAGAGACGTCCCACACATGTAGTCTAGTTTTCTCCAAACTTTAGGAGGTCCTTGGAACTAACTCATTATGTATATTTGATTTGCATTGATATTAATGTCTTATACGTGAAGTCTTGGGTCTTGGGTCAATGGATCTTAACAACTAACTAAGATAAGTAGTAGTGTATCAGGGCTTCCCTGTTTGGATTTCTCTTACGATATGTCCCAAGCAAGAAACTTTGTAAGGGTCAGGAGTTCAGAGATGGTTGGGTGCTAGGACTTTTGGTTTTAAAATTTTTTGCCTTACTTATGATTATTATTCTCCTTAATGTGTTATGAAATGGATTGAGTATGATTTATTTATAACTATAGCATGTTAGATGACATGTGAGACGTATTCTTATATGAGTGATGACATGAAAGGGAATAGGGCATAAATGGGTCGCTCCTTAACACTGTTACGCAACATAATATTTCTCATAACTTTATAGAGCTGACTAAATCTATAAACATTTCCCCTAAGTATTAATATTGTATACAAGAGTAGTAGAGTTGAGCCGTTAAAGTTGGATTGAATAGTCAGAGTTACAGATTATTGAAGATCTAGTTAATCATCTTTAGCATATGAGTTGAATTCATTTTAGTTCTTATATAGTAGCTATGTTATATTTAAGAGTCCATTTAACATTAAGTTGGAGACTTTTGTATTATGGAAATTTGTATTTGTGGATTTAATTTTATTGGAAATTTATGTAATTGTTATCTCAGTTCAATCTTTAGTTATTTTTGTTATAACTAATACTGTCATTCATGGTTTTTATTTATTCCCATATTTATTTATGTTGATGATGAGAATGATATAAGTTCATCAGCACGCCCTATCTTCGATTTTTTAGCCTGATCGACTGCATGTGCAAAATAACGGTGTTACATAAACCATGTTGGGAGGGTCAACCTTTATTGCCTTTCCTTTGGAAATAGTTTTTGGGTCTTAATTTTTCATTTTCCCCTTCCTATCAACATTTCGACTACTCTTAAAATCACTTAAAGGTTACGAGGGTTGAAGTAAAATGCAAAACTCTATAAAGTGTCCTAACTTGTGACAATGAGTACACTTACAGGGTTTGTAGGAGATTATAAAAAATTTTGACTCTTATTCTAAGTTATCTAGAAAGTTTCATGTTTAAGATTATAAGACTAGACTTCTTTATCTTCATCCAAGTGCAACCAGATGCCATAACCAATGAGAATGCCACTTAGGATAAAGGTAAATGACTTAGAAGACTAATTTCACCCTTCATTTTAACATAAACCAAATTCAATTTTCATAAATTAAAAAATGTGTTAAACTTGTGGATGACTTTTTTTAGGTACTTTGTCAAATACATTATGCAATATACTTTTCATATCGAATTTTTTAATCCTAACATTTTCATCCTTATGTGTGTATTTTAAGTATTAATGTTCTAGGTTTATAAAAAAACATACTTAAAGTTTTTCCCAAAATGATTTTGAAACTTCGGTAGGAGAAAATTGGAGAAAAATCTATAACACCCCATATTTATGAGGATATAGGATTTAATTAATTTTGTGACTTAGATTTAAATTTATTTGATCTATTTTAATTTCACGTGTACCGTATTTTGAGGTGGAAATAAGATGATGGTATAAATTGACTCGAATGATGATTTAGAGGTCACAGTTGATTCCAAAAGGGTCAAAATAGTCGGAATAGTATACTCGTGGTTATAGTTTCGGGCCCGGGGCAATTTTAGGCCAACCTGGTACAGTATGAGGGAATTTTAGTCATTTGGTAATATAAGGTAAAGAGAGCTATGAATTTCCAACATCTTTATCAGGATATAGAATGGAGAGGTTAGGGTTTACAGGTTAGAAAACTAAGATAGGACATTAGAGAAGAAGGAGAGGACATTCTTGAAGTTTACGGAAGGGTTCTTCAAAGATTCAGTTGATTCTTACACCATAAAAAACTTTAGAGGGAGGATTGGAAGGGAAGAGAATCAAACCCAACACAAAATCACGAAATCAGATCACATAAACCAAGTCAAGTGTTTATCTTACGTTTATTTTAAGCATGTTATAATACCCATGTAGAAAAGGGTTTGATTTACGTGTTTTTGTAAGATTTAATATGAATTTGGGTGGGTACAATCAATGAATTAAAGTAGGATTTCATGTAGTTATATTTATTTATGTTGGTGACAAAAAATCAGAGGGTTTGGGATGATTTAAAATAAAAAAATCTGGGGTCTTGATTAAAAGATATGAAGAACATGAGAAACTAGGGTTTTTATGATTTGTGAAGAATAAATCTTATATGATCCATTTTTATTGAGGATTTAATGATATAATTCGTTAGGAACTATTAGAATGATCCTATATGAAGTTTGATTAAGTTTGGTTTAGAGTTTGGACATTTTCATGAAGGTTAATGGGAGTAAAAATGGAGAAAAGCGCAAAAACGTAAAAGAAGAAGAGACCTGCTACATTTTGAATCGACTCGGCCTCCTGGGTGAATCGATTCGATTTCCTAGAATTGGTTAATTTTTCCTTTTCATGTTATTTTACTATTGGGATTAATTATGAGGAACTTGGGGATTAATCCTAGAATTAATTAAAAACTTGGAGGAGGTTAATTGGAATATGTTCAAGACTTGGTTAAATCCGAACGTGAGTAAGATTGGAACTTTAAATCGACGATAGAAAATTGAGTGAGTTACAAATCAAGAATTTAGAATTTGGGCTTCGGTAAGAGTGATCGATGACCTAAGGCTATAAACAGTAGGGTATGTGTGTAATAATTACTGAATTAATATAAGGGGTAACTAAGGGCCCTTCGGGTAGAGAATGATGCTCGGATAAATATAATTGATAAGTATAAATGTGAACGAATTGTACAGTGTGTATTTGAGAGATAAATACTATGTACGGGTTATAATTATAGGTTGATTTTATACCTATACGGATTCATTATTATGGGACGTGTGTGTGCCAATACTGAATATACATAATGATTAGGTTGTGTGTATACCTATTATGTGCTTTTGTGTATATGAACATACCAACGCTGCTTGCTATCACGGAAGTCCTGCGCAGTGGGCAATCCCATCTTGACAATACCAGTGAGGTCTGGATTTGTGCCCCAGAGCATAGTACTAATAGTGGATAACTATATGAGAGAAATAGTGATGCCGGTAAGTCGTTTAGGTACGTTAGGTATGTGCGCAACTCAAAGACTTAGTGTTATGTTCACCTCCAATATGTGTGGTTTGATTAATGGTTTGAGGAGACATTCTGAACCAATAGTCCATGATTAGGTACGAGAGGTACTTGGACTGATAGAAGAGTACACGAGTGTGCATCGTTATGACCAGTACGGGAGATGTATATATATATATATATATATATATATGCGTTGATGTTTAATATTATTTATGTGCAATAGAAAGGAGACTAGACGAGATAGTGTATATATAAACAATGTTTAACCTACTTATGTGTGATAGTAGTGAGACTAGATAGTGTATATCTAAAACAATGCTTAATATACTTAAGAGTAAATAGTTGAAAATATAGATAGTGGATATCTAAAGATAAAGTAAGTGTGATAACTTGACATGAAGGTAAGAATAACAACATAAGAGAAAGGTTAATTATTAGTTGATTGGTAACGTATCGTATGGGCAATACGAGTTAAGTTAATGAGAAAATCAACTAAAGGCTTATTGATAATTAAGGGTATACTATAGCGTACGGTATGGGCGGTACGGGAGATCTAGACTGGTTTATGGTTAGTTAAATGCTTAAGACCTAGTTATATTGGGTGCTTGACTAGGTAGGCTTAGTAGAAGACGTTAGGTACGCATTATAGATAAGGGGTGAGGAACTCAAGAGAGTGTACGCATCCTAAAATGTGTATCTAATAACTGTTGATTTAAACCACAATTTAAATACTTGCTAAATATTTTCAAATGGTTTTACTTGGGCTGTGAACTGTACTTACAAAATATTTTCAAAACCTTTTAGGTGTCTAGCCACAGGGACGCCAAGCTTGACGATCTGTTCCATGGATGCGTACATATAGCTCATGTTGACGCCTGCAGGATTTGGACTTAGTCGCTTTCGTTACTTCATTCCTAGAGGAGGATGCAATTCAATTATTTCATCTGGTCATGTTTCCCCTTCGGTTATTTATTTTATCCTGTTTATCAGACTTTGTATTTGTGGACTCAGTTTGATTTCATTAGATGTTTAGTTGGATTTTTATATTGAGAAAGGATAGTTTATTCGATACCATTGTATTTCATTTATCTATCTGGTGTTTAGTTCAAATTATTTTACTGCATGGATGGTTTGGTTATTGTGATTATTTCCCTTGTTTTTATTGTTATTGTTGTTGTTGTTGTTTCATAAAAAGATAAAATTTGGCACCAACTTTTTGAATACTAAGTGGTTAGTTAAATTTTAAAATGTTTTTGACAATGATGCCAAGAATGAACCAGATGAGATTCATGTTTTAATTAGATGAAGGAATAATCACCCGGTATTTAATTAGGTAGGGTATCACATATGGTATCATAGCATCAGGTTCTAGTATCCTTAGGATCTTTACGGCTTTTTTTACGTTTCATCTTAGCGTTCTTTGATATAGAGCCCTATTATAGGATTGTTTTATTCCCCATTATGTATGCGTATTTATGATCTTCTGTCGATTACTACATGTTTGATGGTGAACTTATACATATTTCAAATCTCACTTCAAATGCCGCCTAAGAGAGGACGTTGGCCTAAAGTAGTAACGAGAGATAAGGTGAGAGAGGATTAGCGGGATCAGGAGATACCTTAGCCACAACCACCACCGAGAATGGTGACGACCGCACAGGTGGCCGAGATCGTGGCACAGGCAATTAACGCGGTAATGACTGCAATGGCATAACATTTTTCACAGAATTAGCCATGACCGTTAATGGCACCTAACATTTAGGTCCACCCGAGGCCGTTCGAGTGTCAGAGAGCAAGAGAAGCATTTCAGAATGGTCACCCATCGAAATTTCAGGGTAATTCAGATGTAGTAGTGGCCAGTTAGTGGAGTAAGGACATGAAGTGCCACCTGCATATGATTGAGTGAAGTGACACTTAGAAATAGTTCTTGGTAACATTCAAGCTATTGGGTACAACTTTGCAGTGGTGGGAGTCTGTGACCACCGCATAGGAGAGAGCTGTAATGAGCATTGGGGAGTTCTGGATGTGGTTTGATAACAAGTATTTTCTGTCCTCTATTCAGTTAGAGATGTGGCGGCAGTTTCTAAATGTGTCTCAAGGATATAGGACCATGGCAGAATATGAGGACGAGTTTACTTGGTTAGCAAATTTCATAAAATATGAAGTAAATAGTGAATAGATGAGTGCGTAAGTTCATGAACAGACCTACTTGGAAGATCCGGCAACACTTATTGGGTAATCCTACGCTGGAGACATACATGGGGGTTGTTAATGCAATACTACTTCATTTCCAGGATCAATGATTTTATATGAAGTATATCAACAAAGTGAGTGGGTCTAGTCATACAGGAAAGGTAGATGGGAATGGTCCCATGGGGAACAACAACAACAGGAGTGGGATCTCCAGCAAGGGAACTAGGCTAAGAGGTTTAGGACCGGGGCTTATCGATCTAAGAGTGTTAGATTCAGGCAGGGTCAGTAGGGCCCTCATTAGCAGCAGCAACATTTTGTTCCTCAGGGTCGCCAGGGCCTAGGGGATGGCGGGGAAGGCCAGTAAAGAGAGGATCAGTGGCGAGGAGGATTTCCTACTAAATTTTTTTTTGTAGAGAGACAGGCCATAGGAAGAGAGATTTTCCTAATCGAGGCAAGGGGAAACCACATGAGGAGTTTCTGGATGTGCAACCATTGCAGCAGGTCAGGGGTCAGTTTGAACACGAGGATTACGTTCAGGAGCCCATCAACCAGGCGATGCAACTAGCACTTAGGGGTAAATTGTCTTCACTATCCTATGTGTACAGTGTAGACTTTTCAATGACATGGGGGAGTTATACGTAATATTTTTATCACTAGAATTTACGAGTGAGATTTAGTGGGTATGTTGGTCGTAAAACCCTTATTGTGTATATATATAACTAATTATCATGGGGTAGCGGGGCTCTTTGGTGCCGCCAATGAGAGAGGGGGAGTGTACAATAATAGAATGGTTGCATTATATGGTAGTTTACTTCTTTCGAGAATCATGAGAATATAGTAGACTATTTTTTGAGTTTTGATTGGTTAGCAATGGTAGGGCTTTGGGTTTGCGGTTCTAGGGTATGATTTTTTTTTAGGTATCACCCAAAAGAGGGTTTAGCCTATATATGTGTTTAAATGTCATAGTGTGTTGTATATTGAACTTATAATAATATGTTTATATTATTATTTTGATTCTGATCAGTAGGGACGTTTACTGATATGATTCAGGGTCGATTGGCTTATTATCAAGTGGAGAGATATAGCTCATGATTTATTCGCGCTAAGAAACTAGTGATAGGAAGAGCAACGTGGTGTATGTTGTCTTTTATAACATGGGAGTGGACGAGTATACTTTTATGTCAAGATATAGGGATTTAGGGGTATGCGCTATGGAATAAAGGCCTAACGGATCTCGACGAATGACAATGTTAGGTAGTAGTGTATCGGGGGGTTCATTATTTTGATTTCGCTTTGCAAGACGTCCCACACATGAAATTTAACGGAACTTTGGAAGTGGGGAGATGTTTGGTGACTAGGACACGAGTTTAGTACCATAGTTATTGTTTATTTATACAGTTATAGATGAGGGATGATAGCTATGTTCTAATTTGAGGCTAGTGGAGCCAGGTAACATTGGTGCAGTTATGCACGGGTATAGGGTGTATGGGAACCCTGGGTAGTTGAATCCTTTTAAATATTATCCATCATTAGGGGAGATAAAAGTATATGGAGTGATATTCAGAGTACACGACTAAGGTAGTGTAGAATCCTTGGAGTACTAGTCTTATCCGAATTTTGAGGATGAAATTACTTTATAAGGGATGATGTATGCAATACCCCATATTTATGAAGATATAGGATTTAATTAATTTGGTGATTTAGATTTAAATTAATTAGGACTATTTTAATTTCATGTGTGCCGTATTTTGAGGTGAAAATAAAATGATGATATAAAGTGACTTGGATGATGATTTAAAGGTCACAGTTGATTCTAAAAAGGTCAAAATAGTCAAAATAGTATACCCGGGAGTATAGTTTAGGTCTCGGTGCAATTTTAGGCCAAACCGACACCATATGATGGCATTTTAGTCATTTGATAATATAGGGTAAAGTGCCCTACGAATTTCCAACATCTTTATCAACATATAGATGGGACAAGCTAGGGTTTAGAGATTAGAAAACCAAGAGAGGAATTTAAACAATAAGGAGAGGCCATTCTTGAAGTTTAAGGAAGGGTTCTTGAGAGATTCAAGTGAATCTTACACCACAAACAACTTTGGAGGGACAATGGGAAGTGAAGAGAATCAAACCCAAAACAAAATCACAAAATCAAATCACATAAACCTAGGCAAGTGTTTATCTTGCATTTATTTTAAGCACGTTATAACACCCATGTAGAATAGGGTTTAATTTACATGTTTTTGGAAGATTTAATATGAATTTGGGAGGGTATAATCTATGAATTAAAGTAGGATTGCATGTAGTTATATTTCTTTATATTGGTGACATGAAATCAGAGGGTTTGGGATGATTTATAATAAAGAAATTCGGGGTCTTGATTAGAAGATGTCAAGAACATGAGAAACTAGGGTGTTTATTATTTGTGAAGATTAAATATTGTATGATCCATTTTTGTTGAGGATTTAATGATATACTTCGTTAGGAACTGTTAGAATGATCATATATAAAGTTTGGTTAAGTTTGGTTTAGAGTTGGGACGTTTGTATGAAGGTTTATGGGAGTAAAAATGGAGAAAATCGTAGAAACTTAGATAAAGAAGAGACTGCTACATTTTGAATCGATTCGGCCCAGAGGCGAATCGATTCGACTTCCTGGACGAATCGATTCGGTTGTCCACAATTGGCCAGTTTTGCCTTTTTATGTTATTTTTCTCTTGGGATGAATTATGAGGAACTTGGGGGGTTAACCCTAAAATTAATTAAAGCCTTAGAGGAGGTCAGTAAGAATATGTTCAAGACTTCATTAGATCTGAATATGAGTAAGATTGGAACTTTAAACCGGCTATAGTAAATCGAGTGAGTCACAAATCGAGAATTTAGAATTTGGGCTTCAGTAAGAGTGATCCATGACCTAATACTATAACCAATAGGGTATTTGTGTAATAACTACTGAATTAATATAAGGTGTAACTAGGGGCCCTTCGAGTATAGAATAATGCTCGGATAAATATAATTGAGAAGTATAATTGTGAACGAATTGTACGGTGAGTATTTGAGAGATAAATACTTTATATGGGTTATAATTATAGGTTGATTGTATACCTATACAAATTTATTATTATAGGACCTATGTGTGCCTATACTGAATATACTTAATGATTAGGTTGTGTGTATACCTATTATGTGCTTTTGTGTATATGAATATACCTAAGCTCCTTGCTATCATAGAGGTCCCGCGCAGTGGGCGATCCCACCTCGACGATTCCAGTGAGATCTAGATTTGTGCCCCAGAGCATAATACTGATAGTGGATAACTATATGAGAGAAATAGTGATGCCGGCAAGTCGTTTGGGTACGTTGGGTATGTCCCCTAAAGACTTAGTGTTATGTTCGTCTCCAATATGTGTGGTTTGTTAATTGATGGTTCAAGGATACATTCCGGACCAATAGTCCATGATTAGTTACTTGGACTAATATCAGAGTACGCCAGTATGCATCGTTATGACCAGCCCAAGAGATGCTATATCATATATATATATATATATATATATATATATATGCACGATAATAAGGCGACTAGATAATGTATATCTAAATAATGTTTAATCTACTTATGTGTGATAGTAGTGAGACTAGATAGTGTATACCTAAAACAATGCTTAATCTATTTAAGAGTAAATAATAGAAAAGATAGATTGTGTATATCTAAAGATAAAGCAAGTGTGAGAACTTGACATGAAGGTAATAATAATAACACAAGAGAAATGTTAATTATCAGTTAATCGGTAACGTACTATATGGTCAGTACGGGGTAAGTTAATGAGAAACTTAACTATAGGATTAATGACAATTAAGGGTATACTATAGCGTACTGTATGGGTGGTACATGAGAGCTAGACTGGTTTATGGTTAGTTAGATTCTTGAGACCTAGTTAGATTGGGTAGCTTGACTAGGTTAGCTTAGTGGAAGACGTCACATGCGCATTATAAATGAGAGGTAAGGAACTCAAGAGAGGGTACACAACCGAACATCTGTATCTAATAATTGTTGATTTATACTGCAATTTAAATATTGCTAAATATTTTCAAATGGTTTTACTTGGTCTCTGACCTGTACTTGCAAAATATTTTCAAAATCTTTTAGGTGTCCAGCCAAAGGGACGCCAAGCTTGAAGTTTTTTCCAGGGATGCGTAGCTACAGCACATGTGGATGCCTGCAAGATTTGGACTTAGTCTCTTTCGTTACTTCATTCTTAGTGTAGGATGCAGTTCAGTTATTTCATCTGGTCATGTTTCCCCTCCGGTTATTTGTTTTATCCAGTTTATCAGACTTTGTATTTGTGGACTCAGTTTGATTTCATTAGATATTTAGTTAGATTTTTATATTGAGAACCAATAGTTTAATCGGTACCATTTTGTTTCATTTATCTATCTAGTGTTTAGTTCAGATTATTTACTGCATGGATGGTTTGGTTATTAAGATTATTTCACTTGTTATTGTTGTTTAATAAAAAGATAAAAATTTGGCACCGAATTTTTGAATAATGGGTGGTTAGTTAAATTTTAAGATGTTTTTACAGTGATGCTAAGAATGAACCAGATGAGATTCTTGTTTTAATTGGATAAAGGACTGATCATCTTGTATTTAATTAGGCGTGGCATAACAAACTCCTTGGGCATTTTCACAACTTTCTTCACTCAAGCTTCACCTCAGCGAAATTTTCCTCACAGTTAAAAATAGCTTTTTGTTGATTGTCCACTTGACCAGAGTTTTTTTTATTTTCCAGGGATCACGCTTCACCTCAGGATTTCTCTAGCGATGACTTTATTCATCGTAATGAATCTTCAACGAACGCCCAGATCTGTCACATAAATGAAATCTCTCAAAAAGATTGCTTTGTAAAATGTGTATATTTTCTTTTGTAGCCATATCTTTTATTGTGTTAGGGTAGCAACATATTTACATTGATAAGAATGATTTGGCTCTGAGAGCTTTGGTCCACAAGTTTGAAATGGAAATTTATTTCATCTTGTTCTCTAAACAAAATAAGGAAGGTTTATTTTGAGGTGTTCATTATTTGATCAAACTAAAGAAATCATATAATTTCTTAAAGAGAAAAAACCTTATTTGTATCTTTGAGATATCCATTGATGTCATTACAATTTTTAATTTTTTTGAAGTTTGAGTAATTTTTCTTAAGAATAGAACAATCATTTGCAAAATCTATTCTAGAGAGACTTTAAATATTTTAGATATCTCGAAAGTACTTTGTGAGTTTATTTTGAATAAACAAACACTGTTAAAACTTCAAGAATATCCCATCCCAGAATGTTAGAAGTATATTGGTGGCTACTCACTTGTTTTTAGTGGAACAACATAGTTTTCTTCAACTATAAAGAATATTTGAAGATCGGCAATAACGCGTCATTATCAACAAAAGTTGACACTTGCGATGTGGCGAGTGGTTGGAGAGTGATCTGTTCTTGCTCTCCCTACTAGAAGGTGGAAAACATTTCTTCTGAATGATTTGCATTATTGAGTATAATATAGGTTCAAGTTTTAAAACCATTTATCCTTTTTATAAATCTTTACCTATGTAGTGGAAGGTATCGGTTTGGCCCGAGGTTTTCCCTGCAAGGATTTTTCCCTTGTATAAATGCTCGTTTCAAGAGAAGGATTCACCTTTTTGCATTTTGATTCCCTTATATGCTTCATGAAAATATGTTACTAAGTTGAATGAATTTGTAAATCATGTTTTTTTCACTTAGATGCTAGGATTAACTTTTACTCGAATTTGGATTAAAGGAAAATATTACCTCAACTTGGTATTAAGTTTAACTTGGCTAGTTTCTCTATACATGTGTTTTTTCAATAGGTAACATAGCTAGACCTCACTTGTTGTAGGCTCAATCATCAAGGTAGACCTTGTGTTTATAAATGTCTTTTGGTTATGATATTTTTATGGCGTGCTTAGTTGTATTTCTAATTAATATTGCAGCGGACTTCCTTCTCAGTTCAAACTTACATGGCATCCTCCATTTGAAAATCAATATGATGTAACACCCCATTATTTTTTATTTTTAAAAATCTTTGTTAAATTAAAACTTTTGAAAAAATAATTTTTTGGAATCTATTTCATTTTGGTATGTAAAAATGTAGGTATTTCTATATAAAAATAAGGCTTCAAGTTGAATTTGAATCGGGATTTAAAATTTAGAAATTAAAACTTTTTATATAAAAATCAGGGGAGGATTTGTCCTAAGGAGGTTAAAAAAATAATTCGACTGTCTGATCAAGAAGAATTTTTTATAGCATCTTCGTCTCACCATCAACTACAACATATCAAAATTTTAGCCAATCTCAACGATCCGATTGTCTTAGTGTTTGTGTTTCATGATGAATCTTTCTTTAAATCCTTTATATAATGGACAGGTTTAGACTTTTTTAAAACACTTTTAGCCATTCTCAAAAAGTTTTAGCCTCCAAAATTATTATCTCCTCTCATCTACAAAACCTAAACCCCATTAAATACAACTTTGAACCTAAGTTTTGAAGATCTAAATCAAGTTTTCTCAAGAACTACCAAGAAGGTGTGGGTCTTTACTATTTTTGCGAGAGGAACACAACCGCATAATTAGATTTGTAAGGTGACTTCTTTACAGGCATGGATACTTTTATTGTTCCCCTTTGGTATTATGCGTTTTGGATGTTGCCTAAACACTAATAATTATTGTTTTCTTAAATTAAATTAGAAAGACTAATTAGGGAAAGTGAAACTAAATTTGGGACTATTTGTATTCAAATCACTAATACGATTTAAGACTCAAAGCCCTTGCATGCTTAGGTTAGAGGTTGGGATTCCGTTAGAAATTATGACGTTCGCATGTAGAATAAAGTGTAGGGATGCTATAAATTGATTTCAATATATATAAAATCAGGTTAATTTTGTGAATCTTGTAGAATATAGATTTATTGTTGTATGCTCCCAAAAATATGCGTGTGAATAGAAATCCGATAAATTGATGAGAAAACTCATTGCCTAATTAATGTTAAATAAGCGGATATAAGTTTGATAAATAGTGATCTTATAATGAATTTAAAGAATTATTGTGATAAGTTGAAAATAGGCCATTAGTGATTCGTTATGTTATTAAAAATTGACACCGCGAAGAAGATGGGACTATTGGGGAAGTTAGTGCTCTCACCTTATTTTTAGGTTGCTTGATAGGTATGGGACTAGTAGGTAGGAGTGAGCCGTTGGTAACAGTTTCTAGGTATGGGACTAGATAGTGTGGGTTTTTATAGATGGATGATTTCGGGGTGGGGTTGAATTGTACGTCGTTTTCATTGGATCGTTAGCCTAGGTGCGAGGCTAGGTAATAGTTATTAGTAGGTATTCTTCCTAAATGATAGGTTAGGGGATACTTGTGTTTAGAAACTTCTAGGTATAGGACTAGGGGTGGTTTGAGGATTTATGCTCGATAAAAGGGTGGGCCTAATAGAAAATAATGAAAAATTGAAAAAATTGATAATTAATGCCTAAGACTTAGAATGGGTATTAAAATGAATTTGCGTCGCGAATATGTGCAGGGACGAAAGAATATGAGTCGATTGTCTATAGTGACGTGTGTGTGTGTAGCATCACGAGTATGTGCAAGGCGGACAAAATACGGGTGAACTAGCTATAGTGATGTGTCATGCGTGGAAGCTCATGAGTATGTGCAGTGGTAACGATATTGGGCGAACTGGTATAGTGAGGGGAATGTGTGTGGTGTAGAACTTAAGCGGGCGAGGAGTATGTGTAGAACCTGAAATAGGGTGAACTGGCTATACAGATATCGCAAATTAATTAGATTTAATTAAATAAATTAAATTATGGGATCTTGTGTCATGTTGAAATATCATAACTGGAGTTAAATATCGGGGTGACTTAGTGATATGGGTAGAAAGTAGTAGTTATTTTACTCGCATGTTAATTTATATCACGTTTAAATTAAAATACTCTATTGTGATGTTTATCATGTGTAATGCTATTGTTTGGGCTTACGGACCCTAATTGGGAGGAGTAGCTAGTATTCATACGGTGGGCTATGACCCATTGCATTGATTAACATTTCCGGTATAGTTGCGGGAGTAGTTGCATAGGATGTATTGGAGATCTTTGGACCGCAGCTGGAGATTTCTTTTATCTGATTTAGTAGTTTAGGTTTACTTTTCATTCCGTCATTTTGTTTTGAGATGTTATTTATGGATTTTTATTGGGCCATTCGGTTCCACAGTTGTTTATGGATTTCAGTTAGAGATTTTTAGTGGGATTATTTTACAAAATTTGAGTTGAATTTATTTTGGAGATAGCGTGGTGATGGATTTTAATATTGCTTGGGGTATGTGCGTGTAGGATTGGGTGTATGGGCACCCAATCGTGGCATTCTTAGGGTAGGCATGTGTAAACCTTATTTTATTTGCGTGACTTTACGTTTGATGTTTACGCTTCGTCGAATTTTGAGGATGGAATTCCTGTATTAGTGGGGGAGTATGTAACAACCCGTGATTTTTCAGCCGTAAAAATCTTTGATAAAATTAAAAATTTTGAAAAAATATTTTTTTGGAATCTATTTCATTTTGGTATGTAAAAGTGTTATTTTTTTTATATATAAAAGTAAGGTTGAGTGGAATTTGAATCGGGATTTAAAATTTAGAAATTATAAGTTTTTATATAAACATCGGGGGAGGATCTGGCCTAAGGAGGATAAAAAAAATCTGATCGTCCGATCGAGCTGAATTTTTTACAGCAGCTTCATCTCACCATCAACTACAATATAATAGATTTTCAACCAAATCCAATGGTCCGATCGTATGTAATATTTTTTTAATTTTTGTATTTGTTTAAGACTCATTCTTCAAATCATTTATATAGTGGACATGTTTATATTTTTTTAAATACTTTTAACCCTTTTCAAAAAGTTGTAGCCTCCAAATCATTATCTTCTCAAATCTACAGAACCTAAACCCCATTAAACACAACTTTGAACCTATGTTTTGAATATGTAAATATAGTTTTGTCAAGAACAACCAAGAAGATGTCTTTACTATTTTCATGAGAGGAACGCAACCGGGTAATTATATTTGCAAGACGATTTCTTTACATGCCTAAATACTCCTATTGTTCCCCTTTGGTATTATGCATTTTAAATGTTGCCTAAATAGTAATAATTATTATTTTCTTAAAATAAATTAGAAAGACCAATTAGGAAAAGTGAAACTAAAAGTGGGACTGTTTTTATTCTAATAGCACGATTTAAGACTAAAAACCCTTGCATGCTTAGGTTAGAGGTTGGGATTCCGTTAGAAATTATGACGTTCGCATGTAGAATAAAGTGTAGGAATGTTATAAATTGATTTCGATATATAAAATCACGTTAATTTTGTGTATCTTGAAGAATAGAGAGTTATTGTTGTATGCTTGCAAAAATATGCATATGAATAAAAATTTGATAAATTAATGAAAAAAAGCATTGCCTAATTAATGTTAATTAAACAGACATAAATTGGATAAATAGTGATCATCCGATGAATTTAGAGAATTGTAGTGATAAATTGAAAATAGGGCATTTATGATTCTTTATGTTATTAAAAATTGACACCGCGGGGATGACGGGATTGTTGGGGGTAGTGATAGGCGCGCGAGAGGTGTGCGGGTGTAAAGTGCACAGTCGTTGTTTTCTGTCTCGCCGCGACTATACAAACAAACCTAAATTACTACTACACTCAACTGGTGAGTATAGCGGTAATTCGGGTATCGAAAATCCATAGAGAAGAGTTGCTAGAATTTAAAGGATTTAATACTTCGAAATAAAAGTGTAAAAGGTGATTACAAACTAAAAGAAAAGATGCTTGAAAGGGAAATGTTTAACTAGGCAAGGGTATTGAAACTAGATTATGAAAGCGAGTAAAACTATAGGTTGCGTCGAATATCCCTCACCCAGGCTAATTTGTATAAAATGGTTACATGGGTCGACGATTTATTTAGAACGCGTCTCATTTCGACAGTTAATTGAACCAAGGGTTGTCACGCCCCTAAATTCGCATAAAAGCCTAATATGATTTTGGCGTCAATAAATATCCCGGAAATTGCGCACGAAAGGTCGTAAGCACGGGACATACATGATATGCCCCGTCAAATCTCCTAGGCGCAATGACTAGGACAACGCACCCGAAATAAACCCGTAAACACTATCACCAAGCAAAGCAACGCGTTAATCCGAGTGAGTTCCATTCAAACACATCCTAATTTAAATTACCTAGAAAGCATGGTAAAAATGCGGTAAATAAACGTAATAAATAAACGCAATAAAACTACACTAGAAAGCACGGGAAGAAAGCACATAAACCTAATTAGAAAGCATGTAAATTACACTACAAAGAAAGAAATTAAGAAATACAACTATATAAATGGTAGGGAAGATGAATAGTGTAACTTACAACCCAATTGGGTGTCAAACCAAGAAGAATCAAAGACAAACTCTTCAAATCCCACAAACCCTAAGCTAAAAACTAACCTAAAACTATCTAAAATCGTCCACCCTGATATTTACAACAAAAAGGGGTATTTATACTAAGTTGGAATTAAATTAGAAAAGAAAAGAGAAAAGAAAAAAAATGCCAAAATATCTCTTGAAAACAGGGGATCGATCGATCGATCAAGGCAAAATTTCGGCTGTACAGAAGGATCGATCGATCGAACAAAATCGTCAATCGATCGATCAAGCAGGGGTGAGCCAAGCAGCAGCACACTGCATTCCTTTTCTTTCTTTTCTCCTCTTTTGATTTCCTTGTTTTTCCCTCAGCTGAAATTCACCATAACGTTTTCATACGAACTCGGAATCGCACACCGTTCGTGGCCACACGAAGCTAGCGAGGAGAGCTACAACTTCCGTGTAGATGTTGGGCCAAGTGCCCAAGCTGTGAAAAGACTAAAATGCCCTTGAACGTGCGATTGTGTACGGAAATCGAGAGGAACGCGTCCGAACTTTACACTTAGCATCCAATTACCTACAAAAACTCAATTAACCCCTGCAAAACATGTTAACGTAGAAATTCGAGGTTGTCTGGTTAATGAGCATAAATATAGGGAATAAGATACCCGAGGGGGCTAAAATGCGTCCGTTCGGAGGATGAAATACGCAATATTTTCATATCATCAGGTAGTTAGTGCTCTCACCTTATTTTTAGGTTGCTTGCTAGGTATGGGACTAGTAGGTAGGACTTAGCCGTTGGTCATTATTTCTAGGTATGGGACTAGATAATGTGTTTTTTTACGGATGGATGATTTCAGGGTGGGGCTAAATTGTACGTTGTTTTCGTTGGATCGATATCCTAGGTTTGAGGTTAGGTAGTAGTTATTGGTATGTATTCTTCCTAAATGATAGGTTTGGAGATACTTGCATTTAAGAGACCTCTAGGTATGGGACTAGGGGTGGTTTGAGGATTTTATCTCAATATAAGGGTGGGGCTAATAAAAAATAATGAGAACTTGAGAAAGTTAATAATTAACGCCTAAGACTTAAAACGGGTATTAAAATGAATTTGCATCAGAATATGGGTAGACTGGCTATAGCGACGTGGGTGTGTGTGGCGTTACGAGTATTTGCACAGCCAATAGAATAAGGGTGAACTGGCTATAGTGACGGTAATGTGTGTGGTGTAGAACTTAAGCGGGCAAGGAGTATGTGGAGGACCCAAAATAGGGTGAACTAGCTATACTGGTGTCACAAATTAATTGGATTTATTTAATTAAATTAAAATATGGGATCTAATGTTATGTTTAAATATCATAATTAGATTTAAATATTGGGGTGGCTTAGTGATATGAAAAGATAGTGGTGATTATTTTACTCGCATATTAATTTATATCTCGTTTTAATTAAAAATACTCTAATATGATATTTATCATGTATAATACTATTGTCTGGGTTTACGAACCCGAATTTGGAGGAGTAGCTACTATTCATATGGTGGGCTCTGACCCATTGCTTTGACTAATATTTCAGGTATAGTTGCGGGAGTAGCTGCATAGGATGTATTGGAGATCTTTGGAGCGCAACTGGAGATTTATTTTATTCGCTTTAATAGTTTAGATTTACTTTCCATTCCATTGTTTTATTTTGAAACGTTATTTATTGATTTTCGGTGGGCCATTTGGTTCCAAAGTTGTTTATGAATTTTAGTTAGAGATTTGTAGTGGGATTATTTTATTGGCTATTATTGTATCAAATTTCAGTTGGATTTATTTTGGAGATAGTATGGTGATGGATTTTAATATTTTATAAATGGCTATATTTGTTTAAAATTTGAGGATATCTAGTGAAAAAAATTTAAGTGTCTCATATATCTGTCACATGCTAAGAATGGTATTAAATTTAGTAACGACCGACATATTTTGGCGGTGGCCGATGCCAGAATGCGCGGGGTGTTACATATGAATTTAGTGAGGATGATTATGATTATATTGGTTTCTTAAATCTTGAGTCTAAGCATTATAATCATTATGAATAGTCTTTGAAACATTTTAAATGAAATTCTTTAAACCCCACCAAATTAAAAGAATATCAAAAGGAGTACATTGATCTACAACTTAAGGCAACTATAGTTGATCAACTTCAAGTTGATTGTAAAAGGTTGAGTTCTTAAGGGAAGAGTATCCAATTATTTATTATAGTTAAATAAAACTTTTAAAAGATGAAAATGGATCTCTTCATAAAAAGATCAAAACTCTTGAAAAAGAGAATTTAATATTTTTAAATGAGCTTGCACTCTTAAAAGATGAAAATTATTTTTTGTGCATTTTAGAAGCTTAAGGACCTATAGTCTTTGAAAAACCTAAATTTATTGATGTTTCTTTTTGAAAACTTTTAGAATTTTGAATGATTTAAAAAATACAAGCATTACTTCAAAAGGAAGAGGATGGAAATTGTATTCATTTTAAAGAATGTTTTTCAACATCTCTTGAAATATTGAAATGATATTTATTTGTGTGAAAAGCCCAAAATTATTTTGAAAAAAAGGTTGAAAGTCTTTAAAATGATTTCATCGTGGCCAAGGAAGTGAAAATAGATTTAAAGGCAAGATAACATAAACTAGGATGTATGCTTTTGATACCAACCCAAAGTTCAAATGATAAAAAAGGTTCGATTTTGGCATGTTTGATGTTTCATCTTCCAAAGGAGAAACTATATTTTTTAAAAGCTTATTTTGAAAATAAGACAACAAAAAATGAAATCGTTCCTTTGAAAATTCATGATAGAAAAGTAAAATGTTGTATAAAATTTTGAAAATATAATTAAACTTGAGCATCCCAAGTTTGGTGACAAAATCACGGGCTTAATCAGAATAGACCTAAAAAGGAAAAGTGTGACACCCCGCCCAATTAAATACCGGGTGATCAGTCATTTATTAAATTAAAACAAAAATTTTAGTTGGATCATTCTTAGCATCACTACCGAAATTCATTAATTACTAACCACCTATTTATTAATTAAGCCGGTGTAAAATTTTAAATCTTATTTATCATGCCACAATATAATTAAATAAATAAATAAATAGATAATCACCATCACCATTCCATTAACCAACATAATATATATGAAATAACTGATTAAAATATATAGGACCTGAATAAACACTCCAACCAAAAACTCCAATATAGTAATCCATAAATGACAACTAGATCAACAACTAAAAAGTAAAGAGATGAAATCTATTGTCACTGAAATAATGTCTGAATAAGAGTGGGAAACATTCCCGACTGAAATAAATATCTCATAAGGAAGAAATGATAAGCATGGAGGTGTCTACTACCGAGGTCCTGCAACATCCACAGTAGCTATAACATGCCAAGTGATATGAACTCTTAATCCCCGTGTCCCTATGGCTGAGAACCTAAAATTGTTTTATCAAAAAGGATTTAAAACGGGTTAGAGCCTAAGTAAGACAGTTTTAAAAATGTGGCAAGTGTTTAAAAAGGATTAAAAGAAAATATTATATACATGTAAGTATTGCGTGCTCTCACTTGAGATCCTCACCCCTAAACTATTGTGCACGCCTAACGTACTACTCTAACCCACCTAGTTATGCTACCCACCTAACTAGTCTGAGTTATATCTCTTCACGTCTACAAATTCATAATGTATATTCCTATCATCCATATAACACGCTACTACATACCCCATTAATTTATATTCGTTAAGGGTTACCAGTTTATAATTTAATTCTCTTACTCTTAGAATAACTTAGACATCACTACCTATCTTACCTACTAAATCACTCATAGTAGAATCAATCAAACGTAAATATATATATTTATATCACTTATAATAAATAAATTTACAAAGCACACCTTAAATAAATAAATGTACAAAGCACCCCTTACAATACTACGTAAGCGTCGCTCCTACTAATTCACACGTAAATATATATTTATATCACTTATAACATATATACGTACACAACACCCAGCACCCAACACCCCTAGGTGGAATTTACGGTGTGGGCCTACTCTGCTATCAAGTCCGGTACATCACGCACTAATTAAGGACATTGGATCGGATAATCTCCCTCGAATCATAAATAAAATCATACGTATTAGAGGCAAAAAAAACTCTAGGCCTTTGGGACACGCTCATACCTGATGAACCCAAATGACCGGTCATGCCCTCATTCACATAAGTGGTGCTCAATCCTTAAGGTCTTTGTCTTGAGGACAAGTGAACATCACCCCTTATGGGCTCATCAGAATAAGACTGTCCACAACGCGAAACCTCGAATGATAGCAAGTAGCATAGGTATGATTGCACATACATATATTAAATAATAGGTTTCACACCACTGTAATACCCCGTACTTTTGACTATAATTATTTTTTTGGGTTTAATTAATTAAATTGCGTATTAATTGGAAATTAATCCGGGTTATAAATACTAATGAGATGCGAATTGGTATTTGATTATGTGCATATATGATTATATATGTATTTGGTATTATAAAATTTGTCGTGATATTTATATACGACATTTTAGAAATTTTGTTGAGACGCGTGGGACCGCCGCGTCACGGTATAATATTTTGTTAATAAAAGTGAATTTAAAATCTATAATCCGTATGGTCGTTTTGAGTGCGCCAACGCGTCCGGAAGGGTCGAGATAGTCAGAAAACACTAGCCGGGGGTATAGTTTGGGTCCCGGGATATTTTTAGGCCATACCGGTAACTTAAAGGGTATTTTGGTAATTTTACATTTTTAGGAATTAAAAGTGACGAAAATTGGTGATGTAAATCTGATGTGGAATTTGGCCCACTAAGCCCATAACCAACCCATATTAACCTAGAAAGCTACGTAGGTTATCATTTAGGTTTTCTAAGTTTCCCCAAATCAAAACCCTAGCCACCTTAAGCCACCATTGGAGAAGAGCTTGGAGAGAGAGGAATTTCTGCAGAAAAACTTCATCTAATCTACACCAAACTCAGAGACAACCAAGGCAAGTGACTTTATTCCATTTAATTTCTGAGAATGTTTCCTCCATGTTAGAAAATTCGGATTTATGGTTTGTTCTTGAAGAAAATATGAAAACCCATGTAGTTTAGATCATAGAACTTGAGAAATTGTGAAGAGAATTGCATGTAGTATGATAGGTAGATGATTTCCCTTATAATAATTGTGATTTGAAGGAATTAAAACGAAATAAATTCTGGGATTGGAGGAGGATATAAACCTAGGGTTCATGTTCTAGAGAAATTGGGAAAAGTGTAGAAATTTGTAAATTTGGTTGATGTTATGATGATTCGATCCTTGAAAACATGTTAGGAGATGATGTAAATATGTTTAGGATGAATTAGAGACCCTAAAACGATATTTGGATGAACTTTGGAAGAGATTAGAATTGTTAAAAATGGTGAAAAATGATTTTTGGAAAAATCTGGGCCGAAACTGGTAATTCGTTAGAAGCAGCCCCCAGGTCGTTCGAACGAACTCGTTCGAACGAGCTTCTAACGAGTTGACCAGTCGTTACTAACGAGTAGGGATTTCGTTCGATATCTCGTTCGAACGAGATATCGTTAGAAGGGACAGTTCGTTCGAACGAACTGGGATCTCGTTCGAACAGCCTCGTTCGAACGAGACTTCTAACGACCTGACAGTCCAAACTCATTCGAAGTCTCGTTCGAACGAGACTTCTAACGAGCTGGCAGTTTGGTCCTTTTTGGACTGTTTTGACTTTTGGAGTTCCGTAAACTTGTTCGAGGATATAGTTAACCTTCGTAGTGATAGAATTGGGACATTTGGGTATTTATGAGAAGGAATTTACATACGAGAGTGTATTACATGGACGGTTTGGGTTGAGACGTGAGTGTCTACTACGACATGAGATAATTATGGCGCGTATAATTACAAACCGGAATAGTATGAATTGTGTTAATTATAGTTAGTATGAGAATATATACTACGATTAAAATACGGTATTACTAAGATGTGTGGTTACTTAGTATTAAAATATGGATTGTGTGTATGACATACCTACCATACTTGCTATCACGGGAGGTTGCGTTCGCTTAGGACCCTCTAATCCTTGTGTGCCTACGGGGGGGATATAGACTGGTACCTCGATGAACATAGGTCATAGAAAGACTTATTGTGATATTAATAAGTCCGCTGATCATGGGAGCGTAGGTATGTGCGTGACCCATGTGATGGTGACTGTGTTCGCCTCCATTATTTGTGATGTTGTTATCGGTAAACTATTCCTGAGAGATTCGGAATATGTAATCCTTATGTACGTGATGTACCAGGATGGATAGCAGAGTATGTGTGCACTACAGCTTAGATTGCGGGGTGCTTGTATTGTATATTTATGATATGAATAATATACATTATATTATGGGAATCCTCATGTTAAGGTTGTAAAAATATTACGGTATTGTTTCGAGATATATAATGAGTTAACTGATAATTATATCAATGGCATATTTAGTAACTGAGTTTACAGTGAACCTCTATTTAATTACGAGCGCTGTTATGATAAATGGAACCGAGTAATATGGGTAGCACCTTTGGCAGTCTAGCTAGTTATGTTGTCAGTTAGCTAGTAGTATGGGTCGATATAGATGGGTACTTACGTTAGGAGTGCACAGTTAGACGAGAGGTGAGAATATCATGCGAGTGTACGTCCTAACATGTACTTTGCATTTAATGTTTTAAATGTTTTTAAAGCACTTGCAGGTTTTTAAAATATAACTCCACATTCGGGCTCTGACCCGTTTGCTTTTCAAATCTCTTTTTCTTTGTAAAACCATTTTAGGTGCCCAGCCACAAGGACACCAAGCATAGGATACTCATTCAGGTGACGAGCTGTAGCTGCTTGTGGAAGCTACAGGGATTTGCATGTAGACGCCTCCATCTTTTGGATTCCAGAGTCACTATCTATCAGTTGTAGGGCATGTTGCCCATTTCTTTAGAGACATCTTTTATATTTCGGTTTTCAGACTTTAGCATGTTTTATTTCAGTTTCGGTTATTCATTTCAGTTATGGGATTGTAGTGAGGAGTTTTCCTCCAGACTTTATTTACTCTATTGTGATGGTTATTCAGTTTACTTCAGTATGGTGAATGATGTTATTTATTTCTTTATTTTAACTGTTGCATGTTAATCAGACTTAAATTAAAATTTGGCACTTACTTTCTAAATACTAGGTGGATAGTAATAATAAAAATGTTTTCGACAGTGATGCTATTAACTGAGCCAACTTGGCATTTTGAATTAATTTTATAAAGGAGTAGCTACCCGGTATTTAATTAGTCGGGGTGTCACAGGTGGTATCAGAGCATCAGGTTCTAGTGTCCTTTAGGATCTGTACGGCTATTATGTTTCCGCTACGTTTTCTTTGATATAGAGCCCTATATTTTAGGACTGTTGTACTCTTATTGTGTATGCTTCGTTCTTCAGCTATTTTAAGTTTATAAACCGTGAACTTATAAACTTTGTTCTTATTTCAGATGTCTCCACGACGTGCACGACGAGTTCCCAGGAATGCAATGCCCGAACCACAGCCCGCTCCAGTTCAGGGCATGTTGAGCGCCGCTGAGGTTGCAGCTATAGTAGCTCAAGCGGTGAATGCCGCGATTGTCGTTGTTCAGCAGGCACCACCACAGGCGCCGGTTGCCGCGCCAGTACATGTTAATGCATTCCCGTCTACTTGGGAGCGTGTACGTGACGCTTTTCAGAAAGCACATCCGCCAGAGTTTGCAGGTAGCTCAGATGTAGTAGTCTCGAGCCAATGGAGGAAGGACATACAGAGGCATTTGAGGATGCATGAGTGCACAGATGTTCAGAAACAGGTGCTAGCTACTTTCAAGCTAGTGGGATCTGCATTACAGTGGTGGGAGTCTATTACCACCGCGGAGGAGAGGGATACCCTCACGATTCAGGAGTTCTGGGTGCGGTTCGACCACAAATACTTTCCGTCCGCAGTTCATACAGAGATGAGGAGGAAGCTGATGAGTTTGAAGCAGGAGGGCAAGACAGTGGCCGAATATGAGGCCGAGTTCACTAATCTGTTGAATATCGTTCCAGACGAGATTCCAACAGAGAAGAAGAAGATAGAGAAGTTCACCGACGGGTTGAATTGGAGGATCCGTCAGCATCTACTAGGGAACCTATCGTTGGCCACGTATTCTGATGTGGTTAACGCTGCATTGTTGCACTGCCAGGACCACCGTTTTCATATGGCCGAGGGCAAGCGGTCGGGGGAGTCTAGCTATCAGGGCAGGACTGGAGGACATAGTGCCAGCGGGGCACAATCGGGTCAGGGGCAGAGGCAGAATGAGCAGGGTACCCAGCAGGGGGATAATAAGAGGTTCCGGTCAGGGAACTACAGGCAGGGTCAGGGAGGTTTCCGCCAGGGCCATCAGGGTCCAAATGGCCATCAGGGCCAGCAGGGGCAGAATGGGCAGCAGTTCCATCAGGGCCAGCAGGGCCAAGGGAGGAATGGTAACGGCCACCAGGGCCGGGGACAACAGGGACAGAGGGGAGGGAACTTCCCAGGGAAGTGCTTTACTTGTGGCAAGACTGGCCATAAGAAGCAGGATTTTCCTGATAGGGGCAGGGCCCCACAGCAGCAGCAGCAGGGTGCTCGCCAGGAGCCACAGAGACCTATGTTTACCGCCGCTCTTCCTGCACCGCCGCAGATGGCAGCATTGCCACCCATTCCAGCAGTCCCAGCTCAGCAGGGGCAGCTACAGTATGGACGTGTCTACAACGTTCACCAGGCTGCAGTTCCACAGGCACCGCCCGCGATCGAGGGTACGTTTCCTATCCATGGCACTATGGGTCGGGTGTTATTTGATACGGGTGATACACACTGTTTTATAGCTACACACTTCGCGAAAGCTTTAGGATTGTTAGCTACGGCAGAGAGCACAGTGACGTGTGTCGACTCACCATTAGGGAGTGGGTCACTTATTTTCTTTATATGCCGGGGAGTGGGGGTAGAGGTTGGTGGTTTGGTATTACCTGCGGACATGTTAGTGTTAGACATGCATGTTCACGATGTGATCATCGGTATGGATTGGCTCATAGCATATAGGGCCATGATTGATTGCTTCAGCGGGAGCATTGTTTTTGCCATTCCGGGGCAGGAGATGTTTATAGTGGCGATGCCTCGCCCAGAGGGAGGATCGACCGCTCATCTGTATTACATAGAGGAGGATACCTCTAAGGAGGTTGTGATTCCTTTGGATTCGATCCCAGTTGTCAGGGAATATTCAGATGTGTTTCAGGAGATACCAGGCTTACCACCCAGTCGTGAGATAGATTTCGTTATAGATTTGCTACCGGGTACGAGACCTATAGCACGTGCACCATACCGTATGGCTCCAGCTGAGATGCGAGAGTTACGGGATCAGATAGAGCAGCTGTTAGGACAGGGCTTTATTCGCAGGAGTACCTCACCTTGGGGCGCTCCAGTTTTGTTTGTGAAGAAGAGGGATGGTTCACTGAGATTGTGCGTGGACTACCGAGAGTTGAATAAGGTCACGATACGGAATAAGTATCCGTTGCCTTGAATCGATGACTTATTCGACCAGTTGAGAGGAGCTTCTTTCTTCTCGAAGATTGACTTGAGGTCAGGATACCATCAGTTGCGTATCAGGGAGGAGGATGTCTCGAAGACCGCATTCTTGTCGAGATATGGTTCTTACGAGTTTCGGGTTATGCCTTTCGGCTTGACCAACGCTCCAGCAGTGTTTATGGACTTGATGAACAGAGTGTTCAGGGATTTCCTAGACCAGTTTGTCATTGTCTTCATTGATGATATTCTGGTTTACTCTCAGACAGAGGAGGAGCATGCCGAGCATTTGAGGCAGGTTTTGCAGACACTTCGTCAGAACGAGCTGTATGCAAAATATGAGAAGTGCGGGTTTTGGCTGAAGGAAGTCCAGTTCTTGGGTCACATTATTTCCGATCAGGGAATATCTGTCGATCCGGGAAAAGTATCAGCGGTGAGGGAGTGGGGACAGCCCACGACGCCAACGGAGATTCGTAGTTTCTTGGGTTTAGCAGGATACTACAGGAGGTTTATTCGGGGATTCTCAGAGATAGCAGGTCCTTTGACACATCTTACTCGTAAGGGTGTGCCATATATCTGGAGTGATGCCTGTCAGTTGGCATTCGATGAATTGAAGGACAAATTGACCTCAGCACCTGTGTTAGCATTGCCGAGACCGGGAGTTGAGTATTTGGTTTACACCGATGCGTCCTTGCAAGGACTGGGAGGTGTTTTGCAGCAGGAGAGACAGGCCATAGCTTATGCTTCCCGTAAGCTTAAGCCTCATGAGAAGAATTACCCCACGCATGATTTGGAGTTAGCAGCAGTGGTATTTGCCTTACGGATTTGGAGGCACTATCTTTTGGGGGAGAAGTTCCAATTGTTCACGGACCACAAGTCCCTACAGTACCTGTTCACGCAGAAGGAGTTGAATATGCGGCAGCGTAGGTGGCTTGAGTTTGTGAAAGACTACCAGTTCGATATCCAGTATCACCCAGGTAAGGCTAACGTGGTAGCAGACGCGTTGACCCGTAGGCCAGCAGATGAGGTGGCAGAGGTGTGGAAGGCTAAGTGGAAGGAATTGGGACACCAAGATGCAGTGGCCCGATCTTTCATGTCTGTGATGACCGTTACACCGCAGATTGTCACCAAGGTAGTACGGGCACAGGCTAATGACTCGTTCTGTCAGGAGCAGATAGTTCGATTGCTAACAGAGGGAGCCGAGTCCTATACCGTTAGCTCAGACGGGGGATTGCGCTTCAATGGGAGGTTGGTAGTTCCGGAAGGGGAAGAATTGCGGCACGATGTTATGGCAGAGTCGCACGGCTCACGGTTCACGGTACATCCCGGAGGGGACAAAATGTACCAAGACATGAGACGGAAATATTGGTGGAGCGGTATGAAGAGAGATATCGCTGAGTTTGTCTCGAAATGCGCCACTTGTCAGCTTGTAAAAGTGGATCATCAGAGACCAGCAGGATTGCTACAGCCGTTGGAGGTTCCGGTGTGGATGTGGGAGAGCATATCCATGGATTTTATCACGGGGTTGCCTACGTCGCAGAGGGGTCACGACTCCGTTTGGGTAATTGTGGACAGGTTGTCCAAGGTCGCTCACTTCTTACCCGTAAGGACTGACTACACTACGGGATAGTATGCCCAGCTTTTCATTTCAGAGATTGTGAGACTTCACGGTGTGCCCCTGAATATCGTGTCTAACAGAGACAAGATATTTGTTTCGAGGTTTTGGGAGAGTTTCTAGGAGGCCATGGGCACGAAATTGCGGTTGAGTACGGCTTATCATCCGCAGACCGATGGGCAGACAGAGCGCACCAACCACATGTTGGAGGACATGCTACGCATGTGCATTATTGACTTCGGGGGTGGATGGGAGCAGTACCTTCCACTGGTGGAATTTGCTTACAGCAACTCCTATCAGTTCACTATTGGCATGGCTCCGTTTGAGGCATTGTACGGTAGGCCTTGTCGTTCCCCAGCATGTTGGTTGGAGGTGGGGGACAACAAACTACTTGGGCCGGAAGTGATTCAGGATACTTCGGCAAGGATTGAGTTGATTCGGAGTCGCGTTCGGGTAGCTCAAGACAGGCAGAAGAGTTATGCTGATGCGAAGAGATTTTTCAGGGAGTTCCAAGTGGGGGACCAGGTTTTGCTCAGGGTATCTCCGATGAAGGGGATTATGCGATTCGGGAAGAAGGGGAAATTGACACCAAGATATGTGGGGCCGTTTCCTATTATTGAGCGGATAGGACCGGTTGCGTATAGACTTGGACTACCGGAGCACTTGCATCGGATTCACGACGTGTTCCATATTTCCTCGCTGAGGAAATACCTTAGAGATAATTTGGCTCATTCTCACATTGTTGTGGAGGACATCGATCTCCAGCCGGATAGCTCCTACGAGGAGGGGCCAATTGCTATTTTGGACCGAAGCGAGAGGAAACTGCGATCAAAGATAGTTCCGTTAGTACGTGTTCAGTGGCGACATCACAATGTCGAAGAGTCCACATGGGAGCGCGAGGATGAGATGCGCGAACGTTACCCAGAGCTATTTTTAGCAGGTACTTTCTAGTTTCGAATTTCGGGACGAAATTCAGTTATTAGGGGGGAAGTATGTAATACCCTGTACTTTTGACTATAATTATTTTTTTGGGTTTAATTAATTAAATTGCGTATTAATTGGAAATTAATCCGGGTTATAAATACTAATGAGATGCGAATTGGTATTTGATTATGTGCATATATGATTATATATGTATTTGGTATTATAAAATTTATCGTGAGATTTATATACGACATTTTAGAAATTTTGTTGAGACGCGTGGGACCGCCGCGTCACGGTATAATATTTTGTTAATAAAAGTGAATTTAAAATCTATAATCTATATGGTCGTTTTGAGTGCGCCAACGCGTCCGGAAGGGTCGAGATAGTCAGAAAACACTAGCCGGGGGTATAGTTTGGGTCCCGGGATATTTTTAGGCCATACCGGTAACTTAAAGGGTATTTTGGTAATTTTACATTTTTAGGAATTAAAAGTGACGAAAATTGGTGATGTAAATCTGATGTGGAATTTGGCCCACTAAGCCCATAACCAACCCATATTAACCTAGAAAGCTACGTAGGTTATCATTTAGGTTTTCTAAGTTTCCCCAAATCAAAACCCTAGCCACCTTAAGCCACCATTGGAGAAGAGCTTGGAGAGAGAGGAATTTCTGCAGAAAAACTTCATCTAATCTACACCAAACTCAGAAACAACCAAGGCAAGTGACTTTATTCCATTTAATTTCTGAGAATGTTTCCTCCATGTTAGAAAATTCGGATTTATGGTTTGTTCTTGAAGAAAATATGAAAACCCATGTAGTTTAGATCATAGAACTTGAGAAATTGTGAAGAGAATTGCATGTAGTATGATAGGTAGATGATTTCCCTTATAATAATTGTGATTTGAAGGAATTAAAACGAAATAAATTCTGGTATTGGAGGAGGATATAAACCTAGGGTTCATGTTCTAGAGAAATTGGGAAAAGTGTAGAAATTTGTAAATTTGGTTGATGTTATGATGATTCGATCCTTGAAAACATGTTAGGAGATGATGTAAATATGTTTAGGATGAATTAGAGACCCTAAAACCATATTTGGATGAACTTTGGAAGAGATTAGAATTGTTAAAAATGGTGAAAAATGATTTTTGGAAAAATCTGGGCCGAAACTGGTAATTCGTTAGAAGCAGCCCCCAGGTCGTTCGAACGAACTCGTTCGAACGAGCTTCTAACGAGTTGACCAGTCGTTACTAACGAGTAGGGATTTCGTTCGATATCTCGTTCGAACGAGATATCGTTAGAAGGGACAGTTCGTTCGAACGAACTGGGATCTCGTTCGAACAGCCTCGTTCGAACGAGACTTCTAACGACCTGACAGTCCAAACTCGTTCGAAGTCTCGTTCGAATGAGACTTCTAACGAGCTGGCAGTTTGGTCCTTTTTGGACTGTTTTGACTTTTGGAGTTCCGTAAACTTGTTCGAGGATATAGTTAACCTTCGTAGTGATAGAATTGGGACATTTGGGTATTTATGAGAAGGAATTTACATACGAGAGTGTATTACATGGACGGTTTGGGTTGAGACGTGAGTGTCTACTACAACGTGAGATAATTATGGCGCGTATAATTACAAACCGGAATAGTATGAATTGTGTTAATTATAGTTAGTATGAGAATATATACTACGATTAAAATACGGTATTACTAAGATGTGTGGTTACTTAGTATTAAAATATGGATTGTGTGTATGACATACCTACCATACTTGCTATCACGGGAGGTTGCGTTTGCTTAGGACCCTCTAATCCTTGTGTGCCTACGGGGGGGATATAGACTGGTACCTCGATGAACATAGGTCATAGAAAGACTTATTGTGATATTAATAAGTCCGCTGATCATGGGAGCGTAGGTATGTGCGTGACCCATGTGATGGTGACTGTGTTCGCCTCCATTATTTGTGATGTTGTTATCGGTAAACTATTCCTGAGAGATTCGGAATATGTAATCCTTATGTACGTGATGTACCGGGATGGATAGCAGAGTATGTGTGCACTACAGCTTAGATTGCGGGGTGTTGTATTGTATATTTATGATATGAATAATATACATTATATTATGGGAATCCTCATGTTAAGGTTGTAAAAATATTACGGTATTGTTTCGAGATATATAATGAGTTAACTGATAATTATATCAATGGCATATTTAGTAACTGAGTTTACAGTGAACCTCTATTTAATTACGAGCGTTGTTATGATAAATGGAACCGAGTAATATGGGTAGCACCTTTGGCAGTCTAGCTAGTTATGTTGTCAGTTAGCTAGTAGTATGGGTCGATATAGATGGGTACTTACGTTAGGAGTGCACAGTTAGACGAGAGGTGAGAATATCATGCGAGTGTACGTCCTAACATGTACTTTGCATTTAATGTTTTAAATGTTTTTAAAGCACTTGCAGGTTTTTAAAATATAACTCCACATTCGGGCTCTGACCCGTTTGCTTTTCAAATCTCTTTTTCTTTGTAAAACCATTTTAGGTGCCCAGCCACAAGGACACCAAGCATAGGATACTCATTCAGGTGACGAGCTGTAGCTGCTTGTGGAAGCTACAGGGATTTGCATGTAGACGCCTCCATCTTTTGGATTCCAGAGTCACCATCTATCAGTTGTAGGGCATGTTGCCCATTTCTTTAGAGACATCTTTTATATTTCGGTTTTCAGACTTTAGCATGTTTTATTTCAGTTTCGGTTATTCATTTCAGTTATGGGATTGTAGTGAGGAGTTTTCCTCCAGACTTTATTTACTCTATTGTGATGGTTATTCAGTTTACTTCAGTATGGTGAATGATGTTATTTATTTCTTCATTTTAACTGTTGCATGTTAATCAGACTTAAATTAAAATTTGGCACTTACTTTTTAAATACTAGGTGGATAGTAATAATAAAAATGTTTTCGACAGTGATGCTATTAACTGAGCCAACTTGGCATTTCGAATTAATTTTATAAAGGAGTAGCTACCCGGTATTTAATTAGTCGGGGTGTCACAACCACTTATATACATACACATGCATTCAGTTTTTGTATACATGTAACCTATCTCATATATCCATATGTAGTATAGTAACTCTCAAATATTCTACGTATCAATACTTTATTATTATACTTCTCACCATATAATTCCAATCACCTCCTGTGCTCGAAAGGTTACCAATAATCCCATCAGTAAATTCAGTAGGTATCTCACTAATGTCCTACTAGTCTAGTCATACGTTCTCCCAATTTGTTTGTGACATGACGAAATTCCCGAATCAGGTTTTATTAACACATTACCAAATCGGGTAAAACCTCAGGTTCCCTTTATGTGACTAATATTAACCTCAACATTAGCCTACTGGTCATTAGAATATCTCTCATTAGGTTTTAGAATTACTTCAAAGGTTAACACAATCGTTTCCCATGAGTTCTAAACAAAAAAGGGCCAAATTGTGAAATTCTGGGAAATTGAATCGATTCAGCCTTGGTTCGAATCGATTTGGCCTTAGTTAGAATCGATTCGACCAAGGAGCCGAATCGATTCGACGTAGCAGCTATCATCTTCTTGTCTACAATGTTATAGGAATCCTCCATTGTTAAACCTCCAAATCGACATTACACCTTCCCAAACTCCAAACTAAATGTACCCAACATCCAAGTAACATATATAAATGAATTTCAATGTCATAGAATCATTAAATCCACATGAAACACCTTTGAATTACATTAATTTCAATAATAAATCTTAAAAACCCTAGATTTCTATATTTTTCCAAGAGCTTCAATAAAGATTCAGGTTTCTCCAGAAGTTTACATCACTAATATGTTAGATTCGTTCCACATGCATATTAGATTAAACCTAACATAATTTCTACCTAAAAATAATGATTTAATCTTCCAATTTCAAGCCGAATTCTTTTATTCATTCATCTAATCATTCCTACACTAACGTGGATAATATATATAGTCAATTTGTAGCAAGATAAAAATTGACTCTTTTCGTAGGTCTGAATCTCTGTAGAAGAATGGTATGGGTATGATACTCTCCTCCTGATCTATGCAATGGTGGTGTTTTGGTGCAAGAAAGGTGTAGGACAAGCTTTGGGACTCCTCTCTCTTTCTTCCTATGGCCTCTCTATAACTCGGTAACTTCTAACCCTCGAAGACCTAACTTATCAAATGATATAAGTCCATGAATTTCGTAGGTCCTCCTTCCTCAAAATTAGAAAAGATCGAAATACCCTCCCGGGGTGTCAGTTTGGCCTAAAATTGCCTCGGGACACAAACTAAATCCCTGAGTACACTTTTCCGACTATTTCGACCCTTTCAGACACATTGGAGCACTCGAAATGATCATTTCAAATATCAAGAGTAAAATTATATTTTGTTTCCCAAATTAAGTCCCAACACGATTGACACGTGCGTCCCGACTAAATTTACCGTAACTACCATATTTTTTTACTCTCGATAATTATAATATTTTCTTATCATTACTATTAATCATTCACTAAGTAATATTCAATATAAATAAATCTCGCAAATTGATATTTATTTTACTAGATTGATTTCCAAAAATAATTTAATTAATCCTAATTAATTTTGAATATAAAAATCAATGAAATCACGGGGTGTGGGTGTTACATACTTCCCCCCTAATAACGGAATTTCGTCCCGAAATTTGAAAAAAGAAAAATACTTGGTATGAATAACTCTGGATACTTTTCTTGCATCTCATCCTCACGCTCCCAAGTTGACTCTTCGGGATTATGATTCCCTAACTGAACCCGTACAAGTGGAACTTCTTTCGACGCGAGTCTCCTATCGCTATGGTCTAAGATAGCAACCGACCTCTCCTCATATGAAAAATTGGGATGCAAATCGATCTCCTCCAAAGTAATGTGAGTGTGAGACAACCATCCCGAAGATACCGCCTCAGCAAAGAAATATGAAATACATCGTGAATCCGATGCAAATGCTCCGGTAACCCTAGCCTGTAAGCAACTGGCTCAATTCTCTCAATGATAGGGAATGGCCCCACGTATCTCGGTACCAAATTTTCCTTTCTTCCTGAATCTCATTATCCCCTTAATAGGAGATACACGTAGCAGCACCTGATCCCCACATTAAACTCTAGGAAGTACTTCTTAGCATCCGCATAACTCTTCTGTCAGTCCTGGGCTATCCGTATATGGCTCTGAATTAACTCAATCTTGGTCGATGTATCCTGAATCAACTCCGGCCTGAGAAACTTATTGTACCCCACCTCCAACCAACAAGTGGGAGAACTATAAGGTCTACCGTACAACGCCTCAAATGGTTCCATGCCAATCATGAACTGGTAGGAGTTATTATACGTGAAATCCACCAGTGGAAGATATTGTTCCCAACCTCCTCCAAAATCAAGGATGCACATCTATAGCATATCTTCCAACATCTAATTAGTCCTCCCCCTCTTCCCGTCCATCTACGGGTGATAAGTCATACTAAATCGCAACTCAGTACCCATAGCCTCCTGGAAACTCTCCTAAAATCTAGACACAAAAATCTCGTCCCTATCGGACACAATATCTAATGGCACCCCATGCAATCTCACTATCTCAGTAATGAAAATATGGGCATACTGTCTCGTGGTATAATATGTCCGAACTGGAAGGAAGTGAACTACCATAGTTAATCGATCCACTATCACCCTTATGGAATCACGACCTCGCTGTGAAGTAGACAGTGCAGTAATAAAATCATTATAAATGCTCTCCTATTTCCACATCGGGATCTCTAAGGGCTGTAAAACCCCTGTCGGCTTCTGATGGTTCACTTTCACTAACTGACAAGTGGTGCACCTCGAAACAAACTCGACGATGTCTCTCTTCATCCCACTCCACCAGTATTTCGTCTCATAGCTTGTTACATTTTATCTCCTCCAAGATGTACCGCAAACTGAGAACCGTGTGCCTTTACAACTACTGCATGTCGTAACTCCTCCCCCTATGGTACAAACGATCTCCGGTTGAATCATAAACCTCCCTCCTAACTCACAGAATAAGACTTCGCTCCTCCGACTAAGAGATTTCTGATCCTCTCTTAACAAAAAGGATCTGCTGCTTGTGCCTGTACCACCCTCGTGACAATCTGAAGGGTGACAGTCATGACTGACATAAATGATCGGGTAATTAAATCCTGATTTCCCAAATCCTTCCATTTCTCCTTTCACATCTCAGCCACCTCACCTGCTGTCCTACGGCTCAACGCGTCTATCACCATGTCATCATTTACTGGGTGATACTAGATATTAAACTGATAATCCTTCACAAATTCAAGCCACATGCGCTGGCGCATATTCAACTGCCTCTGAGTGAACAAGTATTGTAGTGACTTATGATATGTGAATAGTCCAAACTTCTCTCCCAGCAATTAGTGCCTCCAAATTCTCAACGCAAACACGACTGCTGCTAACTCCAAGTCATGGGTGGGGTAATTCCTATCATGAGGCTTAACCTTGAGGGAATCATACGCTATAAATTGATCCTCCTACTGTATCACACCCCCAAGTCCCCATAGGGACGCATAAGTGAAACCAAGATACTCTAATCCTATCCTGGGAAGTACGAGTACGGGTGCTGAAGTCAACATGTCCTTTAGCTCATCAAAAGCCAACTGACAGGCGTCATACCAAACAAACGGTACACCTTTTCGAGTCTAATTAGTCAATGGACCCGCAATCTTCGAGAATCCCCTAATAATCCATCTGTAGTACCCAACTAACCCCAAGAAACTACGCACCTCTGTTGGTGTCGTGGGCTATCCCCACTCCCTCACCGTTAATACCTTACTCGGGTCCACTAATATCCCCAACTCAGAAATGATATGCCCAAAAAACTGTACTTCATGTAGCTAGAACTTGCATTTTTCAAACTTTGCATACAACTGATGCTCACGTAGTGTCTGTGAGACCCGACGCAAATGGTCGGCATGCTCCTCATTGGTCCGGGAATAAATAAAAATGTCATTAATGAAGACGATAACAAACTAATCCAAGAAGTTTATGAAAACCCTATTCATCAAGTCCATAAATATGGATGACGTACTTGTTAGCCCAAATGGAATAACCCGAAACTCGTAGGACCCATATCTCATAAAGAAGGTAGTCTTACACACGTCTTGCTCTCAGATACGCAACTAGTGATAAGCGGATCTCAAATCTATCTTAGAGAAATAGGCGACTCCTCTCAACCGATTGAATAAGTCATCGATTCGCGACAAAGGATACTTATTCCGTATCGTGACTTTATTCTACTCCCGATAATCCACACACAAGCGTAAAGACCCATCTCTCTTCTTCACAAACAATACGAGGGCACAATAAGGCGACGTACTATGATGTATAAAACCCTACCCCAATAGCTGCGCAATCTGATCTCGTTGTTCCTTTATCTCCATTGGAGCCATACGATATGAGTCACGAGCTATTGTCCGAGTGCTCGGTGCCAAGTCAATGACGAACTCAATCTCTCTATTAGGGGGTAGTTCTAGTATCCCCTAAAATATATTGGAAAACTCACATACGATTGGGATCGAATCAAGGGAAATCACCGCCCCCTGAGAGGTCGCCTCCTCTATGTAGTACAAATGACTGGATGATCCTCCCTTAGGACGAGGCATCTCCAGTAAGAACCTCTCCTGGTCGGCGATCATAAACACTATACTCCTACTATAACAATCAATCATGGACCTATACTCATATATACAATCCATGCCTATAATTGCATTGTACTCTGACATATCTAATACAAGCATATAAGAAGGAAAAACAAACCTCCCAATTTCTATACTCAATCCCCGATAGATAAAGAATATCAACATCCCATTACCCAATGGCAAATATACACATGTAGATGTATTGTCTGCCGTATCTAACAACCCTGTGGTCCGTGAAGATCTAGTAGCTATGAATGAGTGTGAAGCCCCAGTGTCAAATAAAATGTGCCCCAAAGTACCATGGATAAGAAACATACACTCAACAGTGGGTGGAGCCTATGGAGCTACAGCCAGGTGGACGTGATGTGACCCCCTCTCAATTAAATACCAGGTGATCTAGAACAAAATATCCAATTGGTTCATTTTTAGCATCACTGTTGAAAAACATTTATTTATTAATCACCTAATACCTAATTAATCTAGTGTCAAAAACTTTTAATCCTTTAATTAATATTCAACAATATAAACCATTAACCACATTCACCATTCTCATAAATGAAAATAATAATAAATGAGAAACCATCTGACTGAATCAAATAAGACTAGAATAAATGTCCCAGTCTAATGTCTCAAATACAAAAAACCAATAATAAAAGTTAATCCAACCAAAATGAAATAAATGAGTACAATATTTATGAGATAAGGAATAACTAGAAATGGGAGACATTCCTCGACTGAAATATATCTGCATCAAAATTCTATAGATAACAGTGGAGGCACCTAATAACGAGGATCTGCAACTTCCACAATAGCTGCAGCACGTCAAGTCATCCAATAGCCTACGCCGGACGTCCCTGTGGTTGGACACCTAAAATAGATTGCACAAGAGAAAATAGATTTACAATAAATGGGTCAGAGTCCGAGGGAAAATAGTTTAAAATAGTTTACCAAGTATTTAAAATTCTTAAAAGAAGATATTATATACATGTTAGTTATGTGGGATCTCTCTTGAGAAATCTCACCTCTCAACTAGCATGCACGCCTAATGTACTGCTAAACCATTCTAGTTACTACTGCCATGCCTAATTAGTTCAAACTCATTAATCCTCAAATATATTATCTCATAACAGCTACCCGTATTTCTCTCGTAATTCGTTAATGAATATTTTCACCTCTTTTATCTCTAGTGAGAGAGTTTTCACATTTAAAAGTTAAGTGTTCATGCACATAAGTTATTTTAGATTTAACTATCTATCTTATCTACTAAGTTCACACAATAGAACATATCACAAGTGTGTATATATATTCATAACTCTTTCACATATATATACTAATACGTCACCTCTAGACTCAGCTGCGATGCATGCATACTCTGCTATCATGCCCTGGTACATCTCACGCTGTATAAAGGACTGCTGGTTCAGTATCTCCCTCGAAGCATAAATACAAATCACATATATTTAAGGCGAACATAGTCCCCTCCCAAATGGGTCATGCTCATACCTACGCTCCCATTCGACCGTCGAAACTATCATACTCTCAGATAGCATGTGTCCAAGGTTCTATGTTCTCGGTACGAGTCTAAATCCCCCCAATGGGCTCAATAGGATAAAATCATCCACGACGCGAAACCTCCCCCCGATAGCAAGCAGCGTAGGTATGTCATACACATAAAAATCATAGAATAGGCATACACACAACCTATATATTTATATAATTGATATAGTTATACACACGTCCCATATCATAAGTTTGATACGTAGTATATTTATGTCCCGAATATTCCACGTATTAATAAATTACAAGTTTACTTATCATCGTACGCTCCCGAGTATCTATCACCACTCGAAGTGTATCCTTTATTTTATACATAATATCAGTAAGTAACTCACTCACATCCTACTGGTCTAAGTCATCGATTTTCTCGAAATCTCATGATTCGAATTATTCACACCATTAGGTATTTCTCTCTATTAAACCTTATAAAATTTAGTCCTTATCTCGTCCTCATAGGACCAAGCCTAAAACCCAACCTAGGTCTACTGGTATTCAATATAATCCCCATTATATTTAAAACTAAATTCCAAAAATTAATCCCAAACTATTTACAAAGATTCCAAACAAAAGGAAAAAAATGGCGAGAATTGTGCTGCCGAATCGATTCGGCTCTGGTCCGAATCGATTCGCCCCTATAGGTCTTGTCTTCTCCATTGCACTGTTACGGGTTTACTCCATTTTAAACCTATAAAACCTTCATGAATCATTCCTAAACTCCAAAAAAATTCTAATAAACGTTATACCAACTCATATAAATGATTTCTAACATACAAGAATCATTAGATCATCAAGATTCATCAATTAATCAAATTAATTCCAATTAAATTCTTAAGAACCCTAGTTCATCACTTTTATTCAATAATCATTATACAAGCTATATTCTTCACATTTGGATAATCCCAATTCATCAATTCCATCCTACATACATTAGGGAGTTTAACCTAACATGAATTCCATCCAAGAACATAATTTAATTCTCCAAAAATTAACTCAAACTCTACATAATTATAAGAATATTCATCATATATTAACATGGGTATTATATATGCTCATAAATTCACAAGTTTAAACACTTGCCTTTATAGGAAGGTCTGATCTGTTGAATATGATGGGTATGGTGGTGTGTTCCTCTTCCCCCAATCTACGCGGTGTTGGTGTTGGTGGTACGATTGGTGGTTCTTGGCCTTGGAACTCCTCTCCTCTTCCTCTTATGGCCTCTCCGTGGCTTCTCTTTATTTCTCACGTTTCTAACCCTAACTTACTTATCTTATCAGATATATTACATTTAGAAAATTCATAGGTATTATTTCCCCAAAATTTTGAATGACCAAAATACCCTCCCGGAATGCCGGTTTGGCCTAAAACTGCCCCAAGACCCAAATTAAACCCTCGGGTAGACTTTTCTGACTATCTCAACCCTTCCGTAAATTTTTATGCACTTGAAATGACCATTAGCATGACTTAAAAATTAATTACATTCTATCTCATTAAATTGAGTCCCGACACGACTGACAGGCGCGTCCCCACTTAATTATTGTAATTATCGTATTTTTCACTCGCGATAATTTTAATATATTCATAATCACATGATAATTTATTCACTAAGTAATATTCAATATAATTCACCTCAATAAATACTAACCATTATCTCTCTAGTTAATATTTATTTTAATCCGAATTGATTATCAATTGATTCCCACCTTTAATTTTAATTAATCCCATATTTAAAAATCATTAAAAATTATGGAGTATTACACGTGATACATGTGCCCATACTATAACTTCCCCTACTTGGGTGGGGCTGCTGGAGCTGCTAGGGCTACAGGTAAGGCTGGTCCGGGTACTGGTGCTAGAAAGGAGTCGACGAAAATAGGTCTCTGAGGCTCCTGGAGGACTTCCTGTTGCTGCTGAGCCCTGAACTTATCAGGGAAATCCCATCTCTTATGGCCAGTATGTCCACGAATGAAACACCTGCGCGTAAAATTACCTCCCCTCTGGCCCTGTTGGCCTTGATCATGTTGTCCATCACCACCCCTACCCTGGCCCTACTAAAATCGTTGCTGGCTCGATTGACCCTGCTGGCCCTTCCTGAATCCACCTTGTCCCTGCCAATAATCCCCTAAATGGAACCTCTTAGCAGCATCCCCCAAGTGGAGACCCTGCTCACTCTACCTCTGCTGACTCTGAGTCGAATGTTCCCTACCGGCACTGCTACCCCCAGTCCTTCCCTGCTGTCTAGACTTTCTTGCTCGTTTGCTTCCCTTAACATAGAAGCTGTGGTCCTAGCAATGTAATAAAATAGCATTCAATACCTTAGTGTATGTCTTCAAAGCAGGATTACCCAGTAGATGTTGTCAGATCCTCCAAGTAAGGCCATCCGTGAATAACTGTATCCTCTTCTCCTCTATAGGTACCTCTCCTGGAACGAAGTTAGCTAACCTTTTGAATTCTTACTCATACTCAGCCACGATTCTCCCCTCCTAGGTGATATCTAATAGTGTTTTCCTTATCTCCTTCTGGATGGCAAATAGAAAGTATTTGCGATCAAACTGCTCCAGAACTCCTGCATCGACATACTGTCTCTCTCGTTCGTGGTGGTTACAGACTCCCACCATTGTAATGCCGCCTTAACTAGCTTAAATGTAGCTAGAATATACCTCTGAACATCCGTGCACTCGTACATCCTCAAATTCCTTTCGATGTCTTTCTTTCATTAGCTAGAAACCACCACATCTGAACTCCCCTGGAACTCGGGACGGTTATCCTTCTGAAAGGCATCTCTAACTCGCTCCTAAGTAGAAAGGAATACCTGCATCTAAGTTGGTTCCACAACTTGTGCCTGGTTTGGTGCCTGTTGCGCAATTATAGCAAGTTCTGCATTAACCGCCTGTGCCACTATAGAGGCAACCTCTGCAGCATCCACAGTACCCTGGGCTGGAGTTGGCTGAGGCTCTGGCAGTGCCTCGGGGGTGGCTCATGGTGCACGACGAGGAAGCATCTGAAACGTGAGAGAATTTTCCATTAGTCCACAATTCAATATGTCGTAAAGTAGTTGAAGACGTAAATACGTGATAAAGAATACAACAGTCCTAACAATAAGGCTCTATATAAAAGGACATTACGCTGAAAATCGTAGTAAGCCGCGTAGATCCTAAAGAAACTAGAACCTGATGCTCTGATACCATCTGTCACACCCCGCCCAATTAAATACTAGGTGATCAGTCCTTTCTTAAATTAAAACAGAATATCCAGTTGGATCATTCTTAGCATCACTGCTAAAATTCATTAATTACTAACCACTTATTTATTAATTAAGACGGTGTCAAATTTTTAATCTTATTTATCATTAAATGCTATAATTATTTAAATAAATAAATAAATAACCACCATCACCATTCCATTGACCAACATAATGAAATAATGAAATAACTGAATAAAATAGATAGGACCGGAATAAACACTCCAGCCAGAAACTCCAACACAGTGATCCATAAATGACAACTAGTTCAACAACTAAAATGTAAAGAGATGAAATCCACTGTCACTAAAATAATGTCTGAATAAGAGTGGGCGACATGCCCGACTGAAATAGATATCTCATAAAGAAGAAATGATAAGCATGGAGGCATCTACTACCGAGGTCCTGCAACATCCACAGTAGCTACAACATGTCAAGTGATATGAACTCTTAATCCCTGTGTCCATATGGCTGAGAACCTAAAATTGTTTTATCAAAAAGGATTTAAAACGGGTCAGAGCCTAAGTAAGATAGTTTTAAAAATGTAGCAAGTGTTTAAAAAGGATTAAAATAAAATATTATATACGTGTAAGTACTGCGTGCGCTCACTTGAGATCCTCACCCCTCAAATATTGTGCACGCCTAACGTACTACTCTAACCCACCTAGTTATGCTACCCACCTAACTAGTCTGAGTTATATCTCTTCACGTCTACTAATTCATAATGTATATTCGTATTATCCATATAACACGCTACTACATACCCCATTAATTCATATTTGTTAAGGGTTACCAGTGTATAATTTAATTATCTTACTCTTATAATAACTTAGACATCACTACCTGTCTTACGTACTAATTCACTCGTAGTAGAATCAATCAAACGTAAATATATATATTTATATCACTTATAATAAATAAATGTACAAAGCACCCCTAGGTGGAACTTGCGGTGCGGGCTTAATCAATTATCAAGTCCCGATACATCACGTACTAAGTAAGGACATTGGTTCGGATAATCTCCCTCGAACTATGAATCAAATCACATGTATTGGAGGCAAACATAGCTCTAGGCCTTTGGGACACGCTCATACCTGACGCACCCAAATGACGAGTCACATCGTCATTCACACAAGTGGTGCTCAATACCTAAGGTCTATGTCCTGATGTATAAGTCAATATCCCCATTTATGGGCTCATTAGAATAAGACTATCCACAACGCGAAACCTCCCGTGATAGTAAGTAGCCTAGGTATGATTGCATATATATATATATATATATATATATATATATATATATATATATATATATATATATATATATATATATATATATATATATATATATATATATTAAATAATAGGTATTCACACCATTTATATCTATACACATACATTCATTTTATGTATACACGTACCCTATCTCATATATACATACATAGTATAGTAACTCTTAAATGTTCTACGTATCATTACTTTACTATTATACTTCTCACCATATAACTCCAATCACATCCTGTGCCCGAAAGGGTACCAATAGTCCCATCAATAAATTCAATAGGTATTGTAATACCCCGCGATTTTGGGACCAATAAATTAATTATTTCTGGGAGAAATAAGATTATTATAATTGGAGAATAATTAAATTGGCATTTGAGGTCAAAAATTTCAGAATGTTACAAAGTAATTTGAATGACAATTCTGAGTGTGCGGTTGATTCTGCAAGGGTTCAGATAGTCAAAATGACTGTACTTGGGTCTTATTTGGGTTCCGAAATATTTTAAGTTAGTTTGGCTCGAATTAGAGTAACCGAGTCATTTAAAGTGTGTATTATCATTTAAAGTTGGTATCTTGGATTTAAGGGTTAAAAAGCCTACGCGAGAAGACATTCTCATTTGAGAGAAAGAGAAAGCCCTAGAGAGAGAGAGAGAGAGAGAGAAGAGGAAAGGAACAAGAGAGAGAGAAGAAAATCTTGGGGATTCCGGCTATTACACGATTTTGAGGAAGATTCAACCTCTACCATCTTGAGGAAAGTGATCAAACTTGCTAAATAATTCTTGTGCATCTTTCATTTCATGATTTGTGGATAAATTTATGGATTTTGGGTTAAATATGTCAAAACTTAGATTTTAGGTTAAATCTTACATTTGATGTGTATATGATGAATTTGAGGTTGTAAATTAGTTGGGTTTATAAATTTGATTAGTTTTAATGTTGTGAATATGTTTGGGTTGAAGATTTGGGGTTTGAAGTAGGTATTTTGGAGTTTTTGGGAAGTTGGAATTTAGTAGAAATGGAGTTTGGCTAAGGTTACTGGTAAGGCCGGTCGACCACGACCAAGGGACCGTTCGACCTCGCCTCAAGGGAAAAGCCCGCTGTCTTTGTTTTTAAGCATAATTGGAAACCCCGGTCGACCGCGGTTAGGGGACTGATTGACCGGGCCTCTGTTTTTGGTTCAAGTTTTGGAATTCAAATTTATCCCCTTTTCTTTTGGGTTTATATTTATGGACTTCCTAATTACTATATCAGAGAGGATTAAGTGATCATATAATGGGACTAATGACTTTAGAAAGGTGAGGAGATGTTTGGGTCTATACTATAAATGGAATTAATTATTTAATGTCTCTTGCATTAAGGGAATGAGAGCAAAAATTAATAGATGATTGGATATAAATGTTGGGGTTTTAGTGATTGATTTCGAGAGAGTGCGAATTTAAGTTATTGTATAAATTTAGTGGAAAATCCTCTTAGTGTCGAGGTTAATGTCTAAGGAATAATGAATGTTAATCGATGTGCATACGGATATAGAGAGTATCCTTATTGTTTGCTGAATTGGGAGATTAATCACAATGATAGAAGTGATGGGTGAATTTTAAGTGAGAAATCGTATCGCTTATATAAAGTGGGGAAGTTATGCGAGTTAGCGATGAATAGTATATCGAGAGTAATATACACTTATAAATTAAATTATTTCATTTAATCATACGAGAGTAATAAAGTATGTATATATATGGGTGATATAAATACCTTGTGTGATGGTATGCATTTATATGATGTGATAGTATATGTATATCTATTGTGTATGACATATATATATATATATATATATATATATATATATATATATATATATATTTATATATATATTTATATTTATATTTATATTTATATTTATGTGAAGCATACCCCCTCTATGCTATCATGGAAAGTTGGGCGACGTGGGTGAGGCCCCTGGCTCGAGGAGTAGGGAACGTATAATCCCCAGGTCATAGCGTCCATTGTTATTATGTGACTTTTATTAGGGGTAGACGTGGTGGGTATATTTCGTCTCACTTTCGGGGAGGAACTATGACAGCTTCCCATACGTTGTTATTTTGTTTTTACCAAGGCGTTGTGAGATTCCGACCGTTGGTACCCAGGATAATATGTGAGTGATTTCTTGGTAGATGACAGCATTGAGAACCTGCGTCCTCAAGTTATAGCTCGCTGGGATGGTTATTATTATACTTGTGTGTATAGTATATTATTTGTATATGATGATGAGATATCATATATTTGTATCTAGTGTAAAGAGATATAAGAATAATGATTGAATCTGATTCCAGGAGATTTTATCCGGACTTAAATTGTGATGAGTATATTAAAGTTAATATGATATGAATGTATGTATTTATATGAGTATATATATTACGTTGGGTACTAAGGGCATAATGGACCTCAATGACCAACATTGTCAAGGAGTAGTGTATCGGGGGGTTCTTTGTTTGGATTTCATTTGCGAGATGTCCCACGCATGAAACGCAGTGCAATTTTGGGAGTGGGGAGAAGTTTAGTCCTTAGTACTCAGATTTATATATTAGTATATCTCTACAATCGGCAGTGCCAAGGAGTAGTGTATCGGGGGGTTCCTTGTTTAGATTTCGCTTGCGATACGTCCCACGCACGAAACGTAGTGCACTATTGAGAGTTGGGAATAATATTATTATATATTAATTAAGTAATTGGGGTTATATGCGTCGTGCATTGAGGGTATAATGAATCTCGACAATCAATAATGTCAAGGAGTAGTGTATCGGGGGGGTCCTTGTTTGGATTTGGCTTGCGAGACATCCCACGCACGAAATGCAGTTCAGTATTGAGAATTGGGAGAAGTTTAGTGTGACACCCCGACTAATTAAATACCGGGTAGCTACTCCTTTATTAAATCAATACAAAATGCCAAGTTGGTTCAGTTAATAGCATCACTGTCGAAAACATTTTAATGATTACTAACCACCTAGTATTTAAAAAGTAAGTTGCCAAATTTTAAATTAAGTCTGATTAACATGCAATAAAAGAATAATGAAAGAACAACATAATCCATTCACCATAACGAAGTAATGAAATAACCAACAAAATAATAATAAGTCCAGAGGAAAACTCCTCACAACAATCCCACAACTGAAAATAATATGACAAGTCTGAATCCTGAATTAATTACATGCCAGAAGTCTGAAAATCTGGAATAAATGAAATGTCTCTAAAAGAAATGGGCGTCATGCCCTACAACTGATAAATGCTGAATATAGAGTCAAGATAGATGAAGCGTCTACAAGAAAAATCCTGTAACTTCCACAAACAGCTACAGCTCGTCACCTGAATGAGGATCCTAAGCATGGTGTCCTTGTGGCTGGGCACCTAAAATGGTTTTTTACAAAAAGATAGATTTGAAAGAAAATGGGTCAGAGCCCGAAAGTGGAAATCATTTTAAAATCAGCAAGTGTTTTAATAACATTAAAACATTAAATGCAAAATACATGTTAGGACGTGCACTCACATGAAATTCTCACCTCTCGACTACATGTGCACCCCTAACGTACCGTACCCATCTAAATGACATACATATCTAACCAAACCGTAATAAGTTCTACCCCTTACTACTCGATTTCCCATATCACATTCTAGCGTTATCAATTAAATAGAGGGCTTTACTTTAACTCAGATTCTCAATTTGTAATACAATTCACTATCGGTTAACCCGTTATGTTTTCTCGAAACATTACCATAATTATATACACAATACCAACATGAAAGTTCCCATTAATTAAGTGTATATTATTCACGTCATAAATATACAATACAGGCACCCCGAGACTAGTTGCGGTGCACACATACTCTGCTATCCATCCCGGTACATCACGTACATAAGGATCACGCATTCCGAATCTCTCAGGAATCGTTCTCAGATAACAACATCACAAATAATGGAGGCGAACACAGTCACATCACATGGGTCACGCACATACCTGCGCTCCCACGATCAGCAGACTTATTAACATCCCAATAAGTCCTTCTCTGACCTATGTTCTCGAGGTACCAATCTAAATCCGGAAAACACAAGGATTAGAGGGCCCTAAGCGAACGTAAACCTCCCGTGATAGCAAGTATGGTAGGTATGCCATACACATAAAATCATATACATATACTAAGTACACACACATCTTAGTAATCATCATAATTTATTTGTGGTACACTTCTCATTCTCATACCAACTTATAATGTTACACAGTTGCATATTCCCGGTTAACATAATTATTCAAGCCGTCAATTGTTCTCACGTCGTAATTGACACTCACGTCCTAATCCATAGTCTCCATTTGGTTCAAATCACACACCTATGTTTTACTCCTCATTATACCCTAAATATCCCAAATATATCAACTAATCCTCAAGAAATGTTATCTCTGCATTTAAACAAGGTTACGGGACACTCGGGATCAAAACAGGCTAAAAAGCCTAAACTGTCAGCTCGTTAGAAGTCTCGTTCGAACGAGGCTGTTCGAACGAGAGTTCGTTCGAACGAAGTGGGCTTTCTAACGAGATCTCGTTCGAAAGAAGTCATCGAACGAACATCACCCTCGTTAGAAGTCAAAGGTCAACTCGTTAGAAGCTTGTTCGAACGAGCTCGTTCGAACGACCTGGACAGGTCTTCTAACGAGTGGCCAGATTCGATCCCAGATTTTCCCTATATCGTTTTTCCAACTTTTCTTCCTCTCCAAACTCATCTAAACATCAATCCAACATTTGTTCATGGGTTCTAATCATTCCTAAACACACTTAGGTCATATATTAACGTTTATATAGGGCCAATTCTTCCTAAACATCATTGAATCATCAAATCCCTTCATTTATCCCCAAATCACATGAACATGAACCCTAAAATTTTAAATTCACCAATGGGCATAATTAAATCCGTTTTTGATATGAACAAGGTGTATTTCCATCAGAATAATCCTCCTAGCACAATTCTACATGCAATCCTTTCATCAAAATACAAGTTATAATTCCAATTAATGGGTTTTTATCAAACTCCCAAGAACAATACAAATTTTGTCAATTTCCTACGCATGGAAGAAACATTATTTGTAATAAACGAAATTAAACCACTTGCCTTATGTGTATCTCTGATTTTGATGTCGAATTGATGAACGATTCTTTCTCGCTCTGCAGAATTCCTCTCTTTCTCTCTCTACAAGTCTTCTTCTCCAAAGTGAATGGTGGCTAGGGTTTTGCCTAAGGAACTTTTTGGAACTAATTCAAATAACCCCCGTAGCCCATTATGTTATTAGTGGGTAATTGTCAAATCAGATAATAATTCCTAATTTTCGTGGGTTTTAATTCCCAAAAATCCAAAATTACCAAACTACCCTTTTACGTTGCCGGTATGGCCTAAAAATGCCCCGGGACCCAAACTAAACCCCCGGCTAGTGTTTTCTGACTATTTCGACCCTTTCGGATGCGTTGGCGCACTCAAAATGACCATACGGTTAATAGAAATAAAATTCACTTTTTAATTAAAATAAATATATTCCTGACGCGACTGTCACACGCGTCTCAACAAAGTTTCCCGAATTGCCGTATATCAATCTCACGACAAGTTCATAGTTCAATATTCATATATAGCCATATATACTCATTAAAATCAAATACCAACTCGCATCTCGCTAGTATTTTAATCCGGATTAATTTCCAATTAATACACATTTAATTCAATTAATCCCATATATAAATATCACAAAAATACGGGGTATTACATACTTCCCCCCTAATAATAGAATTTCGTCCCGAAATTCGGAACTAGAAAGTACCTGGTAAGAACAACTCCGGATAACGTTCGCGCATCTCATCCTCGCGCTCCCATGTGGACTCCTCGACATTATGATGTCGCCACTGAACACGCAGTAACGGAACTATCTTTGACCGCAATTTCCGCTCACTTCGGTCCAAAATAGCAATCGACCCCTCCTCGTAGGAACTATCAGGCTGGAGATCGATGTCCTCCAAGGCAATGTGAGAATGAGCCAAATCATCTCTAAGATATTTCCTTAGCGAGGAAATATGAAACACATCGTGAATTCGATGCAGATGCTCCGGTAACCCAAGCCCATACGCAACCGGTCCAATCCGCTCAATAATAGGAAATGGTCCCACATATCTCGGTGCCAACTTCCCTTTCTTCCCGAAACACATAATCCCCTTCATAGGAGATACTCTGAGAAAAACCTGGTCCCCCACTTGGAACTCCCTGAAGAACCTCTTCGCATCAGCATAGCTCTTCTGTCGATCCTGAGCTACCCGAATGGGACTTCGAATCAATTCTATCCTCGCCGAAGTATCCTGAATCACTTCTGGCCCAAGTATTTTGTTTTCCCCCACCTCCAACCAACATGCTGGGGAACGACAAGGTCTACCGTACAACGCCTCAAATGGAGCCATGCCAATAGTGAACTGGTAGGAGTTGTTATAAGCAAACTCCACCAGTGGAAGATACTGTTCCCATCCACCTTCGAAATCAATGATGCACATACGCAACATGTCCTCCAACATCTGGTTTGTACGTTCGGTCTGCCCATCGCTCTGCGGGTGATACGCCGTACTCAACCGCAATTCTGTGCCCATGGCCTCCTGAAAACTTTCCCAAAACCGTGAAAAAAATATCTTGTCTCGATCAGACACGATATTTAGGGGCACACCGTGAAGTCTCACTATCTCTTCAATAAAGAGCTGGGCATACTGTCCCGTAGTGTAGTCTGTCCTTACGGGTAGAAAATGAGCGACTTTGTTCAACCTGTCCATAATTACCCAAATGGAGTCGTGACCTCTCTGTGACGTAGGCAACCCCGTGATAAAGTCCATGGATATGCTCTCCCACATCCACATCGGGACCTCTAACGGCTGTAGCAGTCCTGCCAGTCTCTGATGATCCACTTTTACTAGCTGACAAGTGACGCATTTTGAAACAAACACGGCAATATCTCTCTTCATCCCGCTCCACCAATACTGTCGTCTCATGTCTTGGTACATTTTGTCCCCACCGGGATGTACCGCGAACCGTGAGCCGTGCGACTCTGCCATCACGTCGTGCCGCAATTCCTCCCCTTCCGGAACTACCAATCTCCCATTGAAGCATAATCCCCCGTCTGAGCTAACGGTATAGGACTCGGCTCCCTCTGCTAGTAATCGGACTATCTGCTCTTGACAGAACGAGTCATTTGCCTGTGCCTTTACCACCTTCGTAACAATCTGCGGTGTAACGGTCATCACAGACATGAACGATCGGGCCACTGCATCCTGGTGTCCCAACTCCTTCCATTTGGCTTTCCACACCCCTGCCACCTCATCTAGTGGCCTACGGCTCAACGTGTCTGCTACCACGTTAGCCTTCCCCGGGTGATATTGGATATCAAACTGATAGTCCTTCACAAATTCAAGCCACCTTCGCTGCCGCATATTCAACTCCTTCTGTGTGAATAGGTACTGTAGGGACTTGTGGTTCGTGAACAATCTAAACTTCTCCCCCAAAAGATAATGTCTCCAAATCCGAAGGGCAAATACAACTGCCGCCAACTCCAAGTTATGAGTGGGGTAGTTCTTCTCATGAGGCTTAAGGTTACGGGAAGCATAAGCTATGGCCTGACTCTTCTGCTGTAACACACCTCCAAGTCCTTGCAAGGATGCATCGGTGTAAACTAGATACTCAACTCCCGGTCTCGGCAATGCTAACACAGGTGCTGAGGTCAACTTATCCTTCAACTCATCGAATGCTAACTGACAGGCATCACTCCAGATGAACGGCACACCTTTACGAGTCAGATGTGTCAAAGGACCTGCTATCTTTGAAAATCCTCGAATGAACCTCCTGTAGTATCCTGCTAGGCCCAAGAAACTACGGATCTCTGTCGGTGTCGTGGGCTGTCCCCACTCCCTCACCGCGGATACCTTCCCCGGATCAACAGATATTCCCCGGTCGGAAATGATGTGTCCCAAAAACTGGACCTCCTTCAGCCAAAACCCTCACTTCTCATACTTTGCATACAACTCGTTTTGACGTAGCGTCTGCAAAACTTGCCTCAAATGTTCTGCGTGCTCCTCCTCTATCTAGGAGTAAACCAGAATATCATCAATGAAGACAATGACAAACTGATCTAGGAAATCTCTGAACACCCTATTCATCAAGTCCATAAACACGGCTGGAGCATTGGTCAAACCAAAAGGCATAACCCAAAACTCGTAAGAACCATATCTCGTTAAGAACGCAGTCTTCAAGACATCCTCTTCCCTGATACACAACTGATGGTATCCCGATCTCAAATCAATCTTCGAGAAGAAAGAAGATCCTCTCAACTGGTCGAATAGGTCATCGATTCGAGGCAACGGATACTTATTTCGTATCGTGACCTTGTTCAACTCCCGGTAGTCCACACACAATCTCAGTGAACCATCTCTCTTCTTCACGAATAACACAGGGGCACCCCACGGCGAAGTCCTCCTCCGTATAAACCCCTGACCCAACAACTGCTCAATATGATCTCGTAGCTCTCGCATCTCTACCGGAGCCATACGGTACGGTGCGCGTGCTATAGGTCTCGTATCTGGCAATAAGTCTATGACAAAGTCTATCTCTCGACTGGGGGGTAGGCCTGGTATCTCCTGAAACACATCGGAATACTCCCTGACAACTGGGATCGAATCTAAAGGGATCACAACCTCCTTAGAGGTATCCTCCTCTATGTAATACAAATGAGCGGTCGAGCCTCCCTCTGGGCGATGCATCGCCACTACAAACATCTCTTGCCCCGGAACGGCAAAAACAATGCTCCCACCGAAGCAATCAATCATGGCTCTATAAGCTGCGAGCCAATCCATACCGATAATCACATCGTGCACATGCATATCTAATACCAACATGTCTGCAGGTAATACCAAAATACCAATCTCTACCCCCACTCCCCGGCATATAAAGAAAATGAGCGACCCACTCCCCAATGGTGAGTCTACACACGTCACTATGCTCTCTGCTGTGGCTAACAACCCTAAGGCTTTCGCAAAATGTGTAGCTATAAAATAATGCGTTGCCCCCGTATCAAACAAAACCTGACCCATAGTACCCTGGATAGGAAACATACCCTCAATTGTGGGTGGTGCCTGTGGAGCTGCTGCCTGGTGGACGTTATAGACACGTCCATACTGTAACTGCCCCTGCTGCACAGGAACTGCTGGAATGGCTGGTAGTGCTGGCACCTGGGCTGGAGCTGGGAGGGCAGGTGGAAAAAGTGTCCTCTGTGGCTCATGTCGAGCACCCTGCTGCTCCTGCGGGGCCCTGCCCCTATCAGGACAGTCCTGGCGCTTATGGCCAGTCTTGCCACAAACGAAACACTTCCCCGGGAAGTTTCCCCCTCGCTGTCCATGCTGACCACGGCCCTGTTAGCCGTTACCATTTCTGCCCTGGCCCTGGTGAAACTGCTGCTGTTGACCATTATGACCCTGCTGGCCCTGATGCTGACCCTGCTGTCGATGTTGGACCTGCTGGCCCTTCCTATAACCCCCATATCCCTGCCTGGATTCACCTGCACGGAATCGCTTAGCAGGGTCCCCCTGATGGGAACTCTGCTCGTGCTGACGAGTCTGTCCATGAGATGGTGCTCCACTAGCACCATTACCCCCGGTCCTGCCCTGCTGGCTGGACTCTCCTGCCCTCTTGCTTCCCTGAAGATGGAAGCGGTGATCCTGGCAATGTAGCAATGCGGTATTGAGTACATCAGTGAAAGTACTCAGGGATAAGTTCCCAATAAGGTGCTGACGGATCCTCCAAGCTAACCCGTCGACAAACAACATGATCTTATTACTCTCAGTAGGTGCCTCATCTGGCACAATAGTGAGAAGTCTCGTAAACTCCTCCTCACACTCTGCTACAGTCAGATTCTCCTGCTTCAGATTCAACAATTTCCGCCTCATCTCAGTCTGCACTGCGGGTGGAAAGTACATGCGGTCGAACCGCTCCCAGAACATCTGAATAGGGATCGTGTCCCTCTCCTCCAAAGTGGTAGTGGATTCCCACCATCGCAACGCGGCTCCCACCAGCTTAAAAGAAGCCAGTAACTGCTTTTGCACATCGGTGCACTCATACATACGAAGGTGCCGCTGGATATCTTTCTTCCGTTGGCTAACTGCGACAATATCGGAACTACCAGAAAACTCAGGGGGATGCGCCTTCCGAAAAGCATCCCTCACCCTCTCCCATGCAGAGGGAAGTTGTGCTAGTACTGGAGCCACTGCCTGAACCTGGGGTGGAGCCTGCTGAATCACCGCTATCGCGGCATTTACCGCCTGAGCAACAATGGCGGCTACTTCATTGGCGTTCATAGTACCCTGTGCCGGAGCTGCTGGCTGCTCGACCTGGGCACGCCTATCCTTCGGAGCACGTCTCGGAGGAATCTAAAACGTGAAAAAGTTTATTAGTCTATAGTTATCATCCAATCTCAAATAGCTGAAGACTTAAACGTAAAAGCAGGAATACAACAATCCTAAAAATAGGGCTCTATAGCAAAAACGTTAAGCTGAAAGCGAAACAAGCCGTACAGATCCTATGGACACTAGAACCTGATGCTCTGATACCACCTGTGACACCCCGACTAATTAAATACCGGGCAGCTAATCCTTTATTAAATCAATACAAAATGACAAGTTGGTTCAGTTAATAGCATCATTGTCGAAAACATTTTAATGATTACTAACCACCTAGTATTTAAAAAGTAAGTTGCCAAATTTTAAATTGAGTCTGATTAACATGCAATAAAAGAATAATGGAAGAACAACATAATCCATTCACCATAACGAAGTAATGAAATAACCAACAAAATAATAATAAGTCCATAGGAAAACTCCTCACAACAATCCCACAACTGAAAATAATATGACAAGTCTGAATCCTGAATTAATTACATGCCAGAAGTCTGAAAATCTGGAATAAATGAAATGTCTCTAAAAGAAATGGGCGTCATGCCCTACAACTGATAAATGCTGAATATAGAGTCAAGATATATGAAGCGTCTACAAGCAAAGTCCTGTAACTTCCACAAACAGCTACAGCTCGTCACCTGAATGAGGATCCTAAGCATGGTGTCCTTGTGGCTGGGCACCTAAAATGGTTTTACCAAAAAGATAGATTTGAAAGCAAATGGGTCAGAGCCCGAAAGTGGAAATCATTTTAAAACCAGCAAGTGTTTTAATAACATTAAAACATTAAATGCAAAATACATGTTAGGACGTGCACTCACATGAAATTCTCACCTCTCGACTACATGTGCACCCCTAACGTACCGTACCCATCTAAATGACATACATATCTAACCAAACCGTAATAAGTTCTACCCCTTACTACTCGATTTCCCATATCACATTCTAGCGTTATCAATTAAATAGAGGGCTTTACTTAAACTCAGATTCTCAATTTGTAATACAATTCACTATCGGTTAACCCGTTATGTTTTCTCGAAACATTACCATAATCATATACACAATACCAACATGAAAGTTCCCATTAATTAAGTGTATATTATTCACGTCATAAATATACAATACAGGCACCCCGAGACTAGCTACGGTGCACACATACTCTGCTATCCATCCCGGTACATCACGTACATAAGGATCACGGATTCCGAATCTCTCAGGAATCGTTCTCAGATAACAACATCACAAATAATGGAGGCGAACACAGTCACATCACATGGGTCACACACATACCTGCGCTCCCACGATTAGCAGACTTATTAACATCCCAATAAGTCCTTCTCTGACCTATGTTCTCGAGGTACCAATCTAAATCCGGGCAACACACGGATTAGAGGGCCCTAAGCGAACGTAAACCTCCCGTGATAGCAAGTATGGTAGGTATGTCATACACATAAAATCATATACATATACTAAGTACACACACATATTAGTAATCATCATAATTTATTTGTGGTACACTTCTCATTCTCATACCAACTTATAATGTTACACAGTTACATATTCCCGGTTAACATAATTATTCAAGCCGTCAATTATTCTCACGTCGTAATAGACACTCACGTCCTAATCCATAGTCTCCATTTGGTTCAAATCACACACCTATGTTTTACTCCTCATTATACCCTAAATATCCCAAATATATCAACTAATCCTCAAGAAATGTTATCTCTGCATTTAAACAAGGTTACGGGACACTCGGGATCAAAACAGGCTAAAAAGCCTAAACTGTCAGCTCGTTAGAAGTCTCGTTCGAACGAGGCTGTTCGAACGAGAGTTCGTTCGAACGAAGTGGGATTTCTAACGAGATCTCGTTCGAACGAAGTCATCGAACGAACATCACCCTCGTTAGAAGTCAAAGGTCAACTAATTAGAAGCTCGTTCGAACGAGCTCGTTCGAACGACCTGGGCAGGTCTTCTAACGAGTGGCCAGATTCGAGCCCAGATTTTCCCTATATCATTTTTCCAACTTTTCTTCCTCTCCAAACTCATCTAATTATCAATCCAACATTTGTTCATAGGTTCTAATCATTCCTAAACACACTTAGGTCATATATTAACGTTTATATAGGGCCAATTCTTCCTAAACATCATTGAATCATCAAATCCCTTCATTTATCCCCAAATCACATGAACATGAACCCTAAAATTTTAAAGTCCCAATGGGCATAATTAAATCCGTTTTTGATATGAACAAGGTGTATTTCCATCAGAATAATCCTCCTAACACAATTCTACATGCAATCCTTTCATCAAAATACAAGTTCTAATTCCAATTAATGGGTTTTTATCAAACTCCCAAGAACAATACAAATTTTGTCAATTTCCTACGCATGGAAGAAACATTCTTTGTAATAAACGAAATTAAACCACTTGCCTTATGTGTATCTCTGATTTTCATGTCGAATTGATGAACGATTCTCTCTCTCTGCAGAATTCCTCTCTTTCTCTCTCTACAAGTCTTCTTCTCCAAAGTGAATGGTGGCTAGGGTTTTGCCTTAGGAACTTTTTGGAACTAATTCCAATAACCCCCGTAGCCCATTATGTTATTAGTGGGTTTAGTGGGTAATTGTCAAATCAGATAATAATTCCTAATTTTCGTGGGTTTTAATTCCCAAAAATCCAAAATTACCAAACTACCCTTATACGTTGCCGGTATGGCCTAAAAATGCCCTGGGACCGAAACTAAACCCCCGGCTAGTGTTTTCTGAATATTTTGACCCTTCCGGACGCGTTGGCGCACTGAAAACGACCATACGGTTAATTGAAATAAAATTCACTTTTTAATTAAAATAAATATATTCCTGACGCGACTGTCACACGCGTCTCAACAAAGTTTCCCGAATTACCGTATATCAATCTCACGACAAGTTCATAGTTCAATATTCATATATAGCCATATATACTCATTAAAATGAAATACCAACTCGCATCTCGCTAGTATTTTAATCCGAATTAATTTCCAATTAATACACATTTAATTCAATTAATCCCATAAATAAATATCACAAAAATACGGGGTATTACCTTTAGTCCTTATCATTTAGATGCTAATAACTCATTTATGTTAATAACTAGAATCTGAGAAATTCTAGTAAGTGAATATGTATATGTATAATTGTATGTTAAGTAAGTGACGTACATTTAGGGATTATAGTAGAATTGGAAGTTGATGGTTATGTTAGATGGAAGTTTAAATGAGTATAAATTTTGGGCTGTAGGTTAGAATATTTTTCCTCTAGATAATGTTGGGCAGATATTTGAGGATCATGTGCATATATTTAGGTGCGCGCTTTAGTTGAGAAGTGAGTTGGATTTTTCTGGAGAGTGCGACTCCACTTAAATCATGTCTTAATGCACTTGCTAAAAATGTTTTTATACCACGGGCTCTGACCCGTTTATATTTTCTTCTTGATATATATTATTTTATTTTAGGTGTCCATCCGTAAGGACGCCATTGATGTTGTCTATCCAGTGCATTCGAGGAAGCTGTGGCAGTTGCGGACTGTTGCGGGATTTTGATATAGCCTATTCCTATCTTTTATATATCTAGATTAGGATTCAATTTGTATATCGGGTTTACACCCAAGAGTTTTAGTTGTAGCATTTTGTTTATATTTATCTTTCTTTAGACTGTTGAATTGTATGTGACCCGATAACATATTCGGGTATTTCATTTTTATATATTTAGTGGTACTCTAATACTCTTCTCTTTTATATAGCATGTGTGTGTTCTTTATCATATTCATTAGTTGTTATGTGGTTATTTGGGTATTGCTTTGTATGTTTTAAATTTTTTTAGCACCCTCTTTTTGTAGTAATGGGTAGTTAGTTGTGTTTGTTTTAGTGTCGTTAGTAGATACTAAGAATGATCCACTTGAGATTCCTGATTATTTTAGTATAGGGCTGGCCACCCGTTATTATTTTAAGCAGAGTATTACAGGTGAAATCAGAGCATCAGATTCTAGTGTCTTTAGGATCTTTTTGGGTTTTCTGCGATCTTTCGTAAGCGTTCTAGATGTAGAGCCCTATTATTAGGACTGTTATGTTCACACGTCTATATTTTCTTCAGCGATGAGAAATCATTTGAATGGAATTCTTATACAGTTGCTCTTATTTCAAATGCCACTAAAGAGAGGTCGTCCAGGCAGGGAAAATAGAGGGGCTGAGAGTATGGAACCCCAAATGCGTCAAGGGAATATGACCACAGCTGAAGCTGCCAATATTATGGCATAAGCAGTAACTGCTGCCATTTCTACGATGGCACATCAACCTACAGTTCAAGCCGCCCAAGCCCACCCAGGGTTGTCTATGGAGGAAAGAGTACAGGAAGATTTTAGGAAGGGGCATCCTCTAGAGTTTTTAGGGGGAGCTGATGCGATGGCTACAAATCGTTGGAACAATATTATACAGAGGCACCTTCGCATGGTTGAATGTAGTGATGTGCAGAAGCAATTTCTCTCCACCTTTAAGTTAACGGGAGCATCTCTCCATTGGTGGGAGTCAATCACCACATCGAAACAGAGAGATACATTACCCATATCAGACTTTTGGGAACTCTTTGATCGAAAGTTTTTCCTTTCGTGGTCCAAAAGGAAATGAGGACATTATTGGATGTGTTTCAAGGTGATTGAACGGTGGCCTAGTACGAAAAGGAATTTACTCGATTGGCAAATTTAGTGCCCGATGAGGTAAATATGAAGAAGAAGTGAATATCGAAGTTCATAGGAGGTTTAGATTGGCGAATTCGATAGTATTTGTTAGGGAACCCAACATTAGTGAATTTTGCCAAGGTAGTGAATGCGGCATTATTACAGTGTCAGGAATATCGTCTTCGTTCGCAAGGGGGTAAGAACTTTGGATAACCGGGTTCATCTAGTAAGTATGGAGAGAAGAGTGCGGGTAAATCAAAAGGGTATGAACAGGATTATCGAGGGTCGCAACAACATTTTGTTCCTCAGGATGAGTAGAGAGGATTTGCGGGTAGATGTTTATTTTTTAAAGAATTATGCCATAGGAAGAGAGATTGTCCTGAAAGAGGCAGAGGACCACATTTTGAGGAAGTTTTGGATGTGAAACCCCTACAACAGGTTCGAGGCCATTTTAGGCCGGGGGACTTTGAGTGGGAACCCATTGATGAAGAGATGCCCTCGGACTAGAGAGGTATGATGTAAATTATTTTCCTTTGTTATTAGGATTATGCTTTATGAGGCTTTGGGAGTATCGTATGTAAGATTGAAATGAATGGTTAGTGCTATAACCCTATTATGTATGGAATAACCTGGAAGGTAGTATTGAGTAAGTAAGGCTCTTATATGATTATCTTTTGGGAGAATAGATTCTCTTGTGTTACGCTAGTAAAGAGCTATGATTTTGTTTTGAGCGTAGGAATCGTTGAAATGTGTTAAGTAGTAATGATAAAGCTATTATTTTATAGTTGTGCTAGACTTATATATTTGTTATATTCCAGCTATGGAAGCGCTTAGTGTATGGCAATATTTTATTTTGATATAAGTGATTATTGTTACTGAAAAGATTGAGAGTTTAGTGGATTATTGTTGAGCGAGGGATTTAGCTCATAATTATGCTAGTTTTGAGAACTATATATTAGTAAGAGTATGATAATTATTAGCACCTTGTGTCTTGGGCATAAGGTATTTAATTTGAATGTCCAAAGACATAAACTGTTTTCAAAATAAAATTTTTATATAGGCCTTCGGGCAATATCAAAAATGATTTACAGGAAAATATTTTCAAACTCAAGTCCCGGTCTAACTAACTTTCAATCCCCGATAGAGCTACATAGTAGTGTATTGGGAGGGTTCCTTGTTTAGATTTCGCTTGCGACACCTCCTCCGCATGAAAGTAGCGAATGTCAGGAATTGAGAGGAGTTAAATATTTGGACATTTCAAAAATTTTCTTCTATAATTAGTATGTTAGTATGATTTAATTTATTTTGAGTTATTGTACAATTTTGAAGGCTAAGTGATGTCGAGTTATATTTATTTGAGTAAAGCTCGAATAAAGGGTGTATGGCGCCCTAGCTGGAAGATTTAGTTTTATAAATTAAAATGGTTCGTCATGAGAACGAGAAACTAGTTGAGATTTGGAGTAATAGGCTAAGCTTAATTTCGAGGGAGAAATTCTTGTTAGTGAGGAAGTCTGTAATACCCCGAAATTTTCTGGACCAATAAATTAATTATTTTTGGGAGAAATAATATTATTATCATTGGAGAATAATTAAATTGGCATTTGAGGTCAAAAATTTTAGAATGCTAGAAAGTAATTCGAATGACGATTCTGAATGTTCGGTTGATTTCGGAAGGGTCGAGATAGTCAACATTACTGTACTTGGGTCTTATTTAGGTTTTGAAATATTTTAAGTTAGTTTGGCTCAAATTAGAGTAATCGAGTCATTTAAAGTATTTATTATCATCTAAAGTTGGGTATCTTGGATTTAAGGCTTAAAAAGCCTCCGTGAGAAGCCGTTCTCATTTTAGAAAAGAGAAAGCCCTAGAGAGAGAGAGAGAGAGAGAGACAGAGAGACAGAGAGAGAGACAGAGAGAGGAGGAAAGGAAGATGAGAAAGATAAGAAAATCTTAGGGATTCCGGCTATTACACGATTTCGAGGAAGATTCAACCTCTACAATCTTGAGGCAAGTGATTAAACTTACTAAATAATTCTTGTGCATCTTTTGTTTCATGATTTGTGGATAAATTTATGGATTTTGGGTTAAATATGTCAAAACCTAGATTTTAGGTTAAATCTTACATTTGACGTGTGTATGATGAATTTGAGGTTGTAAATTAGTTGGGTTTATACATTTGATGAGTTTTAATGTTGTGAATATGTTTGGGTTGAAGATTTGGGGTTTGAAGTAGGTATTTTGGAGTTTTTGGGAAGTTGGAATTTAGTAAAAATGGAGTTTGGCTGAGGTTACTGGTAAGGCCGGTCGACCGCGTCCAAGGGACCGGTCGACCTTACCTCAAGGGAAAAGGCCACTGTCTTTGTTTTTAGGCATAATTGGAAACCCCGGTCGATCGCGATTAGGGGACCGATTGATTGAGCCTCTGTTTTTGGTTCAAGTTTTGGGATTCAAATTTATCCCATTTTCTTTTGGGTTTATATTTATGGACCTTCCTAATTATTGTATCAGATAGGATTAAGTGATCATATAAGGGGACTAATGACTTTAGAAAGGTGAGGAGATGTTGGGGGCTATTCTATAAATGGAATTAATTGTGTAATGTCTCTCGCATTAAGGGAATGAGAGCAAAAATTAATAGATGATGGATATAAATGTTGGGGTTTTAGTGATTGATTTATAGAGAGTGAGAATTTAAGTTATCGTATAATTTTAGTGGAAAATCCACTTAGTGTCGAGGTTAATATTTGAGGAATAGTGTATGTTAATCGATGTGCATACAGATATAGAGAGTATCCTTAATGTTTGCTGAATTGAGAGATTAATCATAATGATAGAAGTGATGGGTGAATTTTAAGTGAGAAATCGTATCGCATATATAAAGTGGGGAAGTTATGTGAGTTAGCGACGAATAGTATATCGAGAGTAATATATACTTATAAATTAAATTATTCATTCAATCATACGAGAGTAATAGAGTATGTATATCTATTGTTGATATAAATACCTTGTGTGATGGTATGCATTTATATGATGTGACAGTATATGTATATATATATATATATATATATGTGTGTGTGTGAAGCATACCCTCTCTATGCTATCATGGGAAGTTGCGCGATGTGGGTGAGTCTCCTAGCTTGAGGAGTACGGAGCGTACAATCCCCAAGTCATAGCGTCCATTGTTATCATGTGACTTTGATTAGGGGTGAGACACGGTGGGTATGTTTCGTCTTACTTTCGGTTAGGAACTATGGCCGCTTTTCATACGTTGTGATTTTATTTTTACCAAGGCGGTGTGAGATTCCGACCGTTGGTACCCCAGATGATATGTGAGCGATTCCCTGGTAGATGATAGCATTGAGAACCTGCGTCCTCGAGTTATAGCTCGCTGGGATGGTTATTATTATACTTGTGTGTATAGTATATTATTTGTATATGGTGATGAGATGTCATATATCTGTATCTAGTGTAAAGAGATATAAGAATAATGATTGAATCTCATTCCAGGAGATTTTATCCGGACTAAAATTATGATGAGCATATTAAAGTGAATATGATATGTATGTATGTATGTATGTATTTATATGAGTATATATATTACGTTGGGTACCGAGGGCATAATGGACCTCAACGACCAACATTGTCAAGGAGTAGTGTATCGGGGGGGTTCCTTGTTTGGATTTCGTTTACAAGATGTCCCATGCACGAAACGCAGTGCAATGTTGGGAGTGGGGAGAAGTTTAGTCCTTAGTACTTAGATTTATATATTATTATATCTCGACAATCGACAGTGCCAAGGAGTAGTGTATCAGGGGGTTTCCTTATTTGGATTTCGCTTGCGAGATGTCCCACACACGAAACACATTGAAATGTTAAGAGTTGGGAATAGTTGAATTATTTATTAATTAAGTAATTGGGGTTATATGCGTCGTGTATTGAGGCATAATGAATCTCGATAATCAATACTGTTAAGGAGTAGTGTATCGGGGGGTTCCTTGTTTGGATTTCGCTTGCAAGACGTCCCACGCACGAAATGCAGTGCAATAATGAGAATTGGGAGAAGTTTAGTCCTTAGCATTTAGATGCTAATAACTCATTTATGTTAATAACTAGAATTTGAGAAATTATAGTAAGAGAATATGTATATGTATAATTGTATGTTAAGTAAGTGATGCACATTTGGGGATTATGGTAGAATTGGAAGTTGATGGTTATATTAGATGGAAGTTTAAATGAGTATAAATTTCGGGGTGTAGGTTAAATTATTTTGACCCTAGATAGTGTTGGGGAGATATTTGAGGATCATGTGCATACGTTTAGGTGTGCGCTTTAGTTGAGAAGTGAGTTGGATTTTTCTGGAGAGTGCGACTCCACTTAAATAATGTCTTAATGCATTTATAATTATTATGCATTTTAATGCACTTGCTAAAGATGTTTTTATACCTCGGGATTTGACCCGTTTATATTTTCTTCTTGCTATATATTGTATTATTTTAGGTGTTCCTCCATAAGGACGTCGTTGATGTTGTCCATCCAGTGTATTCGAGGAAGCTATGGAAGTTCCGGACTGTTGTGGGATTTTGATATAGCCAATTCCTATCTTTTATATATCTAGATTAGGATTCAGTTTGTATATCGGGTTTACACCCAAGATTTGTAGTTGTAGCATTTTGTTTATATTTATCTTTCTTTAGACTGTTGAATTGTCTGTGACCTGACAGCATATTCGGGTATTTCCTTTTTTTATATTTAGTGGTACTCTAATACTCTTCTCTTTTATATATCATGTGTGTGTTCTTTATCATATTCATTAGTTGTTATGTAATTAGTTGGGTATTGCTTTGTATGTTTTAATTTTGTTTGGCACCCTCTTTTTGTAGTAATGGGTAGTTAGCTGTGTTTGTTTTAGTATAGTCAGTAGATGCTGAGAATGATCCACTTGAGATTCCTAATTATTTTAGTATAGGGTTGGCCACTCGTTATTATTTTAAGCGGGGTGTCACAGGTATCTCACTTTTGTCCTACTGGTCTAGTCATATGTTCTCTCAGTTTGTTTGTGACACGACGAAATTCCCCAAATTAGGTTTTATTAACTCATTACCAAATCGGTTATAACCTCAAGTTCTCTTTATGTTACTAATATTAACCTTAACATTAACATACTACTTATTAGAATATCGCTCATTAAGTTTTAGAATTACTTCAAAGGTTAACCCAATCGTTTCCCATGAGCTCTAAGAAAAAAGGGAATTTTTTTAAAATTATGGGAAACCGAATCGATTCGGCCTTGATCCGAATCGATTCACCTTCCGAATCGATTTGGCCAAGGAGACTAATCAATTCGACATAACAGTTATCATATTCCCTATAATATCACGGTAATCCTCCATTGTTAAACCTCCAAATCGACATTAAACCTTCCCAAACTCTAAACTAAGTGTACCCAACATCCTAGTAATATATATAAATGAGTTGCAATGTCTTAGAATCATTAAATCCACATGAAACACCTTTGAATTACATTAATTTCAACAATAAATCTTTAAAACCCAAGATTTCCATATTTGTGTAAGAACTTCAATAAAGATTCAGATTTCTTCACAAGTTTACATCACTAATATCTAAGATTCATTCTACATGCATATTATATTAAACCGAACATAACTACTAGGTACAAATTATGATTTAATCTTCCAATTTCAAGCCACATTTGTTTATTCATTCATATAATCATTCCTACACTAACATGGATAACATATGTACCCAATTTGTAGTAGGATAAACATTTGCCACTTTTCGTAGGTCTTAATCTCTATAGAATAACGGTATGGGTGTGATCCTTTCCTCCCGATCAACGCAACGATGGTGTTTTGGTGCAAGAAAGGTGTAGGATAGGCTTTGGGACTCCTCTCTCCTTTCTCCTATGGCCTCTTTGTAACAGGGTAACTTCTAACCTCCGAAGACCTAACTCGACTGATGATACAATCCTATGAATTTCGTAGGTCTTCCTTCTTAAAAATTATAAAAGACCGAAATACCCTCTCGGGGTGTCGGCTTGGCCTAAAATTGCCTTGAGACCCAAACTAAACCCCCGAGTCCACTTTCTGACTATTTTGACCCTTCCGGACACATTGACACACTTTAAATGACCATTTGAATTATCAAGAGTAAAATTATATTTTATTTCCCAAATTAAGTTCCGACACGACTGACACGCGCATCCCGACTAAATTTATCGTAACTGCCGTATTTTTCACTCTCGATAATTATAATATTTCCTTACCATTAGTATTAATCATTCACAAAGTAATATTCAATATAAATAAATATTAATCCTTATCTCGCTAATTAATATTTATTTTATAGGATTAATTTCAAATATAGTTAATTAATCCCATTTAATTCCCAATATGAAAATCAATGAAATTACGAGGTGTAGGTGTTACAAAAAGTTTCACCTTGAAGATTTTTTATTACAAGTTGAATAAAATTTAAAGGTTATTCCTAATATCAAAACCAAAATGACTAAACCAAACCTTTCAAACGTGATCATTGTCACAAATTTGGTCATTTGATGAAATTTTTATTTTTACTCATACCCAACCTACCTTTACATAATGGTCTGAATGGTAAGAACTTTGTGTGGAACAAAAAAGGTTAGAAATATTTTTATTCGAAGAAATTTTCTCATAAACCCATTAAAAGACAAATTTTGATTAAAAAGAGTCAAAAAGTAATGAGCATAGAAAGAGAGGAGAAGTGAACAAAAATACACTTCCTGCCCCACCTAATACTAAATATTCTTGTCTAAACCATGTATGGGTTAGGAAAGACACTTCAAATAGAATTAAAGTTAAAAATATTAAGATTCTGAAATTGCTACCCTCAACTTCTAAATGCTATAGTTTGTTTGTTTTAGTCATATCCTTGTTTCCATCTCATTTGTATATATCTTATGCTAGGCTATGTTTTTGTATTCATAAATGAGTTTGGATTTCATACGTATCATCTTTGATAAATCATATGTGAATTTTGTACCTTCTTTATTTGTTCTTTCTTCATCTATTGAATATTTTGAAAATATTTTGTTTCTTAGAATACTTTGTTTTGGTTTTACATAAGTATGATTTTAGGATTTTCACATCAAGTTGATCTTTTTATTGATCCATGTATGTTATATTCCTATGCATATTAAAAGGATTTTCAATTTACCTTGTATATATATTATTTATGTATGATTAGTTTGATTATTGTGTATTTAGGTATTTCATGCTCTTTTACTCAACCTTTGTGATTTCGCTAGATTGGTTATCTTATAACTTCATTGGTATTCCTCATGATTTATTGAGTTTTTAGCAACATGTTTAGGATAATGTGATTCGTGTATATCTCTTAATCCTATAACATGCCCTTTTGTGGTTGTATGTATCTTTCATCAGAAAATTAAAAATGATTTTTGGCACAATCATGTTTATACCTTTTAGATGATATACTCCATGACATCTTTTTGTATACAAAAAAGGCTTATTTGATTATTTTTACTTTGTTTGAGAATATGACATATGCTCCACGAGATGGATTATATTTTATTTTAAGTCTTACAAATTTTGAGGAAATTTGTACTTGAGAATATATTATCATATCTTTTTGCACATTATACTGCACTGCACATTTTTAGATGCCACTTTATAAGGAATGCTAAATATTTATGGTCTTCTAGAAAGTGTTAAAAGATTAATTAGACTTATGAAAGAGTGTTTAACTCCTATATGTTATTGTGAGGATTTTTGTCCATGATTTGGAAATGTTGAAAAAGATTATTATATCTAAACAATCATATGTGAAGTTGTAGTTAGGTCTACAAATTTTATTGGATCATGTTACCTTTGAAATTTGGAAATAATATCTCATTTTTGTGCTTGAGTCAAAGTCGCCCCATGCAAAACAATTTGAACAAATAAATGTCTCAAAGATTTTTATTTATCTAAAATTGGGTGATGCCAAAGATATGATACAAAAGGTTTTAACCAGATTCTAGTTTGAAGGGGGTGGGGGAAGTGCTAGTTGATAATGATCCTTAATAGGGTGTTGGATATTTCACTTGATTCATAGTTTTAAATTATTTCTTTTATGATTCGTTATCTCAATTGAACTTGAGTTTGGACCTTTATCTTAATAGTGTTCATTTTTTGTTTTTCATAATTGAGATATGATCTCGTGTTATTGGTTAATGCTCTGATCACGTTATTAGCCTTTTGTGTACAATCTTTTCATGGTTTTGAATATTGGACAAATAGCTCGAATTTTGTAAGTGTGTTAATATTACCTATATTTTTACTCATAAAAAATGGGTCTTGGAGTTATTCTCTTATAGCATAAATGTTGTTATGCCATGTAAATCCATTTCTTGAGATAAGTTGCTAGAAAATAAAATTGGTATCATTTGGTTTTCATCTTATTCTTATTTTACCCTTGTAGTATATCTTGCACATTTTTTGAAAGATATATTTGAAATGCACGTTTAGGGATATCACTCACTTTTTAGTGGTAAATTTTTCTAGTATATGCTTGCTCTTATATGGTCTTCATTGACCTTTGCTTTGATGTTTTTTATTCATGTATTTAGAGTATGTTAAATTACCTTTCACTTTGATATTGATACAAAAATTTCCATATATGTTGATATCATAGTTTTTACAATCGAGTATAAACAAAAAATGCTAAATTATCTTAATGTTGTTTCATCATGTTTTATGTTGATGATATTTTCTAGGATCCTAGAATGTAATGTCAATATATCTTAGTGTACCTTGTATCCTTGGTGGTTCATATTTATGATATTACCCATGCTTCACCTTTGGATGTTTCTCAGACATATTCCATAGATACTAATCTTGTCATGAATAATCATTTGGTATTTAGAATTCTGTTTATCTTTTGAGTTTTAGAAGGTATAATACAAATTTGTATCTACTAGTATCTTTTCCATCTAATACTATTTTCTTTATGGTTAACTTGATTTTTAGTACATTCTGAGTATTTATTCTAAAATCTTGATGATAGTTTCTATGTATTTGGATTGTTGTATCATTATTGATCATTTGTGCCTTTCTATGTTATCCCATGTATTTCATATCCTATATTCTATTATCTCATTGTGCTTACTACGATACATAACATATTTTTCACACACATTTCTTATGTCTATATTGATTTAGTTTTTTAATATCTTCATCTTTACGAATATAGGGAAAACTTTCCTATGGGGAGAGAAGACTTGATTAACGGAGAGAATCAATTTTTGACAAACGAAAGTTAGCCATAAGATAAAAAGAGAAAGATTTTGTGTTTTTATATTACACTTTTCATTTGATAAGAATTATACTATACCAAGTTAGAGAGAGTTTGGTTGGGGATAACATATTTTTGGCTTTTGGTGAGATATATATTAAGGTTGTTGCTCATATCATAGTTATTTTTAATACCTTATATATTATTGTCATAACATATTTTAGTGTTTATCTCAGTTACAAATTGTGGTATATTAATTTCAATTATTTGTCTTGTCTTTACTAGTTCATTTATTTCAAAGATATTTCATTATGTTCCTAATGACACTATTTCTTAATTCTATCATTTTTCCTTTGTCGATTCCATGACAAAATGGGTAGAGATATCTCAAAGAGGGAGAGTATCCTTAAGGGTGGAATATTTACTTAAGGGGAAAGTATTTCTTAGGAAAAAATAATGGATCAAGAGGAAGTATCATTATGTAATATTACGACATAGTTTATATGAAAATTATATAATGATAGATTATGTAGGGAATGAAGTTTATGTATTATATCTTATATAGATATTATATAAACTTGGTAAATTTTCTTCAGTGATTTAAGGAAGAATGTTTACATTGTTATATCTTGTATTAATCTTATTACTCATGTTATCTTATTGTACTATTATACGCATTAGTATCTTGATTTATTTGCTAATGCTTGACAGAATAGATGTTTCAAGAGTTCCAAATGGCTAAGGAATCTGTTGTGATTCATTCAAGTGTGTTATTATATACCTTTGTGCCTTTTCTGGCAAGTCGTGTCATAAATGATATATATGATTCATTTGTTCATAATATTTTATTCGTGTGTTTTGTCATAGAATATAAAAAATTGAAAGATTGTAATAACACAAGTATGCTCAAAGTCTCCATAAGATTAAATTGTCTTATTGAGTCCTAGTCTATGTTGAAAAAAAAATCATATTCAAGATTACACGATCAGAATGCTCCATTTCATACAAGGGCTATAGCATGCCATGACCAATGATAATGTCATTTTGAAATAATGGTAAAGGGCATAGAAGACATAGTTTAGACTTGGTTTAACATAACTAAAATTTTGATTTTCTTAAATTGGAAAATGTGTTAAACTTGTATGTGCATATTGGATACTTTGTCAAATACACTATGTAGTATACTTTTCATATACAATAACTAGTTTCTTATTATTTGCTCATAAGTATTAGTGTTATGGGTTGAGACAAACATCCTTAAATTTTTTCCAAAATGATTTTCAAACTTTGGTAGGCAGAAACAAGACAAAACTCCTTGGACATTTTGCGACCTGCTTTTCCGAAGCATCGCCACGGTGAATATATTCCTCGTTGTAGTGAACAGCTTTCACTGATCATGTACTTGAAAAGCGTTTTCTTTAGTTTTCCCATGACTTGGCTTCACTGAAAGTTCACTCCAATGATGACTTTCTTCGCTACAACGAAGCTCCGATAAACGCACACGATCTAGCGCAAAAGGGAAATCTTTCCAAAATATTGATTTGTAAAATGTGTCGATTCTATTTTGTAACCATATCTTTTGTTGTGTTGGGGAATCTACCAATATTTTATGGATAAGAATGACTTAGAGGTTTTGATAGCTTTTTTCCACAAGTTTTAAATGCCTATTGAGTTCATTTTTTTCATTTAAACAAAAAAGGGAGGTTGATTTAACAGTTTTCATTGTTTTGGCAATTTAAAGAAATCGTATTTTCTTAAAGAGAAAACAAAACTTGTTTATATCCTTAAGATATCCATTGTTACCATTACTATTTTAAAGTTATTTTAAGTTTTAATACTTCTTCTCAAGACTATAACAAACATTTGTAAATTTAATCATGAGAGATGTTAAATATTTTGGATATCTGAAAAATACTTTGTGAGTTTATTTTGATTAGCCACACACTTAAAACTTCCACCAACCTTTAATAATATCCTAGGAAGTTAAGAAAACATTTGTGCCTACTCACGTTTTCCATTGCAATAACATAGTTTTCTTCAACTATAAAGATGATTTGAAGATCAGCGTAAAATGAGGCATTATCAATGAAAGTTGACACATGCAACATGGTGAGTGGTCGTAGAGGGGTCCGTGCTTGATTTTCCTATTAAAAGGTGGAAAAATTATCTTCTGGAGGTTGTGAATTATTGATTATAAGATAGGTTCAAGTTTGTAAGTCATTTATCCCTTTTGTAAATTTTCACATGTATAGTGGAAGGTGTCGATTTTGCTTGATTTTTTTCTACAAGGGTTTTCCCGCATATAAATCCTTGTTTCAAGTCCATAATTTACTTTTCTGCATTTTGATTCCCTTATATGATTCATGAACTTATGTTACTTAGTTGAATCAATTTGACAATAACATTTTTTTCACTTAGATTCTAGAACTAACTTTTACTCGAGTTTGGATTAAAGGAAAATATTTCCTCTACTTGGTAATAATTTTTATTTAGGTAGTTTCTCTCTACACATACTTTTTATCAAGGTTTTGGCTGAATGAGGTCGATGGGGCATTTGAGTAATTGCTTCCATAATTTGAAGAAAAACTCTATCAAGTTTCCTTCTTTGTTATAATGGGAAAACATAAACATCACCTTCTTTTGTTTCTTTTCAGATGACTCGCCAATAAAATAATCACTAATTGAAGATGGTAAAAAGCTATTAGGATGCAATGAAAGTTTGGATAGAAGAAGATCTTTCACCTTGAGAAAGATCTAAACCACCTTTATCCTTCCTTCGGGGATTGTTTGGTTTCAAGTATCATCTTATACCACTTTTGAGATCTATTCACCAATTGTATCTTTAGGCTGGATGTGGATAATATCTCAATCTCAAGTAAAGATATTTTATTCTCCAAGCGTGTCACTGATTTTTCACTCTCGTGTAAGGATTTTCTTAGGAAATCTATCTTAAGTCGAAGAAAGTCATTAATACTTTCTTCTAAATTTGGTTCATTAGTAACTATATATTTATCATCTAAGTAACTCAAACTACTCTCACTCACCATAGCCCTTTCCTTTTCAACATTTGCAATTAGGGTGGAGAGTTATATGTTTCATTTTTTGAGGTTTATGGACTCCTCATAAATCTTAACATAACCGGATGAGGAACATCAAAATACTATAAATTGTCTAACTTATTGAACTTATCTCATGCCATAAAAGGAACATACACATTTTCTTGAGAGTTATCTTTAGAGTCCGAGTCATCATCACTAAAAGTTACATAATAAGTGCTTCTGCCACCACCTTGACTCAAATTTGAGGGAAATTTCTTCAAAATATGCCATCGAGCCCACCAATTGAATTAAGTAATAGGTTTTGGATAATCAATAATATTTTCCCCACTTCCTTAACCAACTTTAAATCAAGGTGGGTAATTGTTTAGAGCACCTTTGAACTGGAATCGTTTTTTCCAAGTCATTGAATTTTTTTTAATAATGAAGGCCATATCCTCAACACTAACATCAAGATTACTCTAATTAAGAGATGCACTATTTTCCTTAAATTTTAAATTCTTCTCTTTCAGAGGAATTCCTTGGCGATATAACAAATTTTCCTTGTAGATTTGAATAGAGCCAATTGACTCATCAACACGCATGGGATCTTTGAGTAGAACTCTAACATCTTTGTTGGCATCTACTTTGCCACATAACCTGCTCGAGAGAGACCTTATCATTTTATCAATGATTATATCTACCTTTATAGTCTTCCCAAAATGAAAGGAAAAAATTACTGTCTCGTTCAACTTGACATATAACTCATTAAAAGTTGCATTATCCTTCATAATGAGGAGTTCAAAATGTGGGGTAACCCATTGAAATATGGAGTGCTTTACAGTGTAGATGCCTTCATAGGTCGTCTGTATGATTTCCCACTGTGAGAACCCAGAACCGAGGTGACACTCCTCTCTCATGCCCCCCCCCCCCCCCCCCCCCCAATGCACGTGTGCGTCTTTTGGGGATGGAATATGGAGAACATGGGTTTGGCGGTGACGTTTGGTCATCACCTTGTTCTCTTTTAAAAAGAAATGGAGTTGTCAGTCCATTTTACTAAAAAACAGACAAAAGTTGGTGTAGGACTCCATAGAGACCTAGTAATGTAAGTGATCTGCATATTAACCAAAGAGTCAAAGATCCAGGGACTGGGTTGTGGATTGGAAAGGTGTTAGGAACCCTCTCCACCCTTTAGTTTTTAAATGTAGGCATAAAGTATGTGTGCTAGCATGATATGGTGCACAAGAAATAATAAATATCAAAACATTCATTTCATAAGTAAACTGTGAGGTTCAGTGCGGTGTGAGATGTGTGTGTAGGTAATATAGACAAATGATAAATATGAACAAACTCAAACTTGTTCACTCGAACGATAGTCCAAATAAGGCTAAGTACTCATAGAGAGCGAGTTCAAAGTCCATGTAGTTCGTGAACGAGCCAATAATGAATTTATCTCATATAAAGGCTCCATGCGAGATATCAAGTCTCTTTTTGATCGTTCGAGATGTTTTCAAAGTGAAATAGAATCAAATCTGATTATATATATGTTTTGAGTTCTTGAAAGAACTTGGACAAGATTTTTCAATCATAAAAGTTATTGATTTCAAAAGAATAATCAAACATCCGACATTAAGATGAAAATAATATATAAAATCCCTAGATGTAATGATCCTCTAGCCCGTATCAGAACATTAATGATTTTGAAGCATTTTTGTTTAGTTTTGAGAAAATGGATGAATATGTACATGTTTTGACTTGATTTTTAGATATCTAAATTCTCTAATATGCCTATAAGTCCACCATAGGTAGAATCAAAGCCAACATATTTCAGACATGACTTTTGGACAAAGATCGGGCTTTACATGACAAAGAAACACATATAAAATAGCTTGGGGTGGTGTTGTAGTACAATACCACCCTTTTGTATCAAAACTTCAAAATAAAAGGATGAGATCACGTACTTACAAAGTTATGCAAACTCCTTTTCATTTTGAAAGCATTGCAACTTAGGATTGACCTTTTTCGAAATAGATCTAAGGATACTTTTAAAGAAAAAGTACTTTAACGATGAAAAAAAGTAAGAAAAGGGTAATATGGGGGTTTTGGTTATTTTTGGACTTGGATAATGAATGAGGAATTATAACTAAACTTAAAGAGGGTTTTGATGACAAATGGAGAGAATTTCAAGGCTCTCTGGAAATCAAGTTTCTCCTGAACATAATTATCTTTATTTAATAGGGTGGAGTTAATGCCTCCAATTAGTTCTTTATAGGAAAAGTTTTGGGGTTCATGACCTATCGGTGAGGGTACTGTGCGCGTATGGTCGGTCGATCATACACATTTAACCCTGGACCTTTGGGCCCATTTTGGACTGGTTGGATTATGTTAGGTAATTTTGTAGGTGACTTTTAGGAAGGTACTCAAGATCTTGGAATAGATTTTGGGCCTTTATAAGACCATGGTAGGTGTGGATACCTTTATAGAGAACAATGAGGGTGTCTATAGAGCCCCTCAGTAATGGAGTTAATTTTGAACGAACATTAGTGGAAAGAGAGACACTCATTATGCTACCCCTTAAGATTCTCTTTACCTCTAATAGGGTACTTTTGGATAACTCCTTTTGGAGAGTTGGCCTGATTATCGTGAAGGGTTGTAATTCTTTCCTGGCCATGCCTTACAGAAGATGATGACATGTTATTCAACATCCCCATGGGCTGAGGTGAGATATTAGGTTATTTAGATGAAATGTCTACCTATGAAAAAGTATTTGTAGACACACCGAATCATTAGGAACGTGTTTTCTTGGGAGAAAGTATTTGTCGCTACACCGAATAATTAGGATAAAGTTCGCTTCGGACAAGGTGTTTGTCGATACCCTAAATCTTGTAAAAAGTTACCCGCTTAGGATAAGGTGTTTGTTGATACACCGAATCATTAAGAAAGTGTCCTCTTTCAAATCATTAGGAAAGTGTCCGCTTAAGATAAGGTGTTTGTCAATACACCAAATCTTTAGGAAGGTGTCCACTTGGGACAAGGTGTATGTCGATACAAATAATCGTTTAGGAAGGTGTCTGCTTAGAATAAGGTGTTTATCAATACACCAAATCATTCAGGAAGGTATTCTCTTGGGACAAGGTGTTTGTCGATACATCGAATCTATAGGAAAGTGTCTGCTTGGGATAAGGTGCTTGTCAATACATCGAATTGTTAAGAAAGAATTCATTTGGGAAAAGATGTTTGTTGATACACCTAACCGTTCAGGAACGTGTTCGCTAGGGATAAGGTATTTGTTGATACACTGAATCATAAGGAAGGTGTATGCTTGGGACAAGGTGCTTATTGATACATCAAATCGTTTGGAAGGTGTTCTCTTGGGACTAGGTGTTTTTTATACACCGAATCCTTACAAAATTATCCGACTGGGACAAGGTGTTTGTCAATACACTGAATCGTTCGAAAAGTGTCCTCTTAGTAGAAAGTATTTGTCGATACAATGAATCGTTAGAAAAGTGTCCTCTTGGGACAAGCTGTTTGTCGATACAACAAATCATTTAAGAAGGCCTCCACTGAGGACAAGGTGGTTGTCTATGAACCGAGTCATTTAGTAAGGTGTCTATTAAGGACAAGGTGTTTGCCAATACACTGAATCATTTAGGAAAATGTCCCATTAAGAGAAGGTGTTTGTCAATATACCGAATCATTAAGAAAATGTATTTTATGTGTTTGAGAGATAAATGGATTTGAATTCCTTAGATATTGCTAAATGAATTTGGGAATGAATCAAAATTTAGAGGAATTTCTTGTAAAAAATGTTTTTTTATTACATCTCGAATACTTGACCGATCAGGCAAGCGATGAGGCCACTTGACCGATCGGGCAAGTGCGCTCTTAACTGATCTATCAAGTTCTTATCTTCTCTATATAAGGTAGGTTTTTGTTCTTTGTCTTCACTTTTCACTTATCATACCCTTTCTATACATTCTCATTGCTTCATTTTCTCTATTTTTTAGAGCTTTTGCGAGTGTTTTCACTCTTTTATAGCCTAAAGAGATGATGCTAGAAAGCTATTGGATATCCTTATGGAGGGAATTTGTGATGTGAGGTTGGTGCATGAGGTTAATGATCCTGATTATTAGGAGTGTGTAGAGAATCCAAAGGAGACCATTGCAATGGACTTAGGGGTGCCATACCATGTGCCTCAATCGGGAGACCCGACAAGAATTGCTTAGCGAGCCTGCCAAGAATCTTTCCAACGTTGTACGTCACGACCCGATATGTGTTTATTTTAGATTTGTTGCATATTTTCTTATATCTTGCAATATTTTTTTACTCCTCTTTTATATATCTATCTATCTATCAATCAATCAATCTATTATTATTATTATTATTTTTTTTTTTTTTTTTTTTTTATTTTTTTTTTTTTTTTTACGCATTGCTCAAGAGCCTCAACAGGATAGCACCACTCATGTATGTCTTAAGGGTTTACCTAATAGGGTGGTGGTTGTCTTGGAAAGTGATTAATTCCCTCATATCATCAAGGATAGGGTACGAAACCTAGGTTTCATTTCCTTTTTTGGATTCACTTGAAATGACTCATGGTATGTCCAAGGTATGGACATTGTTAGATAGGTGGTAAGACACTACCTCTACCTTTCATTTGTCGGTGGGTAAGAGGACACTCACCTCCCCTTAGACCTTCATATTTGATCAGCCTTTCAACTAGCCAGTTTCCAAGGATGATAACCCACCATCTTTGACTTTCTAGGGACGCTATCAGGCCAGTGCTAGGGTTTTTGTCATCCATCCGCTCAGGTGCGAGTATTGTTCTTACTTATATGGACACCTATTGTGACACCACGCCTAATTAAATACCAGGTGATCAGTCCTTTATTAAATTATAATCAAGGTGACGATTGGTTCATTCTTAGCATCACTGTCGTGAAAATATCTTTTCTAATTTAAACACCCGAAATAATTAAGCTAAGTGTCAAAATCATTATAGACATTACTTTCCAAATTTTATTTTATAAACCAACATTTAAAACTTTACATAATTCATAGTTAAAGAATCACACAACAACTATCCTGTAACATATAATCCAAATGATCAAATATACAACTAATTGAATCCAACATTTAATACTTAAATGAAAACATCATGACAATAATAAATCCCAAAGTGTAAATACTGAAAATAAACGAATCACAATATCCGATAAAAAATTGAATAATGGAAAGGGGCGACACATGCCCAACTAAATAAATAGTGCTAGAAGTGGAATCAACAAATGAGGTCGTCTAAACAAAAGACCTGCAACTCCCACCTAAGCTGCAGCGCGTTCCTTCCAAAGGATCCTATGCAAGACGCCCCTGTGGCTGGGCACCTGTAATATATACATTTATATACAAGAGAGAAAAGAAAATGGAAACGGGTCAGAGCCCGATTGTAAAAACGATTTAAAATTTGTTTACCAAGTATTTAAAATGTTTACTGGACAATGCAACAACATATTAGTGCGGCACTCCCTTGAGAAATTCTCACCTCTCTTATAATGTGCACACCTATCGCACTAACCTTCCCAACGGTTTAACTTATCTTATCTTAGGTTGCTCGTAAGATTTAAACTGACAAATTCAATTGTTTAAGAGGTTAATTTCATTTAACAACAAAGTTATCATTCGATGGTAGGATCTCGATCGATCGATGCGTCTGCCAGGAGGGGTCGATCGATCGATGGCAGGAGCTCGATCGATCGATGCGTCGATCGATCGATACTCCTGGTTCGATCGATCGATCAAACAGGTATGGCGAATCTGCAGAATAACAGTTACGGGTTCTAACATCCAACATCATCAAAATCCAAACTTTTAACTCCCAAACTCCCAGAAATTTATACCACAAATGTTTTAAACTCAGATGGACAATATTCAACATAAGGCATGTGAGTTTTCATCAAGAATCATGAATTAAAGTGCCAAAATTTATACAATTCTCATGAACCCTAAAATTTTCTTTAACTTAATTCAAATCATTATTTTTCCTGAATTTCTGATTCTAGTCCATCATAAATCCGTTGTTCAAACTCTACATGTGAAGGGGCTTTCCAGATTATCATTTATATCACTACAACATGAAATTTCTAATCTCCAACATGGGTTTTTTTTCATAAAAACTCATCCTAATCAACCCTAAACTAACAAGAATGAAGCATTAAAAAAATTAAGCAAGATAAATACTTACCTGGGAATTTTTTGTCTCTAATTTGTGCTGAAATCAGTGTCGTGGTGATCCTCATTACGCGATCCATCGTTTGGCAGCGACGGCGGCGCAAACGGAGGAGTTCTTGGCCTAGAACTCTTTGGCAAGCTCTCTCCTTCCTTCTCCAATGGCCGTCACTTGTTTTTGGTTGTGTTAACCCTTGAAGGCAACCCTAAGCATCTGATATAACCTTTCAATTTTCGTGTGTTTTCAGGCCTAAAAATGTAAAATGTCCAAAACGCCCTCCCGGGGTGTTAATTAGGCCTAAAAATCCCCCGAGACCCAAACTAAACCCACGAGTACATTATTTTGACTATCTCGAACCTTCCGGACACTTTGGCGCACTCGAAATGACCATACGGGGACTTATAATTTATTCACTTTTATTAATCAACATTTAGTCCCGACACGACACGGGCGCATCCCGACATAAATTTCCAAAATTGTCATTTTATTCACTCGTGACATTTAATGGTACCAACATTATATATTACTTTGCTCATTAGTAATATTAAACAAGTTTCCAATGATTACTAACTCTCGTCACGTTAGTAATTATAAAAATAATTACAATGATTACTAACTCTCGTCACGTTAGCAATTATAAAAATAATTAATTTATGGATTTATATTAAATTAATAACTGACATTAAATTTAATAAATCCTCAAATTTAGAAAGTATAAAAATACGGGGTATTACATACTTCCCCCTAATAATGGAATTTCGTCCCGAAATTCGAAAAATAAGGCATACCTGGTAAGAATAAATCCGGGTATCTCTCGCGCATATCTGCCTCGCGCTCCCAGGTGGATTCCTCCACACTATGATGCTCCCACTGGACCCGTACAAATGGAACTACCTTCGACCTCAATCTCCTTTCGCTATGGTCTGGGATAGCCACTGGTCTCTCCTCGTAAGAGCTGTCGGACTGTAAGTCTATCTCTTCTATCGCGATGTGGGTGTGAGCCATATCATCCCGAAGGTATCGTCTCAACGACGAGATGTGGAATACATCGCGGATGCGATGTAAATGCTCTGGAAGCCCCGATCTGTATGCTACCGGCCCAATCCTCTCGATAATGGGAAATGGTCTCGCATACCTCGGGGCCAATTTCCCTTTCTTCTTGAACCTCATCACTCCTTTCATAGGAGATACACGTACTAATACTTGGTCCCCCATATTAAACTCTCGGAAGAACCGTTTTGCATCGGCGTAGCTTTTCTGCCTGTCCTGGGCTACTCGAATGCGACTCCTGATCATCTCAATCCTAGCAGAGGTTTCCGGAATCACCTCTGGTCCGAGCAACTTGTTATCCCCCAGCTTTAGCCAACAAGTTGGGGAACGACAAGGCCTGCCGTACAAAGCCTCAAATGGAGCCATGTCAATCGTGAACTGATAAGAGTTATTATAAGCGAACTCCACCATTGGAAGATGTGGCTCCCAACCTCCTCCAAAATCAAGGACACACGTGCGTAGCATATCCTCCAACATCTAATTAGTACGCTCTGTTTGTTTATTTGTCTGTGGGTGATAAGCTGAACTCAACCTCAACTCTGTACCCATAGCCTCCTGAAAGCTCTCCCAGAAACGCGACACGAAAATCTTGTCTCTATCTGAAATAATATTCATAGGCACCCCATGTAATCTGATAATCTCAGCAATTAACAACTGAGCATACTGACCCGTGGTATAGTCTGTCCGCACCGAAAAAAATGAGCCACCTTGGTCAAACGGTCCACAATCACCTAGATGGAGTCGTGGCCCCGCTGTGAATTAGGCAACCCAGTAATAAAATCCATAGAAATACTCTCCTACTTCCACGCGGGTATTTCCAATGGCTGAAGCAACCCTGACGGTTTCTGGTGGTCCACCTTTACCAGCTGGCAGGTTGAACACTTGGACACGAACTCAGCAATGTCCTTTTTCATCCCACTCCACTAGTATTACCGCCACATATCCTGGTACATCTTATCTCCCCCAGGATGTATCGCAAATCGGGATCCGTGAGACTGGGTCATCACTGCATGACGTAAGTCTGCTCCTTCTGGGACCACCAATCTCCCATTAAACCTCAAACCCCCATCAGAACTAACAGAATAGGACTCAGCACCCTCGGCTAAAAGTCGTACAATCTGCTGCTGGCAAAATGGGTCTGCTGTCTGCGCCTGTATCACCCTTGTAACAATCTCGAGTGTCACTGTCATGACAGATATGAAGGAATGGGCTACTGCGTCCTAATGACCCAAATCTTTCCACATTGCTTTCCAGATGTCCGCTACATCGTCAACCGGTCTATGGCTCAACGCATCGGCAACTACGTTGGCCTTCCCCGAATGGTACTGTATGTCGAACTAGTAGTCCTTCACAAACTCTAACCACCTGCGCTGACGTATATTCAGCTCTCGCTGAGTGAACAGGTATTGCAGTGACTTGTGGTCTGTGAACAAGTGAAATTTCTCCCCCAATAAATAGTGCCTCCATATCCTCAATGCAAAAACGACCGCTGCTAACTCTAGGTCGTGGGTGGGGTAATTCTTCTCATGCGGCTTAAGCTTGCGGGAGGCAAAAGCTATAGCATTCTCCTCCTGCTGAAGTACTCCCCCAAGTCCCCGTAATGAGACATTCGTGTAAACCAAATACTCCATGCCCGGCTTAGGTAAAGCAAGGACCGGTGCTGAAGTAAGCTTGTCTTTCAGCTCATCGAAAGCTAATTGACAGTCATCATCCCAAATATATGGCACGCCCTTGCGAGTCAGGTTCGTCAATGGACCCACTATTTTTTAGAACCCCCGAATGAATCTTCTGTAGTATCTAGCTAATCCCAAGAAACTACGTACTTCTGTCGATGTCATGGGCTGTCCCCACTCCCTCACCGCTGACACTTTACTCGGGTCAGCTGCTATTCCTTGTTCAGAAACAACATGTCCCAAGAACTGCACTTCCCGTAACCAGAACCCGCACTTCTCGTACTTAGCATACAGCTGATGCTCTCGTAGAGTCTGAAGAACCTGCCTCAAGTGCTCGACATGCTCCTCCTCGGAGTGTGAATATATCAAAATGTCATCTATGAAGACGATGACAAACTGATCCAAGAACTCTTCGAACACTCGATTCATCAAGTCCATAAATACGACTGGAGCATTTGTGAGTCCAAATGGCATCACTCTGAACTCATAGGACCCATATCTCGTCAAGAAAGTAGTCTTTGAAACATCCTGCTCCCTAATACATAGCTGATGGTATCCTGACCTCAGATCAATCTTCGAAAATAAAGTTTCTCCCCTCAGCTGGTCGAACAGATCATCGATTCGCGGCAACGGATACTTGTTCCGTATCGTGACCTTGTTCAGCTCCCGGTAGTCCACACATAGCCTCAGTGAACCATCTCTCTTTTTCACAAACAAAACTAGAGCGCCCCAAGGTGAGGTACTCCTGCAAATGAGGCCCTGACCTAACAGCTGCTCTATTTGATCTCATAACTCTCGTATCTCCGCCGGAGCCATACGGTATGGAGCGCGTGCTATAGGTCGAGTATCCGGTAATAAATCTATGACAAAATCTATCTCTCGACTGGGGGTAGGCCTGGTATCTCCTGAAATACATCGGAGTACTCACGAACAACTGGGATCGAGTCTAAGGGAATCACAACCTCCTTAGAGGTATCCTCTTCTATATAATACAAATGAGCGGTCGAGCCTCCCTCTGGGTGAGGCATCGCCACTACAAACATCTCTTGCCCCGAAATGGCAAAGACAATACTCCCACCGAAACAATCTATCATGCCCCTGTAAGTGGCGAGCCAATCCATACCGATAATAACGTCGTGTTCATTCATATCTAAGACTAACATGTCTGCTGGTAATACCAAGCTACCAATCACTACCCCCACACCCCGACATATAAAGAAAATTAGTGATCCATTTCCCAGTGGTGAGTCTACACACGTTGCTATGCTCTCTGTTGTGGCTAATAACCCTAAGGCCTTCGTAAAATGGGTAGCTATAAAACAGTGCGTCGCCCCAGTATCAAATAAAGCCCGACCCATAGTACCATTGATAGGAATCGTACCCTTAATCGCGGGTGGTGCCTATGGAGCTGCTGCCTGCTGGACGTTATGAACACGTTCGTACTGTAACTGCCCCTGCTGTACTAGAGCGGCTGGAATGGCTGGTAGGGCTGGTACCTGAGCTGGTGCTGGGAGGGCGGCTGGAAAAAGGGTCCTCTGTGGATCATTACGGGTACCCTGCTGCTGTGGGGCCCTATCACCCTCAGGACAATCCTGGAGCTTATGGACATTCTTGCCGCACATGAAACATCAGCCCCTGAAGTTACCTCCCCTCTGACCCGACTGACCATGGCCTTGTTGGCCGTTATCACCCCGCCACTGGCCCTGTTGGCCCTGATGAAAATGATGTTGGCCCTATTGGCCCTGCTGCTGACCCTACAGCTGGCGGTGTTGGCCTTGTTGGCCCTGCTGATTAGGCTGGCCCTGCTGACCCTGCCTATATCCCCCAAAACCCTGCCTAGAATCACCTGATCGAAATCTCTTAGCAGGGTCCCCCTGATGGGAACTCTACTCATGCCGACTAGTCTATCCCTGGGATGTCGGTGCTCCGCTAGCACCACTACCCCCTATCATGCCCTGCTGGCCGGACTCTCCTGCTCGCTTACTTCCCTGCAGATGGAAACGGTGATCCTGACAGTGTAGTAAGGCAGTATTGAGTACGTCTGTATAGGTACTTAGAGACAAATTCCCTATAAGGTGCTGACGGATCCTCCAAGCTAACCCGTCCACAAACAATAGTATCTTCTTACTCTCAGTGGGTGCCTCATCTGGCACTATAGTGAGGAGTCCTATGAACTCCTCTTCATACTCAGCAACAATAGAATTTTCCTGCTTCAAGTTCAGTTACTTTCGCCTCATCTCAGTTTGCACGGCGGATGGAAAATACTTGCGGTCAAACTGCTCCCAGAATGGCTGAATCGGGATAGTATCCCTCTCCTCCAAGGTGGTGGTGGATTCCCACCACTGCAAAGCGGCCCCCACTAGCTTAAATGAAGCCAACAACTGTTTTTGCACATCTGTGAACTCATACATACGCAGATGCATCTGGATATCTTTCTTCCATTGTCTGACGATGATGATATCTGAACTACCCGAGAACTCAGGGGGATGCACCTTCTGAAAGGCATCCCTAACCCGCTCCCATGCTGATGGCAGCTGTGCAGGTACTGGCACCACCGCCTGAACTTGGGGTGGAGCCTGCTGTACTACCGCTAGCGCAGCATTCACCGCCTGAGGAACAATAGCGGCTACCTTATTAGCATTCATTGTCCCCTGAGCCGGAGCTACTGGCTGCTCGACTTGGGCACGCCTATCTTTTGGCGCACGTCTCGGAGGCATCTGAAATGTGAAGAAAATTATTAGTCTACAGTTATTATCAAATCTCAAATAGCTGAAGATGTAATTAAATGTAAGAATACAACAATTCTAAAACAGGGCTCTATAACAAGAACACTAAGCTGAAAGAGAAATAAGTTGTACAGATCCTAAGGACACTAGAACATGATGCTCTGATACCACATGTGACACCCCGCCTAATTAAATACCGGGTGATCAGTCCTTTATTAAATTATAATCAAGGTGACGGTTGGTTAATTCTTAGCATCACTATCATGAAAATATCTTTTCCAATTTAAACACCCTAAATAATTAAGCTAAGTGTCAAAATCATTTTAGACATTACTTTCCAAATTTTATTTTATAAACCAACATTTAAAACTTTACATAATTCATAGTTAAAGAATCACACAACAACTATCCTGTAACATATAATCCAAATGATCAAACATTCAACTAATTGAATCCAACATTTAATACTTAAATGAAAACATCCTGACAATAATAAATCCCAAAGTGTAAATACTGGAAATAAACGAATCACAATATCCGATAAACAACTGAATAATGGAAAGGGGCGACACATGCCCAACTGAATAAATAGTGCTAGAAGTGGAATCAACAAATGAGGTCGTCTAAACAAAAGGCCTGCAACTCTCACCTAAGTTGCAGCGCGTTCCTTCCAAAGGATCCTATGCAAGACGCCCCTGTGACTGGGCACCTTTAATATATACATATATATACAAGAGAGAAAAGAAAATGGAAACGGGTCAGAGCCCGATTGTAAAAACGATTTAAAATTTGTTTAGCAAGTATTTAAAATGTTTACTGGCCAATGCAACAACATATTAGTGAGGCACTCCCTTGAGAAATTCTCACCTCTCTTCTAATGTGCACACCTATCGCACTAACCTTCCCAACGGTTTAACTTATCTTATCTTAGGTTGCTCGTAAGATTTAAACTGACAAATTCAATTGTTTAAGAGGTTACTTTCATTTAACGACAAATTTCTCATTTAAACCTTATTTACTAATAAAGTTCTTAGTAACATATTATACTTTTCAAACACTTATTCCCAAATTGAAATAGTTATTCCATTCTTACTTACCATAGACACAACAGGTAGTTCCCAAATCCTAGATTTAAATATATATATTAAATACTCATATAATATATATATATATATATATATATATATATATATATATATATATATATATATATATATATATATATATATATATATTCTAACAGCACCCCACATAATAATTATGGAGCGGGCATACTCTGCTATCCAGTCCCCGTATCACTCGTACTAAGGGAAATACAAGTTCGGAATCACTCTCGAACTGTATAAAAACAAAACACAAACAATATTGAGGCGAAGCATAGTTTCCATGTCTCTAAGAGGTCAGCACATGCCCCCACGTATCTTAGGACCGTCTGACTATCGATCCGATAGCCTGTAGCAAAGGATTTCTATCTTCTAGGGTACGAGTCAATATCCCCCATAAAGGCCCATCGAGATAAGACTGTCCCAGCGCGGTAACCTCAGGGATAGCAAGTAGCGCGGGCATGATTTTCACACTATATAGTATATGCATAAACGCAGTCATATAAATATACTACTATTACCATATCGTATTTAGGTACATCTCATAACCCATAATTATGATATTTATCCTTATTTCTCATTATTTAGTTATCACGTATAACAGTTCGTTTCTTACTTTAATTTGAGGGATTATTCCAACTTACTACGTATCACTCATGGATTCTTATCTTTCCAAAGTGAAAATTCAGTAGGTACTTATTTATTTTCTAACATAACTACCCTACGCGTCTCCCCACTTTAATACATAGTTCCATCGTCCCTTATACGTAAATATCCCCGAAAAATGTAAATTTCGTCTTACATTAAAGGTTTCATATTTTTAATAAGTCCTACTGGTCTTCTTTTATCTCCCAAAATATTTTAGTAAGGATGTCCACAGATTATTACTCATTTAAAATTAATTCAACTATTTAGAAGGGGAAATATGAGTCTTCCAGGAGGGGTCGATCGATCGATGGCAGGAGCTCGATCGATCGATGCGTCGATCGATCGATACTCCTGGTTCGATCGATTGATCAAACAGGTATGGTGAATCTGCAGAATACCAGTTACGGGTTCTAACATCCAACATCATCAAAATCCAAACTTTTAACTCCCAAACTCCCAGAAATTTATACCACAAATGTTCTAAACTTAGATGGACAATATTCAACATAAGGCATGTGAGTTTTCATCAAGAATCATGAATTAAAGTGCCAAAATTTATACAATTCTCATGAACCCTAAAATTTTCTTTAACTTAATTCAAATCATTCTTTTTCCAGAATTTCTGCTTCTAGTCCATCATAAATCTGTGGTTCAACCTCTACATGTGAAGGGGATTTCCAGATTATCATTTATATCACTACAACATGAAATTTCTAATCTTCAACATGGGTTTTCTTTCATAAAAACTTATCCTAATCAACCCTAAACTAACATGAATGAATCATTAACAAAATTAAGCAAGATAAATACTTTCTTGGGAATTTTTAGTCTCTGATTTGTGCTGAAATCAGTGTGGTGGTGATCCTCGTTACGCGATCTATCGTTTGGCGGCGACGACGACGCAAACGGAGGAGTTCTTGGCCTTGAACTCTTTGGCAAGCTCTCTCCTTCCTTCTCCAATGGTCGTCACTTGTTTTTGGTTGTGTTAACCCTATAAGGCAACCCGAAGCATCTGATATAACCTTTCAATTTTCGTGGGTTTTCAGGCCTAAAAATGTAAAATGTCCAAAACGCCCTCCCGGGGTGTTAATTTGGCCTAAAAAATGCCCCGAGGCCCAAACTAAACCCACGGGTACATTATTTTGACTATCTCAACCCTTCCGGACACTTTGGCACACTCGAAATGACCATACGGGTGACTTATAATTTATTCACTTTTATTAATCAACATTTAGTCTCGACAAGACATGGGCGCGTCCCGACATAAATTTCCAAAATTGTCATTTTATTCACTCGTGACATTTAATGGTACCAACATTATATATTAATTTGCTCATTAGTAATATTAAACAAGTTTCCAATGATTACTAACTCTCGTCACGTTAGTAATTATAAAAATAATTAATTTTTGAATTTATATTAAATTAATAACTCACATTAAATTTAATAAATCCCCAAATTTAGAAAGCATAAAAATATGGGGTATTACACCTATATGGATAGGCGAGCAAGGACTATAGGAGATGACCTGACAAGGATCTGTCAGTCTACTAGACTCTTCTTGCTCTTTGCCACTGGACACAAATCCACTCCTATCATGATGAGGAGATCCATGTTGTTTTTCTCTTTCCCTTTTGCTACTTTAGCTTTATTTGCTAGTATGATAGGTGTGGTTCGAATTTGGGCCTTCTCTACGCCAACTTGAGTACCCTTTCGAGATGCAAGGTTAGGAAAGTTGTTATTTGCATTTCCTCTTGGGAGGTATGCTTTTTACCGTTTCGTTTCTTTGCAAAAATTTCATTTTTACCGTATTATTGATATTTTCAATTTATTCATACAACTCTGGGCCTCTTGAGATTTTTGGGATCCATCGGGGTCACTTTCAGTCACCGGAGAAAGATATTTTCCCCCTCCCCAAGAGAACATGGAAAAAGGAAAACAAGGATCGCTGACATGGTATGTTACTTTATTATTCCTTTCCTGTCTTCTGCACATTTCTTACGTAGTTTATCATTTCTTATTGGGCTTGCAGGTCTTCTTCTTTCCTTAAGCTATGTCTCGAGGTCGTTGGGTTGCGAGTAGGGCTACCACCTAGACTACTTCCCGGGTGTTCTTTTATAGTGATGGGGCTATAGATATTTATTTTAGGGAGAGGATCGTCCATAAGTGGCCCTTCTCAGCTCAGGTGACTACTCTGGTGGCGCCTCCTTCTAAGATGAGGGCTCTACATTTTCTTTCATCGGATGACCTAGAGGCCTTCACATGGGGAGTAAAGATGGGGGTTTCCCATTTTGACTACATTATCCTATATGAAGATTTTATTATTGAGAGATTGATGTCAACGTTCCTCTAGGATGGAGAGGGCCAGGGTTTGGGGGAGGCTCCCCTTCTGCTACTTCTTTCCCTCATTTTGAGGGATCTGCTGCCAGGGTTGGATGGCTTCAGATCCCACTTTAGCTCCTCCATTGGTCATTCGGGTTCCAGGCTTATTCGTTAGATACACTGGGGATGATGTTATGGAGTATGAGGTACCAATTCTCCCTTCCCATCCTTAGTTTACCATTCCTACTGGATTCCAGGTTCGTGATGAGTTCTTTTTATTTCATTTTTTTGTCTTTATTTTTTTCCTTGTGATTAAACTTGTAGTATATCATCTTTATTGTAGGCTTTCACTATTCCTCGAGTAGTGTGTGAGCAGATGTCCCAAATTATGGGAGATTATCTCCATAGGATGATGATGACTTTGGGTAAGGGGAATCCCATGATCGATAATGCATCGGGCTCCTTTCCCTACTAAGGTTTGGGGGTTCGAGTAATTAACGTTCTCAAGTCTTCCCAGCGTGTTATCCCTCGACATAAAGGACTTACCCTTCTTGTTCCTCTCCGGGGAGTCCCATTCATTCTAGAGGGAACGATAACATAGGTTTCTATCTTGGTTTCAGATCATGAGGAGGATGATGGTGACTCATCCTTTATTGTACCCTAGATCTAATTTTGGGCTTTCATAGTTTTTATTTTTATGTTTTGGATTTTGTATTTTGCTTTTGAGGTTTAAAGGGGTTTTTCCTTTATTCCTAATATTATGTAGAAGACATGTTTATTTATGGAAACTTTTTTTTCTTAGGTTATTAAATTGATTTTATTATAACGATGGCAAGGATATTAGCATTGATATGCAAAGATTTTATTAAGGCACTAAAAGGTTAGGAATCCTATTTATGCAATTTCAGATTCATTGTAGTTACCATTCTCTTATTGAGTCATCTTAGATGGATTTCAGTCAATAGGTCTATTAAAAGGAAACTGAATATTCTTATCTTGCAGGGATGACTGGTCAATTTAGTGAATGCTCGATAGGTCAATTACCTATTTTTGTAAATTAAAAAGGGCTCTAGCCTTAGATTCTCACACCTTCTACATCCTTCCTCTCATAATATTTAGATACTGCAGTATGTCTGTAGTTTCTTTCTTGAAATGATTCATCCAAACTCTAATCACCAGGACACTTTAAATTATCATATGGACAACTTCATCCATAGCTTTGATGATTGTTTTCTTTTGGGGCTAGACCTATATGGTTTGGTTCTTTTTTTGTCTTAGTGGACCGTGTCAATTGACTAGGGCCACTACACCAAATCTACCGAATTGTCACGGTCATTGACCTTGACAAGTTGAACTTGTCAAGGTCAATAACCGTGATAATTCTAGGCAAGACAACTATTTTTATAACGGTCATGTCACGGTTTTTGACCGTGATAAGTTTGTTAGAATTGTCACGGTCATGTCATGGTCCCTGACCGTGACAAGTTTTGTCACAGTTTAAGGCCGTGACAAACCCTTGACAATGTTACAACTTCCTTTGTCAAGGACTTGTCACGGTCAATGACCATGATAATTCTGGGCAGAATTGAAAAAAAAATGCTCGGCAGTATGGCCACTATCACTGCCCAGCAGTATATATGTACCTGTTATAGCAACATTGTACCTGGTCAAATATTATATATCCAAATAAAATAGAGATAGTGCAAATATACATTCAAAATAGAAACAATCCCGTACCTGTTCAAAACTTTGGCATTCTCCACGAAGTACCTCAACTGTTCAACTCCATTGTTCGACCCCAATCCCGTAATTTCGATTGTCTTTAGGTGTGATCTCAAACAATCAGGTACATACCATTCCAACCACGATGTCCCGATTTGTTCATAACAAAATGAAAAACCCTAATATAAGAAGAAACAACATCACCATTAATTATCTCAAATCTACAAACTATTTAGCTGGAAGTGATGTTATAAACCCTTGATGTACCCAAAGATAATAACCTCTAGAAGAGGACAACTTTTGAGAAAATCCAGCACCAATTTCCAATTCCAGTTCCACTATAAGAATCAGCCACTGCAAGACACTACACAAGAGTGTAGTGCCACCCAACAAGTAAATATTTATAAAAATCGAAATCGAAATTGAAATTTAAATATTTATATAAATATAAATATAAATACATTACTTGTAGTGCCACCCAAACAGCTAACTTGAGCTCATATGGAACGTCCTTCCAACTAATGTACCCCGGCCAATCGTGTCAAATATAATTCCTTCATATCTGAACACTAAGAAATGCCATAATCCCATGGAGTTATGCTCTGCAAATTCGTTCCAACCATTGTGTAGCCAAACATCACTAGTTGAAGTTGTCAATTCCACTTTCCATATTTTTCCATGTTTTGCTAGAGGTTCCAAGTGGTGTGGTATGGAAAGTGTAATTAACAACTTCAACTGGTGATGTTTGGCTACACAACAGTAGGAAGGAATTTGCAGAGCATCACTCCATAAGATTATTGCGTTTCTTAGTGTTCGGATATAAAGGATAGACGAAGAGATTCAGTCTCCTCTCCACAAATAGGACACCCCAAATAACTATGTACTAATAACCTATTAAAGGTAAGAAGCGTATAATCATGGATTAGTATAAACAAAACTTAAATTTCAAATTCAAATTCAAATTCAATTTATAATAGAAAATTCCTCCAAAAGTAACAACTTTAAGCCACTAAGAATATTATACAGAAATTATGCAATCCCAAACTGTCCAAACGCATTGGAATATTTCGGTACAAATTGGAATATTTATTACAAATTGAAAAATTATTTAAAATTCGGGTTATCATAAAAAATGGATTGATATTCGGTAGGAGCAGCCAAGTCATCCACACTACTATTTAGACATTTTGGCGCGTGTTGGGCAATTGACCACGGCTCGTTGTTGATATACTCCGAGTAAAACACTTGGTTAACCTTTTGAAATGTACAAACAAATGGCTCATTACTCAAGTGGTCGTTGCTCTTCAACTTGGACAAGTCAATCATGATCAAATTGGTGACAGGATCAACTTTACAAGCATTTTTATCCTCAACTCTTACCCAGTCATAGTAAAATACAACCTCTTTGAAGCTTATATAATCCAATTCAAATATATTTCGGATTACACCATAGTAAGTCATTTCTGCTTCAACGAGGTTTTTTTCTTTTGCGCTCGCTCGAAAGAAAGTAAGAGCCTTGTATGAAATGCTCGAGTTCTGTAAATTTGTACTTTCCTCGTACACTTTAGCGCCGAAAATGTAATCGTTCAATCAATACTTTTTGTACTCTTGTGCCACGAACAAGGGTCCAGTGGCTAGACGAGCAAGCCTTGATGTCGCATCACCCGTCTTTAAGAGCTGAGAATATAGATAAATTGATTATATTAGTTGTAAAATTTGAGTGTAATGTAACGTTATATAACAACCATTTTCATTATAATTACCTCTTGTGTCAACCACAGACTAAATTCGCTGTCTGATTGTACCATTGTTTTCCGGATATCCCATCACAGCTGCCACAACTAATCAATTATTAAAGGTACGAAGCGTATATTCATGGATTAGTATAAACAAAACTTAGATTTATAGTACGTTTCATTTAATTATGTCTTATTTATATTCAAATTCAATTTATAATAGAAATTTTTATTTCCTCTCTAAAGGGTGAGTGGTCGTATCCCATTCAAGACCGCATTTTTCTGTAATATACTTAACAGATCATGCACATTGTTACGATTTGAAAAAAATTCGGCAACATATCCCCGTAGTTCTCCAAGTACATGACGTAGATTGGCAAGTGTGAGTGTTATTTCAATTGATCAATTGAAATAACAGTCACACTTGTCAATCTAGTATGTACCCAGAGAACATTAGGATACGACTGCAGAACTTCCACCAAAAGTAACAACTTTAAGACACTAAGAATATTATACAGAAATTATGCGGTCCCAAACCTGTGCACGCACACACACACACACATGTACACACACACACACACCCCACCACCCCCTGTCCCCCACCCAGCCCCCTGTCCCTCCCCTCCCCCCACCACACACGCACACGTACATGCATACACACACCCCACCCCACCCCACCCCCTTGCCCTCCTCCCCCACCACACACCACCACACACATATATACACACATACACACATATATAGAAATGAAAGAGAAAGAGAGGAAAAAACATACCTTAGAGAGAGAGAGAGCTCGAAATCACTTAGAGAGAGAAAGAGAGGAAAAACCAAAAACGGTGGGAAAAAAAGAAAGTGTAAGACTTTTTTTACTGAACAAATTGTCACGGACGTGTCAAAGTCCTTGACCATGACAATATTATAAGTATTAGTCACGGTCAATGACCGTGACAAGTCTTTGTCACGGCCTTATCACGGTCAATGACCGTGACAAAAAACACATGTTTTTTTTATCACGGTCAATGACCGTGACGAGGCTGGTGGGCTAAAGGGTGCCAATTTAGCCTTTTTGGTGTAGTGGACTTTTTGCAAGTAGTTTTACATTTTTGGTACCCATAGGATCATTCATTCCTCTTTAATTTGGAGGAAATATTTCTAAGTCTTGAAGGCTATCATTGCTTGACGGGGTATGGTAAGGATTAGCCTATGACTGGTCCATATTAGAGCCGATGGGGAATCTTTTCTCTTGCCAAGCTACTTAAAGTGGACTATCTCATCGCTCGAGAATTTATCAGTGGAGAGAGGATTTAACTAATGGTGGTGGTTGCCTTAATTTGTACAATCTTCTTGGAAGAAGGAATATGGGTGGCTAAAAGTGCCCTAGCCTTAGCCTTAGTATCTCAGCAATTTTTGGTTACTGGCACTACCTGTGTTGATATTAGCCAACAAATATTTCCTTACAAATTAAGGAGGGAAAGATCTTGATACCTTTGATTGTAGGTGATACCATCAATGGTCTTTCCCCTTTCACTCCCAGGAATGCCCTTTTCTACGGGCCAACCCCTTGCTTTTATATATGTGGTTGTTGGAGAGGCTGAGCCTAATTGGGAGCCCTTTGTCTCCCCCTACCATCTAGCTGAGTATGTCTTTCGCGATCCATTAATTTTCATAAAGGAGAGAAAAAGGAGTATGGGTAGAATGGCCTTTTGAGTTTGGGCATTCTTTTATCCGTTGCCCTTTTCTATGGAGGCCAACTATAACTCCTCGCTTATCTTTGGATCCGTTCCCCCACATTCATTTATTTTCTCTGTGTTATACCCCTCTCTACCTCCTGAGGTGAGTAATGCATCAGTGAGTAATGCCTCAGTTTGGAAGAAGGCAGGACACCCCACCCCATTGGGTCAGCTGTATCCTATTATGCCTATGTCCCCATACCTTTTAAGTATGATCTCTAATCTTTGGAGGACTGAGACCTTGTTGTTCCTCCCTGTTCCTCCTGCTTTATTCGGTATGCCATTAATTTTAATTAAGGAATACTTTCTCTGGCTTTAAGATAAAGTAAAGGATGTTGTTGTGATCAGAGATATTTTCCTTCGTTGGCATTTCGAATTGACTAATCCTGGATCCACGGATGTTCACAAAATTTCTTTGTTACAAGATAGGGAGTCCTTCTATGATGCGAAGCCCAACAATGGTTCTCGAGACATGAGTATTTTTGGAGAAAAAGTGGACGGTTTTGAGTCCTTTGACAATATAGGTAGCAACTCACCTTTAATATCCTTGTGTAATATCTTTTTTATTTGATGATGATAAATGAGTGTGTTTTAATAAAAGTATTTTACTATTAAGGAAAAATTAATCCCTTGCGGTCTCCAAAACTTTCTTTTTCATCTTAATGACTCTAGGACCCAGTCTTATGAATCTAAAAGATAAGATATAAATAGAAAGACTTCACTCCCGGATAGGCGTATCGTGTGGTTGAACAGACCTCTAGGGGTTGCCCAATTACCTCCATCGTGTGATTAAATTGGTTTGGTAATGATTTTGATACATTTCTTGCTTTTATGGAGGATCATGCCGTATGTAGTTCTTGTTGGATGTTCGATGTCTGTCAGTTGTACATAGTACTTCTTGAGGTAATCTAGGTTAGTCGGCTTGGACAACTCTATTTCATCCATATAGAAAACGAGGGTTATGCCTCCTAAAAGGATCCTCTTTATCGCATATGGCCTCGTCTAGTTAGGACGAAACTTGCATAGAGGGTTGATGGAAAAGAAAACTGTCTCTAATGTATTTTTGTCATTGCAATTCCTTTTCCATCAAAAATTCCCTTGAACCTACAAATAAATTCAAAATATGCATAGGTTAAGTAAGGGAGTCAATCCAAATCTAAGGATGAAACACAAAATATGTGAAGACAAAAGTGTAAAATTCATTTGCATTTTTATTAATTTTTTTTATGATTTTTCTATTTTTTGCTTTTTATATTTTTTATGGATTTTTTAAGGGATTAATAATTAACTAACTATAAACTAATTTTTAAAGTACTAACTAAAATGTAAAAGCTAATTTAAGAAAGGTGAGATAACAAAATTGTGCTAACAAGTAAACTAAGTAAATTGGACTCATGAGGGTTTCAAAATTCATCCCATGAATGGGAGAGTAGTTCTCAATAATCATCATCCAAAAATATAAGATAAACAAATGAAATCATGTGATGATTAAAATAAAAGTAATAAGAGACGAATAGATCAGACCCATTTATGCCTTGAATTGGAATGGAGTCTTCAATTACAACAAAAATTATGTCAGTTACAATCACTGACAAATGAATTTATTGATTCTAAAATGAAAAGTACAAATAAAAAGAAATAAAATTGACTATAATATACACAATGGATAATGGATGAATTCATAATGGACACTTAAATAATGAAAGAGATTTGCTAAAAATACAAATCCTATCATTATAAAATTGTACATTAGAATTCATCTAAGGATATAAATTCTACATCATCACTTTATATTGAAAAATTTGCTAAAAAATGCAAATACTCACCATAAAGGAATGGATTAGAATTTACATCCAAGATGGATGAATTCAACCACATCACTCTATTTTGAAATATTTCCTAAAAATGCAAATACTCACTAAAGAGGGATGGAGTAGAATTCATCCTAGAGATAAATTTCACCACACACCTCTATATTGAGATATTTGCTAAAAATGCAAATACTCTCTATAGAGGAGTGGGTAGAATTTTATCACACAAAGCTTAAAAATAAATTTGGAGATCCTTCTCAAATGACATCGTGTCTTCAATTTATAGATGGAAAACATCGAGTTAGGGGAAAATTAGGTAAGGTAGTTGTGCATGAGGGGTGAGATGGTTATTTTTGGGAATTGCACAAGTGTGCATGTGTGTTGGGTGAGGTAAAAATCTGATTTGATATGGGGGTGATGAGATTGTGGGGGATTTAAGGGGATTTTAGACAAAAGGGTAAAAAAAAGGATTTTAAAACATGTGGGTTAAATTTTTTGATCTTTGGCTTTTGGTTTGGTTTTAAGCAGGTAGAAATCGTGGGTATGGCTTGGGAAAAATGGGAGAAGTGGAAAATGGGTCAAAGGTGGTAATGGGTATGGACATAGGAGTTGTATCGGATTGGTGTGATATAGGGGGTATAGGTTAGAAAACGGGTTATGGTTTAATGGCGATTTGGGTCTCGGGTCTGGTATGGAAGTGTGGAGTTGAGTCGTGGTTTGAGTTAAGTATGATTCCGGTTTGAAATGGGTTGTTTGGTTGAGTTTTTGTGTTCTTGTTAATGGAGGTCTTGGTTATGGTGGTTTATGAGAGAGGAGAGAGAATGAAGGTGTTGGGTGGAATATGATGGGGAGTGTGTTGTGTGTGTGAGGGTGTATGGTATGAGGTGTGGGTGAGGGATTAGTTTAGGTGTAAGTGCGTTTTGTGTGTGTATGTTGTTTGGACCTTTAATAAAATAAGAAAATAATAAAAATAAACCTAATAAATAAAAATAAAAACTAAAATAAAATAAAAATCAACTAAAATTAAAACACACTAAAAAGCTAAAAAAAATAAAAATAACAGACACACAATACAAACTCTAAAAACTAAACACGACTAAAATAAAAACTAATAAAATAAAATAAAAAAAAAACAAAAAAAATAATAAACTAACTAAAAACAAACAAAACTAAAGGAAAACAACTACTCAACGCACTAAAAAAAATCTATTAAAAATAAAACTCAAATAATAAAAATAAAAATCACAATGAAAGTAAAAATAAAACCTAAAGTCCTAAAAATATAAAATCTAGCAAAACTAAAAATAAAGACTAAAATTAAAAACTAGTAAAAAAATAAAAAGAAATAGAAAATTCTAAATAATTCTAAAATAAATCCTAAAAATAAAAAATGACTCAAGTTACAAATCTAAACAAATCTAAAAAGTACAAACTAAACACACACGGGTTTGGGTGAAGGTTTGGGTTAAGTTTAGGCTTGATTTTGGTACGGGATTGGGGAATTAACTTTATTTTTGTTGCAATTGCCTTGAAATAAGAGTTTGAACTCTGCAAATGGCGATTAACCTACAAAATAAATAATTAAGCGCATAACACCCAATTTTATCGAGAATTAACAATTAAAATACGTCTATTTTGGGTATAAAATGTACACTTTTGGGTGTTTATCAAGGGTCCCATATGGGTTCAATGACTTTCTTCAACACTAGGTCTCATTTTTTGACCCCTTCGTTCTTGATTTTCTTGTTAAAAGATCTACCGACCCATTTGTGATACCCCTGCATCTGGTAACATGCCAATAATCTTCGTTCATATGGCAATGCCAGTTTTTCATATCTGCTTCTTACCCAGTCGGTTTTGAAGATTTGGTTTTCTAGTAATACCCTCAAAGAGGGAATTTCCATTTCGATCGGTAGTACGACTTCCATCCCATAAAAAAGTGAGAATGGATTGGACCCCATGGGCATCACGATAGTAGTCTTGTATCCTCATAGTGCATACAGAACGCGATCATCCCAATCTCGACATCCCTCAATCATTTTTCTCAATATTTCTTTGATGTTCTTGTTTGTTGATTCCACAATGCCGTTGGTCTGAGGGCTATATGGAGATAATTTTTGCTTCTGGATTCCATACTCTTTAACGAGATCAGTGACTTTTTCTTTGAAATGCATCCCATTCTCAGATATCAGTTCAAATACCACCCCGTACCTACATATGATATTGCTTGATATGAAATGAGTACCCTTTTTTGCATTCAGTACGGCATTGGATTTCGCATTGACCCATTTTATTAAACAGTCTATGGCAACTAAAATGAATTCATAGCCATTAGATGCTTTTGGTGTTACATTTCCAATGATATCGACCCCCCATGTTGAAAAAGGCCATGAAGACGTCATACTGTAGAGTTCTCTTGAAGGTAAATGCTATAAATTCACAAATCGTTGGCATTTAGGGTATATTTGGATGTATTGGCTATAGTTGTGTTGAAGAGTACTCGAATAACACCCTTGGAGGATAATCATTTTCGCGAGCATGTGGCCGTTTATTTGGTATCCACATTATCCTCTATGTATTTTGTCCATCACTCTTTATGTTTTACCTTGGTCAAGACACCGTAGATAGGTCCTGTCAGGGTGTCTCTTGTACATGTGTGCACATGAGGAATTGAGCAACCCATCATTGGAGTGTCATCTTGTCCTTTTTGTTGGATATGAATTAGAACTTTCCCTTTTGGAGAATTTATTTTATGGATTGATACAAATTTCCTTCGTATATGGTCTCATTCATGCAGATTTTGTATGTGAACCTGAGTTGTTTCTCATGACACGTGTCTAATTTTACTTTACCCATATCTTTCGGGATGTCCACCATGGAGGCTAGGGTAGCCAATGCATCTACGAAACTTTTTATGAGGCCGAGGAAGATTGAATAATTGACTATCATCGAATAGGGAAGTAACTTCCTCCAAGTACTCGTAGGGAAAAACCTTTTCCTCTCTGATCTTCTATTGTCCCAGAATCTAGCATATGATAATGGTTGAGTCCATATATTCGCCGATCTTTCTAATTCATCTTCTATGGGATATCTTAATTCCCTATATGCACTATTCATATTCGATGATTTTATTTGTGCAGTCAAAATTAAGCTTGATGGAAGTAGGTTGGTGCCTCCCATCTCGTGAATTATGAGGTTTAAGATTTGTGTGCTAACACAAATACCCATGAACTAACCTATATGGGGTGAATAGTTTAGCTAAAAAACATGATTAATTTTTTAAATTTTCAAAATTATATTCACAGACACAAATTCCTATCACTTGATTTGGTTCAGATCTTCTCAAAATGAACAGCCGCAAAATTGTGAATTAAATGAATCTAGTTGAACAAACCTAGATCTACAACACTCAAGCAATTTTCAAATGAATCTCAAGATGTGGACTAAACTATGTGATGTGTGTGAGATAAAATGTGTGTAAATAGACACAAATCAACATTAGACGGACTTTCTAAGGAAAAATCCTTACATAGGGGTAAAAAACCTCAACGCAATCACTATTTCCATCTTTACTTGAAAATTAAATTTTACAATAGTCAAGAAGGTACATCTCATATAAACATGATTGCGTAGTCACCTATGAGCCTATTAACTCTCTCCCATAGCAAACGAAAACCAAATCCAAGATCCATGAATTGAGTGAAGAACTCATGTCTTCCTAGAAGTCGCACCACACGTCGTTATTCCAATAGAACAAGATGTCTCCAACTTTAGATCGTGAAGTAATTAATCATAGCAATTAACTAATGAATTGATTTGAATTACAAAGGATAGTGTTTGATATGATCCATCTCATATAAATTTCACTCACAAAGTCATTAGATCAAAAGTAGTGAGCTAATTCCCATTAAAAATAGGGGAATAAGTGAAAATCATTTGGAGGCTAAATATAATGCTCTCTACCTCAAAATTGATCTCAGGGAAGTGTTTTAGAAGTGAGGTATTCAGATCTCCTTCAAATAAAATAGGAAATTGGCTATTTATAAATATTTTAAAAAATCTAGCCTTTCAGTGTGCACGGTTAGATCTAACCGTTCACACGATGTTGTCTAGAATGGACATAGACCATTGGTCATGTGCATGGGCTAAAAAAGGAGCCATGAAAATGGAGCCGTGCGCATGCCCATGAAAAGTGGTCGTGCAAACGGTGCTGTTGAAAGACCATTTAAAGAATTTCAAAAGCAAAAATGAAACTTTAGCCAAATTTCCAAAATGTTTTAAAACATTTAAAACCTCTTAGACTTTTAGAAAATTCACTTGAATCCCTTTTTATTTCAAACCCTCACACATTTTGAAAAGAAGTGCAATTTGAAAATTTGTTTAAAGAAAAATGTTCACGTGTGTGACTAGCCTTGTAATAACACAATAAAGTAAAAGTATACATCTTTAATCTTCAATTGAATGTGTGGCCTCAAAATTCTTCAAACTGAGTGGCGATGCACAATCTTTAATCTTCATCTTCTAGGTTCATCTAACCTAGTCTAGACCATAACTCACTTAATATGAATCAAGTTGATTTGACTTAATAGACTCAACGACTCAATATTTTGTCAATATAATATATCCAATTATATAGGTATACAAAGTTTTACATTATCAATCTTCCCCTTTGTCTATTATGTGCAAAAACTTCCCAACATCCAAAAATTTATTGTTACCCTACAAGATAGTCACTCCACCATCCATATAAAAAAGATAGTCGTAAGTTATGTATAATGCACAAAAATACCAAGACAACAATCGCAAGAGTCGTGTCTGAACATGGGCTGGAGTCAGAATCATCAATGTTAAGCCTGAAATCACTTGAAACAACAAACATCATCATGCATTAAATAACATGCATAAAGAGACACTCCCCCTGCTTGGTAATACTCTGATAAGTATCAAAATATCTAGATGCAATAAAGAACATGTGATAAGTAAGTGAAATAATCAACATGTGAACAAGTGAATCAATATATCAAATTATACCAATGTGAAAGTCATCTAAGTGAATGATCGTGTGAACGTGTAATAGGCAAGTGCTATTAAATAATAAACTTCCCCTATTATAGACATTACTTTCTTCCCTTAGTAAGTGATAGTAAAATGAATTTTACTCCCCCTTAATACAAGGTGAACAAATTTTTCCTCCCCCTTTTGATATGGAAATGTCAAAGAGAAGTAGAAGTCATAGATAGTGGGTATAGCAAGGCGTAAACTAGAAAAGAAAAAGATTGAAAGCATGAAAAATACCAAGCTATAACATAATGAGCATATAAACATGTAAATCACAATATTACAATATAATGGCAGATACTGGATAATGAATGATATCAAGCATGAAATCACATAGCATGATATGTGATAATCAAAATAACATACTAGTTATGTGAACATGAATAGATAGCCTGGGATAACAAGATGGAACAATAGAACTCAATAGCATGGATAAAGACAAAAATACCCATAAAATCCATATAACCATAAAGTTATTTTTACAACCAGTTTACCAAAGAAAAGGTACAAATATCTCAAATAAATCTGCAACGGTAGCATGGTACAACCAACAAAAGTACCAAAATCATATGTAGACCAAAAATATATCAAGTACCATAGGCGGTACATAAAAAATGAATAACGTGATCAAAATGATGAGCAACTATGCATGAAATGTTGAAAATGGGTTTTAAATGGAAAATAACTTAGGGTTTTAGCTCTGGGTGATTTTTTATGATGAAACGATCAAATGAACAACTGATCTTTTAAAAAACCTAGACACCGTTCGAACAGATGAACTTAACCATTCACACGGGGCTGTGCGAACGCTTTCAATTGTATACCGTGTGAACGACACATAGAGGAGAACCAATTTTTTTAAAAAATTCAGCATTAACCCCCAAAGATGTTCCCGAATCCCAACTCACAAGCTCCCAGAAATATGAATGAATGAAGATGCATGAAAATCATTCAATTTTGACATTAAAAAATTCAATTTGGGATAAATTTCCAAAATGACAAAAATCAAACAACTCACACACACATATGTATACAAATGCAAACTCTAAAAGTACAAAATGTGATAGTAATTAGGCAACTACTGATTCAACTATTTGACACAGATATTTCTATTAAATCTTATTTAGAAAACATGAATTTAAAACTCGATTAAGATAATTTCAACCAATTCAGCATCAATAGCACGAAATTTTTATCAAATCAATATTTTACATCCATGTAATATACTTCAAGACATTATACATGTGACAATTAAATTTTCATAATCAACATGAATACACATAACCAAATCATATAGACATTAATAAACATGCTTAAAACACAATCATTACATCAATATCCAAATTGCCAAAAATGGTAGTTTTAAGCTATTATAACTCCCTCGAGCATATGTTATTAAAAATCTTTTGAATGCCATCTAAAAGAAAATTTCATTTTGAAAGTATTACCTTATCTTATTTTTCATGTCGGTTAAAGCACTTGGCTTATGGATATTTTCCACATATTTTGTCTTTTGCCATTGATTGGCTTTTCACACGCCTAGATGACGCCTACCCAAAAACATTTGATTTTTCAAAAATGTGTGTAATCACTCCTTAAGGTAGACCTCATCAATGCATTAAAAATAGTCCATTTTTTACTCTAACAAAATAATACTCATTCAAAGTTCTCATATAGGGATACTGGAACTTTTTTAAAACCATTGTGAAATAAGGATTTGATCATGACCAAGTTTAGCACACAAATTAAGATCAACATGATAAGAATCATATAAAACAAGTGATGTGAACATGAAAGTAGTATGAAATCAAATTCCATATATCTTAAAACATTAGAAATCATATTTTTAAATAAATTCCAAACAATAATTGAATCAATCAAGCATTAAAAATAGAGGTTTTAAATTCATTTTTCAATCATCATTCAAGTTAAATCTCATATCAAACCATAATAAATCAACGACTTAACCACATAAATCACAAAAATGAAAAAAAATAAAATATTTGTATCTTTTTCAATAATAATGATGCATGAATATTTACAAAATCATGTTGTAGAAAAGAAAATAATTCATAAAAAATGCATGTAGAATTCACATATGCATGAAGAATCTAACCCAAAATATTAAGGAAATCCCTCAAAGAATACTCTCACACACAAAATACTTGTCTCCACATAAATCAAGAATTAAATAGGAATAGAAGCCTATGACAACCTTTTCATCCTAAGCAAACTATTATCCTATGTAGCAATGGGTGGTTCATTCCCTGGGTCAATAGGTTGGACAAACTTAACTTCACTTCACTCAACTTTCTTTTAATTCTATACTAAGTCAACCTTGACTTCTGGTGAGATCCTAGGCATACATTTAAAGTTTCTAGGTATCCATCTATCTTCCCTCTTAGTATTATTATGCATAGTCCTTGAAACTTGAGTTTAGTGTCTAGGTTTAGGAATGTTACCTCTAGCCTCACTATTAGTTCATACAAGGAAATCCATCCTACACATTAAGTCATCCATTTTCCCTTTGATTTCCTTAATAGGATTTATAGGAAATATGTTTCTCCTATTGTTATAAAACCTCTCATTTATCCTCTTCAAACACTAACATGTTTGATTGGAAAGCCCAAATAGTTGACAAAATGTGCAAAAACTTACACTTTTCTTCACAATTTTTCTTGCATACCTTGTTTCACCTCTCCTCACAAATTGTGCCTTTTGACTCACTTTCTCAAGTTTTTTTTCTTAAAACATTTTACCAAAATAATTGGTTTTCCAATCAAATGAATAACCAAAGTCATCTTTAGCAATCTTGGAGTTAGGTTCAACCTTCTTTTCATATTGTATAGAAGTTTATATCTTATCTATTTTTTCATGAGAGTTTGAACTTTCAAAATTCACTTTTTTTATTTTCCAAGAATCTTGTTAAGCTTTGGGTCATTAAAACCTATACCATGGCTATTGGTTCGGGGTTGAGCCTTGCTTAGCAAAATACTGTCTAGAATTTTCGTTGTATCATAAACATTTATTTTCAAATATTTTGCACGTTTAAGATCAAGTTTCAATTTCTCAAAGTCATTTTCAATATAAAATTTGCAAATTCAATCTCTTCTTTTTCTTTAAACGTGATTGCATTTTGAGATTTTAAAGATTCACATTGTTTGTTCAAAATTTCAACCGAATTTTCAAATTCAAAAAATTATGTTTGAAAATTCTCAAGCTTCTCTTCTTTCACATCAAACTCGCTTTGATTTTTTTTTTCATTTTGGACAAAAGATTAATGTTTATTTTGTTGAGTTTCAAAGATTCTTGATAAATCTCCTCAAAAGCATCTTTAATGTCCCCACCTTCACAATCATTCTCTCCTTATGAATTCACATTCAAAGTGTATGCGCGCCTACTATTACAAGATGACAAGTCGCTCAAAGACCCTCCATTAGTAGATCTCACTAGTAGATCTCTCCCTATATTTCTTCTCAACACCACTCAATGGCACACTACCCTCATTCTTTTTTTCATTCTCATCAAGCACCACCGTGAATGTTATTTCACCCCTTCACTCATCACTAGAGCTACCCTCATTCTTTTTTTCATTCTCATCAAGCATCACCATGAATGTTATTTCACCCCTCCACTCATCACTAGATCTATCTTCACTCTCACTTTTTGAATCACTAAGAGTAGCTCGGTAAGATTTCTTCTCATGTTTCCTCAAATATATAGGACACGCATTGATACGATGATCAATGCCACCACAACTGAAACACTTATCTTCATCTTCATTCTTTTCCATCTTGAACTCACTTTCATCTCTGAATGGTACATGTTTAGTAGACTTGTGAGGTTTAACATCAAAATTTTGATTATTTTTTAAACATATTTTGTTATGTTTATACAAAATATTAATCTCTTCACAAACTAAGGAACATCTACTTCAACATTGTCTTTTGGTTTCTTAGAACTCTTCACCGTCTCACTAGACTCGATGAAAAAGGCTAAGTCCTTCTTCGATTTCTCAAAAATAATGTTCTCTTTTAGATCACATATTTGGAGTGATCGAATCATCTCTTTAAGGCTAAACATGCATGTGTCCTTCACTTTATTTAAGATGGTTCTAAGGAGATTCTTAACCACTTTGTTCTCAGAAATATTCTCACCGTCATTAAATAATGTATTCACCACCTCCGTTAACCTACTGTAATATTCATTGAGTGTTTCACTCTCTTCCATTTTCATTGTTTCAAATTTCGTTGTATTGTTTTATGATTTTTCTCTATTCACACTCTAAGTCCCATAATGAGTAACACAAAAAATATTATAATCTTTTTTAGCTTACTCACAATTCAAGATAATTTTATACTCTTGATTACAAATCAATGAAAAAGGAGCATAAAATGCAACCGAATTGAAATTACAATCCACAAATTCAGCATCCATCCATACAACCTTTGGTTTCTTAACACTAACATCATCTTCTTCAATGGTTAGGTAAATCCACCCTTGCTCAACACTCATCCATACTCTCTTGTGATTAGATCTAAGATGAGATTTCATTTTAACCTTATAATGGCCATAGTTAGATTCATCAAAATAAGGAAGATGGCTAGTAGAACTCGAATAACAAAAGTGATCCATCAAAGAAAATGAATAAAATGAGCAAAAATCACAATAAGCAAATCAAGAAATTTCTCAAAATAAGAATTAGCAGACACAATAAGATTTAATCAAGCATGTTAGTGCTAACATAATGAGAACCTAACTCTAATACTAATTGAGGATAAAAATTCATGTTCTAACACAATTACGCAAGAACTAACATAAGGGGGGTGAATAGGTCAGCTAGCAAACTTGACTAATCTTTTAATTTTTTGAGATTTCAAAATTGTCTCGACAAACACAAATTACTATCACTTGATTTGATTTAAATCTTCTCAAAATTAGTTTAACACACCCAAAAAGGTGAATTATGTGAGTTTAGTTGAACAAACCTAGATCTACAATCTTTAAGCAATTTTTAGGCAAATCTCATGATCTAAACTAAAAAATATGACGTGTGTGAGATCAAACGTATAAAAATAAAGAAAAATAGACATGAGACAAATTTGATGAGGAAAAACCACCACCAAAGGGTAAAAAACCTCGACGCACTCACTATTTCTATTTCTACTTGAAAAGAAAATCTTACAATAGGAAGTTACCTATCACGCAAACATAATTTCATAGTCACCTATGAACCTATCAACTCTCCCCCATAGAAAACGAAAACCCAATCCAAGCTCCATGAATTGAGTGAATAACACATGTCTTCCTAGAAGTCGCGCCACACCAGGATCTCTCCCTTAGAACAAGATGTCTCCAAATTTAGATCGTGGAGTGCTTGATCATAGAAATTCACTATTGAATGATTGAATTACATAGGCTAGTGTCTGATCTGATACATCTCACAAAAAGTTCACTCTCAAAGTCATTAGAACAAAAATAATGATTTAATTCTCCCCCCAAAAGGAGGGAACAGGTGAAAATGGTTTGAAGGCAAAAGATAATGCTCTCTAACTCAAAATTTATCTCAGAGAAGTGTTTTAGAAAGGAGGCACTCAAATTTCTTTCAAATGAAATAGGAAATTAGATATTTTAAAAAATATTGTCTTTCTGTGCGCCTGGTCAGATCCAACCGTTCAAACGATGCTGTTCAAAATGGAGATCGACCTTTGATCGTGTGCACGGGCTCAAAAAGGAGTCTTGCAAATGGACACATGAGAACACCCACCTAAAGTATATAGCTTGTTCCTTGTGGGATTATTTGGAGTACATAGACAAAATGGTTCCTTCTACGATGTCTTTGACCATGAGATACAAGAGAAAAGGATGTTCGAGCCGTGGTGGTACTAATCCGGGCGGGTTAGTTAGGCACTTCTTAATTCTGTCGAAGGCTTCTCGGCAAGTAGAGTTCCATATTTGAGTGCAATCTTTGAATTGAATCTTGAAAATTAGTTAGCATATAGAGGTCATCTGAGAGATAATCCTACTGATATATTGTAGCCTTTAGAGTAAGTCCTTGACTTAATTCTCAGTTTATGATGGTGGCACTTATAGAATGGCCTTAACTTTGGTCAGATCCTCTTCCATTCATTTTTCACTGATAATAAGTCCCAGTAACTTACCCTTGGTGACTCTGAAAACACACTTTTAGGGTTTTGGATGCATTTATTACATCTTTAGTCTTTTGAAGAACTTGCTTAATGTCAGAACATGTCCTTCAAGCATTTTGAACTTGATAATTATGTCATCTATATAGACCTCAACTTATTTATAGATCATGCCATGCATTAAGCTGGTAATTCCTCGTTGGTAGGTGGAACTAGCATTTCTTAGTCCAAACAACATTTTTGTATAGCAAAACATACCTCAGGGGATAGTAAAAGTCTTTTCTCTTGGTCATCTAGGCGAATTTTGATCTGATTGTAGCCGATGAAGCCATCCATGAAGGACTTGAGAGTGTGATGTGAAGTGTTATCAATAATCATATCGATGTTCGGTAGAGAATAGTCATCTTTGGGACTATTTTTATTCGAATCTCAGTAAATGACATAAATCCTCATATTTCCTACCATTTTTTAGATAAGCACGATGTTGGCCAACCATGTGGGGTATTAGACTACCCTTAGAAATCCTACACTCAACTGCTTCATGACTTCATCTTTGATTTTAAGGGACCATTATAGCCTGAACTTCCTAAAATTTTGCTTGACATGCTTGTCTTCTGGATACATAAGTGTGCAGCGAACAGCGATCTCAGAGTCGACCCTTGGCATATCAACATAAGAATAAGAAAAGATGTCGATGTATTCTTTGATGATTTGGTTAAGTGAGGACCTTTTTAATCATGTAAAGAAGTTCATATCTTGATTTCTTTTATCTCTTCAGAATACCCTAAATTAAGCCTTGTCGTTTCGCCGACAAGTTGTACGTAATTGGTTTATTTATTTTTAATCTCTTTTAGGTAGACTTCTAGTTCTTCATTATGTAAATTTAGTTCATTACTTTATTTTTCACAGTTAACATCATCAACATTTTGTACAAAAGGATACTCAAAGTTAAAGTTTATTTGATCAAAAAATGGGTTAAGATGATCAAGTTCATCAAATAAGTTCATCGTAATGGCCTTGACCTCAAAAGGAAGGTTATATATGGTTGTTAGGGGATCTTCCTAAAATATATAGGACATTTCATCTACTAAGGGGTTCTTAATATTTGGAAGGTGGCAAAAGATCCTATTTTTTTCTTCTTCTTCTTCATCATTTCTCTAAACATTTCGGTGTTTTTTAAATCCTCAAGAGTGTCGTCGATGGAAGGGGATTTGTTTAGATTTTTTATCAGAACTACCATCTCGTGTACTACCTCTGGTATCCACGAGGGATGGTCCTCAAAGAAGATTTCTCATACCGACTGTTGATACCAAATTTAATCTGCTGACATGGCTCAATAAAGTGAAGACAAGTGGCAATCTACGTGGCAAAAGCAAACACTTCCGATGAACCACACTACAACGAGGAACACTGCTTCCCCGAGGAACTCATACGCTCCGAGGAACTCATACGCTCCGAGGAACAAGAACTCTCCGAGGAACTCTTGAATACCGAGAAGCTTAGGCGGTCCAAGCAACTCGGGCGGTCCGAGCTGCACCTCGAACAAAGCATTAATAGCTGGATAACTAACAGTTTGACTGTTCATTAAATGCTTATCATTCAGACGCACACGCTTAAGGGGCATTGAATGTATTACCCTTTCATATGTACATCATTTAATGTATTACCCTTTCACATTACAGCCTCAGGGCTATAAATACATTGTACAATCCTCATTGTAAGGGGACCGAAATTTCTTGAGAGAACTTATAATCGAGAATTCCCAAACACTCAACAATAACATAACAGTGGACGTAGGCCATTCTTATAAGGCTGAGCCACTTTAAAAATTCTTTGTCTCATTTATTTATCTGTGATTGAATAATTAGAGTGATATAATTTTTTACATCAACAGATTGGCGCCGTCTGTGGCAAACGACTGGTGATATCGTTTTTCACCAAAAGCGATCCATCACAAATGGCTGATATTCCAGAATCCAGCAATCAAAATGCTGGGACCCCTCCAAATCCATCTGCTCCGCCAAATATTCTAGATCTGGCTGGAATAATGACAAATCTGGCTCAGGGCCAGACCGTTATGCAAGAAACAATGCGACATCTCATACAAACCCTCCGTGGCGGTGCACCAACCCATTCAGGACTGCGGAGTATTCAAAGAAACACCCGTGCACCATCCTCACGTACTAGGCGTACCAATTCATATCGCAATGAGGAATCTGAAGATTTTTCTTATCAACCTGGACGAACTTCGTCAGTACGAGCCACAGATACTGAACAACGTATCACTCTTTCTCTAGAAAGGACTAGTGCGTTAGAGAGGTTAAGCAGGGTATCACCTTTTGATCGATTAGGACTTAGAAGGAGTAGAAGTCCTCCTAAAGTCATATCGAGGAGTTTTCGACGACCATCAGATTTAAGGGAAGGATCTGCCCAGTCGCGACCAGCTGCTCGTCAAGATAGATCCCATGAGCGACCAGCTTCTCGTCAAGATAGATCTCAGGAAGCCACATCCACGCGATCAGTTGCTCGAACCAACGATCCCGAGGAAGGAAATGAAGCATGGAAAGGCTCTATTCAAAGGCTGGAGGATAGATTAGGGAAAATGGCTAAGGCCAAGAACCCTCTACAATGAACCTTTGTTCGAGGAACACCTTTTGTCCAGTCAATTGTAGATTTTCCAACACTATCAAAACTCAAAGCACCTGCTGTAACCCCCAAATATGATGGAAAGACTGACCCTGTCCTTCATATATAACAATACCAAGCTGCAGCCGACATCTATACTATTCCAGATGAGATGAGATGCAGGACATTCTCGGGAACTCTTACCGGATCTGCTCAAATATGGTATAATAATCTTCCTCGGGGACTTTTCTTCAATTAAACGAGTTATTCATTGGGAATTTCTATTTTAGGGCAAAGCCAATTAAACGAGTAACACATTTGTTAAATGTTAGACAAAAGGCTGGTGAGAGTACCAGAGATTACATAACTCATTTTAATAACGAGAAACTGGAAGTCATTGATTATGAGGAGAAGACAGCTATTACTGCCTTGATGAGTGGACTACTGCCGAACAAGTTGTACTACACTTTGGCCAAAGATCCACCTAGAACCATGTCAGACCTGATGGGAAAAGCGTCCAAGATTATGAATGCCGAGGAGGCTATGGCTGCGAAGAAGAATATGGATGCTAAAGAAACCAAGGTGGAAGGTGATAAAGCTAAGAAGAAAGAGCACAAGAACAATGGTAATGACAAACATTCAAAAACTAGGTCGGTATGGGACGTAATGAAGAAATATGATAATTATACTCCTTTGAAGAAGGATATCAACCATGTTCTAGAAGAAATCAAGAATAACGAGGAACTAAACTGGCCAGAGAAAATGAAGGTAGACCCTGATAAGAGGAATAAGGCAAAGTATTGCGAGTTCCATAAAGATCATGGCCATATGACCAAGAATTGCATAGCTCTTCAAAATGAAATTGAAACACTCATCCGACGAGGAAAGCTGTCAAAGTATGTTGATCGTGGAAACGAAAGAAGAAACAATGACCGAGCAAGAGAGAGGTCTAGATCTCCTCGTCAAGCAGAGGAGAACAAGAAAAGAAATAAGGAAGTTGATCCAGAAGACGACCCCGATCTTCCCAAGAGACCAAGGCAGCCAGAACGTGAGGTATTTTTCATACGCTTTGGGTCATTTGACTGTAATGTTATAACAGGTGGAGATGCAGGAGGAGGAGACCTTACTGCCGAGAGAAAATCTTACCTTTGTGAGGCTCAAGCTTGCTCGTACATTCAGCGAATAAATCTAGCTGAGGAAGATTGCCCGAGAAAGGTGAACAAAGAGAAATTGGTCATTGGTTTCTCAAAGAATGACATGGCAGGTGTTCTATATCCTCATGATGACCCACTAGTGATCAAGATGAGAATGAAGGAGGTAATGATTTCAAGAGTACCGGTAGACAATGGTAGCTCGGAAGACATCATGTTCTACTCTTGCTTCGATAGTTTAAACCTAAATCTATCTCAACTGGAGCCTTACCATAGACCCCTCATCGGTTTTGCTGGCGAGAAAGTATTTCCACTTGGGACGATCAAGTTGGATATATTCATTGGTACGTGGCCTGCTTGTCGGACAGAAAGAATACGCTTCTTTGTGATGGATAAGAATGTTCAATCATCATCCAATATCATCATGGGAAGAGTAGGATTGAAGAAGTTCGAGGATGTACCATCTACAGTGCATCAGTGCCTAAAATTTCCAACAAATTTTGGAGTAGGAGTTGTGAAAGGTGATCAGAAAGTAGCTCGGGAATGCTATTATTCATCCGCCGAGCAAGAAGAACTGGAGGAATCAAGGAAAAAGACTACTACCTATCAAGTGGATGAAGGTGCAGAAATTGAAACATTGGATCCTAGAGATGAGTCGCAACTCGTGAAGGGTCAAGTGGTGGAAGCTACTGAAAACATCATTCTGGACGACGAGCACCTTGAACGTACTACTCAAGTAGGTTCGTCGTTGGAAGCCTCATTAAAACAGGAATTGATAACTTTCCTAAGAAGTAGAAAGAAAACTTTTGCGTGGAGTCATGAAGATATGCCTGGGATAGACCCAAATTTCTTATGTCACAAGCTCAATGTGAATAAGGAGATCAAGCCAGTGAATCAGAGAAGAAGAGTGTTCAGCCCCGAGAAGAATCAAGCTATACAGGAGGAAGTCGAGAGGCTCCAGAAAGCTTGTTTCATTGAAGATGTTAAATATCCAGACTGGTTAGCAAATGTGGTGATGGTAAAAAATAAGAACAACAAATGGAGGATGTGTGTAGACTTCACCGACCTCAACAAAGCATGCCCAAAGGATCACTTTCCATTGCCCCGAATTGATCAGCTGGTGGATGCTACCTCGGGACACGAGTTGCTGAGCTTCATGGATGCTTATTCTGGTTACAATCAGATCAAAATGAAACCTGAAGACAAGGAAAGTACTTCTTTCATTACCCCTAGGGGAACTTATTGTTATAATGTTATGCCTTTTGGTTTGAAAAATGCAGGTGCGACATATCAGCGACTGATGAACAAGGTTTTTGCTAAACAAATCAGTTGCAATATGGAAGTCTATGTTGACGATATGCTGACAAAAAGCAAGAAAGCTGCCGACCATCTAGTTGACTTAAGTCAGACTTTTGATCAACTGGATAAATATCAAATGAAGCTGAACCCGACAAAGTGCATATTTGGAGTACGAGAAGGCATGTTTCTCAGATACATTGTCAATCAACGAGGCATTGAAGCAAATCCTGAAAAGATCAAAGCTCTATTAGGGCTACGATCTCCAACGACGAAGAAGGACGTACAGAGTCTCACAGGACGAGTAGCAGCACTCAACAAATTTGTATCATGAGCAACTGACAGATGTCTCCCATTCTTCAAGACACTCCGAAAGACTTTTGAATGGAATGATGAATGTGAGAAGGCTTTTCAAGACTTGAAGAAATACTTGGGAGCACCTCCACTGCTATCCAGGCCAGTGATGGGAGAAAAATTATACTTGTATCTAGCAGTATCGGATAATGCAGTTAGCTCGGCGTTGATCAAAGTGGAGAATGGAGTACAAAAACCAATATAGTACACAAGTAAGGCCTTTCGAGGAGCAGAGATCAGATATCCAAGGCTGGAAAAGTTAGCACTGGCGCTGATTGAGGCGAGTAGGAGAATGAGGCTATACTTTCAAGCTCATACCATAGTAGTATATACTGATATGCCATTGAGACAAGCCCTTCATAAACCAGAAAAATCAGGGAGATTGATGTATTGGGCAATAGAGCTCGGTGAATATGATATAGTTTATGAACCCAGAGCATCACTGAAAGGGCAGGCTGTAGCAGATTTTATAGCAGAGTTCACCTATCTTGATACCCCCGAGGAGCAAAAGTTGCTCGCTGATCAACCTGTGGATGTTACAGGACTAACAAATACTAGCTCGGACCAACTCCGGTTGGTAAAAGAGCAAGTAGATGTTACAGGACCAACAAATACTAGCTCGAACCAACTCTAGTCGGTAAAAGAGCAAGTAGATGTTACAGGATCATCAAATTCGAGCTCAGACCAACTCCGGTTGGTAAAAGGGCAAGAAAAGATGATCGACGAGGAGCAAGAAATATCAGGGGAGGATGAAAGGAAGCAACAAATATTTCATCGAGGAACTCTGACAGATCAGAAATTTGAAGACGAGTTACCTATATGGAGGCTATATGTAGACGGCTCATCTTGCACTACAGGCAGAGGGGCAGGGATAGTTTTGAGCACTCCGAACGAGGTCGACATGGAATACACCCTACGCTTCCAATTCAAAGCTTCCAATAATGAGGCTGAGTATGAGGCCATGATTGCAGGTCTTAATTTGGCAAAAATTATGGAGGCTCAACAGGTTATTGTCTTCAGTGATTCTCAATTGATTGTAAATCAAATGTTGAGAGTATATGCAGTTAGAGGAGAATTAATGATCAGATATCACGCAAAGGCAAACGATCTGGTGTCAGAATTTACTGCTATTCAACTGGTCAGAATACCAAGAATGGAGAATGCGAGAGCAGACGCCCTAGCTCGACTAGCATCAGCTACTCTCACCGAGCTACGACGAACAATCCCAATTGAAGTTTTAGCTGGTCGGAGTATAAACGAAGATCTGAAGATGAACTTTATTACCCTTAATTTAGGACCATCTTGGATGGATCCCATCAGGGCATATATTGAGGAGGGAGAATTACCAATTGACAAGCTCGCAGCCAAGAAATTGAAGTTTAAAGCTACTCGGTATGTATTAACTAACGGTATTCTGTATAGACGAGGAATTATGGCAGGTTTGCAGAGATGTGTACATCCCTCCAAGGTGAAATAATTGATTGAAGAGATCCATGAAGGGTCCTGTGGAGTTCATGTAGCAGGTCGGACGCTTTTGCAAAGGGTGATGACGTAGGGATACTACTGGCCGACGATGAGAGCTGATTGTATAGCCTATGCCAAGAAATGTAATAAGTGCCAGCGCTTTTCCTCCATCCGAAGAACTCCACAAGCACTGTTGACACCCATAACTACCCCTTGGCCATTTGACATGTGGGGAATTGATTTGGTTGGGCCACTGCCAACGACCAGAGGAAGGTTCAAATACCTCGTCATCGCGGTGGATTATTTTACTAAGTGGGTAGAAGCTGAGCCTCTCATTGATATGACGTACGAGAAGGTGTACCAATTTGTTTGGAAGAACATCATTTGTCGATATGGTCTTCCTCATGCTTTCATCACAGATCATGGAACATAATTTGTAACGAGGAGTTCGCTGCCTATTGTCATCAGTCAAATATTTTGAAGGTCCACTCAGCACCAGGCCATCCTCAAAGCAATGGACAAACTGAAGTGACAAACAAAACGTTGCTAAATGGTTTGAAGAAAAGATTGGATGATGCAAAAGAAAACTGGATCAACGAGTTACAGTCAGTACTGTGGGCTTACCGAACTACTCCTCGAGTAGCGACTGGAGAATCGCCATATATGCTGGCGTTTGGAAGTGAAGCTGTTATACCTTCCGAGTTGGGCCTCCCAACCCATAGGGTACTGAATTTCAATTCCCCTGTCAGCGACTTAATGAGAAGATTGGATTTAGAAATGCTCGAGGAAGTTAGAGAAGAAGCAGCTATTAGAAATGCTGCTTACCAGCAGCGAACAACTTTATTCTACAATAAGAGGGTGAAGAAGTGCGACCTGAAATAAGGAGACTATGTACTGAAGAAGGTGATTTAAAAACACAATAAACTGGAGGTAAACTGGCATAGACCATACCGAGTTACAGAAGTTGTTCGACCAAGAACTTACCGAATAACAACTTTAGAAGGGGAAGAGTTTAAGAATGCATGGAACGCAGAGCATCTACGCAAGTATTATCAGTGATGACTAAAGTGAAGATATTTATGCCGAATTCTTTCTTTTTATTGAAAGTTTTTCGGGGAATACTAGTGCTACACAGTACTCGACAAAGCTCAGGCTACTCAAATTTTTTCTCGAAAACACCAACTAAGGTTGGTCGAGAAACCAATATTCCTCCGGGAAGTAAAGCTACCAATATTCCACCGGGAAGTAAAGCTACCTATATTCCTCCGAGGAGTAAAGCTACCAATATTCCTCCGGGAAGTAAAGCTACCAATATTCCTCCGGGAAGTAAAGCTACCTATATTCCTCGGGAAATAAAAGTATTCCTAAAAATGCCAACTTATGTCGGTTAGGAAGTAAATATATTCTCGAAAATGCCAACTTGAGTTGGTCGGGAGGTTAAATTATTTCAAAAAGACTAACTATGGCTGGTCGGAGACAACAACCAACTAACTGTAGTTGGTCGACAAGGAAAATTTACCGACCTTGGTTGGTCGGAAACATTTAAGAGAAAAATCTACTAACTATGGCTGGTTGGGGATAAAAACCCACTAACTGTAGTTGGTCGACAAGTAAAATTTAACGACCTTGGTTGGTCGAAAACATTTTAAACATTTTTGATACTCGTAACCTTATTGCTAAGTTGGTCGAGAAACAAAACTTTATTATTAAGTGATCGAGCAACATTTTTTATACTCGTAACTTTTTAATTATTATTAAGTTGGTCGAGAAACAAAATATTATTTTTGCCAAATGATTACCACAAATTCAAGCTATTCGACAATAAGTTAATCGGTAAACTACACAATATTGTTATCTTTTTAACAGATATGCATGCACAGATGTAAAGTGTTACAAGACAATAGCAATTAAGATTGCAAACAAAAATAAAAGTCTTTCATTAAATTCGAAACAAATTACATTGATAAGGAAATGTATACAAATTTATTACATTGATGTTCCTATTCTACTGGTCTTTTCCCCTATACTTTTGACACAGGTTCCTTGCCAGCAGGCGGATCATTTAAAGCCAAAGAAGAATTTATCAAGTTGAGATCCTTTAACATCCTGATATTCATCACGGATGGTCGATCTAAGAGGTGCTCAGGACGAGATATCTCGGCATTTGAATGGAGATTGTAGTCACCGAGATATTTGGAAATCAAGCACCGAGGAATGGCCCGAGCAGGGATCCAACTCATATCCAGTTTGTATGGTGGCACAGGTAAGTCGAGCAACCCGGGATCATGGTAGTCCCACAGGTAATGACCCTGTTCGAGTTACAGCACACCTAAGGCATTCAACCAGCCCTGCTTATAGCCCTCTTTATTGGCATTCTGGATACGATCGTCCAAATGGTATAGCGCTTCGTTGTATCCAGCCATCCAGAACTCCCTGGGTTGTTTGTGGAATTGATATGTTAGTCTTTCTAGCCGCTCGTGGAGATTTTTTATGAAGATATCTTTGTTCTCCAAGGTAGACTTCTGCATGGAGAGCTGCTCTTCCAGGTCTCTGATCTTCTTTGACATTTCAGCCAACGTCTGGTTCTTCGCCATTAATTGGAAGGCCTGGTTCTCTAAGGCAGACTGAGTCCTCTGTTCCTCGACAGGAATCCGAGCTGCTCTTGGTCATCCCCGAGGAGCTCTTGCTCGTCCCCGAGAAGAAGAAGAAGAGCCGGACCTTTTCAAGGTTTCCAACTCGTCCCTCAAGTTGGCGTTCTCGACCTCCAAGAACGAAAATCCCTCATCAGTCACTGGGATCAAGGCTTTTGAAGTGGAAGCTGCAGACTTCAACTGTGACAGCTCCCTTTGCAGGTTGTTGTTTTCTTGCTCCAGCAACTCGGCTATTTTCTACATTCCTCGACCTCACCCCTTAAGGTTCTCTCCCTTACATCGTACCCAGCAAAAAGCTTCTCGTAGCCCTTGTCGGCAATGATCTGCTGGTACTTCTTCTCGTACCCCTCATGCAACAGGGCAGTGGATTCTTTGTATTGTAGCTGAAGGTCTTCGAGGGTGCCTTGGAGATTCTCGATCATATCATAATAGGCCACATTATTAGCCACTGCTCGATCAAGTAGACACTTCAGATATTGATATTCTTCAACTGCCTGTTTTGAAGCATCTTGGCCGAGGATGTCGACGACTTGTGCTGCACTCAAGTCTGTGTGACCATCCTTAAAATATTCGTTACATTGTCGCAGCAGCTTTGTATCATGGGCAGATATTAATTCCATCCTGGCCAAAATCTAGCAGAGAAAGAAAAATCAATAATAAATAAGAATCAAGACAGAGTATGAATAAGAGACAACAGTATGAATAAACACAGGTTCAAGTTTTATTATATCATAAAGGGCAGAAGTACAAGATTTCAGAGTTACATATTCATGGTTACAATTAACAAAAGCAAAATATAAAGATAAACCCGAACAACTCTACACCTTTTCCTTGTCTCCCAAAACCTTCTTGGGAGGCTGGGACGAGGAAGTAGGTTGCTCGAAAGGAGTAGAAAGTTGCTCGGGGAGCGCCAACAGTTGCTCGGAAGAAGTAACGATTTGCTGAAGTTCCTCGGCAGCAGGCTGGATGGCTGGGGGATGATCTCCCATCACCATAGAAGACTCTTCGGAGACAGCTTCGTCCTCTTCTAAGTCTTCAGGAGTTGGAGGAGGACCATGTATGTGTCGCTGAAAGAGTTCAGAATTTTCATCCACTTTCATCTCCTGTAGAGCAGCGACCCATCCATCCCTAAAGTACTTGAGGCTGCCATAATCCACTTGCGACACCATGGCAGCCAATCCCTTATTCCACCCCTTGTCCCAGCCAGCGTTGAAAGACTTCTTCACAGCCATCTTCCTCTTCAACTTCTCCGAGGAAAGCTTCTCAGACAGCAGGTTATCAGCAACTTTCAATTTATTTTCAATCTCCTCCTTCTGCCGATTTACCTCCCGAAGTTGAGCCAACTCCTCTTCAGCAACCTTGAGCTTAGTCTCTAGCTCCCCAGCAGTTTTGAGCTTCTCTTCAAGATCTTTATTTTTCTTCTCCAGACTATTCACTTTTTTCTCCAACTCCTTGGAGACATCAACAGCTCGAGCTTTCTCCTGCTCAGTGGAGGCAAGCTTCTTCTCCCAAACAGCCTTGTCAGTAGCATATGTCTGGCGAGAATCCTCTAGAGACTTAATAGCTTCCTCCAGAGCTCCCTCCACACTAGGCGAGGAGCATGAAGCTATAATCGCCTCGTCTTTCTTCACAATTATATTAAAGCAGCTCGTCAACTGTGAAAAGAAAAAGAAAGCAAGTCAGAAACAAAAATGACAAGGGAAATATGAAAAGTTCAAAGTAAGAAGACTTACAGAAGCAAGGTGGCGAGCAGTTAACGAAGTGACCATGTCCCATGTAAGGTTTTCTTCAGTACCTTGGACCTCGGGAATGATCCAGGACTTTACCGAGCTCATGGCAGAGCTCGGGGGAACAAAAGTAGGAACCCCAGTTCCAGTGGTTGGGGGCTGAGTGATGGTGTCAGCCAAATTGACCTAGGAGCTCTTCTTCAGCCTCCTCGAGGGAACAGGAACAGATTTAACCAAGGAAGAACCCTTGGTCGGTGATATTACAATCACCTCTCCAGGAGCAGCAGACCTGCTCGGAGCCACTGCGGGCTTCTCTACAACCTTCACAACAGCAGCAACCGAGGAAGGCGCATCAGTTTTCTTTGTCCCCTCCCCTGGGACATCAACCTTACTTCTTTTTGCCTCTCCAGCACTAGAGGCAGGTTTCTTGAAAAGGGTGGGAGGTCTTCTCTTCTTCATCCTTTCGCTTAAAGGGACGTGAGATTCAGGCGAAGAACTGGTGGAAGCTGGTACTGGCTCTGATTCACTTATTACTGGACGAGCAGTAAAAGAGGTGGTGTAGATCTTGTATTGCAATAGATATGAAGCTGACCTAATATGCTCATCGGCAACAGATTGATGCAGACTCCAGATAAGTTTCAAGTGTCTTATGTTAACGTCTGCTTCCTTTGTACACTTTCTTTTACTGTCAATTGCAAATAAATAAATAAACATTGAAATATCAGTGGCACATTTTATCAAACACAAAAGAAGCATGATTTCAAAATAAGTAAAATGAAATAAAAATAACCTATCCCATTGCCATAGGGAGGGCATCTGGGACCCTGATAAACTTCATCTCCAGATAAAGGAGCATGTTGCCAATTTTTTATGACAACCCCGTGCTCAAAATAATCCCTATTGGCATCCGGGAGATTTACTACTAAGTCCCTATTCGAAATTCTAGTTTTTAAATAAAAAGTATTATCGCCTACAACCCATCTATAGCAAAACATGATTTCTGGAATTCCTAGGCGAGTTCCATGGATTTGGTTTAACCTATGAACCCAATTAACTATTCTCCATGTATTTGGGGCTATTCTTACAGGAACAACGTCAAAGTATTGACAAAATTCCAGACATAAGGGATTGGGTGGAAAATAAAATCCACACTCAGCAATAAAGAGACTGGGGAACCAATATCCCTCAGCCAAACGGAAATAATCAGAAGGCTCAGAAAGCTCTTCCAGAACAACCCGGGAGGGAATAGAAAAATCAGAGCGAAACTTATCAAGAGATTCAACAGGGTAAACCATGATGAATAAAAGAAATGAAGAAGAATGAAGAAAATATTACAGAAAAAGAGTGGATCTGATGACAACGAACGATGGAAGAGATGAATACACAGGAGAGAAAGAGACGACGAAAACTCGAAGATACAAATTTGAAAAAGTATAAGACGATGGGATTTTCTGCAGCGTTTAAATACTCTACCTTGAAAAAAGGAAAAGTAATGATTACAAAAAGAAACAATTACACTACCGGCGGCTAGAAGGACAAAAAGTACGCGGAGATCGAGGCGGTTATAAAAAATTCAAAAAGGCTAATTCTACGAATTTGGAAGGAGAAATAAGTACGAAGGAAACACTCCTAAAACTCAGGAGGACCATTTAAAGCTACCATATTCCGAGAAAGAATGTTCCTTACTCCTCAAATTTAGAACTATGAAACATTGGGGGCTTCTGTTGATACCAAATTTAATCTGCTGACATGGCTCAATAAAGTGAAGACACGTGGAAATCTACGTGGCAACAGCAAACACTTCCGAGGAACCACACTAAAACGAGGAACACTGCTTCCCCGAGGAACTCATACGCTCCAAGGAACTCATACGCTCCGAGGAACAAGAACTCTCCGAGGAACTCTTGAATACTGAGAAGCTTAGGCGGTCCGAGCAACTCAGGAGGTCCGAGCTGCACCTTGAACAAAGCATTAATAGCTGGATAACCAACAGTTTGACTGTTCATTAAATGCTTATCATTCAGACGCACACGCTTAAGGGGCATTGAATGTATTACCCTTTCATTTGTACATCATTTAATGTATTACCCTTTCACATTACAGTCTCAGGGCTATAAATACATTATACAATCCTCATTGTAAGGGGATCGGAATTTCTTGAGAGAACTTGTAATCGAGAATTCCCAAACACTCAGCAATAACATAACAGTGGACGTAGGCCATTCTTATAAGGCTAAGCCACTTTAAAAATTCTTTGTCTCATTTATTTATCTATGATTGAATAATTAGAGTGATCTAATTTTTTACATCAACACCGACATTCATTTTTTAGTACCAACCTCTATCCATGGTTCTAAAAATCCGCAGAAAGGGAAGTTGTCCCCTTCCTGAATGAAGTGCTAGTTGAGGATGGAGCAAATGCTTGTGGAGGCAACCCTTGGATTCTTGAATTATATCTTCTTGACTTTTGGTGCTCTGGAGACAAGATCCTCATTTTTTTTTATTTATGTCCCAACCTTTAGGTGTTGGAATGTTGTAGTATTATTATGGTTTCACTGATTCCTTACTGATTTATACTGAGCTCCATTCCTGATACGAACTTCATTCTTTTCATCATGTGGGTAACATTACAACACCTATATTTAAAGTACCACAGTGGGATATATTCCTTCATGTTTTTTGAGATAGTCTATACTAGTGGGTCTAAATGGAAACCACTAATACATATGTATCCACTTTCATGCAAAATTTTAGGGATATAAGTGATGGGCCCTTCCCATTTAAGTAGGATTGAGTCTCCAAATACTATGATCAGGTTCTATCCACAAAAGAAATTTAGTTTCTGATGTAATGATGAAGAAAATCCACTGATCTCGTGGATCCACATCCTTCCCATAAGGAGGTTGAAGGAGGTAGGTATGTCGATTACTTGAAACTTGGTTATGCTGTTAAGCCGACTAATTCCAAGGTCGAGCCTTATGGATATCACTTCTCAATGGGTATTGTCGTAGGCCTTCACATCATGAATGGTAGGCATTATATCTTCATGTTTGATTCTAAGACATTTAGTAGTCCTTAACAACATACATTTAGAGCAGAGCCATTATCCACAAGTACCACGGGGATTCTATATCCTTGGATAGTCATCCTAATGTTTAGGGACATATTATGACACAGTCCTATATTAGGTTGCTCAATGTTTTCAAAGGATATACTTTTTGCGAACTTTAGGTTATCCATAATATCCATGAGCTCTTTTAGGCTAGCAGAGATGGATACATCCTCTGAGGAAAAATCTTTGAGGAGGAAATATTGGTGGAGTTGGGAGGACATGCGAATTCCCCATGTGGAAATGTTGGCTTGTGTTTTCTTTAGTTATTCTAGGACTCGGTTCTCTTCGATCTCTTATATGGTATCCTATTTGATTATATACTTTTCCTTTATGATTTTCCCTATCCCCAAAAGCAATGGGGTCAATGCAGGGTCCTTGTAGAATTATTTGGAGCGAGTTTGATGGTAAACTTCCATAAACTCCAATTCTGGAATTTCAGCCATTATTTTGTCAAAATTCAGAGTGCAAATATGGTCTTCATCTTCCTATAAGGGTGAAACAAGAAGGTTATCGAAGTGAAAGAGCGTGTCTTCTTCAGCAAATAACTCGACTACTGAATTCTCTAGAGATAAACATGGCCATGAATCCCAACTATCTTCGATTTCAATTTACTCACCCCAATCGGTCAGGATGATTCCTCGATTATCTGGTCTTATGATATATCCTGTAACTTTTTGGGCTTCATTGTACATATAATCCCAATGCTCATACAGGTTCTCATGTTTATTCACTCGGTATGATAGTAAATGATTGGAGTTCTCCTAGAATACCAAGTACATCAATTTATATAGGCTCACCTCTAGAGGATCTCACCCATTGGTATTCAAATCCCCCAATGTTAAAACCCTAAGATCCATGTGGGCTTATGTTGGCACCACATCCTCCAAAATGCCAATAAATAAGGCTCCCCAAGCTTGGCTATTCTTCTTATGTTTTTAAGAAGATTGGATCAATTAATAAAGACGAGTACCCAAATTTTTTTTACAGTAAGAGTGTTCACCCATGTGACATGGTTGGGTAGATGGGGTCTATTGACATTGAGATTTGACTTAGTTGGAGCCATGATTTTCCTTTGATCAATAAAGTCTTGGATGGTGAACTTCACAGCTTGACACCCCTCTAGATTATGTCCTGTCATTTGGTGGAATTTGCAATAGATATCAATCCGGAAGCCTTTCCATAAGGGATAAGGTAGGGATTTAGGTTCTTGGGGGCATGGGAAGTCCCTTATTTTTATATCTTGGAAGATTGTACATATAGGAGCGTACGCAGGATGGAATGGGAACTGGACCCTTTCAGTATTATAAGGTGATGGTATAAGTGTAGAGTTTGGGGTTTTAATAGCATTGGAAACAACTATGTATGGCTTGTTAGTCCTACGATTTGTGAATGGAGGTATATTCCTATAGTTATCAATCTTACCCTTGGGGGTCAATTCATGAGATCGTCCTATAATTGTGCTCCCACATCCATTAAGGCTTTGGAGTGGGGTAGGTAATGTTTCTTCAACAAGTTTCAATAAGGTTGAATCAGGTTATTTTTTTACAATGGCCACTTGTTCTTATTCTGAGGGTCGTTTCACCATTTGAGCATCCTTCTTTCTCCAAGGGTCTATAGAGGTGCCCATATGGTTCTTAATCTCTTTCTTTGTCATTTTCAGGTCCCGATGAGTAATATCTAGCTCATCATTTTATTTGTACTGCTTCAGCAATTTTATATAAATATCACTCCAGGTAGTGGTCCTCCCATCATTGATGGACAAGAACCACTTGAGAGCTTATCCTAATAAGGTATTCCCAAACATTTGTGTCATTAATTCTTCGAAAGACCCTAAGGATTGCATGGATCGGATGTAGAATTTGATGTGCACTGTTGGTGGTCCCAATCTTGTAAACCTTTTAATATCTGACATATTGAACTTTTCAGATAGCCTAGCATTGGGATAAAGAGATAGACGTTGGATGTCTATGAGGTCGTCAGCAAGTTGGAGTTGTTGAAAATTCTGCTCGAGTGTTTGGAACTCCATTTTGAGAAATCCAAGATCCATTGGGACCTCTGCCTTGTTGGCCACAACCATTATTCAGTAGTTTTAGCTGGGGGTGTTGGTAGTTTGTATTGTAAATGGTGGGGGTATAATATTAGTAGGGTTGTTGGTACCTTGTACTGCCTTATTGTCCATAACCAACCTCTTATCTAAGATGATGGTTGCAAAGTTATGTGAAATTATGGAATTAGGATTTTTTTTCCTTAGGTTTATTCTAAAAGTAACATACATGAGTTTAAACAAGCGTATATTTTTATTTTGGGGGTAACCTCGAGTGATGATTCATTTCCCATGAAACTCCTCACTTGTCTTGCAGCCACTAGTTTGGTGTTGCAGAGAGTGAGTGGATTCTTTGAGTCATGGAGTCCCATTCTATGTTAGGAAACCATTTTATGGGATACAAAACCCTTTTGGGGAGATGCCACCTTTTGGAAAATCCCTTGGCTTAATTATTTGGTTGTATCCAAGAATTCTACTACATGAGGTTATGCAAGGCTTTCCGCGAAGCAAAAGGCTCCCTTATTTGGTTATAACTCCTCACGATAACTCTAGGGGGTATGTGCGAGAGGGTCATTTTAGCATACCCGATTATACGTGAATCGATCTTCTCGATATACCTCATGGGGACGGTACGTGGGAGAGCTAGCTCGATATACTCGAGGTACTTGAGTCGTAATACCTCGTAAATTTAAATAATTAATTAACAAAAATAATTAGTTAAATCGGAATTTTAGGGATTCAAATTGGATTTTCAGAAATTTTTAGGAGAAACATAAAAAATTATTTTAAGTGAAAACCTAATTTTTATTAGAGGAAAATAAGGTTTTAAAAGAAACTTTAAAATTTATTTGGAGTTAATAAGAATTTGGTTTTTTATTTAAGAAAATAATAAAATTTAAAATGTTTAATTATGATTTAATTTAAATAAGAACTTTAAATTATTATTTGAAAATTAAGTTAAGTAATTTGTTGGATAAATGAAGTTAATAAGATAATCCGAGCATACTTGGACAGAAAGTGAGGTTTAAAGGGGATTGATATAGTAATTAGTTAGATGAATGAGGTTAATAAGGTAATTAGAGCATACTTGGAAAGAAAGCTGGATTTAAGGAGAAATAATATAAGAACCTAAATGAAACCATAATCCCTCATAAACTCACAATCCAACTTTCAAACTTCACACAAAATACCAACTTTTATTCTAACAAAAAATCCTACAATTATAAACTTGGGCTAAACGTGATTTTGGAAAATCATCTACCGAATTCTAAAAAAACAAAACACTTTTGGGGACATTTGGAAGAACAATTTAACTATTTCTCAAGAAGATTATTTTCTACATCATTGGGAGCTTCTCTAGATAAATCGGGGAATTTAAGGAACAATTGCAAGGGATTTATCTTGTCTTTTTTGGAGATTTTATTCATTATTCAAGGCAAGATAGTTATACTATATCCTCTCAAGATGTAAATAATTATTTCTACCTAATTGAAGTTTTATCAATTTTAAAAATTACGTAAAAATAGCTAGGAATACTTGATGTATTGAAAAATGATCATTTTTGTAAATAAATGAATTAACACAATTCTTAAAATTTTATGTTTAGCTTAAATTAGTTAAATGAATTGGGTTAGAGAATTATATATTCCTATAAGTTAGTCCCATTTAAATAGAATCATGTGGTAAATTACTCATTTACATGTAATTATATATTTTTCTTCCCATCTTAATATAGAAATTGGGTATGAAATTATATATTGATATCTCACAATTTAATAAGGGAAATTTGGATCTTAAGTAACGATGGACTTTAATAACTATCCTAGAAATATTGGAGGGTATTGGCACATGAAACTTCATTTTTAGAAGAAAATGGTGATTTTGAAATATGGATTTGGGAGAAAGGGTGTAGGTTAAAGATATAGTTGTTTTTTAGTAACTTTAGTTCTGGTGGTCGTGTCAACGGCTATGGCATTTACCATGTGAACGATGTCTGTACGAAAGGGAGTATTTTTAATGTGTGCGCACAACTAAGATTTTGTATCGAGCACATGGACCCAGTAGAGTTTGGCCATTTAGTTAAATTTAAGAACATGTATGATAATTTTAGAAGAGCATTTTTACTCAGTAAATTTCTCTTATATGGGAAATGTTAGGAATTTTAAAACATAACGGTTGAAAATAATAATACTCTAAATGTCTTATACGAAAATGAAATATTGAGGTACAGTGGGTGGATAGTATATGTGTTATAAACATTATGCGGTGGGGGGTGAAATGATTAACGAATTAAGGAAATCGTTTGGATACTTTTAGGCTGCACACGAGGGGCCTATTACGAATTAATAAATAATGTTGCATGGCTCAAGTCCGAGATATGGGTCAGTATACTCGATATAGGCAAGCTGAAGGATGTATTATATGTATAAATACGATATTTACTGGATAACTTGTAATTTAATAAGTGTATAGTTTATTATTTATACTCATTATTGATAGTCTTACTACATGAGTGCGCAACTATAATCTTTTTGTGGTGGATCGGACCCATTATGTTGTTATAAGTGCGCCAATGTACTAGCATAGTATATCTACTTGAGCACATCTATCTTCATTTATATTCATTATCAAGTCTTAAAGATTATACGTTAGGATCCCTTTTTTATGTATTTCATCTACATTGAGTGATGCAATCTAGAAGTTGTATTTAGTTTTGTAAATTTAGATATTTAGTATGTCTTAAGTATTGGCAAATAATTATAAATACAATTGATTTACATATATCAAAGTTGGAGGTTATCTCATATCACTCTTTATATCATTTTGACTTCAGTCTTTGTTTCTTATTACTTGTTAAGGATAACAATTTAGTGTTTACGGCCTGTATAAGTTTAATAAATAGAATTGATCAACCTAATAATTAAAAATATATTAGGTGTCACGTGAGTGATGTTCATCGAGAGCATACCACTTTATATATGTCGAGGGTATTGGGGATATGTAGTGATATGCAAAAGTTATGCTTGTGAAGCGTCTTTTTTTGGAAAATCTTATATTTTTCGGAAATATCAATTTTTACTTGGGATTATTACGTATCTTGGCATACATGTCACAAACAAGGTTCAAGGGATGCCTAAGGTATATCCTTATCCCTACGAGAGCATGCAATACCAGTCTTTTTCTACCTAGTCAGGTATCTAAAAAGAATAAGAACAAATAGCAAAAGAAGCAGAATATACAGGAATATACATGAATAACATGCTAAAAAGAATACACATATACATTAAAATGAGTTAAATCCTCTTAATAAAAAATTGTCCCCAGCGGAGTCTTCACTGTGAGAACTTGGACCTGAGGCGACGCGCCTCTTTCCTACCCCCTTATGCGTACATGTCCTTTTTGGACATAATATGGATGGCATGGGACATTAGCAGTGACGTGTGGTCATTGTCGTGTTCTCTTTTGAAAAGAATTGGAGTCACCAGTCTATTTTAATTAAAAAAACAAAAGTGGGGGGTAGGTATCTATAAATACCTAATGTTGGTAAGTGATTTGTGGGTTAACTAAGCAGTTAAAGGTCCAGGGACTGGGTTATGTATTGAAAAGGTGTTAGGCACTCGCTCCTCCCTTTCGGCCTCAATGTAGATATAAAATATATGTGCTACCATGCTATGGTGTACAAGAAATACTAAATATGAAAATAGTCATTATATAAGTAAATCGTGTGGTGTGGTGTGGTGTGGGTTGTGTGTGCAGGTAATATAGACCAATGATAAATATATACAAAGTCAGACTTGTTCACTCGAACGATAGTCCGAGTGAGCCTACATACTCACACAGAGCGATTGAAAGTCCACATAGTTCGTGAGTGAGTCAAGAGTGATTTTGCCTCATATTGATATATATATATATATATATATATATATATATATATATATATATATGTGTGTGTGTGTGTGTGTGTGTGTGTGTGTGTGTGTGTGTGTGTGTGTGTGTGTGTGTGTGTGTGTGTGTGTTTCGAGTTCATGAAAGAACTTGGATAAGATTATTTCACTCATAAAGCTTCTTGATGATGAAAGAATAACCAAACTCCCAATATTAAGGTCAAAATAGTAGATAAAATCCATGAATCTAATGATCATCTAGCCTATATAAGAACATTTATGATTTTGAAGAATTCTTGTTTAGTTTTGAGAAAACGGGTGAATATATACATGTTTTGACTTGAGTTTTAGATATCGGGCTTCTTTAATATAGCTATGTATCCATCGTGGGCAGAATCAAAGTCAACATAGTGTGGACATGACCTTTGGAGAATGGTCGGTCTTAACATGACAAATAAACAAAGATAAAGTAGATTGGGGGTGGTGTTGTATCACAACACCACCCTTTTCTATCAATACTTCAAAATAAAAGGGTAAGATCATGTACCTACAAAGTTACACGAACTTCTATTTATTTTGGCTTAGGATTGACCTTTTTAAAAATATATATGTTATTACCTAAAATTATTATACTAATTGATCTTTAGCAAGAGTAGACTAATTGTAAACAATAATCGATAAAGGGGTATAAATCACAGAAAAGCTAGTCTAGAGCAAATAGTAGAGAGAGACCAGAGAAAGATAATGAGCCCAGATTAACGTGGTTTGGCATAAAGAGGCGCATATGTCCACAGGTTCTAGTGTTGATTATATAGATTTAGGGGGCAAAAGTCATGGATGAGGATTGAATACATGCTCTCAAGGTTACTCTAGACTTGAATAGCATAACGGTATGGGAAAATATCTTGATCCCCTTAAAGTGTAGGTGTGTATTCTATTTATAGGTTGTTATAAGAGAGAGAATAAAGGGTGAGAGGTCTATGTCCTTTATAGGTTAGGCAAGTATATACTTTACATGAAAGTGGGGGGAATAATCATGAGTTTGTTAAGCAGACATGGAAGAGAATATACACATATCTCTCACAACTATACGTGATGTGATTGTTGCTAACATCATCCTATCACTTGGTATATGCTTGGGAAAATGGTGTTAACTAATAGCATTAGCTAACGGTGAACTGACAGTGTCAAGATGTACTGTTGGGATTATCTAGCCAACTAGATTCATCTCTGAGCCGACGTCCGTGTTTTTGTGGATGAGGCCATGTGTTGTATTCTGACTGGATCGCAACGTATTCCATATTAATGGTACAATAAAATCTCCCAAGACTTTACTCATGATAGGAACTTGTAGTAGGTTCTCTAGAATTTTGGGTCTTCTGAGTAGTTTCCAGGTGAATTGAGTGACTGAAGTGTTAATTGAAGAATGTTATCGACTTCCTAAATCCTGGTCATCATTTGATATTCTCAGAGCGTGCTGAGCAGATTGACTTGTGGGGTTTTTCATAAAATATTGAATTTTACCCATGTTGACCGTTAGGGAGAGTGTCAGGTGTAATTATGACACACGTGCATGGGGCAGCGTGTGTTAGTTTTCTACGTGTCAGCTCTCTTTCCTAGGTGTGACATAATGTTTTGCCTTAATGGGGGTAATGATGACTACCTAAAATATATAAAACATCAAATCATTTCAAACTTTTCTGAATCACTTCCTTCGTGCGATAGTTTTTAGAGAGAGAAAGAAAAACTCTTCCTATTCGAAAACCCTTCCATCTCCAACAAACTCTTCCCGCTCTCTGTCCCTTTCGACTGGATCCACATTTGAAAAATTATTCTTTCGTAAGACTTTTCAATTTCCTTCCATTTATTGAAAAAGATAAAGTTAGTACATTATTTTTCTCTCTTGTTTCTTCTTAGGGTTTTCTTCTGAGTTTTTCGACAATTTCTTTGTGATTCCATATTATTTTACACATTTTCTATAGGATTTGGGCGTTGTTCGCATTATATTGGAGAATTTCACATCTTTAGGTGTTCATTGAGTTAGTTAGCCTAGGTTTTTCAATTTTTAGGTCCTCGTAGTTTTTTCATCCTAAAATATGCTTTGCCCCCAATAGTCTTCGTTTTACCTCCCAGTTCTATTCCTTGATGAGTTACGAACCCTAGGTTCAGAGGTGGCTACATTATTTGATTGAATTAGATCAATCTTGTCCTGTCATCTTTGCTATAAGGTTTCTTGATCCTCTCCAGGTTGGTCTACCTGAGAACGAGTCCAGTCACCATAGGTATACTCCTAAAGTAGCCTATTTTATTAGTTCTTCACTATAGCCCGTAAATGTGGAGCATAATTCCCTGAGTTTACCGAAACTATAGGCATTGCTGAAGTGAATGAACCCACGAGTGTTGGAAAATTTGCAAACACGGTGTTTGATATATCCATCAATGACTTAGACGACACATCGGAGAGAACTATGCCTTAAAAGCCTAGGGCTTCTACCTCTCTTGTGGTTATCTTTCCTTCAGTGGAGTTTGAAGCTTGGAAGAGGTTTTGCTCAGAGGACTCTAGGGATTTTGATCTGCTCGGGTGGAGTTCTAGGCTTTAGAGAGGTTAGCTCAGAGGAGTACAAGGCTCTGGTTAAGATTTTTCTCGTGTGGAGTCCAAGGCCTTGGAGAGGTAGGATTAGAGGAGTCTGGTGATTTTAGTATGCTTAGGTAGAGTTCGAGGATTTATAGAGGTTAGCTCAAAAGAGTCAGAGGCTTTGGTTAGGAGTTTTCTTGAGGGGGAGTTTGAGGCTCTGGAAAGGCTAGCTCAGAGGAGCCTAAGGCTTTTAATCTACTCAAGCGGAGTCTGAGGCTTTGGATAGTTTTTCTTATAAGAGTGTGAAGTTTTGGAGAGATGATCAGTTTGTGGATTCATTTTGGTTGGAGGTAATGGATTCGTGTAGTAAGGATGTAGGCAATCGATGATTGATGCATATCTGATATCTTTATTAGCGGAGGCGTTTAGGGTACGTAAAGAGTGGTTTCTCTTTTAAGAGGCAAATGGGATTCTAAGGTTCAGGGAAATTTTTAGCAGTCCAAAGTATGATTGATCTTCAAGAGTTATTTCATTTTCTAGTACTAAGATTCATCGATAACTTTTTTAACACAAAAATTACCCATGTGATATAGAATCGATACGGACTTTTAATTTTTGGTTTATAATCATGGGTGATGAGGATAACTGTTCACCTAAAAAAAGGAAGGTAACTTTAAAGACCTTTCTTAATTTTACATTAAAGTTTGATTTTGAAAGTTTTTCTCATGCTCATTCTTTGACTTGAAATTATTCCCTATGATTTGAAGATTTCGGGATGGTGGATTTGATCACAGGGTTTGCCTTTGGTTTAAATGGCTTTCAAAAATGGGTTATATATATTGTGGCGCGACCGAGTCTCTGAGTGTACTTCTTACATATCCCATTAGGGGAATCAGGTTAAATGTAGTTCCGAAGGGTGTGGAATCATGTATTACACATTGACTAAATATTGGAAGTGTATGATGTTTTTAGGGCTTGTCTTGACGACAAGGCTTTTTTATTAAAGAATTGAGGGGAAGGGAATGTTCTTTCCCTCTAGCCCTTGTGAGTTGAAGTCCGAATGTACCCGATTTTGTGTTATATTTTTTATAATGAGAAACGTGCGGTGTTCGAACACTTTAGAGTGCCTTTTATTTCTTGGCGTGATTCATTAGACCACGTAAAATATTTCTCAATTAAGACGCAACAACCACATTTTTTGGTAACCTAGTTTGGGTTTCTGTTTAGTGTTTAATGTTTGAATGGGTCCAATGTGACATATGAAATTTATTATATACCTTTGATTCAAAGACAGCGAGATGTCTATTTTCAACTTTTAGGATACTATTTATAGTGGAGGATCAAATCTACATAGTTCCATTAATGAAAAGTTGGGGGCTCAAATATTTTAGTTGACTTCAAGAGAAAGGTTGGTGGCTCAAGTTGGATGCTTTTTTTATAGGTGGGAATGCATTTGGTTACAGGATTTTCTCTTCTCGACTTGTTTGTGTTTTGTTCTATTGTCTTGGATAGCAGTATTTATGGGGTTTGAAGCTTAGACCAAGTTTGCCTCTTTATTCTTTTGGCTCACTTTTCTTTTGTGTTGGAGTCTATTTATATTTTTCCTCTTTTGCTTATAAGGGCCTTTTTCACGCGGGCTCCTACCCCTTATTTAGGACCTACTAGGGAAACAAATTTTCTGGACAATCGAGGTTAAAGGTTTGGGAGAAAGTGATTCCATCGGGGTAAGACAAGGTGACTGCCCTGTCGATGTTCATTTTGGGTGAGGAAGTAAAGATCATTTATTAGTATGATCTTGTCTATGAGAGCCTAAGAAGTCTTTAAGTTATCCTTTGGGACAATATTGTCCTCTTGGATGTCTCATTTAATTTTCATCGAAGGCTATGGTGAATTATTATTGGTTAAGGGAGCAACCCATATACATTTATTTGCGGTACTCAGTGTTTCATAAGTCAATGGTCATTGTATCTCTCTCGATAGGAGTTATACGGTCATTTTGATATTTGTTAATCTTTTTGAGGAACTTTAAGTATTCTTTATTCGCATAGAGTCATTATTAGATGTGTTGTTTAATTCATTTAGAATGTCCAATTCAATATGCACGGTACCTAATGTTAAGTACTTACAACCACTAGATGTGTCGTTTAATTCATTTAGAATTAGTGGTTCTAAGTACTTATCATTAGATGTGTCATTTAATTCATTTAGAATGTCCAATTCAATATGCACAGTACCTAATGTTAAGTACTTAGAACCACTAATTATCATACCATCAATTGGAAGAAATACAACTTCAGAGAGCTCGGAGTCGTCTGGCTCTTAGGGGGATATGGGAGACTTGGTTTTCAATCGGGTAGATTTAAGTAGTTATTGGTCTACCAAATGCAGTAGTATGAGTGGTGAGGAGCTAGGGATATTTTTAGGTGGTTTTATATATGGGCTCCCAATTAAGAGAGGATAAGAATGATTTGGTTCCTTTTACAAATCCATTGTCACCTTGAATGAGCTCAAACTTAATTCTTGAAATTTTGACTGTAATGTAAGAATTGTTTTTTTAGTTTGGACAGAGAGGCATTTGCTCATAGAGTGGAGGGTTTACTATTTTGACAAGCGGGGTGACTTTAAGAATTCTCAACAAGGTGGTAAGGATGTGGGTGAGGTATGAGAGTGCATGTGCTAGAAATCAAGATGGATGAAAGATACTTAATTAAAATCTATTGCCGAACTATGAAAATATTTTCCTTGCTAGGGTAACAAATACAAGTCTGAAGGTATATGTGACAAATTATTTACCAAATAAATTACACCAAATTTCATATTCAATAATTAGGTGACTTAATTTAAGTGCGGAAAGGTAAAAAAATTTAGCACAACAACATGGTGTATGAGGAAAACCCACAAAGGGAAAAAATCTCAAGTCGACAAAAGGACAAATTAACTATGGTATGACTTATAGAGGGGAACTACATCTTACAACCCTAATGCTTAACTTACGCCTAACTTGCTTTCACACCTTATCTTTAGCCAATGTGAAGATGACAATAGCTAGATCATGTTTCACAACCGCCATAGATTTTGGTCGTAATTAATGTCTTCTTCAAGCCGTAATCAATAAACTTCCTTTTGAAGTGGAATAAGAACTTTGTGTTCCAAATTTTGGAGCAAAGTTGAGAAGACTCCAATGAGTATAGTACCATTTTTTAGATGTGTGAAGAGCCTAAAGTGATCTTGTTTTTGAAATAATGGCTTAACTCACAAATGTATTTTTAAGATAAGTAAAATCTAAAAATAACACAAGAACAAATTATAAAAAGATTGTTTCAAGGTATAATTTTTTTTTAAAGCAAGTTTACCTCAAAATATTTTTAGATTTCACAAGTAATTAAACTCATAATGTCTCAAGAATATATTGAAGAGAAAAACATGATATAAAGATTGGAAGAATAAAAGGTTCAACACTAAAAAAATTGTTATCTTATAAAGATTTTCTCTCCTAAAACGATTCTTGTGGTAAGAAAATATTTATCAATAATATTTTTCCACAAAGAAATCACCAGAATCACACCTCTTTCACACTTATTAAATATGAAGTTCCAACTCACTTACATATGCACACAAGCTTGCAAGAGAAGCTTGAGGGACAAGTAAGTTGTAGAATTACACAAGAAAGGACGAGATGTAAAAGGTAAAAAGATATGGTCAGGTCTTAGTGTTGGACGAATACCGAGGAGAATATGAACAATCTTTTAAAAGAAGAAACTTTTTGCGCCACACCGACACTATTCATTGTTGTGTCCCTATAGCGAGGATTTTCTTCGATGTGGCAAGACTACAACGAAAATAAAAGGAAAAACTAAGAAGAACTCTATGGAAAAGGATGCGTCCAGCAAGAGACCATCGTTGCAGCGATGAAAATTGTCATTGTGGCGATGCTTCGGCGACAGACACATCAGCCTCATGATTTGGTTTTTGACAGAGGATCAAAAAACAAACTCAAAACATATACAATGCCAACATAGATATTTTAGAAGAGTTATATTACAATTCTTATAAAGTGAAACCATATCAAGCACATAAACACACACCAAAAATATTTTTCATAAAAAGGAACTAATGTCATAAAATGTGCATGAGTTTAGGTGTTCTTTTACCTTCCTAAGAATGGTATAAAAAATATATGTAATAAGGACGACGATCTCTATTTGACTGATTTTCATAAATCTTTGTCGAAATAACCTCAAGGACAAGACTTAAAGTATATTTGGTCAACGAAATAAGACAATCTAGTCCTATCGGGGCACATGATTATAATGCATGCTCATACAATCTCCCCTTTTGTCTATTTGATGCAGATATATACGAAAAATCGATAACGAGTTTTATAAAAAGAGTCCAACAACCTAGGTCATTAAGTTAATAACCTCGACTGAAGGAAAAAGACTGTCCTATACTACAAATCTTAAAATAAAAACAATAATTTCGAAGAGTTCTTGCACATGTTAAATTGTCATACATTCTAAAAGAAACAATGATAATTATGTAATGAACAGTTTGAATATAAAATATGTGATAAATATGATATAAAATTTGATTAATCATCCAAATGTGTGTATTAAAGTTCTAACGTGAAAATATTATTGTACCATAAGCAATATTCATAAATGTAATGCATTTACAAAATATATACACCATCTTCTTTTAGTTTCTCGTAAACATATCAATATATGTTCATTATTAGAACTTCCTCATTAGTAGAATTCTCCCTTAATCTAATATTTCTCCCCTTTTTTGTCATTGAATTGACAAAGGTAAAGAAGTAGTAAACCAACCAAGTGTGATAACAAGGATCATATAATGAGTTGATTTAATTGAAATTAAATAAAGATAGTATATGAACTTCAAGGAATGTAGTGCATTTTTCACTAAAGAGATAGCAAGATAATGTAATCAATATATAGTATGAATAAAAAATGCACTAGTTAAGTGCATCATAAGTAAATATAACAAGTCACAAGTAAATATAACAAGTCACGTGTGATAGTCAACAAGTACATATCACGGAGTAATAGGCAATATTATGAGATAATTAATAAATGACCTAAATAATTCATGTTATGTCAGTTAAAGGCACATAACATGGTGAGTTGAATATCACTTAATGAATAATCAAATAAGGAAGTGATCCAAGCATAGGCCATAATATAAAATGACATACATATTCTAAAGATGTCCGAAGAAGCTATGATAGCTTCCACCAAAATTTGTACTCCAACATGTTAGAGTACACGTATATCCAACCATAATATCCCTAGTGAAAAGACAAAGTCATAAAATGAAAAATAAAAACAATCAAATGTATTCAACTACAAACCAACAGTGTTTAAAGAACCATCGTAGACAAAAGATAGTAAAAACCAAAGGCAAAATAAGATCACCGCCAAGAAAATATCACCACCACCTCCACTTAGTCATCACCATCATCTTTAAAATCCTCATGATAAGAGAGAAGTAGATGAACCTCCGTGCGAATATCCACCACATATATGCGTATGACATCCATCTCTGTAAACATCCAACTATAAAATGCATTATATGTCTGATAGATCGAGGCAAACAGGTAGGATATGTATAGATGAGTGGAGAAAATATCAAAACGCAAGATATTTGTAACCCGGTTTGAAATCTGAATGACCTCCTCATTGGGTATACGAGAGCCACTAGAGCACCGGGGGTAGTATAGTCCTCTATCTGGGATGAAAAGGTTCTCCACCTTTCACATGGGCAAGCATCTCTTCCACTTCATCTACTGCATGAGGTGGGGTATGTGTTTTTGCCAACTTCTCCTTCCCATCAAGAGAGGTTTAGTTGGTAAAACTTTTTCCAGATTGGGCCTTTTTCTCATTTGAAAAAATATAAACACGACTCATTAAAAGCAAGAGAATGATGAAACACCCATAAAAAGAGAATGGTGAGCGTTACCTTTGTTGTTGATACCTTCCACCATAGGTTTGTACATCAACCAACCCAGGTCTAAAGTTACACCAGTCCTAACAGCTTACTAAAGCTTACAATTATAGGTCGGAATGGAATAGTAATGAGATTTTTTTATGATGTTTGTCGAGAAAATTATATGAAGAAGATAGTAAATATCCTTGAGATTCTTTTGTTCCAAGGCCTTTTGAAGTGCCTCAATGACCTCTCCATTGGTGATTTCAATAATAACATCATTCTCAATTGGTCCAGTGCTGATATTATATGGGTAATCAGGATTGTGGATAGCGAGAAAACCAAAGATTTATCTTTAAAAAGGCGGGAGTGATAAGGACATAAATACCTTGAATAACCGAAGTGAAACCCGTCTTAGTTGTTAAAAATGTTTTCGTAGTGTAGAATTCACGAACTAGGTCGGGGTAAACCTTTTCATTATAAACACACTGATTACCAGTCATAAGCCAATATCTCTTCAAAAACCATTAAGGAAATGGCATGATTGATTTGTAGACAGTCCCAATTAATAATACGTTCATAATAAACAGAACGATAGCTAAATTTCTCGAATAGTTATAGGCTTTTTGGTTTGTGAAACACGAATGGGAAGGTGGCGTAGGATCTGATACTCCAACACTAGAACGTTGTTTGTTTTAAAAGCTAAGGATTCTTTGCATTGTAACTGACAAAAAGATCAATTACACACCAAAAAAAATTGGCTTAAGAAATAAACCTTGGTGATATAGTCCAAAATGGGGGTGAGTTTTACCCCTTGGTGAAGCAAGCCAAGAAATGTCACCAGCTCGTAAGAAAATAGCAAAACTACAGTAAAAACATGTAATAGTAGTCAAATACATGGAATCCTACTAATATAACGTGGAATACTACAAGACAAAGCTAGAATATCTCAACGAAGATGAAGAACAACTCCAAAGTGAGTCAAATAGCAAGATATCCTTTAAATCAATAAAGAAATGCAAAAAAAAAAAAATGCAAATCTAGGAAAAAAAGTTGAACAGAATCTTACTAGGATGTTTCTAGAAGAAGAAAATTGGAGCAAAAAGCCAAGGAACCTTTAAACAAACTCCAAAAATGGAGGAACGGCCGTGAGATCTTAAATAGTATAGAAATAGATTTGGGGAAATGACAAAAGGAAAAGCGGACAGGCGCATAGCTTTAGCAAAATGCTTCACTGGTTGATATTTTTGATGTAGAGTCGAAAAAGATCATTGCGGAGATAATGGCTTCGCTGGTCACGGGTTTAACAAAAGAAATTACAATACCATAAAGTGAGTGTTCGAAATAAGGAACAACTCCAAATGACACAAAGTGGTCAATCTCACATGATCCAGTGTCTAAAATGACTTTGATAAATAAAATTTGAAATATTTTCGTTACGAATTCTCGTACTCAAGGTTAATGGTTATTCCATTTACTCTAAATGAAAAATAAACTAGCTAATAAAAGATTTATTACAAGTATACAGTTAATCTAAAAGAGAAAATATGAGCTAACTCGCGGGGAAGAAATAACGGCACAAATATGAGCATTCGTTTGATGAAATCAAAACAAATATCAAAAGAGAAGTTTTACTTAGAAATCTCAAACTTTAAATGATTTTTATTTTAAAAAGTCTCATTTTCCATGAAAAAATAAAATGTCTAACTAACATTTTTTTCTTCCTCACTAAGCGATACTAGTTAAAACCTTAAAAACTCTCATATACTTGATGTAACTCAATTTTTTGATAGATAAATCCTTTCAGACATTGCTTTCAAAATAAATCTTGCATGTGGTGGCTTTCACACATTCATTACTAATGGTGGGGAATTATTTCCAAACAAAGGTAGTTCTCACAATCCAATAGTTGTATCCCTTACCACATCATCTCTCATGATTTTGAAATATAGCATTTTCAACACCAGCTATGAAGATACAAATCTCACAAGTACTGAAGATTAAATGACACCCTTTTTCAATTCAAATACATTTTAAAATTTTCACAAAGCATTACTCGAAAGTATTTTTTATTTAGTTCATAAGATAATGCTCAAAATTTAGTGTTGTGCAAGTGATGAGAGTTGACATATACTTAAGGTAAATTAAGCTCCAAAAATCATAAACTATTAAAGCTTTTAAATTTTAGATGAGAGTTCATAGTCATAAACACAACCAAGATACCAACATCATGTGCAAAAAAGTCAAATATATTAATCGATGATGTTATCAAGGTGACGTATAAGCGCATAATCACAAAAGTATCTAAAAATAAAATATGCAATCAAAGCATCATAACAGTATAATGGGCCAAGGAACAACATAAACATTCTAGAGGGTCCTAGGCAAACCTTCAAACAAGTAGAAGTTGAGGGGATCAACGGATGACCCGATCTAGTTTCTAATTCTACTTTATGTAAATGGTCCTTCCTAATCCATATTTTTCTAAATGAGGCGAATTGAAATGGGTTGAACCTAGGACGTATTAGCAATATTTTTTTCCCTTTTCCTATAAACATTCCAAGGATGTCCACGTGGTTTTCCTAAAGCACTATTCTTACCAAAGCTATAATTCTTCCTATATTTACGCAAGTTCGAGGCCGACTTAATAAAATAAAAAAAATCTCTCAAATGTCCGTTCCTATTGCCATAATCACATTTATAAATTCTACTATGAGGCATATGAAAAAAACTCTTGGGAGAAACCCTTTGAAAATGTTAAACATTTTTCAACTTAAATTATGATTAACATTTTTTATGACAATGAGAAGAAATACAATCTGTAAGAGGTCTTATATTATGATGATTATGAACTTTTCAAACGGGATAAGGCATATTACACTTCTCTTTCAAATTGTTCACCCTATCATGTTTCCTTTGTTAAAAAAAAAATTAGAAAATATAGTCAAATTTAGATGAATGATTTGATGCTAAAGGCAAGTCATTCAAGATATTACCTTTTTTAAAATTCATAATAGTTTGAATCTAATTCCAAAGATATATACTAATATTTATTTAAAAGTTTGGCACTAAAAATAAGACTATTTTTAAATTCCACTTTCAAGGTATCCACGAGGATAGTCAAATCATATATTTCCTTCTTCAAAGTGGACAAGAATTCATCCTCAACAAAAGGTAACTTCTTATCTTCAACTAATTCATAAAGAAATTCTAAGTAATTGAAGTCTAAATCTAGAGCTTTAACTTTAGGTTAGAGGGAATGAGCATGAACACCAATAAATTGAAAAATGGGGGTTTTGGAAAAAGATCCTCGTAATTTTCAAAGTGTATAAAAATAGGACACTCCAAATAATTTTATAAATTTAGTCCATGTGCATAAAAACACCATGAGAAATGGTGAAAAATGGTTCCGCTGGCGCGGACCAAAAAAATGAACTCCTAACTCTAAAAGGACCGCACAAATAAATGTTATTGTACCACAGGGACTAGATTTATAAACTTGAAAAGCATTGTCCTAAAAATTCAAATATGGGAAGGAACATGACCTTTACCTTAATTATATATTGAAAAATATCATTCTCTTCTTTAATGTAAGTAAGCTCATCAAAAATTTTAGTTTTCTCATTTTCATGGGCTTTAATCTTATCAAGAAATATATCCCTATCAAAAGGTAATCGAGAAGATTCATGGTCTTCATTTTCTTTGATGGTTTTTTCTTTCTCCAAATGTTTCACTCTCATAAAAATTTTAACATTGGTTTTAGATAATCTCTTGTTTTGAGAAACAATAGTATCAAGAGAAGAATGTAGCTCATTGCATTTATAATCACTAACACGGGTATTAAAAATGTTTACGCTCGAGTGATTCAAAATATCAGACAGTGTGATAAGTTTGGGTAAAGTATGACCTTTCTTGATTCCCATCATTTATTCTTTGTCATTCACTTAAAAGTCCATAATCTCATACATTAGATCTACCTTTAGGTGATAAAACCTAACATAGAGAGGTCAAGCTCTGATACCAGTCTAGAGTGTGTGTGCTTAAAACTGAGATGGATGAAAGACACCCAATTAAAATCTATTGTCAATTTATGGAAATGTTTTTTTGTAAGATAACATTGGGGTAACAAATACAAGGCCTAAGCTCTATATGACAAATTATTTACCAAGTAGATTGCACCAGATTTTATCTTCAATAATTAAGTGACTTAATCTAAGTGGGAAAATGCAAACAATGTAGCATAACATCAAGGCATATCATGAAAAACCCACAACGAGAAAAAACCTCGGGCGACAAAATGAAAAATTAACTATGGTTGGACTTATAGAGGGTAACTACATGCTACAACCCTAATGCATAACTTTCTCCTAATGCGCTTTCATACCATGTCTTTCACCAACGAGAAGGTGTCAACATCTAGAGAACGCTTCACATCCGCCACTATTTTTTGTCGCAACCAATGTCTTCTTTAAGCCATAATCAACAAACTTCCGTTTGAAGTGAAAGAAGAACTTTTTGTTCCAAACCTTACAACATGGTTTAGAAGCCTCTGTTGAGTGCACTACCACTTTCTAGATGTGTGAAGAACCTAGAGTGAAAGTGTAATTAAAAATAATGTATTAACTCATAAATAAATTTTTGAGATAAGTAAAATCTAAAAGTAACACAAGAACAAATTATATAGAGATTTGTTAAATGTATAAAAATATTTTAAAGAAAACAAGTTTACTTCAAAATATTTTTAGATTTGACAAGTACTTAAACTCGAAATATCTCAAGAACATATTGAAGAGTTAAACAATATATAAAACTTAGAAGAATATAATATTCAACACAAAAGAATTTTTTTATCTTACAAAGATTTTTCTCTCTTAAAAATAATTCTTGTGGAAAGAAAAGATTTATAAAGAATAGTTTGTCCCCAAGCAAATAACCAAATCACACTACTTTCACACTTCCTAAAAATGAAGTTTCAACTCACTTATATATGCACATAAGCTTATAAGAGAAACTTGGGGGAGGAAGTAATAAGATGCAAAAGGTAAAAAGATAAGATTAAATCTTGGTGTTGCACAATTACATAGGAAGATGTGCAAAATATTTTATAAAATAAGCTTTTTGTTCGAGATTGACACTCTTTGTTATTGTGTCGCCGCAAAGAGGATTTTCTTCACTATGGCAAGATTGCAGCGAAAACACACGACAAAACTTAGAAGAAATATCAAGAAAAGGGCAGAGCCAATAAGAGACCGTCATTGCACGGAAGAAAATATTTGTTGTCGTGATGCTTCCACGACAGACACAGAAGCCTTATAAGTTGATTTTTGATGTAGGATAGAAAAAGCGGCTCAAAATATATAAAATGCATAAATATATTTTTCAAAATATTTTTATTGCATTTTCCTATAAAGTTAGTGAAAAGAAACCATATCAAGCACATACACACACCAACAGTATTTTTCATATAGAAGAACTAGTGTGATAAAATGTGGATGAGTCTAAGTGCCCTTTTAACTTCCTAAGACTGGTATAAATGGATACATAAGGAGGATGAGGATGTCCATTTGAATGATTTGCATGAAAACTTGTCGGAAGGACCTCAAAGACATAACTCAAAGTATATCCAATCAATGGAATAAGGCAATCTAGTCCTATCAGGGTACACGAGTGTGACAACCCGCCTAATAAAATACCGAACGATCACTCCTATATCAAATTAAAACATGAGTCTCATATTGATCATTCTTAGCATCACTGTGAAAAATACATTTAATTACTAATAACCTATTAGGCTGGCGTCAAAAATTTTACTTAACTGTTATTTTTAAACAACTACTAAATTAAAACATTCACACAGTATGCGTAAATGAAACTGAAATGAAATAAAATAACCGAACACTCGGTCAAAATATACAACCATATCGAATGATTTACTAAAAGAACAAATAAATGCAATTGGACCATTGGCCCGAATATTTATACAGTACCTCATAACTAGAGTACAAGAATGAAAGCGTCTACCGAGAACCTGCATGCATCCACATCTGCTGTAGGTGACGTCTGACTCGAAAGAAGTGCCATCTAGGCGTCCCCGTGTCTCGAAACCTATATATATATATATATATATATATATATATATATATATATATCAAGAGAGGAAAAGTAGATAGACGGGTCTAAGCCTGAGTTTTGAAAATATTTAGCAAGTGCATAAATGCCTTATTTTTAGAAAAAGGTTTTATCTCATATTTAAATTTGGTATCACACTCCCATGAGATACCCCTCACCTCTCTTCTAACAGTGCACTCCTAGCGAATCCCTCTATACATCCTAGTCAAGATACCCTGCTAAACTAGTCTATCACCCAACTACTATCAACCATAGATAGTACAAGTACTAAGGGCTAAACTTCTCCCCAGTCTCAACATTGTGCCATGTTCGTGCGTGGGGTGTCTCGCAAAGCGAAATCCAAACAAAGAACCCCCCCGATACACTACTATGCGGCAATGTCTATCGTCGAGATCCATTAGACCCTCGTCACTCACTTTATCCATATATATTCATATTTCAATATACATCCGGATCTATCTCCCGGAATGAGAATTCATTTACATTTTTATCTCAAAACTTTCCATTTCCTTTCTTATATTATCATGAATTGCTTTAACATACCACATAACTTTTTAAAAGTCAGTTTTATTATCATAAAAATGCCTTTCCGTTTTATAACATCTCATTTCCCTTCTTCCATCCAGCAAATTTATTTTAAAAGCCAATTTTATTATCATAAAAATTCTTTTCATATCATATGCTCCCATTTCCCTTCTTCCATCCAGGAAATGCAATTGAAGCCAAATCATTTATCCCATTTCCCTTCTTCCATCGAGGAATTGTAATTAAAGCCAATTTATTATCATAAATTTCTTATATACCAAAATGTCCCACATTATTGAAACTAGTTATATATCATATCATATAACGCGTTCTAAGACCGCCCGTCCGGGTTTTCCCACTGTGCGCTCCCCTAAATGGTTGTCATCTTCCAGGGCCTATCATCAAGGCAACCTGGGATCCTAAAATGCAAGACGTCGGGAAGCGGTCATATGCATGTGGGATAGTCATGACCACACCCAGAATCACCTAACCGGCGCAGAAATATACAATAATCGCTCATATGGCCTATAGGACTATATCCACCCTGCATTCATTATCCAGGGGACTTCACCACACACACGCAACTTCCCTTATGATAGCGATTTAGAGAGGTGTGTATTTATATTTATTATTTATGAAAATCATTTCCTTTTTCCATTTTGAAAACATTCATTTTTATATTCTCAAAATCATTTACATCATATCATATATATACTTCAATCACACACACACACACACATATATATATATATATATATATATATACCATATATTCCTCCGCGAATATAAATAAATGGCCATAATGGCCAATCACATCTAGCGATGACCAATAATCCCAAAGATTCTCTCAAAGAATCATAATCATGCATTCATATACGCGTGATACTAAACCCAAAGTATTTTCTTACTTTGATAATCAATACATACCTAAATCCCATCTAAGGATTTATTGGATATCTCCAATTATACCATTTTACATTAAGTGAATATATATCTATATTCCCAATTTATCCTAACTATCTCGTAGGATATACTCAATCCACCAACGACTATAATTATGCTTCCTATACGCATAAATATATAGGCCCAATATCCCAGTAAAATATTCTAGGGATTTATCTTTCCCGAACAACCTTAAATTTATTGGGATATGGGTTTCATTTCCATGAACCCAAGGACTACATCTTGTCCATATAATCACTTAAAGGTCCCCAACCTAAGTCAGGAACCCTAAACCTTAAAATTATATAATTTTCCTATTTTCCTCGAAAATATAACTTAAGGGTTATACATTTAAAACCCTCTCCTCTCCCTCCTAAATTCCTTTAATTAGAGGATCATATAGTCCTAAAAGGTCCCTCATTTTAACCCATAATTAGACTCAAAGCAAATGTGAATTGGAATCTATCCCATCCAAATCACCCTAGAAAAATTGCCATCCTTTCAGCAGGGGTCGATCAATCGACCCGTGGCCGTCGATCGATCGATGGATCGATCGATCGATCCCCCATGATCGATCGATCAATCATGGCGGGCAGCTTCTTCTCCGAGAAGCTGTTTCGGCCATTAAAGCTTCTCCCAAGCTTTTTACTCCACATCCAATGTCCTACAACCTCAACCAACAACAACTACACATGTTATACGGGTTCTAAATGTCCTAGAACCCGAAATCACCAATTAATTTAGGTTAAAACCTAAGTTCCTCAAATTGAAACATTATTGTGGTTTAATTGTTTTAACTCCCGAAAACCCGTTTTATCCACGAATACCCAACCTAAAATCTTTATGGTTTATTGTTACCAAACTACGATATGAGATTTATGCTCAAAAGTATATAAAGCAAGTAAACACTTACCTCGTGGATATAATCCGACGATCCCGAGTCGAGTCCGGCGGAGTTTGGGTCGAGATCTCCATTTTTTCCTCTTTTCTCTTCCTCCTCTCTCTCTTCTCTCTTTTCCTTTTCTTCTTTCCCCCTCTCCCTCTTTATATAGGAAGAAAAAGGGTTTAAGCCCTTAAAACCCTAAAACGACTCGTTTACTCAATTACGAGCCCGTTTAACTCTAAAATTCTTCGAAACTCAATTTCAACAATCGGACACACTTTTTCGACTATCTCGGACATTTCGAGACTCACGACGTAGTCGAAATTCCCATCCGAGGTACTTGACCGCAAATCACTATTCTAACCCATGTAGCTTAATGCGGGTTTTCTAATCAAAATCTTACGTTTTTGTTGTTTTACTCCACGGAGACATATAATTAAAATACTTCGACCTATTTAATCCCAAAAGAGATTACAACATCCATAGAAAATCATTAAATCCTCAAAAATCCCAAAAATCACTATTTCGAGAAATTCTCCAAATTGCCAATTTATACGCAATTATGGAATTTAATTGTCTCCAAAAGGACAGGTTTTTACATACTCCCCCCCTTATAATGGAATTTCTTCCTCAAAATTCGGATACAACCTACATCACCAAACTAGGATCCCAAATCCCACTACGTCTTAGTACCTCCAAAATAAAAAAAGGTGCTAACATGATAGTCCCTTACCATATTCCACCTACCTCAAGGTGTACTCAAATGTACTAGCTTCACTACAGGCTCATCTAAATTCTACCTACTAACGCACAATAACAACGCGTTAGTCCGATGGCTTCTCTTACTGCCAATAAGAGAAAAGATTCCATAACTACCGCTTTACATCTTGCAAAGCTTCAACTTTATATACTACGCCCCTTCTATTTCAGGCGGTATATAAACCAACTCACTAAGGTGCCCATACACCTTTCTAACCCGTGCACATCTGCACATCCATGGTGAACGTTCGACACGTAACACTCTCTCCCAATAAGGGTCTCATTTCCTCGGTGTAACACTCACATATGGGTCCTCCCAACCCGCAAAATTCTGTTCTCCTTACATCGGCGCCACTAACTCTATCAAACTTACATCCTAACAATAATACGGTCTATGTGCTATCCTACCTATGCATAACGAGTATAATCCTAAGTATATCCCTAGTGCCCAAGGCCTCTCTCACCTTCCGAGATTTGCTTGGTTTCATGTGTGGGACGTCTCGCCAAAGCGAAATCCAAACAAGGAACCCTCCCGTTACAATACTCCCTTGCTTTGTCGGTCATCGAGATATAGCGACCTAAGGCACACCAGCGGGACGTCCTAAATCCTACCACGCATTCCTACTATTCTATCCTACCGCCCAAGAGGAAAGGAAATCTAACTAATCGAAGTGCCCAACTCTCTGTGAAAGCACTACGAACATCATACCCAAAACATATTTCATAAAAATTTGCCTTTTCATTAAGGCCTAGCCATAAGCCTCGAATCAATTTCTCTAAGTCCTACACCCACCAACTTGTGGTGAGAGGACCACTTTAGTGCTTTTTCCATAGCACAATATTTCCATAAACATACCGTTATCATACGGCTCATTGTCTATAGTGTTTTATTCACACTATACGACTTATCAACGAAACCCAAATCCTCACATCCTATAACATCTCTCCACTCCCGACGTCGTTAAGGTTCATGAGAGGAGCGTCTCGCAAATGTGAAATCTAGACAAGGAACCCCTCCAATTACACTGCTACTTAACTTTGTCGGTCGTGGAGGTTCAACAATTACAAACACGCAATCGGATACCCTATCCCCTCACTCAACAAAATGTGGTCTGAACTCCTTTCTTCTATCCAGGAGCCACACCACTAAGCGCATCGCACCACACTCAGTCTCTGCACAATCAATAATGAGCTTAAACTCGCAGCTCAACAATAATCCGGCACACCTCAAATCATATCTATAAGGTCGCCACCCCTCAAATCATGATAATGAAACATCTGCTCATCAAAGTTCCATATATGCATACAATAAAGGTGAACTCAACCTGTATCCAGGTGAGATATCGCAATAACAATAACCCGTTCCACCCTGGAACTGCGGACATGATAGTCTTGGCATCATTATCCTGCTATCGCTCTGATCAACCAATAACATATTATGCTCACCATATTACCATACTCGTATAGTCATATAAAACGAGTATCCCAAACTAGATATATATATATATATATATATTCAAAATATCAACACCTGCCTTTATGGCGAATGAAGAAAAATAAAACTCCACTATCGCGGAAAACACATAGGCATACATGATATAATGTTATCGATACCAACACAACTCAAATTACACACATGATTCTAGGGCTAACGAACACCGCGACTTTATCTAGCCACGCCAATTATACCTCTTCCTTCTGAGGTGAAACTCCTAACAATAACTTAGCTTTAACAAATTCCCCGGGTGGATATCCACCAATGGGGTCCTCGAACATACACATTATCTATAAGTGTTAGCAACACTTCTCTAGTGAGCCTATCATTCCTCGAAAGGACACATTATTCATTGTACCTACCTCACCTCGGTACAAGGTTCACTTATCCGTAATACTCTTTATCCACTGTTGGCCTCTGGCCGATCCTTTCGTGAATAATCCAAAATAGCACTCTTCTCATTCCTGCTGAATCACGAGGACTCATGGTTAAAACTATCCGTAAGATCCCTTTCGAATCCTTACTTCACTGGAAAATTCAACTTTAGTACCACACTCTACTACGGCGGTACTACGGTACTCATAACTACTATACTTTAGTAGTCGTTGAGACAATCCTTAGCAAACACTGCAAAGCAAGTGACCTCTACTACTGTCCTCATTCTTGACTTCTACCAGCTGCTCCAGCTAAGCCTCACCTCATGCTTCCATCCAAGCCTCACACACAACTCTCAAACGAGCGCGCAAAAGATTTCTATAATCTTATAATATGGTAGGAGAACGAAATCTCACAAGAGAAATCAACAATCCTAATCATAAGGCTCTATAACAATTCGAGAGCAACGCTGAAAGCGTAGTACGTCCGCACAAATTCCTAAGGACACTAGAACCTGATGCTCTGATACCATATGTGACAACCCACCTAATAAAATACTGGGCGATCAATCCGATATCAAATTAAAACAGGAGTCTCATATGGATCATTCTTAGCATCACTGTCGAAAATCCATTTAATTACTAATAACCTATTAGGATGGCGTCAAAAATTTTACTTAACTATTCTTTTTAAACAACTACTAAATTAAAACATCCACACAGTATGCGTATATGAAACTGAAATGAAATAAATTAACCGAACACTCGGTAAAAATATACAACCATATCGAATGATGTACTAAAAGAACAAATAAATTCAATTGGACCATTGGCCCGAATATTTATACAGTACCTCCTAATTAGAGTACAAGAATTGAAGCGTCAATCGAGAACCTGCACGCATCCACATCTGCTGCAGCTGACGTCTGACTCGAAAGAAGTGCCATCCAGGCGTCCTGTGTTTGTACACCTATATATATATATATATATATATATATATATAGAGAGAGAGAGAGAGAGAGAGAGAGAGCAAGAGAGGAAAAGTAGATAGACGGGTCAGAGCCCGAGTTTTAAAAATATTTAGCAAGTGCATAAATGCCTTATTTTTAGAAAAAGGTTTTATCTCATATTTAAATTTGGTATCACACTCACATGAGATACCCCTCACCTCTCTTCTAACAGTGCACTCCTAGCGCATCCCTCTATACATCCCAGTCAAGCTACCCTGCTAAACTACTCTATCACCCAACTACTATCAACCCTAGATAGTCCAACTACTAAGGGCTAAACTTCTCCCCAGTCTCAACACTGTGCCATGTTCGTGCATGGGCTGTCTCACAAAGCGAAATCCAAATAAGGAACCCCCCCGATACACTACTAAGCGGCAAGGTCTATCATCGAGATCCATCAGACCCTCGTCACTCACTTTATCAATATATATTCATATTTCAATATACATCCGGATCTATCTCCCGGAATGAGAATTCATTTACATTTTTATCTCAAAACTTTCCATTTCCTTTCTTATATCCAGGAAATGTATATTAAGACAATTCATTATCATGAATTTCTTTAACATACCACATAACTCTTTAAAATCCAGTTTTATTATCATAAAAATGCCTTTCCGTTTTATAACATCTCATTTCCCTTCTTCCATCCAGGAAATGTATTTTAAAAGCCAATTTTATTATCATAAAAATGCTTTTCATATCATATGCTCCCATTTCCCTTCTTCCATCCAGGAAATGCAATTGAAGCCAAATCATTTATCCCATTTCCCTTCTTTCATCCAGGAAATGTAATTAAAGACAATTTATTATCATAAATTGCTTTAATACCAATAATGTCCCACATTATTGAAACTAGTTATATATCATATCATATAACGCATTCTAAGACCGCCCGTTCGGGTTTCCCCACTGTGTGCGCCCCTAAATCGCTATTATCTTCCAGGGCCTATCATCAAGACAACCTGGGATCCTACAACGCAAGACGTCGGGAAGCGGTCATATGCCTGCGGGATAGTCATGACCACACCGAGAATCACCTAACCAGTGCAAAAACATACAATAATCGCTCATATGGCCTATAGGACTATATCCACCCTGCATTCATTAGTCAAGGGACTTCACCATACGCACACAACTTCACTTATGATAGCGATTTAGAGAGGTGTGTATACATATTTATTATTTATGAAAATCATTTCCTTTTTCCATTTTGAAAACATTCATTTTTTTATTCTCAAAATCATTTACATCATATCATATATATACTTTAATCACATAGTATATATATATATATATATATATATACACACCATATATTCCTCCGCGAATATAAATAAATGGCCATAATGGCCAATCACATATAGCGATGACCAATAATCCCAAAGATTCTCTCAAAGAATCATAATCATGCATTCATATACGCATGACACTAAACCCAAAGTATTTTCTTACTTTGATAATCAATACATACCTAAATCCCATCTAAGGATTTATTGGATATCTCCAATTATACCATTTTACATTAAGTGAATATATATCTATATTCCCAATTTATCCTAACTATCTCGTAGGATATACTCAATCCACCAACGACTATAATTATGCTTTCTATACGCATAATTATATAGGCCCAATTGCCCACTAAAATATCCTAGGGATTTATCTTTCCTGAAAAACCTTAAATTTATTGGGATATGGGTTTCATTTCCATGAACCCAAGGACTAAATCTTATCCATATAATCACTTAAAGGTCCCCAACCTAAGTCAGGAAACCTAAACCTTCAAATTCTACAATTTTCTTATTTTTCTCGAAAATATAACTTAAGGGTTATACATTTAAAACCCTCTCCTCTCCCTCCTAAATTCCTTTAATTAGAGGACCATATAGTCCTAAAAGGTCCCTCATTTTTACCCATAATTAGCCTCAAAGCAAATTTGAATTAGAATCTATCCCATCCAAATCACCCTAGAAAAATTTTCATCCTTTCAGCAGGGGTCGATCGATCGACCCTTGGCCATCGATCGATCGATCCCCCATGATCGATCGATCGATCATGGCGGGCAGCTTCTTCTCTGAGAAGCTGTTTCGGCCATTAAAGCTTCTCCCAAGCTTTTTACTCCACATCCAACGTCCTACAACCTCAACCAACAACAACTACAGATATAATACGGGTTCTAAACGTCCTAGAATCCGAAATCACCAATTAGTTTAGGTTAAAATCTAAGTTCCTCAAATTGAAACATTATTGGGGTTTAATTATTTAAGTCCCGAAAACCCGTTTTATGCACGAATACCCAACCCAAAATCAATAGGGTTTATTGTTACCAAACTACGATATGAAATTTATACTCAAATGTATATAAAGCAAGTAAACACTTGCCTCGTGGATATAATCCGATGATCCCGAGTCGAGTCCGACGGAGTTTGGCCCGAAATCTCCATTTTCTCCTCGTTTCTCTTTCTCCTCTCTCTCTTCTCTCTTTTCCTTTTCTTCTTTCCCCCACTCCCTCTTTATATAGGAAGAAAAAGGTTTTTGGCCATTAAAACCCAAAAACGACTCGTTTACTCAATTACGAGCCCTTTTAACTCTAAAATTCCCCGAAAATCAATTTCAACAATCGAACACTCTTTTTCGACTATTTGGACATTTCGAGACTCACGGCGCAGTCGAAATTCCCATCCGAGGTACTTGACCGCAAATCACTATTCTAACCCATATAGCTTAATGCGGGTTTTCTAATCAAAATCTTACCTTTTTGTCTCTTTACTCCACGGCGACATATAATTAAAATACGTCGACCTATTTGATCCCAAAAGAGATTACAACATCCATCGAAAATCATTAAATCCTCGAAAATCCCAAAAATCACTATTTCGAGAAATTCTTCAAATTGCCAATTTATACTCAATTATGGAATTTAATTGTCTCCAAAAGGATGGGTTGTTACAACGAGTATAATGCATGCTCTTACAAGGTGGGTTTAAGCCAATGAAGTCTCTGAGTAGAGATTTTGAAAGAGAAAGAAAAAATTTAGGGGATTTGAATTAATGATTTAAACTTGAAGGTAATGGGACCTTCGCAACAGACTTATGAGAAACCCACCGGTTAGGGAAAAAATTAACGGTGTTAGGAAATGAACATATCAATTCCAAAATGTCATAAATGACCGTTTTCTCCTATTATTTTGATCTTTTTTTTTATAAATATGATAAATGAAACTATAAGAACATACGTTGGTTTAGGGTAAGACCTAACATGGATGAGGGTTATGAGAAATCCTTTGGTTGTGAGCGGGCTTAGAGAAAGTACATAGGAGTTGCATGCAGATTTGGAGAATGATCCGAAAATGGGGGTGGGCTAAGAAGTCGTTAACTAGAATATAATAAAAAAAAATCCCTACATTTGGAGGGGGATTAGAATCATCCCCTAGAATGGTGGTGGCTTGGGAATTCCCTTGTTTGGATTGGGCATAGCCATACCTACATGGATGTGGGCGTCTAGTAAGGACCTGAAATGGAGATATAGGCTTTGGAGATATGGTCTCTCCTGGACCAAGATGTCTTAGAAGAGAAGTAGAAGCTTAGTTCGAGTAAAATTTATTTTTACTCAAAGGATGCATGCGAAGCTGTAACACTCCATAAAATCTATATCTAGATTGATCAATTCCAAATACAAATAATATATGAGCATAAATAATAAGCACCATTATAGGCAAAGAAAAAATAAAATAAACCTTAATAGTAAGGATTTGGTAATCAAAATATGAATAAATCAATATAACTCTGATACCCAACATCTCAATAGTGAATAAACACCATCACATGAAATAAAAATTATATTAAATAATAAACCTAACTAATCTAGTAAAAGTCAACTCCAGCATAAATTAATATCCAACTTTGAATATTACTAGAAGAGAAATGTAATAAATAAGAGTGAGCATACAGTCTCAACATGTACATCCTATAAGAAATATGTAACCAAAACATGAATGCAAGTGGATTAGGGTTGTGTTGTAACTGGGTCCTAGGACTTGAAGACATATTTCAACAACAAGATTCAACCGAGTAAGTCTACAAAGACTAACAATTTAACTTAATTGGGGATTTAATAATAACAATACATATTCATAATGTATTTTAGTTGTTTTTAAGTTAACCCATCCAAGAAACCCTAAATATAGCATGCGCTCTAATCCCCAAAGCCTGAGTGGACCCAATGATCAACTATTATGATTTGTTTCAATTATTTATAATTATACAGTTTCATGACTAAATACAGTAGATACATTTCTAGTATAACTACATTAAAAATAAAGGATAAGAACAAATGTTCGATATTCAAATAGGTATGATCCCAACACATAATAGTAATTGGGTTATGCACATGCCCACACACAAGATATGAAGGCCTATTCCCATTTCCTTCAGGGATTGCCCGTGCATAATAGGTAAAGTTAAGGTCATCCCAAACATGTAACCTCAGAGCCTTAATAAGTGGTAACCAATATGCTTTCACACCAATCATATGGCCACATACCCCAAGCTATACGAAAGGTTCCCCCAATTAACTGCCATTGGGAACAGCGAGTACTTTCAGTGCGTAGAATTGGGGAAAAGGCCCAATGTAAAGTCCCTCACATCATTGGGTACCAATGGAGTCAACGTTATACGCACCCCCATTAAAATCCCCCTCATACTCCCCCCACGAATACTCACACATGGTATGCTGGCATATCATGTCAGTAATCAAATAATATCATAGATTACTAAAATAGGATCAGATTATTATATTAATTGTCTCTAATAAAATTGGGAATACAGTTTACATCATGGTAGCATTATTTTAAATCCTATGATTAATTATTTTGGAAGGACTAAGGTACCATCCTAGAAATTCTCCCCAATGGCCCCACATAAACCAATTAATCAATCATCCCTGCCCAGAATCGTGAACAGAAGGATAATCCTAGTCGTGCGTACGCCTACCGTATGCATGGGGCTATTCATCCCTGTGCACGAAACACAGAACAAGAAATTTTAAAAAAACATGTTTCTTCTTCCCGAGGCCCCTGCTACAAACTCAGCAATCCTAATCTGCCATTAACGACCTGGCCTAAGATCCTAATACCTTAAGAACATCTTATAATTACCTAAAAATAGTATTAGATCAATAACCAAACTATAACTACAAGCTTTGGGTTATTTAAATATGGTTTTGAGTATTATTACCAGATTATGATATTTAAAACACTAGGTTCATAACCTACCCAATATAACTCACATTTGGATTAAATTTTTGAATTAACAAGGGTCTTCTACGTGATTCATTGCAATGAATTAATTTCTAACAATTACAATTTGATTATAAGATCAATTTCATGAGATTTAACATTAAACCTTCTAAAATCATTAACATGCAATTAAGTCTTATATCACTAATGGTACTCATTTCAAACATTAGGATATAGATTATAACATGGGTTCATTCGAATTCAAATAGATTATCATTATTCTAACATAAACTAAATCTAGTTCTCAATCTATGTAAACTTGCCTTAGCGAAATTGAGTGAATTCCAAGCTTTCAATCTTTCAAGCTCTTCAATTCTTATGTTACTTTTCTCTCTAAAGCCTTAGGGTCCCTCAAATTGTCTAAAGATGTGTTTTAGGTTATCTACTTAACCTAATAAACTAAACTATCTTCCCACAAAATTAGGCTTAGGCCTAATATAAGCCCCAACCCAATGAACCCAAATAACCCTCCAAATGGCCCAAAACTCCATGCAAGTCATGTACAAACTCAATGGAATTAAATCCTACCATTTTAAGTCAAAAAATGTATATTCTAAATGTCCCAAAACTCAATAGGAATCAGAACTTATTCTATTGCATTATTTAACTCATTAACTTGTCTAAATCTGATACGAGTCAACTTAACACAGTTTGATTATTTGCAAATTATGCGCGAATGGGCATTATAAAAAAATATTTGACGATCATTAAAACTCGATGCCAAGGGGATAATCCAAACAAGAAAACCCTCGACACCAAGTCCTTGGCCATTCCATAATCTCCGATTATACTAAGTCACTTTAGATATTTAAATAGTATTTTAACCTGCATTAAGTCTGATTTCCAAAAGATATTAATTCACATAACACATAATTTAAATGATATTATAACACATAAATGATTATAATAAGTGACATCACATGTGATAGATTAAACTAATTAATTTCACAATTTAAATAAGCCATAAAAATATGGGATATTACATTCCTCCCCCCCCCCCCCCCTTAAGCAAGGAATTTGAAACCTGACACAAAGATATATGGATGTCTTGCATGCATGTCATACTCTCTCTCCCAAGTCGGATAAACTTCGCTATCGTGTCCCCATTGGACTCTAACTAATGGAAGGAACTTGGATCATAGATTTTTTCTCTCCAGTCAAGGATGCATTACAGTCTCTCCCCATATCTCGTGTCATATTATAACTCAATCCCTTCGAAGTCGATGTGATGATGGATAACCCATCCATCAAGAACTTCCTCAACATGGACATATGGAAAATATCATACCCGCTAAAGATGATCAGGAAAGGTCAAACGATATGCCACTGGGATTGCCCTATCCAAGATCATGAAGGGACCCACATATCAAGGCGCTAACTTTCCCTTGAATTCGAATCTCACAACTCCCTTCATCAAGTATACCTTCAAAAGCACCTGATCCCCCACCTGAAACTCTAACGTATGCTTCCTCTTTTTGGCGTAACTCTTTTGCCGACCCTGAGTAGTGTTCATACGCTCCCTGATAAGCGCCATCTTCTCAGAGGTGTCCCGAATAACATCAGGACCAAATGACCATCTATCCCATATCTCTAACTAATAAGTTTTTGAATGACACGATCATCCATACAATGCCTCGTAATGTGTCATCCCAATAATCTACTGATAATTGTTATTATATGCTAAGTCCACAAGTGACAGCTTTTTCTAGAAATCCAACACACACGCCCATAACATATCTTCTAAAATCTAGTTCAACTGCTCAGTTTGGCCATCTATCTGAGGGGGAAATGAAGTACTTATATTCAATTATACCCCCATTGCCTCTTGAAAGCTACTACAGAATCGAGGAATGAAAGTGTTGTACCTGTTGGAAACAATATCAAGCGGTACTCCATGAAGATGCAAAATCTCTTAAACAACAAGTTTAGTGTACTCCTCTATAGTGAGGTATGTTCGCACTGGAAGAAAATGACCCACCATCTTCAATCTGTCGAAGATGAACCAGAATGAAAAATGTCCCCTCTCGGACCTCGGTAACCCCACGATAAAATCCATGGATACTCACTCTCACATTTAAACAGGGATATCCAATGATCATAAATCTCGTACAGGTCTATGGTGATCCACCTTTACTCATTGACATGTGGCACACCTAAACACAAACTCAACACCTTTTTTAATCCTAGCCCACCAGTATTGTATCATCATACCATGATCTATCTTGTCACCCCCATGGAGGACAGTGAACGATGAACCATGTGCCTCCGTCAAAACTTCCCTTCGTAGCTCAGGACCCTCCAGCATAACCAAAAGCCCCTAAAACCTCAATCCTCCATTTGAGTTTATCGAGTAAGATGGAAATCCTCCAGATATAAGCTCCCTCACATTCTCCTAACCAAAGAAGTCAAAATTATGGTCCTAAACAACCCACAGTATAATAGCAGCTGTAACGTCCACGACTACCAAAAATACCTCTGGACAAATCCATAGAATGCAAAGTATCAAACTTTTGTCTCATAAATCAGGTGACTCATCCACATACTCTTCCCACAAAGTTTCCACTGTAATGGTCAGTCTGGGACTAAAAGTGTCTGCTAGCACATTCATCTTCCTTAGATGATACTGAATCGATAATTAGTAGTCCTTCATAAACTCCAACCATATCCTCTATCGCATGTTCAACTCTCGTTGAGTGAAAAAAATACTAAAGACTCTTGTGATCAGAAAATAATGTAAACCCCTCACCTAATATATAGTCTTTGCTGATACAAAGGGGAAAGACTACCGTTGCTAACTCCAAATCATAGGTGGGATAGTTTCCCCCATAAGGCTTAAGCTTATGGGAAATGTAAACTTTGGGCCTATCTTCCTACTATTTATACCATATTAACACAAACCAATGAGTTGTTTCCACATAATAATTAAATCAACAAAACTAGAAGGATTATTATATAAATATATGAAGTAGTGGGCAATGTTCATGTGTGACACATTGCACCATTTGGAACGTGTTATTCAAAATGTGAACTTATTCCAATTTAAATTGGGGCATTAGTGCACTAAAGAGGGAAACACTAAAATGGGTGAGTAATCACCCAGTAGTTATAGGAGAAGTTACGTTAAATGGAAAAGAAACACTATAAATAAGAAACGAACTCAAAGAGAAGAATATGACTCCCTCACCAAAAACTCATTTACATTAATTTTATCCTCTTTTTCATTTTCTTTCTTTATTTACAGCATTTCTTTTAATTTCGTAAGTATACTGTAAGGTAGTTGTAATATTTTCTTTCAAAGTTTATTTAAAGTTTCATGACTCTACATTTGTTGTCATTTATTTTCTTGCAAATCTTTACTTTACTCACAATTTACTTTCTTGCAAATATTTACTTTCATCGCATTTTCTTTTATCTTATTTACAAAGCTCTACTTTTCTTTCACTTCATTCAATTTACTGCGTTTTGCCCTCGTTAATTATCATAACTTAGCACACACTTCAAACTCTTCCCTAAGGGAAGCACAAGTCCTTTTAATTGAGGCATTGAATGCAACACAATTGCCTCATAATTTTCACTAAGCTAAAATATTTGGTTGGCAAGACCACAATTCTTGCTTTTTATGCTCGTAATCCTAATTAACTATCAAGCTAGTGAAAAATAACCCACACATATTCCGGGTACACCTGGTGGGACACCAATTTTGTGTAAAGGTTACAAATGGATATAACACATCGAAGAAAACATATAAATGAAAATGTTTGTGAAATTGGCTCCACTGGCCAATATTCCACTTTAGAACACCTATTGGTCGACACAACTCGAGAGTTGGGACCAATGACTCAATAGTCAAGAGTTGAATATTCCAATGCCTCATAGGGCTAGAAATATTCAAAGTACACTAGTTATTGGTGTGCCTACAAATATTCAAGACTAATTGATCAACAAACTAAAACCCATTTTTTATCACATTGGAAACATGGTACAAAATCTCAACATTATGATCACCAAGGTGACCAGTAGATATGCCTTACTTAATGGGATGACAAGTAGTAGCCAAATATATGCACCATAATTTGGAGCAAATCCAAATACTCAACCTGTATATTATAGATAAAATAATAGTGAAATTAATTTTGAAAATAACCTTAGGTTAGGAGGATATGTTAACACTAATTGTCTAAATGTGAGAAATCCAATGTAATAAGTACAACCATCCAACACCTACCAACAAATGGGTTAGAACAACCCAATGGGGAGAACATATCTCCCAGAATTAGGAAAGACTAGGAATTATTAAAATGAGACTAATATAGGCTTCCCAAGTTCTTCAAAACTACAAAGTTATCAAAAATCCGCTATTCAACTAGAACTCGAGGGGTTAAAAACCCTATGAGGTTGGACAACCAAACTCCTCAAGTGTCCCAGACTACGCCTTACCAAACACAACAAAATGTCCCTCCACAAATTCCACCACCTTCGTACAACCAACTCCTTTGGAAAAACAAGTAAACTTCCTGCAAAATAAGCAACTTCCTGGGGGAGTAAGAAGGAATGAAATTTTGGATCTCAAATATAAAATATGTGGACTATTATCCCTGGGGGTACAGACCCTAGTTTATAGAAAACCTTATCTAGAATGGGGAGATAGGATTAAACTTCCTAATGTTTTCAAATTCCCAACCTTTACCCACTTCTTAAGGGATGGGAATCAATCCATAGTTAAAACATTTCTAGGTTTGCTAGTCAATGTGTTGATGCTGGAATAAATGATTACTTATGGTACGTTTTTTCTCCAGTTTCCTCACATATGCAGTCTTTTCATGGTTCATAACTTTGCCACTAAAGTTTGTGCAATCTTGGCAATGGGAAGATATGTTTCATGCTCAATTCTTCCAAACTGAACTAGATATTTCCATGGCTGACTTGTCTAGACTAACCTAAAATCCTGATGAAAAAGCTACTGCATTTATAAATACAATTAAAAGGGCTAGAAATAAGTGCAAAGTAGTCTTGTTTGGGTCAAAATTTATGGAATTGGCTCAAAAAATGGTTTAGAACTTAGGCTTTAAAAGAAGTTTCATGCCAGTGAATTTAGGGAGTTGGTGGAATTAACTACCAAAGTATTCAAATATGAAGATCTTCATAAAGAAGAGCATGAAAGGAATAATTATTCCTTCAAAACATATTACAAAGATCCTAATTTTGCAATTGATGTTGTTGAAATTGTAGGAACTGAAATTATAATACGTGAACCATTAGTTTGAAAGGATACTATAGCAGAATCCTTTACACCAAAGTCTAAAGGACTAATTAAAAATTATTCTTTTGACATTACTAAGGTTGATGAGATTTTTTATTTTCTCTTAAATAAAAAAATGTTAAAATCGCCTGATGATGATAAAAATACACATGAAAGCCTGGCTTGTATTTAGTGATAAGGTTTAAGAGTTGATCAGGTAAGGGAATATAAAATTCCCTATGAAAGATGAAAGCATAAAGGGGGTAGGTGATGACCCATTCCCTAAGGTTAAGGAGGTGGGGGATAATGTGCAATCAGTCCTAATGACTAAAAATAAGGGGCATGTGTAATTCAAGGTGAAAACTAAGGATGAATCAAAGACTTGCAAGCCTAAAACCATCGAAGATCCTGATTAGAAGGTGAAGAAACACTTAAGCATGAGATGTGGAGAATATTATGCTAGATGTTCCAATTAGTGGCTTCGGAGAAGAAACATCAGCTGAAAATGAACAATAATGGGCATAGTGGCAACCCAGCCAAGGCCTCAATATTCCAAGATTAAGATGTTTAAAGTAGACCTTCTGGTAAAGTAAGGTCATTCTTGTGTACTTTTTAACCCCAAGATAATGCTAAAATGCCAAGAAATAATTATTACATCAGGCATGGGTTCAGAGAGGCCAAATCTTATAAATGTAGGAGTAATTTAGGGCCAAATAAGGTTATTCCAATGGTTAAAGGTGTACCTTAATGGTTTGTTTTTGAAGACCTAAAGGTTATTAAGTAATTTAATGTTATGACAAGGAAACCAAGGGATGTCAAGCCTAAGAAAGTGTCCCCTAGAATGTGGTATTTGGTGCAGCAACCCAAATAATAAAGAAAAGAGCTAGAGGTGGTAATATCTCGAACTCGAAAAATGAAAATCCAGAGGAAATATAAGACCTGACAAGAAGGCTCTGAGTCGGTTTAAAATAATGGTTTAGGAGATTTTTCTTATTCATCCTCAAAACCAAACCCAAGGTTTCATAAGGAACCAAAGGGGAGTCAAACCTCTTCTGACCTATTATCAAAATGGATGAAGGCATTAGAGAAGATTATGAGCACGAACAATGATAGTTCATACAAGGAAAGCTCTTCAAATGGAGAAGAGAAAAATAGAAATAATGGAAGTTGATGCTATATCACCTACCTAAGAGGTTGAACGATAACAACTCATCTAGTTTGGCTCGCTACTAAAGCAAGTGTCAATCAATATAGTTGTGATCCTTTCCAAAAGGTTTAATGTTGAAGGAGACTAAGGAGTAGCAACCATGGAACTGGATGAAGAAGGTGAATCAGGGGTAGAAAATTTTGATATATTTATCTTTGTACTAAACATAGTATATAGGCTTTTAAGGATAAATTCTAATCGAGTCAGTTTGTATGTCATTGGCTTAATGCGGGACAAAAATGTTTGAGTCATAGTATAGACTTTGAGTTTGTGATCCCATAAAGCCTATGATGTCGTATGATTGACGATGTAGCGGGCGAGCTTCAAAGATTAATATACCATGCCGAGTTTAGTGATATGATTGTCTTCACATTTATCGAGGATCTCTCAGGTATGGATGTGTATTAATTATGAATTCTTGAAATTTTTATTAAGGATGTTTGTTTTGTTTAAAATGGTTGGAACCTATTTTATATTTTTTAAAAAAATGTTTTTCTGGATTTGAATGATATATAAGCTCGTTAGATTGAAATTTAGTTTTCGTTGGAATGATTTTATAGCTCGTTCAAACAAATTTGGGATTTCGTTTAAAAGAGGGATCAAATGAACATCAAACGAGGATGTTCTACATATGCAGTCCCAACTCATTAGAAGCTCCTTTGATACTAGTTCAACCAAGATTGCATTCTTATTTGAACGAAATTGGGTTTTCGTTCAAACGAGATATGATTCTCCTTCGAACGACCTTAGTTTTCATTCGAATGAGTCGCTGCCTTAAAATTCATGCATTTAGTATTTAAGGCTTTTTGGACTCAGAAATTTTAATCACTTTTGACGAAAATCAGTTTCCAACCTATTTACAAAAGTTGCAAACCCTAAAGATACATCCTTTATGTTTCAAGATCCAATACTTATAATCTTTATTCTTTAAGATCTTATCGGGCACCTTTGTTTGTTTCTTTCATACGGAAATGACATATTTCATGAACTTCATACTTTCTGCGCTCGACGTGTAATAATTGCTGAGATCGATGGATACCGAGGTGCGCATGGACCCGTGTGATGTGACAACTTGCGTAGGTGGACTCCTGCATTTCACTACAGAGGAACGATTGAAGATAGAAGAGCATCAAGGCTTGTAGGTGATCAAGTCGTTGTGTAAGTATACTGTTTATGCTTTGTAAAACTATATCACAGTGAATTATCTAGCTAGGCCATTCGAGATTTTTCCCTTTGTGATTTTCCTCATACATCGGGGTATTGTGATATGATTACATTAATTATCTGCTTCTCACCTTAGAGGCATGCTTTAGGGTAAAAAGATAAAATCTGGTAACTTAAGTTTTCCATAAGATAAGTTTAAAATCGGTACTAAGTTAAAATTGTGAAAATTTAAAAAATATTATCTTTGCCTAAAGTACACACTATAGGGTCCTTCTCAAATTGGTAACAGAGCTAGAAAACTCAGGTTTTGTGTTTTTCACCCCGTGCTCTTAGGTATGAATTTCTATGTTTTTGATGATTTTAGAACCCGCTATATTTGATTTGACTAATTATGCTTACTGAAAAATGCATGTGAAATTAGCACTTAAGGCTATAGATGAGCGAGTGTGGTTAGCTGTTGTTAAGGGGTGGTCACCACCATTCACGAGAGATGGAGAGACAATTCATTTAAAACCTATAGAGTCTTAGGTTGATGCTAAGCATAAATTATCGCAGTATAATTCTAACTCTTTAAATTCCTTATGTTGTTCTATCCCCCCGAGGAATTCGACCGTATTATGGCGTGTGAGATGTCAAAAGAGGCTTGGAATATACTCCAACTCACCCATGAAGGAACCAAAGTTGTTAAGGCTTCCAAACTTCAAAACTTCATCACTCAACTTGAAATGATTAAAATGTTAGAAAGTGTGACCTTTGATGAGTTCTACGCTAGATTGTTCGACATAGTAAGCTCATCATTTAACTTGGGGGAGAAGATATTCGACAATTGAGTGATAAAAAATCTTAAGGTCGTTGCCTAAAAAATTTAATACAAATGTGACTGTTTTGAATTCTTTGGGTACTATTGACTCGACGAAGATTGAAAAACCTGTAAGTGACCTACAAACTTATGAGCTTGACATGTTTACCTCCAAGAATGTGATGAAAAAAGAAAAAGTCATAGCTTTGAAATCCTGGAAGGAGGAAACACCTATTTTGGGTGATGACTCTTACATCGAGACCGAGGATGTGGCTATGTTGACAAAGAAGTTCATGAAATTTCTCAAATTCTGAAAGCAATTGAAAGATCTAAAAAGCTTTGAGAAATACAAGAACAAGAAGGCCGATCGTAGTGAGAATTTTAAGAGGTATGATTTGGAAAGATGTTTTAGTTATGAGGGTTATGGATATAGGGTAGCTGAGTGCCCCACTAAACTAAGGAAGGAGGGTAAGAAATCGATGACTTATAATGTCACCCTTAGTGATACTGATCCTAAAGAGGGAAATAATTCCTCCATTGAGCGTAACTTTACCGCATCCATGGCTAGTCATGTGACTGTTGAAGAGAAATCTTCCCATGGAGATATCCCTTTGCATGATACTTCTGAGGCCATACTTAGCAGATCCTAAGTGAGTGATGGTGATCCGAGTGAGGTTGAAGATGTGGATGAGATTGAAATACAAATTGCCTTTTATGAATTGTATGTGAATACTTCAAAGGTGAAGAAAGTTGACTTGAAGTTGGAAGCTAGGCTTAAAGAACGTGTCATAGGAAATAAGGATAGTACTTTGATTGAGGATCTCAGGGAACGTAAGAGGATTCTTCGAGAGAATCCAAAGTACATTGAGGGTGAGAGAGATAGTCTTCATGGTTTGATGGAGACTATGAAGAAAGAGCTTTTAGATTTTATAGAGTCTAGGTATTTACTCGAGTCTAGGATAGTTTAGCTTAAGGAGAAATTGAGAGATTCGAGTAGGGTCATATTTGATTCAGAGTCTAGGTCGAAAAAGTTGGATAAAATGTTAGGTATCATCCAAATCAAAGATGACAAGTGTGAAATTAGCTTCGATGATCGTATTGCTCCAACAACTAAAGCTAAGACTAGACAATTGAGGGAGTCGACTAGGAAGATTAGGAAATGTCAACCTTTAGGTAACACTCCTCATCGTGTTTACATTTGCACTCATTGCGTAGGAATGGTCACCTTAGGAATTTTTGCTATGATCTAAAGAACAGTCCTAAGAAGTTTAAGAATAGAGTCAGTACGGTTCCCAAAAACCCTAAGCGTCATTTTACACTTACTTGGGTTAGGATATCGGATTTAAAGGCTTTACGTATTTGGCTTGTTGATTCTCATTTGCTCGCACATGATACTTCCCATGCAATATCTAATGGTTAATTGTGTTAGCGGTGTTTGTCATACTCTAGTTGAGCTTCTTGATATATTCTTAGTAGTGTTATAACATGTGTATTCTTTTGTTTTGGATTTTTTCTGTCTTGAGTATATTGAAAAAAATACAAAAATATTTTATTTGTCTTTTAAGTTAGAGTTGTCTTTTTCAAAAAGTTAGTATTTTTGTTTGAAAATTTTAGAAAAACTCAAAAAGATTTTTGGTTTTTGTGCCTCTAAGTTTTGCACTGTTGGTATGACATACTAGTGTGTTTGAATCCCATTCACTATACGATTTCCATGTGGCTAGGACATTTGGTTATTATTATAGATACTTATATCGTTCTTAATCATGTTATCATGGAGTTATTTCGAACTTGATTTGCTTTATGAATTCGACTGTGTATATGCCTCCGCACACACATGCACGATCTTTTTAAACTTTAACTTTGCATGTAAATTTGAGCTTGGTGATATGTTCTCCCATTAATTTTTCCATCTACATGCTTTTGTGACTATGAGATATTTTTTCATGTAAGAACCATTGCCCATGAGCATTATTTGAATATATGAAAAAATTATGAGGGTGCACGGGAAAGGGGTATGAAAGGAGAAAATCTCCTTTACGAGAAATCCACCGTTGGCAAGAGCACAATGAAAAGATTACAGGCAATAGAAACTTTCTAAAAAGGGCCAACATAGTTTAATGTTTGATCACTTATAAGAAATAACTCCGAAAGAATCAAGAAAAGAAAAGAATAAAAAAATATGTTATTTGTTTATCTTTTGAGGATGCTTAGTTGAAGATCAATGGGTTTGCATAATGAATCCTACTTACACCTATCGTGTAATGACGCTATTGGTTTGTAGAGTGATCAATAATCTGAGCTTGTGTGCGTTATGCTTGTATATTCATTAAAGTTCACTCTATATTGTCACTTGAGGCTAAATCATAATTTGATAATTTTTTTTTATCTATTACAGCTTCTTGAATATATTTAAGTGTTTGGCTCATAACTCATCTGTACTTAGTTCACACCCATTCACTCCACTCCACATATTTAGACACATCGATATTATGCTAACGTGTAATGCATACATTTTGTGTCATTTAAAACTGGTGTTTCTCGCCATTTTTTGTGTCTTGAAGCTTACTATTGCTAGGTTTTTCTGTTCCTTTGTTTTAAAAGATGAAGTTGAATTTTTTCACCTTCGTTAGAATGATATTGGCATATCATTCAAACGAGCTTGAGATCTCATTCAATCTACCCTTCAAACGACCTTAAAATAACCCTAACTATCTCATGTTTTAAAATTTCATTAGATGCTCATTCAAAGCTTGATCGAACAAAATTCATTCTTCATTCAAACGACATCCGATTTTCGTTCGAACAAACTTAAAAATTGGGTTAGGGATTTTTATTCCTACTTTCAGTTGTTTTTTGCATTTGGTGTCTATTTCTACCTCATCGAACTTACGGGACCTATATCTCCATTTTTGGGCACTCCTCTTCCCTAAAGCCTTATTCCTTGCTCCTAGTGTTGGATTTAACCTATTGCCCACCCATGTTTATTATTTTAGTAGGTATTCCCCACGATCATGTCATTTTATTTACTTTTTTTTTGGGGGGGGGGGGGGGGTGATTTATATTGTGATGAGCTCTTTATTCATTCATTTATTCACTTTATTCAAAAAATTCCACACATGCTTATATTTACGTTTTTCAATACAATATGAACCCAAGATTCAATTTTTAGGGGGATTTTACTATTTATTATCTATTTATTTATTTAGTCAATTTTTGTTTTGCCCCATATTTTTGTGTGTCATAATATCCCATAAAATCATTTTCTTCCATTATTTATTCTTGATATTTATTACATACATTATTTTCGCACACTTTGAGTTTATTGGTCATGCCTAATTTCATATTGTTGCTGCTGGTGGTTGTGTTTTTGTTTTCATGAGGGTCAGATGGATTTTTGACGGAGATTGGATTTAGAGCTTGATTGTGTTTGTTGGAGTTAGGATTTAGCATTCCCTATTCCTACACTTCTTTGGTTATTTTCCCTATCCTTTATGACTGGTTCTATGGCTATGGAGGACATTCTTGTCACTCTATTATTTCTAACATTCCAAATGAGCCCTCCTCATCCACATTGAAGGCCTAGACTGCCCAGGCCAATAGGCTTAGATATTCCACAGACAGATCGGTTAGTCGGGGAGATTATGAGCTTTACTGCATTTTATCATATACGTGATGTTGTCAGAGAAAGAGTTTTTTGTGTAGAGCAGTTTGGCCAGTCTTTGATTTCAAGGTGACTAGCAGGTTGGGGTTGGGATCCTCTATTCTATATATATGATGTGATCCTACCAGATATGGTTCGAGAGTTCAATTTTCAGGCACTTGGTTCCACTGCCAGTTTGTAATCATTTATTAGAGGTGTCGAGGTCATTGTCACTCCCCGATACGATATCCCACATTCTTCAGATTCCCCGAGAGTCTGATGCCACATTTCTAGCATATTTTGAGGGTTGTCCCTGCACCTCTGAGATACTTAATGAGGTTTTTCGTGAGATTCCTACTAGCACCATTACACTTTTAGTCATCATCTCTATGTTGACTACCAGTTCCTTAATTGGGTCACATGCTCATCCATTTACCAACGAGCTAACCGTACACAACTTTCTATCAATATTGCCATCTTCATGTACGTCGTCAGTCATGGTTAGCGCATCGATTTACCTGCTCTTATGCTTCTAGTTATGTCCCATGTCTATAATATCGGGACTATCCCTATATGTGAAACTCTTCCATATGGAATTCTTTTCATGTGCATTTGCATTATTGCGGGGGTTCCTGTTCTTCCTAATGAGCAAGAGTTGAGTACCATCTCCGTGATCGGTGCAATATTCGTTTGTCGATCCGAGGACCATATTCCATCGGAGGCTCGTTAAGGTTACTCAACTACTGACTCTTCTTCTTTTGGGTCAGGGCATAGATCCTAGACTTCATGTCCCCTTTCCTTTGATCCCCTTACCACACAGACATGTACAAGCAAGGATCAGTCACTACATTTATTGCGGGAGGAGCATGTCGTAAGGATATGTTTAGAGGCACAGCTTGCTGAGCAGTAGAGGATTAATGAGGATGTGATGGATGGATATTGACACATAGAAGAGGGCGATTATAGATTTTTTGGAGGATATGAGAAGGATAGAGTAGAAGCATGGATCCAGTTCGTCAGCAGTAGGTCATAGTGACCATGGGCAAATACATGATGCACCTCCTTCTGATAGTTGATTTTATTATGTTTCTGATATTGTACTGAGGACATATTTCGTTTTGGCTTGCACTATAATGATTCAATTTGTAATGTTACACTTATTTATGCTTCATCTTTTGGATTATATGAATGGACATGTCATTTCTTCCGAGGTAGTACTATTTTTATGATTTATGGAGCTTCTATTTATATTAGTTTGGATAACTCTATTCTACAATTTATGCTTCACATTTGTACTACGATCCTATTATGTTCAATATCACGTGGTTGATTCTGTTTTAGTTACATCTGTGTTTTACTACCTTTATCTAGCTATGAATTTTCATGATTAATTAGTCTAGTATGATGGATATAATGTTTGTTATTTCTGCCCTCCCTTTGTCTTTTTCGAGCAAAAAATGGGAGAGATAGTTCTGATGTAGGGGGAGTTTACATTGAGATCTGATATTTTATTATTTATTATCCGTCCATACTTCATGAGGTATTATTGTTTCGTGTATGTAGGATGCTTCATGAGTCTCAGATTATACTACACCATGTTACATTTAGACGCTACAGAGGTCGATTTGTTTATGTCTATGTATTTCATCTTTTGGGGGGGGATTTTGGGGATGTACATGGGTGGGTTAACGGCATAGCTAGCATTTTTCACTTTTTAATTTGGTTTTATACGAAAATACCCAGAGGGGTAAATTTCTAAGAAAAAATTTCCAATCGAGTCAATTTGTATATTATTGACTTAATTCCGAACAAAAAATTTTGAGTTATAGGATAAACTTTGAGTTTGTGATCCCATATATCCTATGACGTTGTATGATTGAAGACGTAAAGGCCAAGCTTCAAAGATTGATATACCATAATGAGTTTAGTGGCATATTTATCTTCATGTTTACTGGGGATCTCTCGGGTATGGATGCATATTAATTATGAGTTCTTAGAATTTTTATTATGGATGTTTGTTTTGTATAAAATGGTTGGAACTTGTTTTATAGTTTTGAGAAAAATGTTTTTCTGGGTTAGAATAAGATGTAAGCTCCTTATTCGTTCGAATGGGGATCAAACGAACATCAACCAAGGATGTTATGCACACGCAGTCCCAACTCATTACAAGCTTATTTGATACTAGTTTAAACGATATTGCATTCTTGTTTGAACTAACTTGGGTTTTTGTTCAAATGAGATGTGATTCTTGTTCGAACGACCTTAGTTTTCAGTCGAACGAGTTGCCGCCTCAAAATTCATACATTCATTATTTAAGAATTTTTGGACTCAGAAATTTTAAGGACTTTTTATGAAAATCAGTTTCTAACCAGTTTACAAAAGTTCCAAACCCTAAAGACACATTCTTAAAGTTTTAAGATCCAAGACTTATAATCTTTATGCTTTGAGATCTTGTTGGGCACCTTTGTCTAATTCTTTTATCTATAAAGAATGCGTTTTCTGCGGTGGACTTTGTACTTGCTAAGTTCGATGTGTCATAGTTGTTAAGCCAGCATCGGTGGCTATCGAGGCGCACATGGACTTGTGTGCTGTGCCAACTTGCATAGGTGGACTCCTACGTTCCACTATGGAGGAGCAGTTGAAGATAGAAGAGCATCATGTCTTGTGAGTGATCGTGTCGTTATGTAAGTCTAATGTCTATGCTTTGTAAAACTGTATCATAGTGAATTATCTGGCCTAGCTGTCCAAGATTTTTCCCTTTGTGGTTTTTCTCGTACATTGGCGTCTTGTGGTGTGATTACTTCATTATCTACTGGTCACCTTAGATGCATGTTATAGGGTAAAAAGATAAAATCTGGTAAATTAAGTTTTCCACAAGATAAGTTTGAAATCGGTGCTAAGTTAAAATTGACAAAATTTTAAAAATATTGGCTTTTCTTAAAGTACACATTGTAGGGGCCTTCTCGAGGTTCGAAGAACCTCATAAATATATGACTCACCATATAAAGCCTTTATTTATACAATCTTGCATAAATGGTGTCCATATCAACAAAATATTGGTAGATACACTACACCAAAAACAACAATTTAGCACAACCTGATATTAAAAATCTGGCACAGTTTAAAACTGTGTCAAATTCTGGCATGATTTAATGATAATCTGGAAAACTTTAAAACATTGTCAAAATTTATCACTGTTTTAAAGTGTGTCAAAATTGAGTACACTTACTAAAATATAAAATACCCTAAAAAATCATTATACTATATTTGAGGTTTCCCGCTCATCCTCTCTGTGTGCTTCGATTTCTCTGGTCTCAGCTCTCTCCATCTATCGTATATTTGTATCATCCAAAAAGGTACTCTCTAAGGTTTATCATTGTGTTTGTTTTGGTATTTTAAGGGTTTGAATTTTTGGTAGATACATACCCATTTTGGTACAATATTTCTCTTTCTCTTTCTTTAGCTTTCTTTAGATACGATGGATAGACTTTCTAATCTAAGGTTTATCGTTAGGTTACTTTACTATTTCTATTACTTTCATAGGGCATTATAGGTTGTTTTATTGAGGTATTTAGTTTATATTTTCATTATAGTTGATGTTTTAATATCTCAATGTGGTTTCATTGAGCTCTTTAGTTTATATTTTCATTATTGCTGATGTTTGATATCCCAGTGTGACTATTTGGTAAGTGCCCTTGAAGCTACGGTATTTGAAGTGGAATTGGAACAAGTTTTATGGAACATGATACGTTTGTGAACATTTTCTAATTATAAACTTTTTTTCGATTTATGTATGAGGTAAATAATGTTTGTCAGTTGTTCAACGAATGTGTTTTTTGTGTTTGCCAATTTTTTTTAGTGGAGTTTAATGAAGTTAATTAATATGTTGTATGAGTATGTTTTTTTTACATTAATTCTATAATTGAACTTTCATTGTATTTGACTATTGTTTGGTTAATCCTCAGGTAGGCATGGGGAATCAGGTTAATGGACAGTGAGGAATTAAATTTGCGTTTATCATCTATGTTATTATATAGATTGTTGGAGTTTTAATTTCTAGCTACAATTACCTCTTTTATATTGGTGATATTTAAAGTTGATGAAAGATGTTGAAGTTATTACATTAATTTGGAGATGCAATTACCTCATAGTTCAAGATCTATTGCGAACTATTAATGAAGATTCATTGTAAGTTACTCGAAAATGTCTGCTCAACTCATTAATTTTATTGTCCTTAGTCCTTAAATATTGAATAATGATTTTTTGGTAAAATGTCCCTTGAAATATGTTTATCCGTAGATGTACATTTTAACTTTTAACTAGCAATATCCTACCATTATTGTATGATACGATTACAATCTATGATAACTATTATTATTTTACAAGAGTTCGTTGTGGTGTGATACAAGAGTTCACTAGTTGGCAAACATGCAGGTTTTGATGTTGGGAGTTTTTTCATATACTCAGTTTTGACAAAATGTAAGTTAGTCGAACTATTTAGACATTTTTTGTTTCATTTTCTATACTCTGTGTATGCATATAATCATCCATTTTCTATACTTCGTGTATGATAATATTTTTTTAAAGATTCGACAGCCATTCTACCAACATGCTCACGAGCATACACACCTTTATCTCCCATTATGATACATCTGTAATTTGTATGACCACTTATACATGTATCATTTGGACTTAATGTTGTCGTAACTTTGTCACCTATACAAAGTTTTACAATTTCAAAATATTATTCAGTTCACTGAAAACAACTTCGATCGTTATTCAAAGATCCTACTATACTTCATCCTCACGTTGCATTTTCTTTTTCAAATTTACACTTTAAGCGTGTATATTACGTTTATCACATTTATATTCTCGTGTAACTTGTGTGTTCCTTGATCAAAAGTTGTCCTCAAGAGAGGAGGTGATTTATATGACTTTGGTTTCAAAATAATGATACGTACTTTGTTGAACATCAACTGCTTGACAAAATGGGAAAGTAATTATTAGGATTCTCTATTGGAATTTTTTCATTGTATCGATTTAGATACTATGTGAATGAGCTTATGGATGTGAAAAGAATTAATTTTTTATTTAATTTCATTTGTGAAAAAAATTGTATGGTCCAAAACATAACTGTTTATTTCTTGATCACTTCTGCATTCACGAGTTTGGATCCTCTCTACTGTGGAAGAATAAGAATAATTGGTCTACCAGTTGCTAGGATCCTCTCTACCGTGGAAGAGTAAGCATAATTTACACTAATCAGATGCTAGGACTTGTTTACACTAATTGGTCTACCAGTTGCTATGGTTAATTTAGACTATTCAGTTGCTAGGACTGATTTACGCTTTTTGGTTTATCAGTTACTGTAACCGATTTACACTAATCAGTTGCTAGGAATGTGTGACACCCCGACGAATTAAATACCGGGTAGCTACTCCGTTATTAAAATGAATACAAAATGTCAAGTTGGTTCAGTTCATAGCATCACTGTCGAAAATATTTTTGTTAACAATTACTAGCCACCTAATATTTAAAAAGTGAGTTGCCAAATTTTATTAAATTAAATTAGCATGCAACCAATTAAATTATAAGCTAACTATACCACATCCACATCACAATCACAATAGAATAATAATGAAGTAAATAAAATGAGCCCAGAGTAACACTCCCTTGAATAATCAAATACTGAATAAATCCCAATACAAAGTCTGAATAATAAATAAATAAGTCCAAAACTGAACATAAACTAAAAGTTTGAGAATGCTATCTCTAAATGGAAAGGGGCGATATGCCCTATCTGATGAATGACCCATAATATAGTCAAATGCAGGATGTGGAGGCGTCTAATATCGAGATCCCGTAACTTCCACAACAGTTACAGCACGTCAATGTAATGGAAGTCCTATGCTTGGCGTCCCTGTGACTGGGAACCTAAAAACGTTGTAACAACTCGAGGTCTTGGAGAAGAATATTTATTTATTTTGGGAGAAATAAATAATATTTTATTGGAGAAATAATTAAATTGGCAATTGAGGTAAAAATTTAGAGTCGTTAGAAAGACTCTCGAATGAAAATTCTGAGGGTACTATTGTGTCCGGAAGGGTCAAGAAAGTCGAAATGACTGTACTTGGGGTCTATATGGGTTCCAAAATAAATTAGGACCGTTTGACTCGAATTAAAGTCACTGAGTCATTTAAAGTGTGTATTACCATTTAAAGATGTGTATTTTGGGATTTAGGCTTATTAAGCCTATGGGAGAAACAATTCTCCAAAGAGAGAAATAGAAAGAAAGAGAAGAAGAAAGAAGAAGAAAGGGAAGGAGAAAAAGAGGGAGAAAGAGGATTTTCGGGCCAATACGCAATCTCAAGGCGGATTCAGACCCTACGAACCTGAGGCAAGTGATTAAACTTGCTAAATAATTGTTGTGTATCAATTATTGCATGATTTGTGGATTGAATTTTGGGTTTTAGGTTTAAATTGACAAAACCTAATTTTTGGGAAAAATCTTAGATTTGTATTGCATTAATGAATTTAAGGTTAGAAACTTGTATATATGTGTTCTTGGAGGAATATTAGTGTCATATTTGTGTTTGGGTGGGATGAAAATGGTTGGAAGATGATATAATTGATTTTTGGGTATTTTGGGTTAAGAAGAAAATAACCCATTTCGTACTTTGCTGTACTTGCCGAATCGATTCGCCCCTACCGAATCGATTCGGTATGTTGAAGATTGCCCAGGTCTTTAGGGCCGAATGGATTCGCCCCTTGCGAATCGATTCGGCATGTAGCAGACTCCCAGGTCTATTGGACCAAATCGATTCGGATGGGCCGAATCGATTCGAAAACAGGGGATTTTGGAGATGTTTTTCTAGGAAGAATTTCATCCCGTTTCGTCTAAAGTTATCGATTGGGAACTTCTATGGGAGTTATTTGGAGTATGTTTTGGAGACTTTTAGATAGTTTCCCTTATAGTAAATGATTGGAGTCATATTGACTAAGTTTGAGGAATACCGATTAGATATTATGGTTTATTCTAAGTGGGGAAGCCCACCTTGATCGGAGGGTTATACTTGGAGATAATAAATTCAATTCATATGAAATAATGTGAATAATTTAGAGATACCGGATCTTAGGATCCAAATCCCAAATGGGATAACTTTAAAAAGGTACATAAATCGAATTGAACCCTATAATGGATGGAGAATCATAAATGTTATTTGATGTGCATACGGATATAGAAATATCCTTATTGATGATTGATTTGGGAGATATCTCACACAATGAGAAATGCTAATTGAGGTGCATTAGGATATAGAATATCCTTAACTTAAATAGAATTGAAAGACAATTCATATTAGAAGCGACATGAGAGCTTCAAGCGAGAATTAGTATAGCATATACTAAGTGGGGTAAATGTGTGAGTATTGACGGTTAGTGTATCAAAAGAGAGGGATATACTAAACAATGATGTTAATCAAATTGCGCCTAAGAGCGTATAATGAATATGAAAATGATTATTGCAGGTATACCTTATATAATGCTATATCTTTATTATGTGGGATGTATGTATACCTTATATGATGGTGTATATACATGTTAAGCATACCCCCTCCTTGCTATCATTGGGAAGTTTCGTGCGTAGAGGGTGAGCATTCTGACTAGAAAAGCAGGATGTGGATATTCCCCAGGTCATAGTCGTCCTTTGTGGTCAGCAAATGACATATATATATACATTATTTATTTTGGGGGTGAGAGGTCGTGGGTATGTGTCGCTCTCACTTGCCGGTTAGGAACTATGACCGCTTCCCGGGACGTTGTGTGCGTGGTGTCGTTGAACCCCACCAGGTGGCCCCAGTTTGCTACGTATATGGGCTGCTGGAAGATGATAGCATGTGAGCCTGCGTCCTTCGAGTTATAGCTCGGTTGGATGGTTATTATTGCTTGTATTTGTATTTGGGTGTCAAGGGCATAATAGACCTCAACGACCCACATTGCCAGGATTAGTGTATCGGGGGGGTTCCTTGTTTGGATTTCTCTTCGGCGAGACGTCCCACGCACCAACCGCAGTGTAATGTTGGAACTTTGGGATAATTTTAGTCCTTAATGCTCATCATTTTATATACATATATATCACCTATCTCGACAATCGACAGTGCCAGGAGTAGTGTAACGGGGGGGTTCCTTGTTTAGATTTCGCTTCGGCGAGACGTCCCACGCATGAACCGCCGTGTACTGTTGAGAATTGGGAATACTAATTAATTAAAATTGGATAATAATCATTTGTGTTACATGCATCTTGCATTGAGGGCATAATGAGCCCCGAGGACCGATACGGTCAGGAGTAGTGTAACGGGGGGGATTCTTGTTTGGATTTCGCTTCGGCGAGACGTCCCACGCACGAAACGCAGTACCGTGTTGAGAATCGGGAGGAGTTTAGTCCTTAACTCTTGATGCTAATAACTCATCTATAATAATTATATATATGGTTTCATGCCTTATATGGGCATCACTAGAATAAATTCTAGTAAATGAGATTGTTGATATATTGTGATGATGTGGACATGATTGGATCATGTAACTTTATATGTTCAACAAATGAACATTATAAAGATAACTATAACTATTACATTAAAGTTAATGTACATGACTTATAAATTATGGGAACGAATGTATTGGGAAATAGGTTAGATGATTTCACTTAAATACTTTATTTGGGTTTAAGTTAGAATCCTCTTACCTAATTAGAATCGGACATCCATTTGGAGATCACGTGTATACGCTTAGTGCGCGCTTTAGTTGAGAGGTGAGATGGTTTTTATAGAGAGCTCGATTCCAACTAAATCATGTAATAATGCATTTATAATTATTATGCATTTTAATACACTTGCTATAAACTGTTTTTCAAAACTCGGGCTCTTACCCGTTTATATTTTCCTCCTCCATGTATATATTGTATTACTTCAGGTGTTCCTCCGCAAGTACGCCTTTGATATTCCTCCAGCCAGGATTTGTGGAGCTGTGGCAGTAGCGGACTGTTGCGGCACTTTGCTTTAGTCGATTCCTATCTATTGTACATCTAGATTAGGACTCAGTTGTATTGAGCTAGTATTCAAGTGTTGTAGATTAACACTTTCATATTTTATTTATCAGATTATTGTATTGTCTGTTGCCCGACAGCATATTCGGGTATTTCATTGTTGAGATTTTTGTTGTACAATGTATTGTACTCTTTTGTTATTGGGCATGCACATTTCACATCATAGTTAGATGTATATTGTTGGTTGTGTGCATTATTGGTTTTGTTGTTGTTGTTAAAAATAAAAGTTTTAAATTTTTGGCAATTCGCACTTTATGATTTCGGGTAGTTAGCCTTATATTATAGTGTTTAGTTGTTGATGTTGAGACTGTACCATCTGAGATACCTGATTTATGTAGTATAGGGTTGGCCACCCGTTATTATTTGGAGCGGGTTGTCACAAAGGTTTTACAAAAACAATAGATTTGAAAACAAACGGGTCAGAGCCCGAGGTGAAAACAGTTTTAAAATATAGCAAGTGTTTAATTGCATTAAACAGTAAATATTATATACATGTTATTTACGTGCTCTCACATGAGTTCCTCACCCCCCCCCCCCCCCCCAACTAATGTGCACGCCTAACGTATATCCTTAACCCGTCCTAGTTATGTCATTAACTAACTAGTCTGTACCACTTCCTGTCCTCACATTATAATATAAGGGTTTATTCATATCATTCTAACATATCCTGCGTGTAACTCACCTTGTCATTGATAATATTAATTTATAACAATTACGATAGGAAATTCTTATTTTTAATCCCATTCAAAACGTCTCAATTATTCATATTCACACTTTAACAAAGAGTCCGAAATAAATACAAGTATATTATTATCATCACAAATATACAAATAGGGTACCCCTAGGCTAAGCTATGGTGCACGCATACTCTCCAATCAAATCCCGGTACATCACATACATAAGGACTACGTGTTCCGAATCGCTCAAGAGCCGTTGCTATAAACAAAATCACACATATTGGAGGCGAACATAGTTTACATACCCATTGGTCACGCACATACCTACCCTCCCATGGTCAGCGGACTTATCAACTCACAAATAAGCCATTCACATCCCTATGCCCTTAAGCACTACACCAAAACAACTCAATTGTAACGGGCAAAAACCATTACAAAAAATATTTGTAACGAATTAAATCCGTTAGAAAATTGGCGTTATTTATTTTACTAACGAAATTTGTGACGGAAATAATCCGTTACAAATTTAATATTTGTAACGGATTAAAACCATTACAATTTTTTTGTAACGGAATTGGTGTTAGACACATCACATATATTAGTAACGGATTTACTAAATTATAACGATTTTGACCCGTTACAAATATAGAACTTGTAACAGATAAAACCATTACAAAATACATTGTAACGGATTGGGAGTGTCATATATTTGTAACAGATGTTTTTATTTGTAACGGTTAAATTCCGTTAACAATATCATCATATTTATAAAAAAAATATTAGTTTTTCATTAAACAAATAGATATGAATACACTAGTAATAACTCGCGTGTTCAACTAATGGAAATGCATAATCAATGCCCACAAATTTCACTCAAAACATAATTCCAAAACACATGTGACAAAATGAATGACACTAAATTTCAATGATATTAAACCAATCTAAAACTATATTTCATTCATAACCATTAAAATTCCCAAAACAAAAAGTAGTACAAGATAAACAATCTAGCTTTTAACCACAAAATTGAAACGAAGTCTAACATCATTAAATTTCTACACATATTATTCTCCTCAAAGTAGTCTTCATTATATTCCTTGCAAAAGTGGACTTCATTCCCCCAAAATTAATCTTGATATTTTCCAATAAGAACCTGTTGAACAAAATCGACATTAGTAAATGTGCAATCATAAATGAGTAAATAACATAAAAAACTAGTACATTCTCATGCCATTGACACACATGTAATTTTATTGGAGAATAATCGATACATAAGAGAATAGGAATTTACCTTCTTGTAAAAGGACGCCTCAAGAGTACTGTGTAGTCATATTTCTTCTGCTTCTTAAGCCCATTATTCTCTCTTTGATCTCCAACATTGCCTGGGCAGAAAATGAAGTGTGGGTGAGGATGGAGAAATGAGAAAAACAAAGTCGTATCTTATAATGATAGTAATAAAAATTTATTTCACTCAAGATCTCATCATTATATAAAAAAATACCATACAGTTAATTTCCCAATTGCATGAAGTAGGAATTCCTGACCGCTTTCCGCATCGTCTTCATGATTAATTTCAGATTTTGGCCCATTCTTACTTCGTGAACCACTCCCATTCGCACTATAACATCCACCGTTACCCTCAACGGACCCACTAAGCATATCTGATGCTATTTTCTTCATAGCCTGATCACCATCGTCCAGTTGAGATTGATCCTTCATCTTGTGGACATAGTGGTGATGGTGGTGGTAATGGTGGTGCTATACTTGGACTTGTTAATTTGAACCTTGATCTGTCCTAACTGACATCATCAGCCTTCCCGAGAACTAATAGCTGAGGAGTAAAATCATGACCATTTTTCACAGGTTGAAATGCGATGAAATGGGATCGCTTAATTGATGAAATGGACTTTGACTTGTCAGTTAAAGCATCAAATTTGGCAGTGGAGGCCATATCATTATTGTTACCATTCCCATTAGACTGTTGATTTGGAGGAGTATCATTCGAATTGTGAATTATTTCTGTCTTCATCGCATCCGAGTTGTTATCTGGTGGAGAATAACTACCAACATTCCCTGTGGGAGCCTGAGATGTAGAAGAGGCAGTGTTGTATTTTGAGAATGCGAATGAATCTGAATGTCTCAAAACATTGCGGTCATCATGCACAGGGGTTCCAATATTCCCCAAATAGAATAGGCATGACTACCTCAGTTAGGATGAGATCAATGTGGTTAGTCATATCTTCCAAGATTCTCCATGCTTGGAGACCATTTGCCACAACAGTAACTTCATAGTTGCAGTTCCGAACAAAGCACCAACAACATGGCGCCTCGAATCATCATATTCCACCAGCAGAACCTTCAATGACCTCTCAGGGAGAAACCTCTCCCTATGTATCGCAGACCCTTGAGGCTGCAATATTTCTTAGCCAGCGGAAACATTGTTCACTCCATCTGATCCACTTTTTATTTGTTCAGCTACCCCATTTGTCTTTGATTCTTCAACCTCACATAAACCTAAACCTTGAGCCTTAGGCACAACTACATTCCTAACCCCCTTGTCTTCATCTCGAGCATTATTGCTTCGTTTACCCAGCCCTTTATCCCTAATACCATAACCATCCATTGGAACAACCCTCATCAACCAGATTCAAAAAGACCGTTGATGAGAAGCTCAAAATTAAAATTGTGCATATCCATCATCTCATCGATAACTTGATATTGAAGGGTTGGTCAACGATGAATAGAACAAAATAAAACCAAATATAAAAAGGAAAATAAAAAGGAGAACCATATCAAGTCTCCATAGGTAGAAGAACACATAATCTTTAATCTAGATCAGGTCTCCTGGAGCAACATTATTAGGTGACCCAGGCTCGAAAAATTATGGAGAACATATATAATTTCCATTGGCTTTGACTATATGTTTCTCCCAAGAGATACCATTTATACAAGAGCAAACAAAACTGTCCATACAAAATTCTCTCCATATATAAGACAGAAGAAAGACAATGTGATGTTCTCCTAAGCTGAAAGAAGTATCAATGATCAGGAACTAAGCAAAGCAAAGCAAACTTTCCACTTCACAGACCTTATAGAAGTACTTCTTTCAGAGTTTAATGGTTGTATGTACGCATCTCTTGACCCTAATCTTAAGCATATTATCATTGAAGATCTTGATCAGATTATCAATTGAACGGGTTTCTCTGATAATTTTCTGACGGTTCATGAAGAGAATTGTCGCTACACAAAAAACCGATAACTCATTATCGCTATTCTTGGTTGACGATACAATAGTGCATATCTAAAAATGATCATTTTTTACCAAAAACTCTTTGTCAAGCCACAAAAGGGATGGGTTGGTGCGGATCTTATGCCATTGTTATCAGAGATGGAACGCTCTACATTTCCATTCTTCGATTGCAAGCTGCCCTTTGGACCACTGTTGTCATTTTCAATACTCTCTTATCCTCTTTATGCACCTGATGCCACGGGGACATGTATTACTAGTAGTTATGGGCAGTGTACCTCTAAAATACAAGCCATGGATTCATCAAAATCAGCAGCCCATATCATCACCCACATACAAAGTGCCTCATTGAAAGATAATTCTCGACAGAAGAGTACCAGTAGCATCCGAAAGGCAAAATGAAGGCTTTTAGAACTTATATGTCACAGGTGAGCAAACACTTCCCTATCAGTGAGTTCTAAGATATGCCACAATGCTTCAAACTGCTTCATCACACCAGTTGGTCCTTTCATCTGAAAGTTTTAGCGTATTCTCCTTATAAGCATCTCAAAGCACCAAAAGAAATGTAAAACGATATATCATCTAAATGAGTGTCATTGGTAATCATTATATTCATAATGCTATGTTGAGTTTAATTCATAATGCAATTTTTAGTTACTTGCACCTCAAAAAAAGTCTAGTGAGTTGTGTTTTGAATGCTCTTCAACTGCTACCCTTGGGGGATAACACCGTCTTCTTGGTGTTTAGATCAACATCGAACTTGACCTACAAAAATGGATTCAGTAAAATGTTATTCAATATCAAACTTAACAAATCGAGGCAGCCTCATCTTTTCCATTAGGTACAATAATAATTGGGTCCTATTATTCATCTAATATGTATCTAATGTGGAGTTGAGGGATCCATTTGAGAGATCGTTCCCTTTATTTCAGAAATTAACAGTTTTCAAGAACCATTTTCAATGAAATCATGCAATTTTAGGTGTCTATTTATGGCAACATATTATACCACGACTTATGCTAAATTTATGGTTTCTAAATTCTAAACACATTTTTTATGAATAAAAAGAAAATTTAAGCATATTCATCATATCAAGTAACTAAAACACATAATTCATCGTGATTTCTATTTGCAAATAACTTGATCATTCATGGGGTTCTTTTTTATTTACCATAAAACCTAAGATGTGTATCGCTATAAGTGTATTGGGCAAAACTAAATATTAATCAACTTAAGACACATAGATGAGAAATGAAAAATACTATACACAAACCATACTTCACAAATAAAATCAGGTACTATTTATATTAAAGAAATTAGATAAAAATAAGATTTTTTTCTTTACTTAAATACGTGCCTTGCACATGACCTCTAGAATAAAATTTTTTATTAAATATGCTAGAAGAATAAAAAAATAAAAAAATGACATAAACAAATTTTAATAAAAATCAGTTGTTTTCAAAACCTCTGCCCCAACCCCATCCCCATCCCCAATTCCAACCTACACCTACACCCTACATTAAAAAATTGAGAGAACTAAAACTACAAATTGAACAAACCAAAAATGCAATATAAAGAAAGAAAATAACCCAATTTTAAAAATCAAACTTTGTTGATATTTCCCTATCCCCTGCAGCTTTACGAATGAGTGTGTCATATTACTTCTTTGAAAATCAAAGCAAAATTTGAAAAACTTTTGAAAATCAAAAGTTTGATTCCATCCCCAATATATGACAAACTCATTTGTAAAGCTGTAGGGTTTGATTCCATCCCCAATATATGACAAACTCATTCGTAAAGCTGTAGGGAATGGACTCAAACTCATTCGTAATTCCTAATTCGTAATTCTAATGTGATTTTCCAAAAGTTTGATTTCATATATTGAATCCCCAATATATGGAATCAAACTCATTCGTAAAGCTGTGGGAATATCGATGAGTATCCCATAACAAAACCATAAATCTTATGGAGAGACGAGGGAAACGAGAGAAAAATACTTGATCGTCAGTGGCGGACCCAGGATTTTCAACCAAGGGGTGCGAATTGTTTTACAAAGGTCGGGGGTTCGGTGGAGGGAGGCCCCAAGGCAATTTTTTTAGGGTCATTTTTACTTTTTTTACAATCTTTCAACCCTAAAAATGTTAATGTTTATATTAACCCACTTTTTGCTCCCACTTTGTTTGAAGACTTTTTTCGAAATACCTCAACAAAATATTACCCTAAATTTTAAATTACAATAAAAAAATTCAACATAATTGCCCTAAATTTGAAAATATATTCCAAATTATGTTTCTACAATTAAAATTAACAGAAAATGAGAAAACTAATATAATCACGGAATAGGCAACAACCCAATAACAAATAATCAATACGCTTATTTTTTAAATACTAATAACCCAATACCCAACAAATCTACATTTTCAAAAATTTAAACAAATATAAGCTAAACAGGGAATCCATTGAACTTGAAACAAATATAGGGTAAACAGTGAATAAAAAATTAACATGTAACAAATACCCATTGAACTTGAACTTAAAAACAATAAATCTATGAACTGAATAAACTGTTGTGTGTGAATCCATTGACAAATATGTTAATGTACCTATTGAGTGAATCGATGAGCCGGAGGAGAGGGGAAGGGATGATCTCTGGCCGAGATGGACGTCCCGAGATGGCCGAGATGGACTGTCGGAATACCGAGATGGACGTCCAGAGGAGGGAGAGGGGCGATCAGTGATCGTGCATCAACTTCGTGCGACGGTATACCAATTTCGCAAGCTGTATGAAGAGACGAACTGGTTGGGGAGGTATAGAGAGAGACGGGAGAGAGTTGGAGAGTGGAGCCGCTCGCTCCTCTCCCACTTTCTATTTTTTTTTAAATGGCTTTTGCATTTAATTCTAATATATTTGTAACGGATTTTTGCTATTGATAATGGATTTTGTCCGTTACAAATGTGTAATGGACAAAATCCATTACAAATAGAAAAAAAATCCGTTACAATTTTCCTCATTTGGTGTAGTGAAGGTACCAATCTAAATCCCCCCATAGGCACACAAAGATTAGATAGTCCTATTCCGAAAGCCGACCTCCCGTGAAAGCATGTATGGTAGGTATGTCATACACATAATAATCCATATACTAAGCATTCACAACACATAGATAATTATTATATCATTAAAGGTATATTCTCAACCCTATACCATTAGTCTAATTTGTACACTATTATTATTCCAGATTATACATAATATATTTTTCCGATAAGTCTCACGTCATATAGTTTCGAGTACTTAAAACCTATTCGAAGAGGTCACTAAATCTCCTACGTATCCCGAATATCAATTAAGTACTTTGAGGTCCTTATTTATGTCCCAAATCCTAACTCATCACTCCTACGAATTTAAATCATGTTCTCGCATCATAAAATAGGAAATTACTCGTCGGACACTCGTAAATTCAACACTACATTCCAACCAAATTCTAATATATTCCGGGCTTCAAATATATCCCTACTGGTCCCCCTAAAGTCCTAGTGTATTCACATTATCCCCAACTACAACATTCGATGGCCGGAAACATTTAAATTGAAAAAGGGGGAAAAGGTCACAGTTTCTGGGGAGATTGATCGATCGACCTAAGGGTATCGATCGATCGATCCAGTCGATCGATTGACCTATGAATGTGGATCGATCGATTAAGCAGGTGCAGGCTACGGGTTACCTTCATTTTCAGTCCTAGTTTTATCCCAAATCTTCATTACAAGATGTTAAATCCTAAAATAAGCATATGGGGTCATTATACAACCTAATTACATTATTCTTAACGTTCCGAAACTCTTAAATCATCATCAATTTGACTTTTCTTGGATCAAATCATCCTATTTTCATGAAGAACCCTATTTTTTTATTTTATTCAAGCATCATCATATACCTCTTCATAAATCCATTTTTAACTAAGCATGATTTCTGATTTCGTTATTAGATTACTTCCAGAATCAAACTACATACAATTCCTACCCAGAATTAAGGTTTCATCTCCAAGTTTCATTAGTTTTCAGTATTATCATGGATATCATCAAATCCTAAACTATCATGGATAAATTATTCGCTGAAACTTAATGAATCAAATCACTTGCCTGGGAATTTGATGTTCTGATCCGTTGATGATGTTAAGGGTTGGTTCTCTTCCTCTCTCCGATTACAAATCCAGTGATAGTGGTGGTGTGGTTATGGCCTTGCAACCTTCTTTGTAACTTCTCCTCTCTTCTCACGTTGCCCACTCCTTGCTTTTGGAAAATAATGGCCCCAATATTGGCTGATAAATAAAGCCTAAATTTCGTGGGTCAAACTCCCTTAAAAATTAAAATGACTAAAATACCCTCCTGGGTTGCCGATTTGGCCTAAACATACCTCGGGACCGAAACTAAACCCCCGGCTAGTGTTTTCTGACTATTTCGACCCTTTTGGACACGTTGGCGCACTCAAAAATGACCATACGGATGATAAAATTATAATTTACTTTAAATTCATTTAAAACGATTCCTGACGCGACTGACACGCACGTCCCAACTAAATTTCCCGAATTGTCGTATTTATGACTCGCGATAATTTTAATAAATTTCATAATCATATATTACTATATTCACTTAGTAATATTCAACATTATTATCATAATCAAATACCAACTCTCGTCTCACCAGTATTTAAATTCGAATTAATTTCCAAATAATTATCCCGCTTAATTTAATTAATCCCATTAAATAAAATCAATAAAATTATGGGGTTTTACATACTTCCCCCCTAATAATAGAATTTTGTCCCGAAATTCGAAAATAAAATATACCTGGAAAAAATAACTCTAGATAACGCTCGCGCGCCTCAACCTCGTGCTCCCAGGAAGACTCCTCGGTATTATGATACCGCCACTGAACACGTACTAATGGTACTATCTTCGACCTCAATTTCCTCTCGCTATGGTCTAGAATAGAAATCGTCCCCTCCTCATAGGAACTATCAGGCTGTAGATTGATATCCTCTAAAGCAATGTGAGTATGGGCTAAATCGTCTCGACGATATCTACTCAGTGAGGAAATGTGGAACATGTCATGGCCCCTATGTAAGTGTTCCAATAACCCAAGTCTATACGCAACCGGCCCAATTTGCTCGATGATAGGGAATGGCCCCACATATCTAGGCGCCAACTTCCCCTTCTTCCCGAAATGCATAACCCCCTTCATAGGTGATACTCTAAGCAGCACCTGGTCCCCCACATTGAACTCTCGAAAGGACCTCTTGGCATCGGCATAACTCTTTTTTCGGTCCTGAGCTATCCGAATACAGCTTTGTATCTTCTCTATCCTCGTCGAAGTATCTTGAATCACTTCTGGCCCAAGGAGTTTTTTATCCCCCACCTCTAGCCAACATACTGGGGAACGACAAGGTCTACCATACAATGCCTCGAATGGAGCCATACCAATAGTGAATAGGTAGGAGTTATTATAGGTAAACTCAACCAGTGGAAGATACTAATCCTAACCACCTCCAAAATCAAGGATGCACATATTCAACATGTCCTCTAACATCTGATTCGTTCACTCTTTCTACCCATCTATCTATGGGTGATAGGTTGTACTCAATCGTAACTCCGTTCCCATAGCTTCCTGGAAACTCTCCTAAAACTGCGGCATAAATATTTTGTCCCTATCAGACACAATATTGAGAGTCACCCGTGGAGTCTCACTATATCAACTATGTAGATCTGGGCATACTGTTCCGTAGTGTAGTCTGTTCGAGCTGGCAGAAAGTGAGCAACTTTTGTCAATCGATCCACGATCACCCATATGGAGTCGTGACCTCTCGGCGATATAGGTAACCCCATGATGAAGTCCATGGAAATGTTCTCCGATTTCCACATAGGAATCTCTAATGGATATAAAAGTCCTGCCAATCATTGATAGTCCACCTTTACTAGCTGACAAGTGGCACATTTCAAAATGAACTCGACAATATCTCTCTTCATCCCGCTCCACCAGTACTGTCGCCTCATATCCTGGTACATCTTATCCCCACCAGGAGGCACTGCGAATAGCGAATCTTTCATTACCTCGTGTCGCAAGTCTAACTAATCTCCCATTGAAGCGTAAGCCCCCATCTGAACTAACGGTGTAAGACTCGGCCCCCTCTACTATTAATCGTACTATATGCTCTTGACAGAACGGGCGTGCTGCCTGGGCCTGTATAACTCTCGTAATGATCTGGGGTGTAACTATTATCACAGACATGAATGATCGGGCCACAGCGGCCTGATGTATATACTCCTTCCACTTTGCTTTCCACACCTCGGACACCTCACCTACTGGCCTGCGGCTCAATGCGTCTGCTACCACATTAACCTTTCCTGGGTGGTATTGGATATCGAACTGATAATCCTTAACAAACTCAAGCCACCGACGTTAACACATATTCAACTCCTTTTGCGTGAAGAGGTACTGTAGGGACTTGTGGTTTGTGAATAAATGGAATTTCTTCCCCAGGAGATAATGTCTCCAAATCCGAAGAGCAAATACGACTACTGCTAACTCCAAGTTATGGGTGGGGTAATTCTTCTCGTGAGGCTTAAGCTTACGGGAAGCATAAGCTATAGCCTGACTCTCCTGCTGCAGTACACCCCCAAGTCCTAGTAAGGATGCATCAGTGTAGACTAGATATTTCACTCCCGGTATGGGCAATGCTAACACTAATGCTGAGGTCAACATGTCCTTGAACTCGTCAAAAGCCAACTGGCAGGCATCGCTCCAGATAAATGTCACACCTTTGTGAGTCATATGTGTCAAATGACCCACTATCTTTGAGAACCCCCGAATAAACCTCCTGTAGTATCCTGCTAGGCCCAAGAAACTACGTATCTCTGTCGGTGTCGTGTGTTGTCCCCACTCCCTCACTGCTGATACTTTCCTCGGATCAATAGATATTCCCCTGTCGAAAATGATATGCCCTAAAAATTGAAACTCTTTCAGCCAAAACCCACACTTCTCATATTTTGCTTACAACTCGTGCTGACGTAGTGTCAGCAAACCTGCCTCAAGTGCTCGGCATGCTCTTCCTCTATCTGGGAGTAAACCAGAATGTCATCAATGAAGACAATGATGAATTGGTCTAGGAAATCTCTAAACACCCTATTCATCAAGTCCATAAACACGGTTGGGGCATTGGTTAGGCCAAAAGGCATAACCCTATATCTCATCAAAAGGCAGTCTTTGAGACGTCCTGCTCCCTCATATGTAACTGATGGTATCCCAAACTCAGGTCAATCTTTGAGAAGAAGGAATCTCCTCTCAACTGGTCGAATAAGTCATCGATTCGAGGCAACGGATACTTATTCCGTATCGTGACTTTATTCAACTCTCGGTCATCTACACACAACCTCAAAGATCCATCCCTCTTCTTAACGAAGAGCACAGAGGCACCCCACGACGAAGTAATCCTACGGATAAACCCCTGACCCAACAACTGCTCTATCTGATCCCATAGATACCTCATCTTTGCTAGAGCCATACGGTAAGGTGCGCGGGCTATCGGCCGAGTGCCCGGCGTCAAGTCTATAACGAAGTCTATCTCTCCACTACGAGGTAATTTCGGAATATCCTGGAATACATCAGCGAACTCTCTAAGAAATATAATCGAATCAAGTGGTATCACCACCTCCTTAGAGGTCTCCTCCTCTATGTAGTACAAGTGCGTGGATGATCCGCCCTCAGGACGAGTCATCGCCACTAGGAACATCTCCTATCCAGGTATGACAAAAATAATACTCCTATTATAGCAATTAATTATGGATCGATAGGTCACCAGCCAATCCATACCAATAATAGCAGCGTACTCAGTCATATCTAGTACTAACATATCAGCAGGTAAGGTAAACCTCCCAATCTCTACACCCATGCCTCTAAAGATAAAGGAAATCACAGAACCCCTACTCAATGGTGAATCTACACAAGTGATAGAGCTCTCTGCAGTATCTAATAAGCCTATAGCGCGTGAAAATTTCATGGAAATAAAACAGTGTGTGGATCCCGTGCCAAATAAAATATGCCCCATAGTCCCCTGAATAGAAAACATACCCTCAATCGTGGTGGATCTTATGGGACTGCAGTCTATTGGAGTTGGTAAACTCAACCGTACTATAGATGTCCCTGCTGGATTGGGACTGTTGGGATAGGTGGCAGTCCTGGCATCTGTAGTGGCACTGGGAGGGCGGAGGGAAACATCGATCTCTGGGGCTGTTGCGGGGCCCTGCCCCTTTCGGGACACTCCTGGCATTTGTGTCCAATCTTGCCACATTTGAAACACTTCCCTGTGAAGTTTCCCCCTCTCTGACCCTACTGACCCTGTTTAAGCTATTGTTGACCCTGATGGCCCTGATGACCGTGCTGACCCTGTTGGCCATACCTGAAACCTACATGTCCATGTCTAAAACCCCCGAATATAAATCTCCTAGAATCCCCCTATTGGGAACTCAGATCACCCTGCCTTTGCTAACCCTGAGCTGACTATGCCCCGCTAGCACCATTACCCCCTGTCCTGCCCTGCTGGCTGGATTCTCCTGCTTGCTTACCCTCTGACAAATAGAAGCGGTGGTCCTGGCAATGAAGTAATGTTGCGTTAACCACATCTGAATAGGTGGCCAATGAGAGATTACCCAGCAGGTGCTGACGAATCCTCCACGTCAACCCATCCATGAACTTCTGGATCTTATTCTCTTCAGTAGAGATCTCATCGGGAACGATGTTTAGCATATTAGTGAAATCGGCCTCATACTTTGCCACTGTCCCCCCCCCCTTCCTTGCTTAAGGTTCATAAATTTCCACCTCATCTCGGTGTGAACTGCTGAGGGAAAATATTTGTGGTCGAACTGCACCCAGAACTCCTGAATAGAAAGAACATCTCTCTCCTCTGCGGTGGTAATGGACTCCCACAATTGCAATGCTTCTCCTACCAGCTTAAATGTAGTCAGTATCTGCCCCTGCACATATGTACACTCATACATCCTCAAGTGTCTTTGTATGTCCTTCTTCCACTAGCTCGACATGACGACGTCAGAGCTTCCTGCAAACTCTGGAGGGTGCGACTTCTGAAAGGCATCACGTACACATTCCCAAGAAAACGGGAATGCATTAGCCTGGGTTGGGGCTACCACCAGTGCCTAAGGTGGTTCCTAATACACAACTGCTAACGCGGCATTTACCGCCTGGGCTACAATGGCGACAACTTCAGCAGCGTTCATAGAACCCTGAACTGGTGCTGGCTGAGGTTCGGGCTGGGCACGCCTGGGAACTCGTTGCTCACGTCGAGGAGGCATCTGAAATGAGAGAGAATTTTTATAAGTCCACAGTTAATACACACAAAAGAGTACAATAATCCTAAAATATAGGGCCATATATCAAAGGACACTACGCGGAAACATAACAAGACATACAGATCCAAAGGACGCTAGACCCTGATGATCTGATACCACCTGTGACACCCCGACTAATTAAATAAGAGGTAGCTATTAATTAATTCAAATTAATACAAAATGTCAAGTTGGTACAGTTCATAGCATCACTGTTGAAAACATTTTTTTCAACAATTACTAGCCACCTAATATTTAAAAAGTGAGTTGCCAAATTTTATTAAATTAAATTAACATGCAACCAATTAAACTATAAGCAAACTATACCACATCCACATCAGAATCAAAATAGAATAATAATAAAGTAAATAAAATGAGTCTGGAGTAACACTCCCCTGAATAATCTAAATACTGAATAAATCCCAATACAAAGTCTGAATAAATAAATAAGTCCAAAACTGAAATGAAACTGAAAGTATGAGAATGGTATCCCTAAATGGAAAAGGGGAGACATTCCCAATCTGATGAATGACCCAGAATAGAATAAAATGCAGGATGTGGAGGCATCTAATATCAAGATCATGTAACATCCACAATAGCTACAGGACGTCAATGTAATGGAAGTCCTATGCTTGGCGTCCCTGTGGCTGGGCATTAAAAAGGTTTTACAAAAAAATAGATTTGAAAGCAAACAGGTCAGAGCCCGAGGTGAAAACAGTTTAAAAATATATCAAGTGTTTAATAAATTAAAATAACATGCATTAAATCGTAAATATTATATACATGTTAGTTACGTGCTCTCACATGAGTTCCTCACCCCTCAACTTATGTTCATGCCTAATGTATATCCTTAACCCGTCCTAGTTATGTCGTTAACTAACTAGTCTGTACCACTTCCTGTCCTCACATTATAATATAGGGGTTTATTCATATCATTCTAATATATCCTTTATGTAACTCACCTTTTCATTGATTAGATTAGTTTATAACAATTACGATAGGAAATTCTCTTTTTTAATCCCATTCAAAATGTCTCAATTATTCATATTCACACTTTAACAAAGAGTCCAAAATAAATACAAGTATATTATTCTCAGCACAAATATACAAAAAGGACACCCCTAGGCTAAGCTACGGAGCATGCATACTCTGCTATCGAATCCCGGTACATCACGTACATAAGGACTACATGTTCCGAATTGCTCAGGAACCATTTCTATAAACAAAATCACACATATTGGAGGTGAACATATTTCACATACCCATAAGTCACGCACATACCTATGCTCCCATGGTCAGCTGACTTATCAACTCACAAATAAGCCATTCATAGCCCTATGTACTTAAGGTACCAATCTAAATCCCCCCGTCGGCACACAAAGATTAGATGGTCCTATTCCAAACGTCAACCTCCCATGATAGCAAGTATGGTAGGTATGTCATACATATAACAATCCATTTACTAAGCATTCACACAACTTAGATAACTGTTATATCATTAAAGGTATATTCTCATCCCTATACCATTAGTCTAATTCGTACACTATTATTATTCCAGATTATACATAATATATTTTGCCTATAAGTCTCACGTCGTATAGTTTTGAGTACTTAAAACCTATTCGAAGAGGTTACTAAGTCTCCTACATATCCCACATATCAATTAAGTACTCCGAGGTCCTTATTTATGTCCCTAATCCTAACTTATCACTCCTAAGAATTTAAATCATGTTCTCGCATCATAAAATAGGAAATTACTCGTCGGACTCTCGTAAATTCAACACTACATTCCAACCAAATTCTAATATTTTCCGAGCTTCAAATATATCCCTACTGGTCTCCCTAAAGTCCTAATGTATTCACAGGATCCCTAATTACAACGTTAGATGGCCGGGAACACTTAAATTCAAAAAGGGTAAGAAGGTCACAATTTCTGGGGAGATCGATCGATCGACCTATGGGTGTCGATCGATCGAGGCAGTCGATTGATCAACCTATGAATGTGGATCGATCGATCAAGCAGGTGCAGGCTACGGGTTTCCTTCATTTTTAGTCCCAGTTTTGTCCCAAATCTTCATTACAAGATGTTAAATCCAAAAGTAAGCATGTGGGGTCATTATATGACCTAATTACATGATTCTTAACATTTCAGAACTCTTCAAGCATCATCAATTAGACTTTTCTTGGATCAAATCATCATATTTTCATGAAGAATCCTATTTTTCTATTTTCTTCAAGAATCATCATATACCTCTTCAAAAACTAGTTTTTAACTAAGCATGATTTCTAATTTCGTTATTATATTACTTCCAAAATCAAACTATATACAATTCCTACCCAGAATTAAGGTTTCATCTCCAAGTTTCATTAGTTTTTAGTATTATCATGGATATCATCAAATCCTAAGATATCATGGATAAATTATTCACTGAAACTTAATGAATCAAATCACTTGCCTGGGAATTTGATGTTCTGATCCATTGATGACGTTAAGGGTTGGTTCTCTTCCTCTCTCGGGTTACAAATCCGGCGATAGTGGTAATGTGTGGTGGTTATGGCCTTGCAACCGTCTTTGTAACTTCTCCTCTCTTCTCACGTTGCCCACTCCTTGATTTTGGCAGATATTGGCCCTAATATTGGCTGATAAATAAAGCCTAAATTTCGTGGGTCAAACTCCCTTAAAAATTAAAATGACTAAAATACCCTCCCGGGTTGTCGGTTTGGCCTAAAAATGCCCCGGGACCCAAACTAAACCCCTGGCTAGTGTTTTCTGACTACTTCGACCCTTCCGGACACGCTGGCGCACTCAAAATGATCATACAGATGATAAAATTATAATTTACTTCTAAATTCATTTAAAACGATTCCTGACGCGACTGACACGCGCATCCCAACTAAATTTCTCGAATGGTCATATTTATGACTGGCGATAATTTTAATAAATTCCATAATATATATTGCTATGTTCACCCAGTAATATTCAACATTATTATCATAATCAAATACCAACTCTCATCTCGCTAGTATTTAAATCCAGATTAATTTCCAAATAATTATCCCATTTAATTTAATTAATCCCATTAAATAAAATCAATAAAATTACGGGGTATTACGGAGTGATTTACACTAATCCGTTTCAATCCCATGCATGTTTAGGGTGAAGGAAAAATAACTAAAGATGTTGAAACAAAATCAATACTTATGGTTGATTTACATTAATCAGTTGTATATGATCGATTTACACTAATATTGTGATTTTGATTTCATTGTTACTTGTGTTGGTCTTTAAAAAATCGTATGGAGTAGGTATTATGAAATGTGTATTCCTTTTCTACTTAAAGCTTTCTATGAAGAGGATTAAGAAGTTTCGCAAGTTTCACTATCCTCAAGCATGTCATGTTGGACACCTAATAAGTGTTATTTGTTGAGGTTTTACAACTATTCTTCTTAAATTATTGGTCTTTCACAGTTAGTTCCTAGAGTATCAAAAACTAATACTTTTTACTAATAAATAGCACTTAGAAGGTGTATTATACTTTAGTTATTTGTTCTACAAATAAGCTATAAGCTATCCTTGATTTAAGTATGTTGGGAATGATGAACCCCCAATTTTAAAAAACTTTCACATGAATTTCCTTTAATGCGGAATAAAGATGGTTCAACACACTCAAATGACAAATTTTAATTTCTAAAAATAAAATTAAATTAAACTTGAATAAGTGAATTATGGTGAACACACACACGCACACAAAATTCACACAAACCAATTTTTGTATTTTCTCACAAAGAAAAATAGCTCTTGAAGTTAACTATGAGAAATTTACTTTTAGCCCAAAATTAATTCACACAAGTCCTAAAATTTGCCTACACAATATTTTCAATATTACCAAATTAGGCCTAACCAAATTTTTTCGACTTGAATTAAATTAACTTAAATATTACCCAAATTGAATTATAGCACTAATTTAAACAGTATTGCGAATTAAACCATATTTTATCTTTTAATCTTCAGCATGCGTTCTAGGTGATTTGCAAGATAAAATAAATTCACAGCACACTATGCCACGATGTACGAGGAAAACCCACAACGATAAAAATCTCGGACGGCCCTAGCCTTAAGTCCACTATGTATGGTTTTATGATTACAAGACAGATGACTTACACAACTCGACTTGACTCAATCCAAGCCCCTGACGCGTCTTCTTGTAACTACCTCCGCCAAGTCGACAATCCCGGAGTCCATCGGAACCTTAGAATCCACCAATGAGGCCTTTGGAACAACCGTCAAACTGCACCCGAAACCTTTCTCTGAGTGTGAACACTGCAGCAACAAACAAGTCTTCTTCTTTGTGGGATGTAGAAGTAAACCCAAACAATTCTTCAAACGGTAGAGTAGAACCCGGTGCCAAACAAACTCCAAGAAAGATATATATATATGTAGGGCCTTGGATAAACTAAAACCATGTATTGGGTGTAGAAACCTGAATTTTGTTCTTAGGATTAAATCATGTTAACAAAAATCAAGGGACTTTTTCTTTGGAAGAATTAACTCTCAAAACACTCTAAGTGAAGAAAAGGTTATGAAAAAGTCTTCTAAAAAAATTTGCTCCCGCACTAGTTAAATCTGTCAAAACGTTAGTGGGGAAAAAGTAGTGGGAATATGGAGAAAACTGCCGAAAAACTGTTCCCACCAAACTCGTTCAAACGACATTTTCGTTCGAATGACTTTTTCATTTGAACGACTTTACTAACGATAGTCTAGTGAGAAAAAGGAAATCTTGTTAGAAGTCTCGTTCGAACGACCTGGGAATCTCGTTCGAACGACTTGTCAGAAAATGGAAAATTCTTTGTAAGCCCAAAACTTTTTATGAAAAGTTCTAAAGAAATATTTTCTGAGTAAAACATAGTCGTTAAAACTAAAAGATCTAAAAAAATATTTTCTGAGTAAAACAAAGTCGTTAAAACTATTTATAAAAAATTTATAAAATACACCCAATAATTTTCCACGCTCCTATATATATATAATGCATTCATACCTTAGGAGCATTGGAACCAATGTTGTTGACGTAGAAATGAGGCACAATAAACCCGGAATATGATGAAGCTTTATAATCTTGGCCACTACGTCTTTAACTAACACATCATAGGCTTGGATGGATACCCTTGAACACTATCCTATGACTCAAATATTTTTTTTGAAATTGAGCCAAAACTACAAAGGACTCAATTGGAAATTTGTGTCCTTACAAATCTCCTCATTTGGCTATTCCGGGACAAAAACCAAACAAAAATCCTAAAGGGCCGTCAAGCTCAAATAGACTCAAAAACTTCCCCTTTATCAAATAAAAATACAATGCTTGACTCAAACCCAAGGATAACTATCTTTGTCGATGAAAAATTGCCTCTAGATTAATACATGCACACTTAAGCAAAACATTAAATGAATAGGTAATATCAAACTATGAAATGCAATTAAAATAAATACTCCCCTTAAATTAATTCTCCCCTTTATCAAATAAAAGACCTACTTAGAAAGACGTCTACCCCTAACTTAAATCTCCTAAACTACGATACGATTACAATAGGATTAGATACCATTTCTTCCCCTATCATTCTCCCCCTTTTATTCAGAAATAGACAGAGGATAAAGACTAATTTAAATATGAAGCTTAGAGTGATAAGAGCATGAAAGCATGTGGACAACAAAATCATTACTAATCCATATAAATAATAACGGATACCAACAAAGATGCAAAAAAATGATACCAATGTGATACATAAGCTACTAAGCATATGATATCAATTAAAATATACAACAAGATAGATACCAATTAGGAATTAGAAGCATAGATGGACTAGAAAGCGAGGCAAAGAAAAAAATACCATATATATGTAGACATAATGAATATCACTAACATATAAGCACATATATAGGTATAAACACCATACATGACATAAAATACATTAAGCTTTTCACACTCGTATGGCAAAAATGTGTCCAAAAATGTGGTAAACGGAAGTGTAGGGGTGTTAACTAGTAACAATTAAATTTAGACCCAATCACTTAAAACATGTTCATGGAGTTCTCATTTGATTGAAAACTTTATCACATTTGAATATAACCTCATGTGACAATAAAAATTGAACTCAATGAACAAACATACACAATGCATACAAGCCTAGAATTTTGATGATTCTACAAACCAATAGAGTCATGACAATGATAGCGCAACTAGGATAAATGGACATTGTGCAAACCGTTGATATACCATCCAATCTCCCTCAAAATAAACATATTAATTTTTGAATGACTATATAAAACTAAACAAATAGGCCTTGGCAAATATTTTCTTTTAATGCCATTATTCTTTTAGGCCTTTGGACCACGTATTTCTTTTAGGTCCAAGCAAACAGTGGCTTACTCGCAAAGGATGATATTTCCTTTCGGAGCCCTTCCCCGTGCGCATATATATATATATATATATATATATATATATATATATAAACTTTTACCGCTCATTTCTCTTGTGCAATGGATTTTAACATGCACTAGTACTCCTAGGTCGTATAGCATGTAGATGACTAGATCGGTAGGAGAACACCTCACAAAGCTCAAATATACATATGAAGTTAAAATTTAAAATGATTTCGTGCATGTGTGAAAAGAGGAATATAAAAATAGAATCTATTATAGCAACACAAAATCCAACTACTCTATGTAAGTATGATAAAGAACATTTTAAGGATTGACAATCGTAACCAAAAGTTCTAGCCACATGGAAGAGAAAAAGAAGGGATTCAAACACAAGTATATGCCACGTAAAGTTTGTCAAACTAAAATACACACAACAAAACTTATTGATTTTTAAATCTTTTTGTATTTTCATATTATACCCAAAAATGAAAAATAAAATAGAAAAGATAAATGTGTCATAATTCCAGCAAAGTTTATATAATAAAGCATGGGCTTGAATATGACAAAAGAACATACAACTAGTAAGGATATAACATTAGGCACGACTAGTGTATGTAAACATGCAAGCAAGTACACATGTGATATAGCAAGTGAGGAGTCATGTGCAAGCATGCGAGAACCATCAAAAAAGGAAATTTCGAAAAGGGCATATTTTCCATTTTAATAGCTCAAAAAGGATCTTAAACGTAGTAATTTAGCGATCCCGCTCTGATACCAATTGTTGGGAATGATGGACCCTTAATTTTAAAAAAAATCACTTGAATTTCCTTTAATGCGGAATAAAGATGGTTCAACACACTCAAATGACAAATTTTAATTTCTAAAAATAAAATTAAAATTAAAATTGAATAAGTGAATTATGGTGAACACACACACGCACACAAAATTCACACAAATAAATTTTTGGATTTTCCCTCAAACAAAAATAACTCTCTAAGTTAAAAATGAGAAACTTACTTTTAGCCCAAAATTAATTCAACACAAGTCCTAAAATTTGCCTACACAATATTTTCAATATTACTAAATTAAGCCAAATCAAATTTAACAAATTAAGTTTCCGTATAGCACCAATTTAAACAAGATTGTGAATTAAACCATATTTTACCTTTTAATCCTAAGCATACATTCTAGGCGATTTGCAAGAAAAAATAAATTCACAACACACTATGCCGCGATGTACGAGGAAAACCCACAACGGGAAAAAACTCGGACGGCCCTAGCCTTAAGTCCATTAAGTGTGGTTGTATGATTACAAGACAAATGACTTACACAACACGACTTGACTCCGTCCAAGCCCCTGACGTGTCTTCTTGTAACTACCTCCGCCTAGTCGACAATCCCGGAGTCCACCAGAACCTTGGAATCCACCAATGAGGCCTTTGGAACAACCGCCAACCTGCACCCGTAGTCTTTCTCCGAGTGGGAATGCCACAGCAACAAACAAGTCTTCTTCTTTATGGGATTTAGAAGTAAACCCAAACAACTCTTCAAACGGTAGATTAGAACCCGGTGCCAAAAAAACTCTAAGCAAGATATATATATATATATATGTAGGGACTTGGATAAACTAAAACCATGTATTGGGTGTAGAAACCTTGATTTTGGTTCTTAGGATTAAATCATGTTAACAAAAATCAAGGGGACTTTTTCTTTGGAAGAATTAACTCTCAAAACTCTCTAAGTGAAGAAAAGGTTATGAAACAGTCTTCTCATAAAATTTTCTCCCGCACTAGTTAAATCTGTCAAAAACTTAGTGGGGAAAAAGTAGTGGGAACATGGAGAAAACTGCCAAAAAACTGTTCCCACCAAACTCGTTCAAACGACATTTTCGTTCAAATGACTTTTTCATTTGAACGACTTTACTAACGATAATCTAGTGAGAAAAAGGAAATCTTGTTAAAAGTCTCGTTCGAACGACCTGGGAATCTTGTTCGAATGAGATTCCAGTTCGTTCGAACGACTTGTCAGAAAATGGAAAATTCTTTGTAAGCCCAAAACTTTTTATGAAAAGTTCTAAAAAAATATTTTCTGAGTAAAACAAAGTCGTTAAAACTATTTGTAAAAAATTTATAAAATACACCCAATAAATTTCCAAACTCATATATATATATAAAATGTATTCATACCTTAGGAGCATTAGAACCAATGTTCCAACTAGTATTTGTGCATAACCTTTGGACTCCTGCTAATATTTGTTCTAATTTGTACTAATAAGTCTTGATATGCCCCAAGTGCTGCCTCGGCCCAGAGACACCAACCTCGGCCGAGATGATGGCCGAGATATTGATCGACTCAAGATAGGCCATGGGCCCACGATATCATCCCTCGGCCAGACCAGGGTCGGCCTAGACCGACACTACCATATACACTCCCAATGGACACTACGCGCATCACAGGAATCAACAGAATTCTCATATACCTGGGTATGGTAGCCTCGGCCTAGGGTAGGCTGAGGTGACAGGGAGCCTTGGTAACCCACAACTTGGAACCGGTTCAACCTCGGCTTGGGCCGAGGTCACAAGAGCCCTTAGTAATCGTCAGCATGGGACTATTCCTACCTCGGCTGGGGCCGACCCAGCATAATGTCTCGGCTGGGATCAAGCCGAGAATCCCTATGACTCATATCGGATGGAACGAAGATCATGCCTTTATAGCTCGGCCTCTCTAAGGCCGAGGTCATCCACCCACTTGGTGGCCGAGCATCTGTTGAACATTTGGATAAGGACGCGTGGGCATAAATCAGTTGTAACAATATTATTCCCCACATGTGGGGAGAATATTTCATCATCATTACTTACATGTGGCAGTGACAGATGGCACTCCCCCATTGGTGAGGCTACCACACACATGCACATTTCGTGCATAGGGGGTACATTACACCCCCTAGGCACTATATATAGGGATCATCCCCTACCTTTCAAAGGGATCCAATTATTAAAACCCTAGCTAAAACTCTGTCTAAATATACAGTAGAGAGAGAGAGCTTGAGAGGTTGTATCCATGGCCATTAGTGCCTTCTTTCAGTGATATTACTCACACACACTCACAGTGGATGTAGGCCAGATTGGCTGAACCACTTATATTCTGGTGTGCTACCCTCTTCTCCTCACCACCTTCTATTACCTTCATTATATAGCTGTGCTGCCATTATTATACTTCTGTTGAGCTTGCAAACACCTCACCTGGTGGTGCTGATTCCGGCATCATCAAGTCTTATCTCTATTTGCAAGCAGGGTCTGCAAGAGAGACGATGTTGGTATTCGATCTAAAGCTCATTGAAGAACCTCTAGTATTGGCACTTGAGCAATTAGCGGATGTTAAGCATTTCAAACTATTAAGACTATTATGGTATCCCTTTAACTCTATAAATGTATCGTTTTAAGTGCATTGTCCATGTCTCCCTATCGTTTTGGGCCTTCATACCTTAATGTCCGTTCAATAATAATAATAGCTATGAGTAAACCTCGAGATTCTTTTAAGGTATTTATCGTATTTTAACTCCTCATTAATATCAGTAGAACTCTCCTTGAGAAAATTCCAAGATTCAAGTTCTGATAAAACACCAAGATATAAAAAACAAATGAAACTATAAGAGGAATTAGTGATTTTTTTAGAGTTCAATGTCCTTATTATTTGAAGTCAGATACTTCAAAATTTTGTGCTGGAAGTTTTGAAGCTTGAGTGGTTCTCGATTTAAATTTGATTTCGGTATGGTAATTTTATGTTATATTAAGATATCTTTGGATTTATTGGTTGCACCCTTATTAGTCATACAAATTAAATGCTCAAGTATTGGGGCTCTAAGATGTTTTTTATAAGCAAATGCCTCTCTAGTGAAGTGACTAATTGACTCGTTTTACTTAATTGAATATTAAATTTTGAATTCCCACATGTCTTTATTCTATTATACAACTACATTTTGCAAATGCTTCTATAAAAATGATCAAACTTTTTATCATACTCTTATTTATATTTTTATCATGCATGGTATATTGGCATGGACTTTGGTTGCGCCTCAGCATCCACATTGATTAGGTTCTCACCAGTATTGAACAATTCTACCTTCAAACACTCTAGCACATTTCAAACTCCACCACTTGATAAGTCTAGAATGATCTGAAAAAGATAAAAAAATCTGAATTGGTTGTGTGTGTTTTGTTCCTTGAAGCTGGAGTTACTAATGATAATATTGAAGTAAAAAACTTGGACCTTTGCTCAACATTGAAGTAATTTCATTGTTTGAAGGTTTAATACATTATTGGAGAAAATGATGAAGCAATAATGAATTTTGAGAAGGTAAATTGCCTACTAATTTATTTTGTTGATCTAATAATTGATTGTCATGAGAAGTCACCCTGTATTATGTTAGCATTTACAGGTTCGATCAACTGATCCATATGTGGTCACTTATATGGATGAGTATGCATTGCTTTTAAATCTCAAGTCTGGACACTCAAAGTTAAACAAGCTAGTGCATAATTTACTGAATATTAATCTGATAAGCCTAAAGTGTTTGTATATTTGTCTATTATATGGGAAACGAAGGATGAAATAGGAGCTTGCATTTATGATGAGAATGTGAGGTTTGTTTCATCAGTAGTATGCTAGATATTTATTCTAATGAACATAGATGTCTAATATTTCAATATTGTTCTGAGACCAGAGGATTAGAATTGATGAGAGGCACGTAATAGGTTACATATCAATGGTACTTATCAATTTCATTTGTGATATAAATTTCATTTATGCATAACGTATAAGAGATGCTATCTGCTATATACCACAACAACAGGAACTCGTCTTCCTTCCCTTCCTAGCCATCTCATTTACAAGCCATTATTATATCCGAGAAGAACGGGAGATAAATCTCTAAATACCTCTTCCAAGAGGGTGTTTGATTTGTAAAGAAGGACTACAATCTTTTGAAGCATCCCGATATCGATGTGATGAACTTGCGGGTGATTAAGATGATGAAGAGCTTTAAGTCGAAGGAGTACGTTCGCGAGACCTTTGTGTGGATGCACTACTATTGGTAATTTACCAATGATGGGATTGAGTTTCTCAGGTTTTATCACAATTTTCCATCGAATATTGTTCCTTATACCTTGAAGAAGTCTACTAAGCCTATTGGAAGTCTTCTAAATCTTATCCAAGTATAGAGGCAGGACCTCCATGGAGGCAAATTTACATAGCAGCAAAGTGACTAGAAGCTGGTGTTGCTTCTGAACAACTGGAAAGATAGCAGTTGGTTGTTTTTTTCAAAAGAGGTCCCTCTACGTTGGAGAATCTTTATCTCAACGAGAACCAGAGACCTAAAACCCAATGTCAAACCAGACATGATGTCGGCAAACAGAACTAAAAAGCATGAGATCTCAACATATGTGTACCACCAAATCGAGCCAAACGGTATCGATTCCGATTGCAATTATGCCATACGAATTAGACCCACCACATTCTTTATGCACATCTTCGAACGCTTTTTTTTCCCTCACACACTATTGGAATCTATGTTTTTTGTTTTTCTGTTAGCTATGTCTGATCATGTCAAGATATGTTCACGTGTTACTTAATCAAAATATGAGTTTTTTAACCCTAAGGGAAAAATGGAGATAATGTGATCCAAGTGTTGAGTGATGTGTTGCTCATCCAGTCTACTCTTAGTGAAAAAAGTAACATCCGTGGCTCTGTAATATTACCTTCTTAAATAGTTAGTTTCTTTTTAATTGATTTTATCCCTGAAAATGTGTTGTTTTATTTGTTAATGGGACTTTGACACAATAGGTTGGAAATTATATTCATAACATGGATACCTTCTTTAGTGTTCTTGTAATTGGATTCATTAACTATTGGCAAATTGCCCTCATAACTTTATCCCTATGACAAGAAGTCTTTGTGCATGTGTAGGTAACTTGTAATTGAACTCACACAACAAGAGGTGGCGCTTCATTCTTTAATGGCACATATTGCTACATTATTTGATCTAGCGGCACTTACACCTTTCAAGAGTAAGTTTTGTTTCCCTTTATTTTCCACACACATATATATACAAGTTTTGCTTGTGAATCATGATAAATCAGAGATAATCTTAGAAAAGATTTTACAAAACTTAATTGTTCATTAATGATGTATTGTCCATTTTCTATATTATTGTTATCATGGCTATTATACATTTATGGAGGATAAACAGATGATGAACCATGGGGTCCTCATGGTACTGCATTAGCAGAGATTGCACAGGCAACGAAAAAGTTGTACTTATTTTTTGTATTTAATTCATTGATCTAACATTATTATCCTCCATATGATGTACTACCTTGTAGGCATTACGCCTACAAGGTAGTACATCATTATTATCTTATTGTATCCTCCATATAGTCATTACCTTCTCTCTCTCTCTCTCTCTCTCTCTCTCTCTCGTATAGAAAAAAGTTCCATTTATAAGAACGAACAATAAGAGTGAACAAGACACCTCTAATGAATCATCAACCATTAAGATCCTGCCCTAAAAAATCTTCAAAATTATTCTTACTAGAGATGTTTAAAATTATCCACTCAAGCCTATCATCGTGTTTTCTTGGCTAATCCAATCACATGTCCTCATCCTACTCTATAAATTCTATGCATCCTAAATAGTGTTATACAATAGCTGTCATAAAAGTTATGTTTCCATTTAAATTACCACAAATTTCCTTTAACACCCTCCTTAGAGACTTAACTGTCTCCTCAATTAAAAACATGCCGTTAGAGGGTGAGAATTCAAACCAACATCCAAACAGTCCTATAAGAGGCAAACACTTTGCACGACACCAATGTAACTCGTAGGAACTGACCGCGTGGTCACGGGACTCCCATCTTGATAATACGATGACTATTTGAAAATATTTATATTAGACCTAAAACCATGCCATTAGAGGATGAAAACATAAGCCAATCCCTAAACATCCCCGTAAGAGGCATGAACACCTTGCACGAGACCAATGTAACTCGTAGAAACTAATCTCGTAGTCACGGGACTCTCTATTTGAGAATACAACGATAATTTGAAAATATATAGATTAAACTTAAAAACATGCCGTGAGAGGGTGAAAACCCAAACTAACCACTAAACGGCCCTGTAAGAAGAACGAATACCTCTAATGGGACCAATGTAACTCATAAGAACTGGTCATGTAGTCATGGGACTCTCGATTTGAGAATATAACGATAATTTGAAAATATCTAGACTTAGGCTTAAAAACATGTCGTTAGAGAGTGAAAACCCAAAGCAGCCGCCAAACAGCCACGTAAGAGGCAATAATACTTCGCACGAGACCAGTGTAACTCATTGGAACTCACTGTGTAGTCACGAGACTCCCAATTTGAGAATATGACGATAATTAGAAAATATTTAGATTAGGCTAAAAAATAAGCCGTTTGAGGGTGAAAACTCAAACCAACCCTCAAGTGGCCCTGTAAGAGGCAATAACACTTCACATGGGACTAATATAATTCGTAGGAGCTGACCAAGTAGTCATAAGACTTTCGGTTTGAGAATACAATAACAATTGTAACTCATATATGCAATTTTTCAGTTTAAATAAGATTTTTTTAAAATTACTTGGTTACTAATATCATCTCTTTTTTGTATCCTATTTTTTTGCAAGATAATATTTTATCGTTAGCTTTCATCCACATGGAACATATGAAGAACTCAATAGTTTACAATAAGGGGATTATTTATTTAATGTCTCAAATATTCAGGATTCTATTTTTTTTTTGTCATGGTTGTATGGGCTTTTGTAGTTTTATTGTTAATTTTTTATGGTCGTGTGGGCTTTTGTAATTTTATTGTTATATTTTATAGTTGTGCGGGCTTTACATTACGCAGGCTTTAGAATGTCCAGAAAATAGAGGAAATTTTGCCCAATTTTTTTGGGTTGTGAATTATTAAGACTTGTAATATTTAGAAGTTTGTATGTACATTGGTTTATCAAAAACGTGCTAGATTCGCAATTTGTGAATTTTCTTATTTTCAAACAATTCATTTTTTTTTCTTTGATCCAAAAATTTGGCACATTTCAAAATCGTGCCAAAAGTGTATCAAATTTTGGCACGGTTTTGAACGGAGTCAAAATCGTACGACAATGTACTCAATCTAGCAAAGTTATCAAATGTGCCAAAAGTGTGTCAGAAATATCAAATTCTGTCACGGTTTTAAAGTGTGCCAGAAGTGTTCCTGTTTGGCCAAATCTGGCACACTTTTAAACAGTGCCAGAAAAAAATAGCCATTTTGGAACACCTGATTTTGGCACAGTTCAAAACCGTGCCAGATTTAATCTGGCACAGTTTTAAACCGTGACAGATTGTTGTTTTTGGTCTAGTGATAATGGTGCAAGAGTCAACCTAGTTCCATTTTCCATATTATCCAAAATTAAGAAACAAAATACCAAATTGGTACAAACACAATTTATTATCTCTAGTTTTGCTAGAGATAAGAAGTCTACTTAAGGTGTACTACTAGTTGACATTGAAGTAGGCACCAGGAAATCTAAAATTATTTTCTTTATTATTGAAGGAAAACCTAGCTTTAATGCATTACTAGGTAGAGATTATTTCCATTCTAAAAAATTCATTCCTTATTTTATTCATCAAAAATTACTTTTGATGAAGGAATATTAGCTTTAAGAAGAGGTGGAAGAAGATCCACTACCTTTCCATGCTAGTTCTAATTGTGTTGAAACATGGGTTTACCAAGAAAATTTGCGGCCAGTAAAAGAACAGGCTTTGGTGCTAACGGTATGATAGAAGGAGAAGTCTCAGTTGAGGGTTGGAATGACCTGGGGTTTGAACTAATAGGGCCAGCTGATGAAGATAAACTATTTATTTGATGGTTGATACACCTGATAGCATCCAGCAGGACAATGAAATCTTGGCCATCAAGCTTAGAGATTTGGAGATGAGCACCAGTCTTAGTGAAGAAAATAACATTAATTGGGTTGACAATGTCTTCGAAGATGATGTAGATAAGAAAAATTCTCAAAATAGTGGTGAATTATCATGTTTGCAAATAGAATATCAAGACTTGATGGTGAATCAATCGTATTCCTTAATCGAAGTCAATTTGGGGACATAACAAAATAGGAAAATAACTTATATGAGTGCATATATTAGCAAAGAAGACTAGAAATCTGTCATAAATCTTCTATATGAGTATAAGGATTATTTTTTTAGTATGATGAGTTATCTTCCTTAGATAGAATACTGGTGGAGCACAAACTACCAATTAAATAAGCTTATAAACATGTGAAGCAACTACCAAGGCAAATGACTCTAGAGGTCACTGCTAAAATCAAAGAAGCAATAGAAAGGCTGTTAAAGGTTAGATTCATTCGAACAACTGGGTATGAAGGATAACTATCTAATATAGTGCCAGTAGTTAAAAAGAATGGGAAATTGAAAGTGTTTAGTTATTTCAGAATCGTAAATGCAACTACTCCTAGGGACGAATATCATATGCCAGTAGTAGATATATTGGTTGATAAGTCAGTAGGTTGTGATATAATGTCTATGATGGATGGTCATTTTAGCTATAATCAAATATTCATAGCTGAGGAAGATATGCATAATACTGCATTCAAGTGTCCTCATAATTTGGGGACATTCGAATGGATCAAATTCCATTTGGGTTAATGAATGTAGGGGGCACATACAAGAGGGGAATGATCACCATTCCATGACATGATAGGCACTTTTTTAGAGTGTGTACTAACGACATTATTATGAAGTCAAATTGAACATTTGATCATATAGAACATCTAAATAAATCTTTCAAAAGGATGAGGTTTCATCAACTCAAAATGAACCTTTTGAAATTTTCCTTTGGAATTTTTGCAGGGAATTTCCTTGGATATTTAGTGCGTCAAAAAGGAATTCTATTTGATCAAAAGAAGGATAAAACTATTATTGATAGCAAGGTCCCCAGAAACAAAAAACAATTACAAAGGTTTTGGGGTCGACTTAATTTTCTTAGAAGATTTATTTCTAATATTGCAGGAAAGACTAAAGCATTTTCTCCTTTCTTGAAGATAAAGGACCAAGAAGAGATGGATTCAAAGGATGAGCATGAGCAAGCTTTCCAAATACTCAAGAGGTACCTTGTCAAGACACCTATTTTAAATCCTCCAAGAGAATATAATTCATTGAAATTATACATTTCAGCCATTCAAATTATACTTTGCAGTTCAATTAGCTTAAGACTGTGAAGAGCACAAATAACAAGTTATTTATTACCTTAGTAGGTTTTTAAATGACTCTGAATGTAGATATTCTATAATAAAAAAAACCATAATTAACCTTGTACTTTACTGCTATGAAACTAATGTTCTATTTGTTTCTTAAAGAAGTTTTTGTCATTTGAAGGTTTGATCTCATTAAATACATGCTAACAATGCCTATTTTGAGAAATAAAACTGGCAAATGGGTATTAGCAATATCTAAATTTTTCTTACATTATGTGCATCAAAAGGCAGTAAAGCACCAAGACTTAACTGATTTCCTGGCAGATCATCCATGTAAGGATGAGTTGGGTGGGTAATATGAGATAGGGTATGTATCTATAGGCCTTTGGAAGCTCTGGTTTGATGTTTTAAAGATTGAAACAATGCCGGGCATAGGGATATTTATTGAATCCCTGAACATATCAAAACAAAACAAGGTTATAGATTAGAAGAAAATTCCCTTTCAAATAACCCAGTAGAATATGAGGTTGTAATAATGGGATTGGAAATCCTTCAAAGCTGTAAGGCTCCAGTTATATATGTCTTTAGTGATTCTCAATTGATTATAAGAAAGTTAACTAGTGAATATAAATGTGTCCACGGGGGTTTGATTTTATATAACCAAGTGGATTTAGATTTGTTATCCAAATTTGGTGAAGTCATTTTAAATCATATTCCCAGGTTTTTAAATGAAGAAGATAATGAAATGGCTCAAAAGGCATCAGGTTTCACACTTGATAATGACATCGAAGAAAAATTAAAATTGGTGTTTTTGATGGTTTCTTACCCCTTCTAAATAACATATGGCATGTGGTGGAAATTGTAAAACTTCATGTCCAAGAAGATTGGAGAAAACGAATTATGAAATATCTCAATGATCCAAATATTAAAACTAATAAGGATGTGAGGTTTAAAGTAACCAACTATTTTATTTATGCCAAGAAATTATTCAAAAGAGGTGCTGATGGGATAATCCGGGTGTGCCTAAGTTAAAGTGAAGGATTAACAGCCATAACACAAGTCCATGAGGGTATTTATGGAGATCCCAAGTTGGCCCAAAGATAAGATTGTTTCTAAGGAGACATGGACTTTATTGGACATTTATTCTAAAGTATTGCATTGAATTTTCAAGAGGAGGCCAAAAGTTCCAACAAAATGCTCCTTTAAAGCATATGATAGTTGTTAACTTGCAATATGTGGTCAAACTTTGGACGTTTAGAGGATGGAAAATTGATGTAATCGATAAGGTATATCCTTATCTTAGAAGATACATAGTTTTGTTTTGGTTGAAACTAATTACTTCACTAAGTGGTTAGAGGCTAAAGCTTTAAAATTAGTTACCTGAAATGAATTAGTATAATTCTTGCAAGACATTATATATAGGGTTGGATTCCAAAAACCATAACCACAGACAATGAAACTATCTTCAAATCAGAAATGGTGTTCGAATTCACTTCAAGTTTAGGCATAACCATGACAAAATCATACCCATACTATGCTCAATAAAATAGTCAAGTTGAGGCCACTAAATGTAATTAAAGATAATCTGAGAAAAGTGATTGAGAAGAATCCAAGAGATTGGCACAATTTGTTGCCAAAATGTTTATGGAATTATGGAAATTCTAACAAATCAAGTACTGGAATTAATCTATATGCCTTAACTTATGGGCATGATGATGTAATACCAATGTAAATCACTCTAAATTCATTGAGGATGGTAGCCCAAAAATATCTAATAGTCAAAGGCTATGATACAATAATGTAAATGGACTAGGAAAGCATAGATGAGGATATGGTGAGAACCTTGAACAACATATTAGTCCAAAAGAAAAAAGTAGACAACAACCATAATAAGAAAGTGAAATAAAGAACCTTCAAAGCGGGATATTTGGTGTGGAAAACTATCTTGCCTATGGGTTCGAATGATCCTGTTTGTGGAAAATGGTCCCCAAAATGGGAAGGACCATTCCAAATTCACAGAGTATTCAAAGGAGGATCATACCTTTTAAGAAACATTAATGGTTATGTTCATATGAGAATAACAATGGCCAGATTCTTAAAGCCGAATTATCAAAGTATTTAGGAGCTAAGGCAATAGGAAACAAATGCATAATTTCATTAAGATATTGTAAAAATTACTTATTATGAAAATGCTCAAACACAAGAGGCCTAAAATCGGTCTAAAAATTCCCATAAGAAAGCCTTTAGGATTTTATTTGAGCTTCATAGGCTTCTAACTGAGCAGCTTCATTGGTAGAGACTTGTATTTCTCCAACCATCTCGTCAATTCTCTATTGGCAATCTCCTTCAGGTATGAAGGTTGAATCCAATTTATCTATGAAGAAATTTCATTTGCCTTAGAGTCTGTTTCCTCAGCTAAAATTGGATTTGAATAAGGCCTATCTAAAGATATAAAGATGCCAATGGGTTCAACCATAGGCTCATCATTCAGAGATATTGGTGGTGGTGTTATGGGAACTCTAGGAGGGCCTACATCCCTTTCCTCTACCAAACCATAATTTGGGCCTATAATAAAGAAAAAAGGCAATTCAATGCCAATATTAGTGGTGAGACAAACACCAAAGAACTTTGAAAACATTATATAAGAAAAAATTGGCTTACCTACCAACAATGTAGTAAGAATAGTCCTTTTAGCTCTGCTTTTCTTTTAGTTCCCTATTCGGATAAAAAAATATAGTAGAACTACAAGGCTCATCAGCATTCGAAGAGGCACCAGTAGGATTTTTAAAAGATGTTTTTTCCTTCTTGATCCTCATAAGAGGAACATGTTCTTCTGCCTCTCCATCCCTAGTTTCTTTAGAAATCTCCGCTTTTAAAGTATCATTCAATTTAGGAGTGAGTTCCCTCCTCTTGGAAGACTGATAATCATCGATGAGAGGATCTTCTACAAGACAACTAAATGGATTAGTTAAGGTAAATGTAAATACAAAATAAAGTGACAAGAGATACTTAAATCCTTACCAGAGGAAGTAAGCTTCAAAGGCTCTGTGGTTACTGGAAATGGCCACAAGAAGAATTCAATAGACCTAGGCCACCAATCCTTAAAAGCTTGAGGTACTCCAACATTGAACTCAACTTTTAAGATGTTGAAAGAACTTCGAAGCTTGTGATAATCAGTTATGTTATGTAAAATTATTTCTTTAAGAAGCTAAGAATCCTAGTAAATACACAAGGGTTGGCTTGACTTCTCATAGGAACTAGAATGGACTAGTCAAATCCATATTGCCCAAAAAAATAATTAGCAAAATATAATTCCCCAAATGATTTGGAATTGGGGAGATTGGGAGGTCAGGTTCCATAATATAAATCTTTAGGCATTAAATAAATTTTCCAATAGAGATCAGTATAGGGTGATTTACGATGATCCCTCGGAATTGGAACTAGCCAAATAGGTGATTGCATGGGGTCCAACAAAAGATATAAAAGAGATCTTAGTCTATCACTAAACAGACTTATAATCATATCAATAATAGTTACGAAAGTTTAATTTCATATCCTAATGTGATAATAAGCACAAAAGTGGTTGAGAGTAGAGACATATTAAATATAACCAATCTATTAAAAGTATGCATACAGCCACATTTGAAGAACTCGCAGTGGCCCGTCATGTTTGACATATAAGGGGTCCTCAACAAGTTCAACACAACTCTTGTAAAGGGAGTCCAACAAATTAAGAAAAAGAGAAACCTTCTTACCAGTCATGAGATTGGCAGCCAAGAACGTGTATGCCATCATTACTCTTTGGGATTTCACACAAAAAATGTGCCTTGATAGAAAAAACAAAATAAAGCAATAATACTCATAATCAGTCATAATAAGAGTATTTTTCTTATGGCACGCATGAGAGTGGAATAGGCTAAATGATATTTCTTACATTTCAAATTTGTGGGAGCATCAACTGATGGCATGAATGGGTGAACTTCCTCCCCCAAATATTTAAATCCGGACAACTAGAAAATATCCAAAATAATGGGACCAGCTATCCCAAAATTAAATTCAAAGCAGTTAAAATCAAATGGATCTTGGAGCTTAAGATAACAAAGGGATCAAATTCAATGTTTCACAAACTTAGCTTAACATCGTCAAAGATGATGGACTTCTCCTTGTCACTCCCTTTAAGGGAAACCGTCCTATTCACCCCTGTGACCCAATGCTTATCCAACACCGTGTGTCAAAACATAAACCTGGAGGCAGGAGGTATTTCCCATTCTCAAGTCTTTGAATTGGAAGAATATGATCCCCAAATCTTGGGTAATAAGGAGTAACAAGTTTGGAAGTTCTTGGATGAAATAAGAACCCACAGTGTTAAATATCATCATGCCTGGGGATTTGATGGTACAAATAATGATCCCAATAACAATAGAAGTATCAACCATGAGTTAGTTGACAGTTTTGTCAAATGAGAAGTACTCATTGACTTCTAGAGAGCTGGATACCATTTTTTATGGAATGTTGAGAAGAAATTGAGAGTATATTGGGAGATTAAGGGTTTTCTCAGGGAAAAGTGAATGGTGAAAAAAGTGTGTAAATAAATAAGCTTTGTAGCTTGGCACCATTTGAATTCAAAAATGGACTAACCGGGCCTCAGCATGTGGCTTTGTAAAATTTTCCCTCCAAAAGGTAAAGTTATCGATAAGTGGGGAGACATTCAACATGTTTGGCGGCTACATAATCCCAAAAGGTTTCTCATGATTGATTGATAGTGCAATAATTAAATAATATATCTTAGAAGTAAAATGGTGGTTGTCCCAAGATAAGACAAATGCATTTGCTGAAACAAAATTAAATAGTTGTCCATATTTTAATTGGCTATCCATTTTGGCAACAAAAAGTCATCGCCTAGGTGGTTCTCCACGTGATGAGATTTGGTGGGTCCACTGCCAATAAAAATTCATGCATGGGAGTAAACTTTGGGTCTTAGCCAGTTTAAGGGCTTTCAAAGTATCAAATTAATGTACCATATTTGGTTATTGGTTTGAAGTGACTGAAATTATTATTAGGTTAGAATTATTTAGAAAATTGGTTATATCCCACAATTATACTAGTCTAAAATAAAAATTAATAATGCAATTGCTGTGATCAAAATGAAGCCACACACCAACATTTGAAACAAAGAAATTCTTTCCATTAATTACCAAAAGATAAATTTACGAAAGATTTAAGAACACAATAGAGATGGAATTTTAGCCTCTTTAAATTGTACAATAATAAGGAAATGCATAAGTGAACTTCTTGTAAAAGGTACTCCATAGGCAAACAAGTTCTTCTAGTTTAGCATCCAAGTATGCAAGTTATCTTGCCACTTTTAAAAATAAGGGATGGGATCCTCTTAGTCTTTGAACAAGATCCTATACATCCTTACAATATACATCAGATCGAAGCACTATTTCCCCAAAGGAAAGGTTTTCAAGATTGTGATCTTCAGGAGTACCTTATTAAAGAATGTAAATACAGGAGAATTCCTTATCAAAAAAGTTATAAGGTTGAGCAGGTCGTGACCATTCATAAGCACTACGAGGATGATAAGTAAGAGTGGGAAAAATGACTCGAGCATTATATCAAGTGGAAAATAGGGATTATGAATCAACAATTCGAAGGCACAACCTGTACCATCAAATTTTCGCTTCATTGGTACTCCCCACGAATAGGAAAAAATCATACTCAAAGGAGGACTACCACAAAATTTGGTAGGTGAAGTACTACATTCATTAGAGGAATATGGAAGAATATAGTTGGGCTCATACTCAAACCTCTCAACTGGGATGTCGAGATCGAGATCCATTTAATCCCTGAGTATTTGACCCACCTCTTCAAATGGAGGAATTTAACCACCATATTGGATGATGCAAAGATCATAACCACCACAAATGGATGGGGAAGAGTATTCATAGTGATCCCATCTGGGCATTCCCCTAAAAGAAACAAAAATGTCATCGCCATATTGATCAAGGGCGTATCTATCAATGCCAAAGGATCGAGAAGAGGGACTTCAAGGGCGTTTAAAGCTAATTTTGTTTTGTTTAAGCTTGGTGATTCATGCACGAAAACAAAAGAAATATATAAGAAGAGTAAAGAAGACGATAGAATTTAGAGTTCTTAGGATAAACGATGGTTGATTAGAACAATGACAGTCTCTCAGCACAAGATGTGTATATATCCATAACTCAATGATGTTTAACGTGGGATTAAGGCTTCAAGAAACTCAATAGGACATTAATTAATCTTCTTCCAAAATTAATTAATGCGGTGGGTATATTTACACCATATTAACACAAACCAATGAGGTGTTGGCCTATAATAATTAAATCGATAAAAATATTTGGATTATTATATAAAATATAAAGTAGTGGGAAGAATGCATGTATGATACATGGGAATTGCTTTGTCCTTAATGATGTGAGAGTATTTAAAAAATTGACCTCTCTCTATCTCTCTCTCTAAAAACCTAACCCTAATTAAGGTTTTGCATGGAAAATTCCAACTCCGTTCCTCATATTGACCCTAGGCCACCTGACATCCCAAATGTTTGGAATCGCTCATTTACCTCTGTAGTTGCAGAATCACCTTCAACCAATCATCGCCTTTGCCTAAAAACACCCACAACTTTCAAGGGAGAACCAGTCATTTTGTTTTCCACCTTTGATATAGAAACACTCTCCAAACCTTTCAATCATGCCTTAATAGGCAAATCTTCACATGGCAGACCTTCCATGGATGATATTAGAAAGACATTTCAAACATTTTCTCTAAAAATAGCCTTCAATGTTGGTCTTCTTGACAGCAAACATGTCCCAATTAGATTTATAGAAGGGTGTCTATCAATAAAAAAAGCAAATAAAATAAAAATGCTTCTTTTATTAATGACATCCGAGAGGTGCCCGCGAGGGTCACCCAGAAGTCCAAGATTGAGAGGTTCCATTGCAAGGGTCAGCGCCGCTGCAAGGTTCAGCGCCGCTACAGCAATAACATTCGAGAGGTGCCCGCGAGGGTCACCACAGAAATCCAAGATTGAGACGTGCCACCGTAAGGGTCAGCGCCGCTGCAAGGGTCGCTGTAGTAGTGACATTCGAGAGGGTCAGCGCCACTGCAAAGCTCAGCGCCGCTGCAAGTGTCAGCACCGCTGCAAGTGTCAACGCCGCTGCAAGGGTCAGCGCCACTACAGCAATAACATTCGAGAGGTGCCCGCGAGGGTCACCACAGAAATCCAAGATTGAGAAGTGCCACTGCAAGGGTCAGTGCCGCTGCAAAGGTCATTGCAGTAATGACATTTGAGAGGGTCAGCGCCACTACAAGGCTCAGCGCCGCTGCAAATGTCAGCGCCGCTGCAAGTGTCAGCGCCGCTACAAGTGTCAATGCCGCTGCAAAGGTCAGCGCCACTGCAAGCGTCAGCGCCACTACAGCAAGGGTCACTACAGCAATAACATTCGAGAGGTACCCGCGAGGGTCACCACAGAAATTAAAAATTAAGAAGTGCCACTACAAGGGTCAGCGCCGCTGCAAAGGTCACTGCAATAATGACATTCAAGAGAGTCAGCGCCACTTCAAGGCTCAGCGCCACTGCAAGGGTTACTGCAGAATTGTTATTCGAGAAGTGCCGCTACAAGGGTTTCGGCAGAAACTCATATTGAGAAGGAACCCACCCAAAGTGTCCAGGATGAGGGAGTAGCTATCAAGAGAAACTCCTCATCATGAAACATCTGCCTTTAAATGAACAAAAGCATTAACACTTTACTTTCTTGTACAGGTTGCCTAGTCTAGCAAGCAGGGCTCGAACAGGCGCGTGGGACCTCCTGGGAGTTTTGGCTTGGCGGCTGAGGGACAAGGTATGTTGAACAAGCTCAACCACTTAGCACTATAGGATTGAGAGAATACTAGTAGGAAGACCCAGAAGTCACTCAAGACTACACACACTTCACACTTGGTCACAAGTGAAGTGAGCAGCCAAAGAGCTGGCTACTCACGAGAAATAAACTCTTTACAAGAAAATGACTTTTCCAGAAGAGGGGGTCCTCAAGGTCCCTCTCAAGAAAAACAACATTTTTAGAGGAAAGGAGTCCTTAAGGTCTCCTCTCTCAAGATTTGCAAAATTGCACCATAAGTTACCGTTTCAAAAGATAACTACCAAATCTGATATTTTGTCTCCATTAGGGGACATATGTGCTTTTTGACTTTTGGTCGGCACCAGGTGGCGCCTGCAAGGGGGACAGGCAGGCTTCCTACAGGTAGGAACAAATGGTACACTTCAGACATTGTTCCCCACCAACTCTCTCAATTTTGGTGCCCAAAAAATGCCAACTCACCCCTAACGCCCTAGTATAAATAGACCTCTAGGCAAGGTTAAGAGATGGATGATAGAAATTGCACTATTACTCTGCCAAAATATCACGAGACCTACCTAAGTATTCTCTCCATGCTCACTCTCTTAGTGCTGAGTGCCTTGTTCCTTCACTCCCCACTGACAGCCATCACTCTCAGGTGTTTCCCTTGAGAAAATTACTGTTTTTGCTGTGAAAGTTCATATTCTTGCAGGGAGTGAGTTGAAGCTTGAGTTCCATTTTTACCAGAAGGAGAGTTTTCTTCAGAAGTTGCACCAGGAGACCTTGAAGACCTTGCAGGCAGCGTCCATTGGAGTGGGTCACGCCTCACGCTTTCCAGTTATTCATAGACCCCAGTCTCACTACCCTCCTATATTTGGAGACTCTGCTGGGGAGGTATCCTCACTTCCATGGACAAAGAAGGTTTCAATGTCTCTAAGCAGTTGGTTTTTGAGGACATTCCGTCTGGTAATGGAGCTCACAGTGACCAGACTACTCAGGAAGAAGTGGTGGTGATGGGAGCCAAGGCGCCCGCGCCTCAGGGAGGGCAGACCAGTTCGCCGGCAGTGGATCCAATGGCAGGTATGAATCTTATGGCAATGTTTTTTGACTTTTTAAAGCAAAACAACGTGGATCTATCAATCTTGGGTCAAGCTTGTGTGACACCTGTTGCTGCCCCTTCTGGAGGGGTAGCCACTCCTATTACGATTCCGGCAGAGACGATTCCGTCTCAGAAGGCGGAGCCGGAGCAGGTCCTAGCGCCAACAGGTTCTCCAACTGCTAAAAGAACGTGTTTGGAGGAGGCACCCTCTAAGGCTAATACTATGGAAGAAGTGAGGAAGCTCATCTCCTCCTCTCAAAGAGAGGATTCCCACCTATACGAGGAGTTACAAGACCCCTATCCACAGGGAGTAAGTGAGAAGCCATACCCTGAGGGGTATATTCCACCAAAATTTATCAAGTTTGGCGGTAGGGGGGAGAACCCTAGAGAGCACGTGAAGAGGTTCGTCGAGTACCTGGGAGTACATACTGGCGACAAGAACGTGAGGTTGAGGGAGTTCTCTAAGACTCTCACTGGGAAGGCTTATACATGGTATTCCCACTTGGCGCCTAACGGCGTTCCTACTTGGGAAGAGATGCACAGGCAGTTCCTCCAGAAGTTTTGTGTAGCGGAGGACGAATTTATACTGAGGCACCTGGCACAAGAGGTCCAGAAGCCAGGAGAAGATTTGATGCACTACATCAAGCGGTTTCGTGAGAGGGCCTTAGATGTCCACGAGGACGTGGCGGAGGCCAGGTTGCTACAGATATGTGTGGAAGGACGCTTAGAAGAGTACAACCAGCACTTGATCAACGAAACTAGAGATGGAACTTTCAGAGAATTCACCAGGGCCGCCAGCAACATAGATATGATAATCAAACCAAGAGCCCCGGGTTGGAGGACGCAAGTTCCACTGACTCCCAGGAGGTTTCAAGTTTCTAGGAGGTAAGCGGTTAACTGTGTGGACGGGAGTAACAAAGGGAATAAGGGAGTCTCTGGGGCCAAGACTGACAGTCCCGGTAACAAGAGAAAATTTGGGGAAGATGCCCCGCCGCCACTACCATGCAGCGTAGCTGAGGTATGGATTATTACCGCACCTTAGTGCGAGAAGGTGTAGCAGGACCTCCCCACCTAAAAGGAGAAACCCCCACTGCAGCTGACAAGGCCAATCCATAGTACTGCGAGTTGCACCAACGAGTGCAGCACTCTACCAAAGATTGTTACTACTTGCAAAGGATCATGGGTGAGCAGATGGCCAACGGTACCTTGCAGATACCCCCTGTGGACGTTAACGAGAACCCACTTCCTGCTCATCACTTTGGCACCACCAATATGGTATTTGCCTACGATGAAGAAGATACAAGAAGTCTTATGAAGTGGGAGAGTGGCGAGCAGTTATGCGAGGAGTTAGAAAATCTATCACTGAGCAGACTTGCGCTAGACAGAAAGCAAGAGGAGTGGTTCTTCACTCCGGAACATGAAAATGGAAGTGGGGAAGTTGAGGAAGTGGCTCTCTCAGAAGGCGAGGTAGACGTCATCCTCGCTCTAGATGAGGGAGGGACCTCTGAAGCGGAGTATGTTTGCAGTGCCCAAACATACGAGGTAGACTTAGATTCTGAATGTGAGGCCATAGCGAGGAGCCCCAAGTTCAAGTGGTTTTTCGACCAGATAGGGGTGAAGTACGACACGAGGGTGTCCATCACGAGGAAAGTCTTGGAGGCAGTGCAGCAGCGGGGAGACCCTTCGCTAAATTGGCATGGGCCAATCGGAAGGATGATTAAGAAGTATACCTCTGAAGTGGTGTTTTCAGAAGCAGATAGGGTGGTTCCCTACTTCCACAACCGCCCGTTGTACGTCACAGCCATAATTAATAGAGTCTCATTTCCCACGGCGTTGATGGATGGAGGAGCATCCATTAACATCATACCTATCAGTACATTATATGAAATAGGAATTGACCAGGAGAAGGTGGTTCCGGTACCGCTAGTAATTTCCGGATTCGACAACGCCGGAATGAAGTCTATTGGATACGTGAATGTGGGAATTAAGTTGGGAAATTTCACCTCCCACATCAAATTTCATGTTATTAACGCTAACACCAGCTACCAATTACTCATTGGAAGGGTATGGATGCACACTCATGGCATAGTGCCTTCCACCTATCATCAATGCGCGAAGGCAAACATTAGAGGTACATAGATAGTGATCAAGGCAACGCAGAGACCCTTCGCCATTGAGGAGGCCCACCTAGTAGATGCTGCCTTATACACCGAGTTAGATGAGGAGAGAAAGGTCTCTGCAAGAAAACTAGAAGGAATCAAGGTAGCTGAGGGAAGGGTTCCTCAGAAGAAGTCCGTTCATGACCGTCTAGGAGGGAGGATAATCCCCCATATGGCCAATGGCAAGAGGAAAGTAGAGTAGGTATCTAGAACCCCTCGAACTTGCAAGAAGGTGGTTTTGCCCAATGGAAAGATCATCTACCATTTATAACGGTCTGCGCGGGCGGTGTTCTGGGATGAGAGCATAGACCCGACACCCGAATATTTTATCGTTGATGAATCCCATATATCGTTGAGCATGTTGAGGAACCAGAAGAAGCTCCAGAGTGCATGCAAGACGGACCCAGAGAGCAGCTGCAAGAATTAGAGGAAATCAAGTTGGGGCCAGAAGAGGGCGAGAGTAGACCCATTCTAATCTCCAAGTGCCTAGAACCGAGACAAAGGGAGGAGCTCATCGGGCTACTTAAAGAGTTCACTGATGTATTCGCTTGGAAATACACGGAGATGCCAGGAATAGACGCAGAAGTGAGCTGTCATAGATTGAACATCCTTCCCAATGCCCTTTCGGTAAGGCAAGCCACACGCACATACAAAGTAGATCTTGATTTGAAGATAAAAGCTGAGGTGGAGAAGTTGTTAGCGGCCGGGTTCATCAAGCCTATTCAACACCCCATATGGTTGTCCAGCATAGTGCTAATGGCGAAGAAAGACAAGAGCCAAATCAGAATCTGCGTAGATTTTTGTGACTTGAACAGGGCGTGTCCTAAGGATGAATTCCCACTACCCAGCATAGACATCTTAGTGGATGCCACCGCGGGACATGATATGTATAGCTTTATGGACGGGTATGTTGGCTATAACTAGATTAAAATGGACCCCGCCGACGCAGAGAAGACTGTCTTCCGCACGCCGTTAGGGAACTTCCACTATACAGTCATGCCCTTCGGATTGAAGAACGCTGGAGCCACATACCAGCGGACCATGATGGCAATTTTTCATGAATTATTTCATGATATACTAGAATTCTATGTGGATGATCTGGTGGTGAAGTCTAAGAAAGAAAATAAGCATATTCAGGATCTCAGGAGAGTATTCGAAAGGCGTCGTCGGTATAAAATGAGAATGAACCCCTCAAAGTGTGCCTTTGGGGTTACTGCATGGAAATTCTTAGGTTTTGTGGTAAATAGACAAGGGGTTCAAGTGGATGCAGAGAAGATGAAAGACATTGTGATGATGCCACCGCCCAAGAGTCAGAGACAACTTAAGAGCTTCCTGGGAAAGGTATCCTACCTGCGGAGGTTTATACCTGCATTGGCAGAAGTAACTCATCCGTTCGCGCCTCTACTAAAAGACAAAGCCAAGTGGGTTTGGGGAGAGAGGCAAGAGAGTGCGTTCGAGAAGATTAAAGAAATCCTAGCCTCTCCTTCCACGATGATTCCCCCCGAAGCCGGAGTGCCGCTGCTGCTCTACCTTACTTCAACAGAGAGGTCGATAGGGGCCCACTTGGCTCAAGAGAAAGAAGGAGTGGAAAAGCCAGTCTACTACCTGTCAAGAGTAATATCCGGAACAGAATCGAGATACACCAGCGTTGAGAGGCACTGCCTGGCGCCGGTATTTGTAGCCCAGAAGTTGAGACACTATCTTCTAGCCTTCACAGTTCACATAGTCACCAAGTGTGATCCCATCAAGTACCTCCTCGCGCGGACTATACTCGTGGGACGAGCAGCAAGGTGGTTTTTGATCTTGTCAGAATACGATCTAAAGTTCGTAGTTCCTAAAGCCATTATAATCCAGGCAGTAACAGATCTGCTAGCCCACTTCCCAAGTGGGGTTTTCGAACCACCTAGTGAAGAGCTACCCGGAGAATGTTTTCAAGCATGCATGGCGGAGGAGGTAAAGAAGTGGTTTATGGAGTTTGATGGTTCCAGTGCTCAAGGAACAGGTGGAGCCGACGTCATACTGTCAGATCGAAAGGAGAAGATTACCCTCTCTTTCAAGTTAGATTTTAAATGCTCAAATAATGAAGCTGAGTACGAAGCCCTCATTCTAGGGATGTTGGAAGCACTCAGAAGAGGGATCAAGGTATTGTGTATACGAGGGGACTACAATCTTGTAGTAAGGAAGGTCAATGGAGAGTTTTCCCTTAAACATGCCAACTTAGCGCCGTACAGACACATCATCCAAAGAGTGTTGGGACAGTTCTTATAAGTAACTATGGAGAGGCAGGCACGAACGATGAACAGGCACCCTGACGCGCTCGCCACCATAGCACAAAAGTTGGACATGTAGGGGGAAGAAGTAACCATCACAGTGAGGCGGAGAACGGTACCCACTACTGTAAAATCCTTATTCCCAAGTAACGAGCCAGAAGACTGGAGGCGTCTGGTGGAAAAGTAACTTGAAACCAGGGAAGGGACAATGAAAATATTAGAGTTATCCAATTACCATGTGCTGCAAGGAACTGTCTACTTTAAGAGTCCTGAAGGGTTTCTGGCAAGGTGCGTAGGGGAGCAAGAAGCCAAGGAAAGGTTAATAGAGATGCACCAGAAGCACTGCAGGGATACGGATATTCCCCTTTACAGACGACTGCAGCGAAGCGGGTATTAATTGCCTGCCATGAGCATAGAAGTGGCCCGCTTACAACAAAGTTGTTTAAAGTGCCAAGCTAATTTTGACCAGCCGACGGAGGCTAACTTTGTGGAAGCCTTCGAAGATTGGAGACAGACATACCTAGCATATCTAAAAGATGGGGAGCTGCTCGCCAAGAGAACGGATGAAATTTACCTTAGAAAAAGGATAGCCCGTTTCTACTTGGTCGAGGGAGAGTTATACAGGAAGGGGTACAACGAGAAGGCGCTAAGGTGCGTAGCCAAAGAGGAGGTGGAAAGGGTGTTGAAATAAGCTCATGAGCCCTCCCACATGGGAGGCGCCAAGCTGTATGATCAACTGATGACGCAGGGATACTACTAGCCGACCATGGAGGCTGACTCCATTGGGTATGTGAAAAAGCTTAGAGCATGTCAAGTGCATGGAAACATGGTGCACGCTCCCTCCGTCAGTCTATAAATCTTGGCAGCTCCTTATCCCTTCCACACATGGGCATTCGACCTGGTGGGAAAGATCGCCCCAGCATCTCATGGAAAGGCTTTTATCATTGTGGCTATAGAATTGTACACCAAATGGGCGGAGGCCATTCTTTTAAGGAGAGTCACCGCCCAAGTGGTAACCCAGTTTATAAAGGAGTATATCATATATAGGTTCGGTATACCCAAAGTGATCCTAACGGATAATGGGAAGCGATTTGTATGCAAAGAGATGGCCCTTATCACAGACAAGTATAAGATTGTGCATAATAGCTCAACCATATCCTACCCCAAGGGCAATGGCCAAGCAGAGGCTACCAATAAGACCCTGATAAATATTTTGAAGAAAATTCTAGAAGACATGCCGGGAGCATGGGATGAGAAGTTGCCTATGGTGTTATGGGCCTACCATACTTCAAAAAGAAAGCCAACATGGTTCACTCCCTTCTCTCTAGTATATGGGACCGAAGCTGTCCTACCAGTGGAACTGGAGGTACCTTCAGCCAGAATTTCTCTTAGCAATGGGCTCATCCCAGACCCAAGGCATGTGCAGCTGGAGGCGCTGGACGAGCATAGGGATAAAGCAAGAGAGAATTTCAAAGTCTACACTCAGCAACTGTCCAGGGCCTACGAGAACTTAGTCAAGCCTAGAGAATTCCAAGTGGGAGATCTAGTCCTGCGAGCATCAACTCACCATCTCCATAGCATGTCGGCATCAAAATTCAAACCCAACTGGGAAGGCCCTTTTGTCATCAGAGGAGTGGGTAAGTCGGGCTACTGCCAAATATCAGAACCAGAGAGTGATTGCCTCCAGTCCATCAACTGCAAGTGGCTGAAGAGGTACTATGCTTAGTAATAGCTAACAAGTTTTGTTTGTGTTTTGCATGTCTGTAATGGATTTCGAGGATTGCTCCCATACCAAAAAAGTTTTTTTGTAAAATTTTTTTAGAGCAATACTACATTGTAAACGGCACACAAAAGTAAAGAAATGAAATAGCAACACTTTCTATCATTGTTGATGTTTGCTTTGCTTACTCATTTATACATATATATATTCACTCCCTATTAAGTTAGAAGAGAGTACAGAAAAAATCAAGAACTTTGCTCACTACACTTGGGAGGTAAGTCCATCCTAAGAGAAAGTATACTGAACAAAGTCCCTCAGACATAAACTAATAGAAAATATAGAGGGAAGATTAAATTCCTCCTCCTTAATATTACAAAGAACAGTGAAACTCTTAAAGAGAATATAGAGAAAGGACCCCAAAGACTAGGGGCTAGCTAATTCAAATAGGTTTTTTTTTTTAAATCAGGCTTTCGGGAAAGGGGCAGGCTTAACCCCCTCTCCAACCTAGCCTCTACGACTATAAGTAGTAATATGCAGGAATACCCCCGCAAGCAGGAGGGGCAATCCAAGAAAGTCGCATGCCAATACCTCACAGCTACAAGAGGTGCATTTTCGAAAAAAAATATACAATATGTTAATACATAACTTTTCATATTAATGCAAATACCCCGCAGTACATGGGGCAGCCACCAGTAGACTAAATGCTCACAGAAATTAGAGCAAGTCATATAAAACAAACACCCACGGTATAAAGGGAGAACAAAGGAAAAAGAGAGTGCAGAAGAAACAAAGTGTCTCATTCAGGAATGATAAGTGATGTACACATAGAATTCTGAGCACTACAAAGCAAGAAGTAGCATATCTACTAGAAACTACAAAAAACAAATCATCACGAGCGACGGCGCCGGCATATGACGGACCAGCCTCCCGCAAAAACTCTTCCTCCAACCTGATGAATTTCACTACACCAAAAACAGCATTTTGGCACACCCTGATATTAAAAATCTGGCACGGTTTAAAACTGTGCCAGATTTTGGCACGGTTTAATAGAAATTTGGCACACTTTAAAACAGTGCCAAAATTTGGCACTGTTTTAAAGTGTGCCAAAATTGAGTACACTTTACTAGGATATAAAATACCTCAAAATTTTGGGACCTTTTAGTTTCCCTCTTCTCTCTCCTTCTTCGTCTTCTCCCCCGCTCTCCCCTCTCCCTCCACCAAAAACCCAAGCCCTACCATCCGCTCTCCCCCGCTCTCCCCCTCTCTCCCCTGCTGCGTCGCCTCCCCCTCTCTCCCCTGCTGCGTCGCCTCCCCCCTTGGGTTTATCCCTACCGTCGCCCCTATTTTCCGGGTTTATCCTCCTCGGCTCACCTCCCCTGCTCCCCTGGTTCCGGGTTTTTGATATTCCGGTGTCGTGGTGTCCCTTCCGGCGACCTCGTGTTTTCTTGGTTTGAGGTATTTTATCTGGTGTCGTAATTTCTTTCCTTTATAAATATTATATATATATATATATATATATATATATATATTGATTTATATACTGATATATAAATATAAAATCATATATACTAACTGATATATAAATATAAAATCATATATACTAATTTTTATATATATATATTCGATTAAACTCTAGAATTAGATTTAATCTAGAATTATTTAGAATTAAATCTAATATATAGTGATTTAATAAAATAGATTTAATTCTAGATAATTCTAGATTAAATCTAATTCTAGAGTTTAATCTAATATATATATATATATATATATATATATATATATATATATATATATATATATATATATATATATATATATACTGAGGTGGAATTAAATCTAATATATACTGATTTTTGGAATGTGGAGATAACTTTTCAATAGTCCAGTTTAGGAAAGAGAAAGCCATGTGCAGCTAACATTTTCAGTCTTGAGGTGGGTCATATAGGAGGTGATTGTGTTTTCTTGGCAAGATCTGATGGGGCTGATGGGATTTCCAAGCACTTGAGGTGATTGTGTTCTCAAAGGCCCAGTCAGGGCACACTCCCTCCAAGGCTGTTGTCGCCCCTCTAAGGTATTTCTCATATTAATTTTTTGAATGGGTTTTTTGTTTTGAAACAAAATGCATTTTTTTTGGCACAAAAATGGTTCAATGTGCACAAAATGCATTTTAGGGCATAATAATCTCATATTAATATTTAAGTGTTTAAATGCTAATTGTGCCCGTTCATGTTTGTGACAATGTTAATGTGCACATAGAGGGGTAAAGCTTGGATAGTCCAATTGTTAGCTGTGGCCTGTTTCTCGCTAGCAACAAAAATGGAGGAGATTGAAGTACCTCCCATTGTTGATTTACAGGTGAGAGAAAAATTAATGTGAATATTTATTTATTTCATTATATATTGATCCATTTTCCTTTCTGATATGTTCTTATATGTAATGGACATATGGATTTTTGTGAGTAGGTAGGAGATCCCAAATTTTTATTTGAAGGCAAAACCATACAAAGAATGGCGCTTCTTGTTTTGAGAACCTTGAATGGAGATCCCAAGTTCTTTCATAGACTACTTTCTTAAAAAGATTAACCATGATCATCTTCCATCACAATCTTTGATCTCTAGATCAATTCAATACATCTTAAGCACAATCAAAGGTAGATTATTCACTATATATATAATAAAGCACAATATAACGCGTGTCCTAATGGCACATAATGATACCTAATTATACTCATAAAAGGGACATGTTATCAATTTCACACACGTGTGTGTATAATCATATATGGGTACTGTAATATTAAAGAGTTTGATCCAGTGCTCCGTGGGAATTGAATGTAGGTATTGGGGAGGTTTGGAGATCAAAAGGCCAGCATAGGCTGCCAGTGATTTGTTTGGTTTTGTTTTACAAATGTTCAACTCAGGCCAGTTCCATCCAATCTTAATCAAGTTACTACATGTAACTATTATTTAGTACCCATTCATTAACCTTTTAAAATGCAATAAATTATTTCTACTCAATATTTATAGTTTATCTTTTTCATTCTATATCTGATCATTCCTTTTAAAGTTTGAAAATCACTTCATGGCTTACTTTATGAGCTTATTTAGTTAAATTGGTGGAAGGGACTTGCTGGTGGTTTTGTTTTGGAATTTGCTGTTGCTGTTGAGTTTATATTCAATGTTAAAACATGTTGGATTTAACGAATAAACAAATGAAACTATGTCAAAATTTTCTAAAATCCATAAACGTTCAAAATTGATTAAAAACATACCGTTAGAGAATATGACGATATAGGAGGCACGAACACCCCGCACGGGACCAATGTAACTTGTAGGAACTGACCGCGTAGCCCCGGGTCTCCCGGTTTGAGAGTATGACGATAATCTGTAAAAATCACACTTAGACTTAAAAACATGCCATTAAAGGGTGAAAATCCAAACCAACCCCCAAACGATCCCGTAGGAGGCACAAACACCTCGTACGGGACCAATGTAACCTGTAGGAACTGATCGCATAGTCCCGGGTCTCCCGGTTTGAGACTATGACGATGATTTGCAAAAATCACACTTAAAACTTAAAAGCAAGCTGTTAAAGGGTGAAAACCCAAACCAGCCCCCCAAACAACCCCGTAGGAGGCACGAACACCTCGCACGGGACCAATGTAACTTGTAGGAACTGACTGTGTAGTCCCAGGTCGCTCGGTTTGAGAGTATGATGATAATCTGCAAAAATCACACTTGAGTTAAAAACATGCCGTTAAAGGGTGGAAACCCAAACCAGCCCCCCAACGACCCCGTAGGAGGCACGAACACGTCGCATGGGACCAATGTAACTTGTAGGAACTGACCGCGTATCCCCGGGTCTCCCGGTTTGAGAGTATGACGATAATCTGGAAAATCACACTTAGAGTTAAAAACATGCCATTATAGGGTGAAAAACCAAACCAGCCCCCAAACGACCCCGTAGGAGGCACGAACACCTCGCACGGGACCAATGTAACTTGTAGGAACTGACCGCGTAATCTCGGGTATCCCGGTTTGAAAGTATGACGATAATTTGCAAAAATCACACCTAGACTTAAAAACAAGCCAGTAAAGGGTGAAAACCCAAACCAGCCCCCAAACGACCCCGTAGGAGGCACGAACACCTCGCACGGGACCAATGTAACTTGTAGGAACTGACCGCGTAATCCCGGGTATCCCGGTTTGAGAGTATGACGATAATTTACAAAAATCACACTTAGACTTAAAAACATGCTATTAAAGAGTGACAACCCTAACCAGCCCCCAAACGACCCCGTAGGAGGCACGAACACCTTGCACGGGACCAATGTAACTTGTAGGAACTGACCGCGTAGTCCCGGGTCGCTCGATTTGAGAGTATGATGATAATTTGCAAAAATCACACTTAGACTTAAAAACGCAAAAATCACACTTAGACTTAAAAACAAGCCGTTAAAGGGTGAAAACCCAAACCAGCCCCCAAACGACCCCGTAGGACACACGAACACCTCGCACGGGACCAATGTAACTTGTAGGAACTGACCGCGTAGTCCCGGGTCGCTCGGTTTGAGAGTATGATGATAATCTGCAAAAATCACACTTAGAGTTAAAAACATGCCGTTAAAGGGTGAAAACCCAAACCAGCCCCCAAATGACCCCGTAGGAGGCACGAACACCTCGCACGGGACCAATGTAACTTGTAGGAACTGACCGCCTAGTCCCGGGTCGCTCGGTTTGAGAGTATGACGATAATTTGCAAAAATTACACTTAGAATTAAAAACAAGCCCTTAAAGGGTGAAAACCAAACCAACCCCCGATCGACCCTGTAGGAGGCACAAATACCTCGCACGGGACCTATGTAAATTGTAGGAACTGACCGCGTAGTCCCGGGTCTCACGGTTTGAGAGTATGACGATAATTTGCGAAAATCACACTCACACTTGAAAACAAGCCATTAAAGGGTGAAAACCCAAACTAGCCCCCAAACGACCCCGTAGGAGGCACGAACACTTCGCACGGGACCAATGTAACTTGTAGGAACTGACAGCGTACTCTCGGGTATCCCGGTTTGAGAGTATGACGATAATTTGCAAAAATCACACTTAGACTTAAAAACATGCTGTTAAAGAGTGACAACCCTAACCAGCCCCCAAACGACCCCGTAGGAGGCACGAACACCTCGCACGGGACCAATGTAACTTGTAGGAACTGACCGCGTAGTCCCGGGTCTCACGGTTTGAGAGTATGACGATAATTTACGAAAATCACACTCACACTTGAAAACAAGCCATTAAAGGGTGAAAACCCAAACTAGCCCTCAAACGACCCCGTAGGAGGCACGAACACCTCGCACGGGACCAATGTAACTTGTAGGAACTGACCGCGTACTCTCGGGTATCCCGATTTGAGAGTATGACGATAATTTGTAAAAATCACACTTAGACTTAAAAACATGCTGTTAAAGAGTGACAACCCTAACCAGCCCCCAAACGACCCCGTAGGAGGCACGAACACCTCGCACGGGACCAATGTAACTTGTAGGAAATGACCGCGTAGTCCCGGGTCGCTCGGTTTGAGAGTATGACGATAATTTGTAAAAATCACACTTAGACTTAAAAACAAGCCGTTAAAGGGTGAAAACCCAAACCAGCCCCGGATCGACCCTGCAGGAGGCACAAATACCTCGCACGGGACCAATGTAACTTGTAGGAACTGACCGTATAGTCCCGGGTCTCACGGTTTGAGAGTATGACGATAATCTGGAAAAATCACACTTAGAGTTAAAAACATGTCGTTAAAGGGTGAAAACCCAAACCAACCCCCAAACGACCCCGTAGGAGGCACGAACACCTCGCACGGGACCAATGTAACTTGTAGGAACTGACCGCGTAGTCCCGGGTCTCCTGGTTTGATAGTATGACGATAATTTGCAAAAATCACACTTAGACTTAAAAACAAGCCGTTAAAGGGTGAAAACCCAAACGACCCCGTAGGAGGCACGAACACCTCGCACGGGACCAATGTAACTTGTAGGAACTGACCGCGTATTCCCGGGTATCCCGGTTTGAGAGTATGACGATAATTTGCAAAAATCACACTTAGACTTAAAAATGTGCTGTTAAAGAGTGACAACCCTAACCAGCCCCCAAACGACCCCGTTGGAGGCACGAACACCTCGCACGGGACCAATGTAACTTGTAGGAACTGATCGCGTAGTCCCGGGTCGCTCGGTTTGAGAGTATGACGATAATTTGCAAAAATCACACTTAGACTTAAAAACGCAAAAATCACACTTAGACTTAAAAACAAGCCGTTCAAGGGTGAAAACCCAAACCAGCCCCCAAACGACCCCGTAGGAGGCACGAACACCTCGCACGGGACCAATGTAACTTGTAGGAACTGACCACGTAATCCCGGATATCCCGGTTTGAGAGTATGACGATAATTTGCAAAAATCACACTTAGACTTAAAAACAAGCCGTTAAAGGGTGAAAACCCAAACCAGCTCCCAAACGACCCCGTATGAGGCACGAACACCTCGCACGGGACCAATGTAACTTGTAGGAACTTACCGCGTAATTTCGGTTATCCCGGTTTGAGAGTATGACGATAATTTGCAAAAATCACACTTAGACTTAAAAACATGCTGTTAAAGAGTGAAAACCCTAACCGGCCCCCAAATGACCCCGTAGGAGGCACGAACACCTCGCACGGGACCAATGTAACTTGTAGGAACTGACAGCGTAGTCCCGGGTCGCTCGGTTTGAGAGTATGACGATAATCTGCAAAAATCACACTTAGAGTTAAAAACATGCCGTTAAAGGGTGAAAACCCAAACCAGCCCCCAAACGACCCCGTAGGAGGCACGAACACCTCGCACGGGACCAATGTAACTTGTAGGAACTGACCGCGTAGTCCCGGGTCGCTCGGTTTGAGAGTATGACGATAATTTGCAAATATCACACTTAGACTTAAAAACATGCTGTTAAAGAGTGACAACCCTAACCAGCCCCCAAACGATCCCGTAGGAGGCACGAACACCTCGCACGAGACCAATGTAACTTGTAGGAATTGACTGCGTAGTCCCGGGTCGCTCGGTTTGAGAGTATGACGATAATTTGCAAAAATCACACTTAGACTTAAAAACAAGCCGTTAAAGGGTGAAAACCCAAACCAGCCCCCGATCGACCCTGCAGGAGGCACAAATACCTCGCACGGGACCAATGTAACTTGTAGGAACTGACCGTATAGTCCCGGGTCTCACGGTTTGAGAGTATGACGATAATCTGGAAAAATCACACTTAGAGTTAAAAACATGTCGTTAAAGGGTGAGCCCCCAAACGACCCCGTAGGAGGCACGAACACCTCGCACGGGACTAATGTAACTTGTAGGAACTGACCGCGTAGTCCCTGGTCTCCTGGTTTGATAGTATGACGATAATTTGCAAAAATCACACTTAGACTTAAAAACAAGCCGTTAAAGGGTGAAAACCCAAACTAGCTCCCAAACGACCCCGTAGGAGGCACGAACACCTCGCACGGGACCAATGTAACTTGTAGGAACTGACCGCGTAATCCCGGGTATCCTGATTTGAGAGTATGACGATAATTTGCAAAAATCACACTTAGACTTAAAAATGTGCTGTTAAAGAGTGACAACCCTAACGAGCCCCCAAACGACCCCGTAGGAGGCACGAACACCTCGCACGGGACCAATGTAACTTGTAGGAACTGACCGCGTAGTCCCGGGTCGCTCGGTTTGAGAGTATGACGATAATTTACAAAAATCACACTTAGACTTAAAAACGCAAAAATCACACTTAGACTTAAAAACAAGCCGTTAAAGGGTGAAAACCCAAACCAGCCCCCAAACGACCCCGTAGGAGGCACGAACACCTCGCACGGGACCAATGTAACTTGTAGGAACTGACCACGTAATCCCGGGTATCCCGGTTTGAGAGTATGACGATAATTTGCAAAAATCACACTTAGACTTAAAAACAAGCCGTTATAGGGTGAAAACCGAAACCAGCTCCCAAACGACCCCGTATGAGGCACGAATACCTCGCACGGGACCAATGTAACTTGTAGGAACTTACCGCGTAATTCCGGTTATCCCGGTTTGAGAGTATGACGATAATTTGAAAAAATCACACTTAGACTTAAAAACATGCTGTTAAAGAGTGAAAACCCTAACCGTCCCCCAAACGACCCCGTATGAGGCACGAACACCTCGCACGGGACCAATGTAACTTGTAGGAACTGACAGCGTAGTCCCGGGTCGCTCGGTTTGAGAGTATGACGATAATCTGCAAAAATCACACTTAGAGTTAAAAACATGCCGTTAAAGGGTGAAAACCCAAACCAGCCCCCAAACGACCTCGTAGGAGGCACGAACACCTCGCACGGGACCAATGTAACTTGTAGGAACTGACCGCGTAGTCCCGGGTCGCTCGGTTTCAGAGTATGACGATAATTTGCAAAAATCACACTTAGACTTAAAAACGCAAAAATCACACTTAGACTTAAAAACAAGCCGTTAAAGGGTGAAAACCCAAACCAGCCCCCAAACGACCCCGTAGGAGGCGCGAACACCTCGCACGGGACCAATGTAACTTGTAGGAACTGACCGCGTAGTCCCGAGTCGCTCGGTTTGAGAGTATGATGATAATCTGCAAAAATCACACTTAGAGTTAAAAACATGCCGTTAAAGGGTGAAAACCCAAACCAGCCCCCAAACGACCCCGTAGGAGGCATGAACACCTCGCACGGGACCAATGTAACTTGTAGGAACTGACCGCCTAGTCCCGGGTCGCTCGGTTTGAGAGTATGACGATAATTTGCAAAAATTACACTTAGAATTAAAAACAAGCAGTTAAAGGGTGAAAACCAAACCAACCCCCGATCGACCCTGTAGGAGGCACAAATACCTCGCACGGGACCAATGTAAATTGTAGGAACTGACCGCGTAGTCCCGGGTCTCACGGTTTGAGAGTATGACGATAATTTACGAAAATCACACTCACACTTGAAAACAAGCCATTAAAGGGTGAAAACCCAAACTAGCCCCCAAACGACCACGTAGGAGGCACGAACACCTCGCACGGGACCAATGTAACTTGTAGGAACTGACCGCGTAATCCCGGGTATCCCGGTTTGAGAGTATGACGATAATTTGCAAAAATCACACTTAGACTTAAAAACATGTTGTTAAAGAGTGACAACCCTAACCAGCCCCCAAACGACCCCGTAGGAGGCACGAACACCTCGCACGGGACCAATGTAACTTGTAGGAACTGACCGCGTAGTCCCGGGTCGCTCGGTTTGAGAGTATGACGATAATTTGCAAAAATCACACTTAGACTTAAAAACGCAGAAATCACACTTAGACTTAAAAACAAGCCGTTAAAGGGTGAAAACCCAAACCAGCCCCCAAACGACCCCGTAGGAGGCACGAACACCTCGCACGGGACCAATGTAACTTGTAGGAACTGACCACGTAATCCCGGGTATCCCGGATTGAGAATATGACGATAATTTGTAAAAATCAGACTTAGACTTAAAAACAAGCCGTTAAAGGGTGAAAACCCAAACCAGCTCCCAAACGACCCCGTATGAGGCATGAACACCTCGCACGGGACCAATGTAACTTGTAGGAACTTACAGCGTAATTCCGATTATCCCGGTTTGAGAGTATGACGATAATTTGCAAAAATCACACCTAGACTTAAAAACATGCTGTTAAAGAGTGAAAACCCTAACCGGCCCCCAAACGACCCCGTAGGAGGACCCGAACACCTCGCACGGGACCAATGTAACTTGTAGGAACTGACAGCGTAGTCCCGGGTCGCTCGGTTTGAGAGTATGACGATAATCTGCAAAAATCACACTTAGAGTTAAAAACATGCCGTTAAAGGGTGAAAACCCAAACCAGCCCCCAAACGACCCCGTAGGAGGCACGAACACCTCGCACGGGACCAATGTAACTTCTAGGAATTGACCGCCTAGTCCCGGGTCGCTCAGTTTGAGAGTATGACGATAATTTGCAAAAATTACACTTAGACTTAAAAACAAGCCGTTAAAGGGTGAAAACCAAACCAACACCCGATCGACCCTGTAGGAGGCACAAATATACCTCGCACGGGACCAATGTAACTTGTAGGAACTGACTGCGTAGTCCCGGGTCTCACAGTTTGAGAGTATGACGATAATTTGCAAAAATCACACTTAGACTTAAAAACAAGCCGTTAAAGGGTGAAAACCCAAACCAACCCCCAAACGACCCCGTAGGAGGCACGAACACCTCGTACGGGACCAATGTAACTTGTAGGAACTGACCACGTAGTCCCGGGTATCCCGGTTTGAGAGTATGACGATAATTTGCAAAAATCACACTTAGACTTAAAAACATGCTGTTAAAGAGTGACAACCCTAACCAGCCCCCAAACGACCCCGTAGGAGGCACGAACACCTCGCACGGGACCAATGTAACTTGTAGGAACTGACCGCGTAGTCCCGGATCGCTCGGTTTGAGAGTATGATGATAATTTGCAAAAATCACACTTAGAGTTAAAAACATGCCGTTAAAGGGTGAAAACCCCATCCAGCCCCCAAACGACCCCGTAGGAGGCACGAACACCTCGCACGGGACCAATGTAACTTGTAGGAACTGACCGCGTAATCCCGGGTATCCCGGTTTGAGAGTATGACGAAAATTTGCAAAAATCACACTTAGACTTAAAAACAAGCCATTAAAGGGTGAAAACCCAAACCAGCTCCCAAACGACCCCGTAGGAGGTACGAACACCTCGCACGGGACCAATGTAACTTGTAGGAACTGACCGCGTAATTTCGGGTATCCCGGTTTGAGAGTATGACGATAATTTGCAAAAATCACACTTAGACTTAAAAACATGCTGTTAAAGAGTGAAAACCCTAACCGGCCCCAAACGACCCCGTAGGAGGCACGAACACCTCGCACGGGACCAATGTAACTTGTAGGAACTGACCGCGTAGTCCCGGGTCGCTTAGTTTGAGAGTATGACGATAATCTGCAAAAATCACACTTAGAGTTAAAAACATGCCGTTAAAGGGTGAAAACCCAAACCAGCCCCCAAACGACCCCGTAGGAGGCACGAACACCTTGCACGGGACCAATGTAACTTGTAGGAACTGACCGCGTAGTCCCGGGTCGCTCGGTTTGAGAGTATGACGATAATCTGCAAAAATCACACTTAGAGTTAAAAACATGCCGTTAGAGGGTGAAAACCCAAACTAGCCCCCCAACGACTCCGTAGGAGGCACGAACACCTCGTACTGGACCAATGCAACTTGTAGGAACTGACCGCGTAGTTCCGGGTCTCCTGGTTTGATAGTATGTTGATAATTTGCAAAAATCACACTTAGACTTAAAAACAAGCCGTTAAAGGGTGAAAACCCAAACCAATCCCCCATCGATCCCGTAGGAGGCACGAACACCTCGCACGGGACCAATGTAACTTGTAGAAACTGGGCGCGTAGTCCCGGGTCTCTCGGTTTAAGAGAATGATGATAATTTGCAAAAATCACACTTAGACTTAAAAACAAGCCGTTAAAGTGTGAAAACCCAAACCAGCCCCCCATCGGCCCCGTAGGAGGCACGAACACCTCGCACGGGACCAATGTAACTTGTAGGAACTGACCGCGTAGTCCCGGGTCTCCCGGTTTGAGAGGATGACGATAATTTGCAAAAATCATACTTAGAGTTAAAAACATGCCGTTAAAGGGTGAAAACCCAAACCAGCCCCCCAACGACCTCGTAGGAGGCATGAACACCTCGCACGGGACCGATGTAACTTGTAGGAACTGACCCCGTAGTCTCGGGTCTCCCGGTTTGAGAGTATGATGATAATTTCCACTCATATATGTAATTTTATAGTTTAAGTAAAAAAAAAATTTTGCAAATTATTGGGTTACTAATATCGTATCTTTTTTGTATCCTATTTTTTTTGCAGGATAACAGTTTATCGTTGGCATTTATTCACGTGGAACACACAGAGAACTCAATGGTTTACAACAAGGGATTTATTCATGATTCCATTTTTTTGTGTCATGGCCGTGCGGTCTTTTGTTGTTTTATTGTTGAGTTTTATGGCCGTGCAGGCTTTTGTAAGTTAATTGTTATATTTTGTGGCCGTGCGGGCTTTATATTAGGCAGGTTTTGTATTAACAGGTTTTGGAATGTCCAAAAAATAGAGGAAACTCTGCCCAATTTTTTTTGGGCATGTGAACTATAAAGACTTGTAATATTTTGAAGTTTGTATGTACATTTATTTATTAACAACGTGCAATATTATTAATTTGTGAATTTTGTGCTTTCAAATAATTTTTTTTTTTTATAAAAAATTTGGCACAGTTCAAAACCGTGGTAAAAGTGTATCATATTTTGGCACGATTTTGAACTGTGCCAAAAAAATTTAAACTGTTCTGAATCTGGCACAGTTGAAAACTGTGCCAAAAGTGTGCCAGAAATATCAAATTCAGGCACGGTTTAAAAGTGTGCCAGAAGTGTTCCTATTTGCCCAAATCTGGCACAGTTAAAAACTGTGCCAAAAGTGTGCCAGAAATATCAAATTCTGGCACGGTTTAAAAGTGTGCCAGAAGTGTTCCTGTTTGACCAAATCTGGCACACTTTTGAGCCGTGCCAGAAAAAAATTGCCATTTTGGAACACCTGATTCTGGCACAGTTCAAAACCGTGCCAGATTTGATCTGGCACAGTTTTAAACCGTGCCAGATTCCTATTTTTGGTGTAGTGTTTAGCCTCGTCCTCCTCATCGCCAGACTCAAGTCTGGCAAGCTTCACCTACAGTAGGGCGATCTGATTCCGGATTCTCGTAGCCTCAGCCTGCCACTGCTCAACTCTGGACTGTCGGGAAGCGTGAAATCTCACTATCTTTCGGAAAGGAACACTCAGAAAAGGGCGAATACCTGCATCAAGCCAATCCAAACGAAAATGATAGAACTGCTGCAAGTCGTGGAGAGCATCCAAGAACAGCAAAATGGAAGAGCTAACCTGCTTAGCAGGGGAGGTAGCCAAGAACAAATGAACATGGCTGGCAAGAGCCCTCAGGTTGAAGGCCGTAAGACTGTCAACCTGAAGTATACTCTGAGAAGTGAATGTCTAGGGATGGTGCTCCAAGATAAGATCCAAGAGCTGACGCTCATGTAACCTGAATCTGCCTGGTAGCTCCTCACGCCATAGCCTACGAGCAATAGTCGCGGCATCCTCTACTTCATCATCGCTATTGGAGTGGCGAGACCCCGCCTCAAAGGAAGGAAAGAAAACTCTCCACCAAAATCAGCGTCACCGACCAAAGGAGTGAACTCAGAACTATGATCTCTCTCCACAGTCACCCCACTACCAGTCTCCACAGCCATTGGAGCACCCTCATGCACCTGGAAACGATGAGACAAGGGTGAAATGGGAAGGCTTGCACAACATGCGCAAGAAGAAAAAGGGGAATAGTAAAAAGAGGGGGTATGCTAGTTTAATACCTCTCTCGCAGTTGCCCCACTGCCAGACTCCACAGTCATCGGAGTACTCTCATGCACCTGGAAATAATGAGACAAGGGTGAAATGAGAATGCTTGCACAGTATACGCAAGAAGAAAAGGAGGGGAATAGTAAAAAGAGGGGGTATGGCAGTTTAATACCTCTCTCGCAAATGCCCCACTGCCAGACTCCACAGTCATCGGAGTACTCTCATGAACCTAAAAACAATGAGACAAGGGTGAAATAGGAACGCTTGCACAGCATACGCAAGAAGAAAAGAGGGGAACAGTAAAAAGAGGGGGTATGTCAGTTTAATACCTCTCTCGCAGATGCCTCACTACCAGACTCCACAGTCATCGGAGTACTTTCATGCCCCTAGAAATAATAAGTCAAAGGTGAAATGAGAACGCTTGCACAGCATACGCAAGAAGAAAAGAAGGGAAATAGTAAAAAGAGGGAGTATGCTAGTTAATACCTCTTTCGCAGCAATCCCACTCCCTGACTCCACAAGTAATGGAGCAACTTCATCAGTCTCTATAGTCATCGGAGCGACCTCGCTCACCTACAGACAACGCAACAAAGGTGAAGATGGGAATGCTTGCGCAATTTAAATAAAATAATAAAGATATAAGAATGACATGAGGGAAGTAGATACCCTTATACACTGTACCTGAATAACACCCTCCGTAACGGTCAAAGGAGGAGGAGCGGGGGGTCCCATAGGGGCCGCAACACTGGTCGATGCTCCTGAAGGGGCTGTCTCAGTGACCAGTGCTTCTGAAGAAGCTACCTCAACCTCAAGCACTTCCGGAAGAACAACCTCAGCGATGGCGGACGCGAGGGGTAGGCGAGGCTGCGAGTGACAAGAAAGGGCAAGAGGTAACAAATCACTTACCTCATGCATGATATATACCTCAATTAAAAAGAGGGAGAGGGAAACTCCTAAAAAGGCACCACAGAGATATCTACCTGAAGGGGCGCCATAACAGGACAAATTGGCCCATGTATAGGGGCTGCTGAAGAGACAGTAGCAGGAGCCACACTCGAAATAGCGCCAAGGGATAACTGCGATAAAGTAAAATAGGGCTACGATAAGTACAGGCTGGATAGATAAGAAATATAGAACCAAGAAAATAAGAGAGTACCTAAACCCTATCCAAAGGGGAAACGCGGAAAAGGACGGTCGGCGCAGTAGGGGCTGTGCTGATAGCCTGCAAAGAATAAAAGTATGTTATTCATCGCATGATCGAGGAAAAAGAGATTACATGCTTCAGCGGAAAGGCCTGACCTGAAGTGTAGGCTCACTGGTTAAAGCCACAGTAAATATTGGGCCACGAGAGATCGCCTGAACCAAGGGTCTACCGTCCATAGATACGCGGACCCTAGGGATAGAAATTCTCCCCGAAGAGGATAAACCCGGGATGATAATGCCAGGTAAGGGAGGAGCCCCTCCCTGAAAATAAAATCCAAAAGCCATTAGGACTCCTATTGAAAGGAAACAAATATTCAAAAGTAAAAATATATACCTCAGATGAAGAGGCGTCCAAGGGCTCAGCTGCATAAGTGCCCACCGCCGAGATAAGAGAAGATGAGGTGACCACGCCGGAAGACACGACCCTCTACGCGTAGTAAATGGGTAAATAAAAAGAAGAGGTAAAGAGAAAATGGCACAATAAAAGTTTTAAGAATAGCAGGGCATACCTGAGGAGAAGGAGAAGCCACAAGGGTGGTCCTGGTGGCCGTAAAGTGCACAGATGAAAGCTGTAGGGAAACGACGACGTACACAACCCAAATGTAATTAGAGGACTAACAAATTACAACAGATGATAAAAGAATTAAGGAGACAGCAAACCTCTCTAAAAAGGCCTCGGGAAGAAATGAGCATGGAGTTCCTCTCCGGCTGAAAGGGCACCAGTCGTAGTGGGGGAAGAGGAGAACTACTTGCCTCTACGGAAATGACATGCAAAATATGACAGAATGCTTTCATTAACAAATAAAAAAATAATGAGGGGGAAGAAAGAAAATCATATGCGAAAAAAAATATAGACGAGTAAAGGGGAAACGCTTACAGTAGCAGGGCGCGTGGTCTGGCCATAAGGGAAATGGTTGGGGCTAACTCCCCCAGGAGAATGGGATGCCTCATCATCGCTAGAAGACTCTCTCGAGACTGATAACAAAGCATAAGTGTCAGTAGTTCTTTCGCTATGGAAACTCAGGCTGCCCATATCACCCAAAGAAGAACTATGGTCGTCATAGGAAGGGGTGCTTCCATAATCAACTAGTTCCTCTTCCAATGAAGGGGAGGGAGATAAAGAAGCTCCGTGAGAACTAGTTACACAAGTAAAGAATGTCGTGATATAATACCTTCTGCAATGGGAATAGACGCGATCCGCGCCTCCTGGGAAGCAAGGCTCGGTGAGGAGTAACCTTTCCATTTCACTACTTGGAAAGTCTCCCCCACCCCAAGATCGCCAGCATCGGACTCTTGATCCACCGTAGAGGAAGCAGTCACGCCGGCGCCATTTCCTTTCTTTTTCTTTGAAGCTCGGGTCCTCACAGGAGAAGAGGGGGGAGAAGCAGTAGTAGCAGGAACAAAGTTAGATACATCTGCGTCAGGGCGTTTCCTTTTGCTTGTAGTAGAGGTGCTCGCTTTCCCTCAGCTCTTTGGCTGGCTTCTGGACTTCACAGGGGGAAGCTCAGTTGGCGGAGTTGGAAGTTCTCGTCAATAAGAGGTTTCACTAAAATGGGAATGGCCTGTTCCAAAGGTGGTGTGGAAGTGGTGCTGAGAAACCAAGGATCTTTTTGCCGCGCCTGACCAAAAACTGAGCTTTGGTGTATTTAATGGGGTTGGTCTCATGAGGCGGGCCAACTACACATTCTTGAATAAGACGGACCTGCCACTGCCAAAGAAGGAACCAAGATGAAGTGAATGAAGGATGATAATCGCAGGGAGGCACATAGAGACCACCCAAACCACTGAACCTACGGAATAATCCCTGAAGAGTAAAGCTAGCACACGCCTCTGAAAATGCCTCAGAATGACTGCTGTAGGTAGGAAGAGGAGAGGTGTGAACGCCCTGATCATAGCCAAACTGTCGTCTTGCCCTCTTGGAATGATAAGATTCATCACGCGGACCTAACTCGGTCCAAGAAGGGAGGTGGCATGGTAAGAGCATCGTCGCCACATTAATATGAGGACATGTGGAAACTGACCCCACTGTTGAAGGGCAATAGAAGGTCCCGTCATCGCCAGGGAAAGAAAGCCAGCTAAAAATTCCCTCAGGGCGCTTGGTATAAGGCCGAAACTGAAACTCCTCAATATCGTCAATCAACATTCCCAGAGATTTCTTGGGAATTTTATTATGCCACCGGAGAAGTCTCGCAGCATCGCTATGACAAGCGTGAGCCCCTGAAGTAAAGTGAGGGAAATGCTCAAATAAAAAGGCCATTAAGAGAGGGGCATTTTCATGATTAGCAACATCATAAAGACCGCAAGACCTCTCTACATCTATGTGTGCTCGGTCCATCCAGGTGTAAAGAGAATCTAAGTTCAAGGCGGCCATGGGTATCGACCTACCGCGAGACAATCGTACAGCCAATCTAAAAAAAAGTTCGCGAGGACAGTCTTCGGGCTTACCTGGTAGAAGGAACCGAGTCAGAAATGTAACGAGGAAAGCGGCTAAATGTGCAGGAGAGTGGAGCTTAGGACTATCCTGGGATCTGGGGGATACGCGTGAAGTCTCCCCCTTCTGCAACTGCTCAAAATCTCTGAACCAGTATCTTTGCCATTTGGCAAAGGAATGCTTGGAATGACCAGTTATATTTATAGCCACATACTTCGAGCACTCTCCGAGAGCTGACCGTAGCTCCCCCACCATCTCCTGCTCTAGAGAATCCTCGCAGTCATCAGAAGAGACCTGTTGCCCAAAGAAAGGAAGGGCGTACAATTCACATATATCTTCTAGGGTGAGGGTAAATTCGCCCCAGCCTGTGACAAAGGTGTGAAACTCCATACTCCACCGAGACAATAAAAGATTGAGCAAAGAACTATGCTTAAATATGCTGCAGGACTTCAGGCTACTGACGGCGGTAAAGAGTCCCACCTCCCTAAGAATAGCCACATAATCAGGAACGCTCAAAACATAATCAACCCAGCTAGCCCACTCCTCTGTGGGTCCCCCCGGGGCTTTAACTTCAACATTGAAATAGGGAAAGTCACCGCGATCGACTCGGACTCGGAGAAAGGAATCCGGAGAAATAGTAGGGAGGTCAGCAGACTCACTTAACCCCACATGAGAACGCTCAAGAACATCATCATAAAAATTTTCCCCAAACTCATAAAGTGAAATCATGAAATTGTCAGCAGGACCAAAAAAAGGAGCGCGACGATAAATACCAAAGTCTCGCCCTTGGTGAATGTGCATATAGTCCTTCCATTCCTGAGAAGAAGATGACGTAGCTGATGAACCACTAAGAGCCATTGGCTCAAGAAAATAACTCGTCCTAGTGGGGACTCCGAGCGAGGGACCCTGGGTCCCCTGTCGCAAAAAAAGAAGTGGAAGTGGAAGCCCCCAAAAAAATCATGGGCGTCAAGACACCCATGGTCGAGATACCCCCGTCAGCACCGACACATGTCGAGACACCCCCTTGTAACAACGAGGGACCCGTAGACGCGAGGCCAGGTCGCGAGACCCCCGACCGCTGACGAGAGGTCATCATACTGTCATAGTCCGAGACCCCTTCTTCAGAAAAAATCATGGGCGTCGAGACATCCAGGGTCGAGATATCCCCGTCAGCGCCAACATATGCTGAGACCCCCAAGGTCAAGATACCACCGGACGCCAACAATGGATTGGGCGAGGGACCCTCAACTATGGGACACAAGGAACCCCTAGTAGAACTCGCAATCGCCGAGACACCCCCAACCATAGACTGACTCGGCAGAGTATTCCCCATATTTACGCCAGTGCGCGAGGAGCTACTGCTAATGCCGTGATGTATCGAGATACCTATAGAAGAGACATCATTACGCGAGGAACCTCTAGAAAAACTCGTCACGGACGAGAGACCCTCATGTGTAAAAATAGCAGGCGAGGAACCCTGGGGCGCGGACTCCAAGCACGCGAGGTCTTGAATGGGGCGAGATAAGTCTCGCTAAAAAATATTAACGGCACGAGGTCTTGAATGGGGCGAGAGACCCTCAGATGGAGGGTCCACTCGCGAGGAACCCTTGTCGGCAGCTGTCTCAACCAAAAAAATCAAACCCACATCCGGATTGGACGAGACACCCTGTTCCCTGTGCAGAACACAGTCGGTCGAGACACCCCCCGCCGTCAGCAGAGGCTCGGTCGAGATACCCCTTACTACGGAGGAACCCAAACAAAAAGCCGTATGTGCCGAGTGGAAGGGCGAGGAACCCACGAGGGTTCTCGACGCAAAATCCGAAGAGGCAGGCATCGCGGACGAAGCATCGACGCCACTGGTCGGATGAGACCAGGGGTCACCGACGACAGCAATACCGGCGATTGGAGCGTTCGGAACGGACGATGAAGAAGGCATAGAGTTTAGATCCATGGGTGCTTTAGGGGTGTTTACATTTGAAGAAGCATTCGTTGGGTTAGAATCCATGAATGGGAGGCTATGGTATTTGAAAAAAGCTAAAGCAAAATGGGAGGCTATGGTGTTTTGAAAATCCCTTTCTCTCACTAGAAATCCAATGGGTCTTATTTCTTTTTTTGAAGAAGATGAAAGAGCTTAAGAAGAGGGGCTTATGTTTTTACATCAAAATGGGAAAACGTGCAGGAAGGCAAAAAGGTGATGACCTTTTTTTTCCCAAAATGATGAGATGACAGTTCCCACACTGACGCGTGGGTTCTCAAAAAATTAAAAACCTCGGATAAAGGGACACCGCATTTAATGATCCTAGGGTCCCTCAAAATATATATATATATAATTCTTGAAATCAAATTTATGGCGTACAATGTTTTTTTAGTCTACCCAACCAAAAAATCTTTGCACGAGGGGCTAATGTAGAAGGGTGTCTATCAATAAAAAAAGTAAATAAAATAAAAATGCTTCTTTTATTAATGACATCCGAGAGGTGCCCGCGAGGGTCACCCAAAAGTCCAAGATTGAGAGGCGCCATTGCAAGGGTCAGCGCCGCTGCAAGTGTCAGCGCCGCTGCAAGGGTCAGGGCCGCTGCAAGTGTCAGCATCGCTGCAAGAGTCAGCGTCGCACCAAGGGTCAGCGCCGCTATAGCAATAACATTCGAGAGGTGCCCGCGAGGGTCACCACAAAAATCCAATATTGAGAAGTGCCACCGCAAGGGTCAGCGCCGCTGCAAGGGTCACTGCAGTAATGACATTCGAGAGGGTCAGCGCCACTGCAAGGCTCAGCGCCGCTGCAAGGGTCAGCGCCACTACAGCAAGGGTCACTACAGCAATAACATTCGAGAGGTGCCCGCGAGGGTCACCATAGAAATCAAAGATTGAGAAGTGCCACTGCAAGGGTCAGCGCCGTCGCAAGGGTCACTGCAGTAATGACATTCGAGAGGGTCAGCGCCACTACAAGGCTAAGCACCGCTGCAAGTGTTAGCGCCGCTGCAAGGGTCACTACAGTAATGACATTCGAGAGAGTCAGCGCCACTGCAAGGGCTATTGCAGAAATGTTATTCGAGAAGTGCCGCTACAAGGGTTTTGGCAGAAACTCATATTGAGAAGGAACCCACCCAGAGTGGCCAGGATGAGGGAGTAGCTATCACGAGCAACTCCTCATCATGAATAATCGGCCTTTAAATGAACAACGGCATTAACACTTTACTTTCTTGTACAGGTTGCCTAGTCGAGCAAGCAGGGCTCGAACAAGCGCGTTGGGACCTCCTGGGAGTTTTCTCTTGGCGGCTGAGGGACAAGGTATGTTGAGCAAGATCAACCACTTAGCACTATAGGATTGAGAGAATACTAGTAGGAAGACCCAGAAGTCACTCAAGACTACACACACTTCACACTTGGTCACAAGTGAAGTGAGCGGCCAAAGAGCTGGCTACTCACGAGAAATAAACTCTTTACAAGAAAATGACTTTTCCAGAAGAGGGGGTCCTCAAGGTCCCTCTCAAGAAAAACAACATTTTTAGAGGAAAGGAGTCCTTAAGGTCTCCTCTCTCAAGATTTGCAATATTGCACCATAAGTTACCGTTTCAAAAGATAACTACCAAATCTGATATTTTGTCTCCATTAGGGGACATATGTGCTTTTTGACTTTGGTCGGCGCCAGGTGGCGCCTGCTGGGGGGACAGGCAGGCTGCCTACAGGTAGGGACAAATGGTACACTTCAGACATTGTTCCCCACCAACTCTCTCAATTTTGGCGCCCAAAAAATGCCAACTCACCCCTAACGCCCTAGTATAAATAGACATCTGGGCAAGGTCATGAGATGGACGATAGAAATTGCACTGTTACTCTGCCAAAATATCACCTGACCTACCTAAGTATTCTCTCCCTGCTCACTCTCTTAGTGCTGAGTGCCTTGTTCCTTCACTCCCCATTGACAGCCATCACTCTCAGGTGTTTCCCTTGAGAAAATTATTGTTTTTGCTGTGAAAGTTCATCTTCTTGCAGGGAGTGAGTTGAAGCTTGAGTTCCATTGTTACCAGAAGGAGAAGTTTTCTTCAGAAGTTGCACCAGGAGACCTTGAAGACCTTCCAGGCAGCGTCCATTGGAGTGGGTCACGCCTCACCCTTTCTAGTTATTCATAGACCCCAGTCTCACTACTCTCCTACAAGATTAAACTCAGAAGAGGATTTTTCAAGAATGTGGATGAGAGACATATGGTGCATTTGAAGATTCCCAATGAGAATTTTGAAATGGACACCCGAGTTTTAGCCAGATCTTGAAAGTAGTTTATCTCATTTTTGGATCTCTTTCCCTCAACTTCCTATTCATTTATTTTCCAAGTCTTCTCTTTTTTCAATCGCACAATTGATTGGAAAACCTCTTCACCTAGATTCCTCAACTGCTGAAATCAAAAGACCGAGTATAGCACGTGCTTGTTTGGAATTTTATCTCACAAAGACTATAGCTAAAAGAATCGGGATAGGATGCGGTGACAAGGGCTTCTGGAAGGAGGTCAAGGTGGAAACAAACCAAAATATTATAATAATTATTACAAAAAGGGACATGATATTGACTCTTGTAATTTTTTTACTCCCTAATAATGTAGATAAGCCAAAAAGAAAGATTTCAACTGATCTCATTCCTAAGAAGATATTAAAGAGATATGAAAAATAAGAAAAGGAAGAAGACAAGATTGAGGATCAACAAACTCAAGATAATAATACTCAAGAAACAGTAGCTGTGGTATATAAAGATTTGGAAGAGGTAGTGATAGAAGGCCAATACATAGAAGGATAAGGTGCTATAGGAAATTTAAAGAATCAAACAAAGGCAAGACAAGAATGGATAGTGAAAAGAAGACAAAGTCAAAATAAGATTGATTTTGGATGCAATGATGTAATCACCTATGACCAAATTTGTAAGTGAGGAATTGATGATCAAAAACCTCTTAAGAAGCAAGCAGCAAAGTCCCTTTACTTAATTGATGGAGAATATGAGGTAATGTACAACACTCCTATGATTGAAGAACTCCAAATTTTTCCCAACCATCGAGAGAAGAAGTTAAGCATAACAAATAAGAAGGTATCTACAGAGTAGCCTAATCCTAGAGAGTTTGCAATCAACGAGAAATCAGGTAGAAAGGAAGATCCGATGTTTAAGAGGGTTACCAGGTCATGCAAAAAAGGTATCACTAACTCAAATTCCAACATCTCTTAATGATTAATCTCATCGTTTGGAACATTAGAGGAGTAACTAAGAAACCTTTAAATAGAAGGTTAAATAGTCATAAAAAGATGCATAAAATTCATTTTCTTACTCTGCTGGAACGAAAAGTAAATGCAAAACAAAATAGATTTCTACAGGTTGAAATGGGGATTTGAAGGAAGTTGTAGCAATAATAATGGGAAAATTTAGTTTTTCTGGAGATTTAATGTCATCATTCTATGCCTTTCTAATCATCAACAACAATTAACTATGAAGATAAGTCATCTTGTAATGAAATCTAAGATATTTTTTACCTTAGTGTATGCTAAATGCTCAAAAGAAGAAATATTAGATCTTTGGGATCAGCTCTCATCATTGTCATGCAACTATCAAAACCTACCTCATTTAATTATAGGAGATTTCAATGTTGTTTCAAACTAAGAGGAAAAATTGGGGGGAAATGATATTGACCACCAATATGTTGAATATTTTATTCAATATATTGAAGATAATGGCCTTACTGATTTGGGGTACATTGGCAATAGGTTCTCCTGGTGTAATAATAGGTAGGAGGAGAATCTGGATATGGCAAGATTGGATAGATGCTTAGTTAATGACCAAGCATAAATTCTTCAGAATTTAGCTCCTTAATTTAGTGATTTTAATATCTCGAATAATGTAATTGAGCCATTTTTATGCCATATCACTCCATTGTTTATTCCTAACAACTTTCCCTAGTTTTTGTATAAGTTGGATGAAGTTTTCAGGAATGGAATGCAAAAAAGAATCCAAAAGAAAAGAAAAGATGCAAGCAAGAAATGTCTAAGGGTAAAAGTGTAATTCCATTCAGAATTCGAAAGTAACACCAAAAGGGAAGTTGAAGAGAATGAGTTCACAAGAGCATAGGAAGAAACGGCATCTAAATCGGAGGTCTAGATAAGAAGATATGGCCAGTCAAAGCTTCAAGAAAAAAGTCAAAGAAGAAGAAATTCGGACCGATCCGGGTAGGAGTCGGACCGATCCGATCTTCCCAAGTCCAGTGCACCCCGGATGGATGGCAAACCGATGGAATCAATAATCGAACTGATCCGGACACTATCGGACCGATCCGGAAGAAAATAAAAGAACCGATCCGATGGATATCGGACCGATCCGATTAAGACCCGGACCGATCCGGGAATGCGAAAGCCTGACATTAATTTGCCATTTATTGTGCAGATTTGATGAGTGCTAGCTGTGAATCTTGTTCCACAAGCACATTTGGAGACCGACTTTGGATAATTTGTGCTATAAAAAGCCAAGTTCTACATCATTTGGGGGAGGCTAGGGTTAAGAATTTTAGAGAGAGTTTTTTAGATCAGATTTTTAGGTCAAATTTCCATTTCCTTCAAGATTTGCATGAACCCTAGTTTGTATTCTGAATCTCAATTCCGTTTTTGTGCTGAATTCAAGTAATATCATTCTATTCTCTTTTGCTTTAATTTTTGCAAAGTTCTTACAATGTTCTGCAGTTTCATAATTTCATATGTGAATTTGTTTTTCAACCAAATCATGAGTAGCTAATTTCTCAAGGGTTGGGGTACATGAACTCAATCCAAGGTAAATTATTTGTATGGAAAATTAGAAAATAAATGAAAATATTGGTTGAATCATGAATGAAAATCATATATGCATTGTCATATCTTTTAATCTCTCTTGCCCTAGGTACTTGGGATGTTTAAGAATGCTTTGTATGTATAATTTGTCGTTCACCGCTTTATATTGATCTTTGATTTCATATGATGCGGGCTTGACCCTCATATATGTAATGCTTAGTGATGATAAGGACTGGATTTAATCAAGAATTTTGATTTATAATTCTAGTATTCTAAAGGATAATTTGTTAAGGATTGAGGGATTGTACCCTACCCTAATTTTCTCTAAATTGTTAAACCCAAATTTTGCTGTTAATTTCCATTTGTTTTTCTTAAGTAAAGTTTTAGAAATTTTCTCAAAAATCAATCATCTTTTTATTTCTTTCAAGAAATCATTTCAAGGTTTGGTAATTTTCCTTGTTATTGTTTGGCAATTTTGATCCCTGTGGAGACGATCCCGACTTACCGGGTTATTACTTGAGCGACAAGGCTTGCACTTGAGCCTAGATAAATACGCACTTTTGAGACAAATATTAAGCCGCGTCAAGTTTTTGGCGCCGTTGCCGGGGATCTGAAATTGTTAAATTTCCAAGAAAGTTATTGTTATCTACAAGTGATTTCATAAAAAAAAAAAAATATATATTTTTCATTTTTTCTCTTGTGTGCTTATATGCAGAATTCATCTCCCACCCAAATTCACGAAAATCCTATTGCCGAAGCTGGATCTGAAAATTCTGAGTCTTTGCCATTTTGGGTTCCACCCCCTTCGCCTAATAATTCCATCACAAGTCGTTGTTTGAGTCAAACCTTGAGTGAGAATTCTGAACCTTTCGGTAGCGATATGTCGGATCATGGTAGTGTCGGTGTTGGTGCTGGAGAGGATGATGCACCCTATCTTCCCATGAAAGATCTTTTATTTCCGGAGAGAACTGCTACCCCTGGTTGCATTTTATTCCCGTATAATGCCGGTCAGTTCCACTTTAGGAATGGAATGATCCAAATTCTTCCAACATTTCATGGGATGGATTCGGAAAAACCATATCTCCATATTCGAGAATTCGAAGATACGTGTGAGACATTTGGAGACCAAACTTGTCCGCAAGAAGTAATCAGGTTAAAGCTCTTTCCTTTTTCCTTAAAGGATAAAGCGAAAACTTGGTTATGGTCCTTGCCCCCAAATTCTGTTTTATCTTGGAGAGATATGCAAAATAAGTTTATCTCAAAATTTTTTCCACAACACAAAACCAATTCTGTTAAAGCTCAAATTCAAGCTTTTCGTCAAAATGAGAATGAGGCTTTTGATAAGTGTTGGGAGAGATATCAGGAGTTAGTTAATGCGTGCCCCCATCATGGTTTTGAACCTCATCATCTGATTTCATTTTTCCATCAAGGCCTTATTGTAGCGTCTAAACAACTTGTTCAAACCTTGTGTGAGAGACCTTTTTGGGAGTTAAGTACGAGCGATGCTGAGGCTCATTTGAAATATGTGGCAGAAACTACCCAAGCATGGGATACTTCTGATCCCAATAGTCAAAATAGAAATCGACAAGTGTCCAACTTGCCTGCTGCGTCCGGTATTTATCACTTGGACAAGGACACTTTGTTGGATCGAAAATTTGACCAATTGGAGAAGAATTTCAGAGATATGCTAGATATGCGATTGAGAGATGCGTCTGGACCCGTACATGCTGAAAATGAGAAGGTTTGTGCCATTTGTAATGCAGGCCATTCTACAGAAGGATGTCCTACTATTCCTGCATACAAGGCCATGTACACTGAACAGGTTGATGCAATAGGAGGTTTTAGAGGAAATTATAATGCTCAGCAAGGGAATGCATATAATCAATCGTGGAGGAATCCCGGGTACAATTATGGACAACCCCAAGGTGGGATGGTTCCTAACCCACAGATGACTCTACCACAACCCCCTCAATTTCAGCAGGTGGCAAATCCTGGGCCTTATGTACCTCCACCTAGGAGATCTCTTGAAGATAATTTCAATCAATTCATCCAATCCCAAAAAGAGAGAGATGCTAAATTTGAGCGAATGTTCGCTGAAATGCATACTAACATCTCTAGGTTGCAGTCTGCGGTGAATACTCAAGAGAAGGATAAACTTCCAGCCCAAGGCCAAAGACCACCTCTTCAAGGTCAAACCACGGTTTGCTCCACATCATCAGATTTGCAAGAACAATGTCAAGCTGTTACTACTCTTCGTAGTGGCCGCGTAATTGATCTAGCACCTAAATTGCCAAAGGTGAATGATGATGGAGTGGAACCCGAGATTGTGAAGAAATCTGAAATTTTTGAGTCTGAAGAACCTTCCTTAGAAAAGGAATTGAAAGATGCAGAAGTTGAGCCTGATATTGAAGTCAAGTCGCCTACTGCTGCTCCATTTCCTCAACGCTTAGAGTCACCCCAGAAAGGTGCTTCGCGTATCGAGGTGATGGATGTGTTGAAGCAAGTAAAATTTAATTTGCCGTTCCTTGATGCTATTCAACAAATTCCAGCATATGCGAAGGTTATTAAAGATCCTTTGACTGTCAAGAGACGTCTTAAGGTGAAGAAAAATGTTTTCTTGGCACAAAATGTGAGCTCAGTTCTTCTCAATGATCTTCCACCAAAATTCAAAGATCCAGGTTCACCTACCATTTCGTGTATCATTGGAGAAATGAGAGTGGAAAGAGCATTGCTTGATTTAGGTGCAAGTGTAAACATCCTCCCATACTCTATCTATAAGAAGCTTGATTTAGGTGATTTAAAACCTACCCGAATCACTCTACAGTTAGCGGATAGGACAGTCAAAGTGCCTCGTGGGATTGTAGAAGACGTGATAGTTCAAGTGGATACGTTCTACTTTCCCGTTGATTTTGTTATTTGGGACACCGAGCCTGTTCCCCATACGAGAAATCATGTTCCAATTATATTGGGCCGACCGTTCTTAGCTACCGCTAATGCTTTGATCAATACTCGGAATGGCCAAATGCAACTCACTTTTGGAAACATGACTCTCGAGAAAAATATTTTCAATGTCGCTAACCAAATGGGTGATGAGGATGAGATTCTTGAGGTTGATCTTATTGAAGAAGTGGTTGATGAAAATATTGAAAAAATCATAGGAGGAGATGCTCTGAAAGTGTGCTTAGGGCAAAGTGGTGCTCAAATGAGTGATTATACTGAGTTTGAGAGAGAGGTGGAAGAGTTAAAAATGTGGTTACAAGAGGAAGAGAGTTTTGAGAGTTTGAGAGCGGTTGACTGGATTTCTAGGTATGAAGAATTGCCTCCGAGGGAGACAACCATGGTCCCCTCTGAACATAGATTTCCTAGTCTTGAGTTGAAGAAACTACCTTCCCATGTCAAATATGCCTTTTTAGGTGAGAATGATACATTTCCTGTTGTTGTGTCTTCCCATCTAGAAAAAGGGCAAGAAGGTATGTTGTTAGATGTGTTGAGAAAGCATAAAAGTGCTTTTGGTTGGACCATAGCAGATTTGAAGGGTATAAGTCCTTTGATTTGTACCCATAAAATCCATCTTGAGGAAGAAGTGAAGCCCTCGCGTGAGATGCAAAGGCGGTTAAATCCAACCATGAAAGATGTGGTAAGAGCGGAAATAATCAAATTGCTAGATGCTGGAATTATATATCCCATTTTGGATAGTAAATGGGTGAGCCCAATTCAGGTCGTTCCAAAGAAATCGGGGATGACTGTGATTGAAAATGCAAAGGGAGAATTAATACCTCAACGCACCACCACCGGGTGGCGTGTTTGCATTGACTATCGAAAGCTCAATGCCGGAACTCGAAAGGATCATTTTCCCTTACCGTTTATCGATCAAGTTATTGAACGAGTAGCGGGCCATCCTTACTATTGTTTCTTAGATTGGTATTCCGGTTATAATCAGATTGAAGTGGATGTTCTTGATCAAGAGAAGACGACTTTTACATGTCCTTTTGGTACGTTTGCCTATAAACGTATGCCATTTGGGTTATGTAATGCGCCAGCTACTTTTCAAAGGTGCATGTTAAGTCTCTTTAGCGACATGATTGAAAAAGGTCTTGAGGTGTTCATGGACGATTTCAGCGTTTTCGGTTCATCTTTTGACCATTGTTTAGCTAATCTTGAGAGAGTTCTATTCCGATGTGTGGAAAAAGACTTAGTCCTCAATTGGGAAAAATGCCATTTCATGGTTACTGAGGGTGTAGTCTTGGGCCACATAGTCTCATCTGGGGGAATTGAAGTTGATCGAGCAAAAATTGAAGTAATAGATGAGTTACCCCCGCCGAAATCACTTAAAGATGTGAGGTCCTTTCTAGGCCATGCTGTATTTTATAGGAGGTTTATCAAAGACTTTAGCGCCATCGCTAGACCTTTGAGTAATCTTCTCATGACGGACACTCCATTTGAGTGGAGTAAAGCATGTCAAGAAGCATTTGATAAACTCAAAAGCATGCTTCTTTCTGCACCTATCATGCAAGCTCCGGATTGGTCGCTTCCCTTTGAGCTTATGTGTGATGCAAGTGATTACGCGATTGGGGTTGTTCTTGGACAGAGGAAAGACAAGAAAGCTCATGTTATTTACTATGCTAGCCGAACATTATCTGGCCCTCAGCTTAATTACTCTACTACAGAGAAAGAGTTGCTAGCAGTCGTTTTTGCTCACGACAAATTTCGCTCTTACATTGTTGGGTCGCCTATCCTTTGTTTCACTGATCATTCGGCACTGAAATATCTCTTGAGCAAGAAAGATGCCAAACCTCGTTTAATCAGGTGGATCCTACTCCTGCAAGAATTTAATCTCTCGATTCAAGATAAGAAAGGAGTAGAAAACGTCGTTGCTGACCATTTGTCACGACTCTCGTCCGACGTACCTATTGATCCCATTCCCATAGACGAGTATTTTCCGGATGAGAATTTATTTGCTACCTCTTCTCTCCCTTGGTTTGCGGATATAGTCAATTACCTTGTCACCGGAGTTGTTCCCTCTAGTTGGAATCCGCAAGAGAGAAGGAGGTTCATTACTTGGTCACGCATGTTCTTTTATGACGATCCATACTTGTTTAAGTATTGTGCTGACCAAATTATCCGGAGATGTGTACCCGATGAGGAAATCCAAGGGGTGATTCGATTCTGTCATTCGGAAGCATGTGGCGGTCATTTGTCTAAAAATAAAACTGCAGCGAAAATCCTTCAAAGTGGTCTTTATTGGCCCACAATCTTCCGGGATGTGAATGCTTTTTGTAAGACTTGCGATAGATGCCAAAGAATGGGAGATATTACTCGCCGTGATATGATGCCATTATCCCCTATTTTAGTCTTGGAGTTGTTTGATTGTTGGGGAATTGACTTCATGGGGCCCTTTCCCCCTTCTTTTGGTTTTCTATACATCCTCGTCGCTGTAGATTATGTCTCAAAATGGGTAGAGGCTATAGCTACAAGGACGAATGACAGCAAGGTGGTGATAAAATTTATTCAAGAAAATATACTTTCTCGCTTTGGTATGCCTAAGGCCATAATTAGTGATAATGGAACTCATTTTTGCAATAGGCCGATGGATAAACTAATGCGGAAGTATGGAATTGTCCATAAGGTTAGCACCCCTTATCACCCCCAATCGAATGGCCAAGCCGAGCTTGCTAATAGGGAGATCAAGAATATATTGGAGAAGACAGTTGATCCTAATAGGAAAGACTGGTCTCTTAGATTGACTGATGCTCTCTGGGTTTATAGAACCGCATACAAGAATCCCCTTGGGATGTCCCCATTTCGATTTGTGTATGGCAAACCTTGTCATCTTCCGATTGAAATTGAACACAAAGCGTTTTGGGCTATCAAAAGGGTGAACTTCAACATGGATAAAGCCGGTGAAACACGTAAACTTCAGTTGAATGAGTTGGAAGCAATGCGCAATGATGCCTACGAAAGTGCCAAAATCTCCAAGGACCGGATGAAACGAGCTCATGACGGAATCATTCGTAAGAAAGAGTTTCATTTGGGACAGAAAGTACTTCTCTACAACTCGAGGTTGCACTTGTTTCCCGGAAAATTGCGGTCCCGATGGTCTGGTCCTTACATTGTGAAAGAAGTATTTCCCCATGGAGCCGTTGAGCTAATAGATGAAAAAGGGGGAACCACTTTTAAAGTCAATGGGCATCGTCTCAAGCCTTATTTGGAAGCCATGGTTAAAGAATCCGACACAATCTGGTTGTCGGACCCCATTTATGGGGATTGATTGAAAGAAGAGAGTAGGGTCGTCGCACCCCCGACATGTATGGGGTGATTGTTGTACATATGTGTCGTAGGATGTAGTGGTTATAGGTTGGAGTCCGTTCTGAGGGTTGAGAATCCGAAGGGTGCGGGTTATTTCGTTATCAATGAGTTGCGAGGATAGTTAAAAGTATGCGAGGTTGAAAAATCATCTTTGGAGTGGAGTATGAGCATTGATAGGAGGAGAGAAAGAGAGAAGAAGAATTCTGGAAATCCAGCAACCGGATCGGTCCGGTGAAATAAAAGAACCGATCCGGTCATCCGGATCGGTCCGGGGTAAAAAAAGAACCGATCCGGTGAGGCGGATCGGTCCGGCCCAAAACCGGATCGGTCCGATTTTCTGCAGGTTTATATTCCCAAGAGACACACCTCTTCATTTCCACCTCCTCAATCCCCACCCTTTCACTTCACCCAATCCATCCCTTCCTTCAAAATTTCGTCCCCCCATTTCCCACCCATTCATTCCCTCCATTTCACCCACTCATTCCTATAAATACATACCTCCACTACCCATTTTCTTCACACCTCCACCTATCTCCTCTCTTATATCTCCATAGCTATCTCCTTCCTCCCTACCCAATGGCTGCTTCCCAGAAATATACCTCCATTGAAGTTCTCCCCAACGAAAATGGAGAGTATCGTTCCCGCCAAGAAGCCAATTGGTGCCGAAAGTTTTTCAGCCCTACACGCAAAATCCATATCGAGAGACAAGTGTTATGGGATCAAATGCCTAATTCGGTCACCGCCCTTTTTCTGTCACGGGGCTGGTGCCGTTTCTTTAATGAACCATATGAGGCCGTTTGGGAAAATGAAGTTCGTCAGTTTTACGGATCTCTCGTCCGTACCGCTAAATTTGAATCCCAAGCATTTGTGGATTCCATCCCTATCCCGTTCTCACTTGACCTCGTGGTGCGAAAACTCGAATCATATGGTGTGCTCACTCCGGACCAATTTGATTATCCAAGTCCCGATCCCGTCCTCACAAAAGAAGTTTGTATCTCGCGAATCCAACCCGGTGCGGTTTGGACCACCGAGACATTTCCCGTCGGCCGCTTGTCCGACAAGGCACGATTCACTTTCCATATCGTTTGTGCCAACATTTTGCAAACTTCTAATGATTCGGCGATGAGGCCTCGCCAAGCCACCATGGTATATCATCTCTTCGACCCGGCGACCGTGATCAATTTGGCCCGAACATTTTACACCGATATCCTTTTTGTGGCCTATGATAAAAAGGGTCGCACTCCTCTTCCGTATGGTCGACTCATCACCTCAATGCTTCGAGATGCCGGTATCGCACCACCTCAGGATCTTGTCAAACTTCCTAAACCTTTAGGACAAGAGTCCCTCACTCGAAGTGAGCGGCAAATTCAGCTCGTCCGTGCTTGGCATGGCGACGATTCTAGTGAGGAAGATGACAACGAAGAGGAGAACGTCGCTGAGGAGGACGTGGAAATGGCGGAGGGTGAAGAGGCAGAATATGATGAGACGGCGGATCCTGATTACGTTCCGGAGGATTAGGTCTTGCATGCGCGCGTTCTCTCTCTTGAGACGCGTTTTGACACACATGTGTCCTCCTACGAGAGGGATATGAGTTTGGTCCTGCGCATGCAGGCCGACTTGTATCGTCTCCAAGCGGGACCCGAGGCCCCTCTTCCTCCCTACTACTACAATCCATATGATCCGTCTGCTCCCAGTACTTCCCATCCCCCACCCGCCCCTTAGGATACCCTTCCCTTGTTAGGATTTTTATCCCTATGTTGTAGTTTTGCCTACACAGTTATTTCCACAGTTTGTTTGTAATCTACAGTCTTAATATGAAATTGGCATGTTTTATTTATCGCACTCTTTATGTTGTCTTCTTTTTATCTCTTATCTATTTGATTGAGGACAATGCAAATCATTGAGTTAGGGGGATGACAGGTGCGTATTCATAAAACTTCGCTTATATTCATATATATGTAAAAAAAAAAAAAATTGAAAAATTTTGAAAAAGCCAAAAATATTTTTGTTCAAAATAAATAAAAATTGGAATTAAAATTTTTCAAAAATATCACCTTTATTCTATTTAAAGTCTCAAATTGTTAACAATCATATTGCACTAAGCCAAAATTGACCGAAGATGGAAATTGAAAGAAAATTGACGACTTTACGAATAAGTGTGGAGATTAGTCCAACCCGGTGAGATTTCGAGCCTATCGATCTTTTTGAGTTTTTAAATCAATCCGAGTTTATGATTAACTCAAAGTTCTTTTCAGCGTTTTAATAAGTCGTTGATGATCTCAATCCTTTGTTTTGATCGGTTATGGGAAATGTGTGAGATGTTGTCTCGAAATTCGTGCTAAATATATCTCTAAACTTAATTAATCTCGAGATGCATATGGTAATGTGATTAGCAATTTGGACAATGAAGTAGGCCCTCGTTTGTTACCCAAAAATATTAGCCATAAAAACGTTGTGAAAAATTATCCCTTTGCAACCCACTTTGAGCCAAATAAAATTTTTCCTTTCGTTTGATAACCCGAAAAACCAAATAGCCCGGAATTGTGAAAATTGAGAAAATTCATCAAATAAAGTCCAAATTGTGCAATAAAAAGGGGCAAGAAGAAAAAAAATAGAAATGCTCAACAAAAAAAAGAAAAATAGCAAGAAAAGAAAAAGAAAAAAAAAGAAAAAAGAAAAAATGAGCAAATGCCCGAAAAAGCACAAACGGACGTCATAAGGACATTTTCCAATTCCGAACATTCCGTTTATTCCCATTTTTACCCTTGACACCTTTTAACCCAAAAAGTCCTAACTGAGTCCGAATGGCGAAATTAATTACTGCGTGGAGAGCTAAGACATGAAAAGATAATAAAAGAGATTAAAATGGCGTGATTAAGAGATGATGTTTCCCGTTTCCTAATAACTGTAATCCGATGATGAGATCTTTTCACCATATATTTCCTTCTTTTCAATTTTGTATGCATGAATTTGTGTCCATTATATTTACTCTTTACATCATGCATACCGAGAGAAAATAACCACAATTCGAGTGATTCGTTTGTGAGTGCAATCCGTAAGAATTTGAATCAAAACGAATTTTCGGAAAGTAACGTAATGCTCAATCGGTGGAAATTGGAGGTTTAATTTTTGGCTTCGCACACACACACTATGGTTTGAGACAGTTGAATATGAATTTATGGTGATTATTTTTAGAAAAGTTTAAATTGTACAATTTTTAAGTATTTTGATATTTATTTGAGTCAATAAAGAATTTTGTGGGTAAATTCACTGCAAACTCTCACGAGACAAAACTCGTCCTACTAGGGTAACCTAGAGGTTTAAAGTCTTGTTGCATACGCTAAATGCAATCGCATGCCTGCGAAAGTGGAATACTATTTCAATAAAGAAGTTTTCAAGAAATGAATGTTGGTTAGATTCAAATACATTGCCCGGGACGTGCAAAGTCCTAAGTTAGGGGGATTTGACCAAGCATAAATTCTTCAGAATTTAGCTCCTTAATTTAGTGATTTTAATATCTCGAACAATGTAATTGAACCATTTTTATGCCATATCACTCCATTGTTTCTTCCTAACAACTTTCCCTAGTTTTTGTATAAGTTGGATGAAGTTTTCAGGAATGGAATGCAAGAAAGAATCCAAAAGAAAAGAAAAGATGCAAGCAAGAAATGTCTAAGGGTAAAAGTGTAATTCCATTCAGAATTCGAAAGTAACACCAAAAGGGAAGTTGAAGAGAATGAGTTCACAAGAGCATAGGAAGAAACGGCATCTAAATCGGAGGTCTAGATAAGAAGATATGGCCAGTCAAAGCTGCAAGAAAAAAGTCAAAGAAGAAGAAATTCGGACCGATCCGGGTAGGAGTCGGACCGATCCGATCTGCCCAAGTCCAGTGCACCCCAGATGGATGGCAAACCGATGGAAGCAATAATCGAACCGATCCGGACACTATCGGACCGATCCGGAAGAAAATAAAAGAACCGATCCGATGGATATCGGACCGATCCGATTAAGACCCGGACCGATCCGGGAATGCGAAAGCCTGGCATTAATTTGCCATTTATTGTGCAGATTTGATGAGTGCTAGCTGTGAATCTTGTTCCACAAGCACATTTGGAGACCGACTTTGGATAATTTGTGCTATAAAAAGCCAAGTTCTACATCATTTGGGGGAGGCTAGGGTTAAGAATTTTAGAGAGAGTTTTTTAGATCAGATTTTTAGGTCAAATTTCCATTTCCTTCAAGATTTGCATGAACCCTAGTTTGTATTCTGAATCTCAATTCCGTTTTTGTGCTGAATTCAAGTAATATCATTCTATTCTCTTTTGCTTTAATTTTTGCAAAGTTCTTACAATGTTCTGCAGTTTCATAATTTCATATGTGAATTTGTTTTTCAACCAAATCATGAGTAGCTAATTTCTCAAGGGTTGGGGTACATGAACTCAATCCAAGGTAAATTATTTGTATGGAAAATTAGAAAATAAATGAAAATATTTGTTGAATCGTGAATGAAAATCATATATGCATTGTCATATCTTTTAATCTCTCTTGCCCTAGGTACTTGGGATGTTTAAGAATGCTTTGTATGTATAATTTGTCGTTCACCGCTTTATATTGATCTTTGATTTCATATGATGCGGGCTTGACCCTCATATATGTAATGCTTAGTGATGATAAGGACTGGATTTAATCAAGAATTTCGATTTATAATTCTAGTATTCTAAAGGATAATTTGTTAAGGATTGAGGGATTGTACCCTACCCTAATTTTCTCTAAATTGTTAAACCCAAATTTTGCTGTTAATTTCCATTTGTTTTTCATAAGTAAAGTTTTAGAAATTTTCTCAAAAATCAATCATCTTTTTATTTCTTTCAAGAAATCATTTCAAGGTTTGGTAATTTTCCTTGTTATTGTTTGGAAATTTTGATCCCTGTGGAGACGATCCCGACTTACCGGGTTATTACTTGAGCGACAAGGCTTGCACTTGAGCCTAGATAAATACGCACTTTAGAGACAAATATTAAGTCGCGTCAGTTAATCAAAATTTTATTCTGGATTTCCCTCAATCCAAATTGAACCATCTCAATAGAACCATATCTGACCATGCCCCTCTCCTTCTATCTATCAAAACTCTCAATGAATCCATTCCTAAACCCTTTAAATTCCAACAAATGTGGTTCACTAATCCTCAATTTCATGATATAGTACAGAAATCTTGGGAAGAAGATTTCGATGAGTATGGTTTAAAGGGATTTGGCAAGAAACTTCAAAGACTCAAAATTTCTTAAAAAGTGGAACAATTAGACTTTAAAGGATGTTTTTCAATCAGTTAAAAATTGTGAGTATGCCATCCTTCATCTTGAGCATAATTTTGAGATGAATAGTAATGAAGATAATAGGGTTGTATTGAATAAAGGTAGAGTTGATTTGATTCAGGCTCAAAAAATGAAGAGATATATTGGAGACAAAAGGCTGCTAATAAATGGTTCAAACTTGGAGATGCTAACTCAAAGTATTTTCATAATTGTGTGAAGACAAGGAACCAAAAACTTCAAATTCATTCTATTACTGATGAGGAAGGTAATCTGATTGACAATGCTAAAGAGATCAAGCATCATATAGTGAATTTTTACCAAGACCATCTCTTTATGGATCAGTTTACACTACACCAAAACTGGCGATTGGTCACGGCCAAAATCCCTGACCAAAACTGTGGGTCGCGGACGTGGGCCATGACCATTTCGGGCGTGACCATTTTCGTGGGTCGCGGCCCAAGTCCGTGACCAAAAAATGGTCACGGCCAAGAGGGGTCACGGCAGATGGTCGCGGACTTTGGCCGTGACCCATGCCGTGACGGGTCGTGGCCCTCATCCGTGACCCACAACCGTGACAAATTGGTCGCGGCCAAAGTCCGCGACCCACGTCCGTGACAAAAAAAAATAAAAACAAATGGTCGCGGCCCTGATCCATGACCCAGAACTGTGACAAATTGGTCGCGGTCAAAGTCCGCGACCCACGTCCGTGACAAAAAAAATAAAAAAAATGGTCGCGGCCCTCATCCGTGACCCACAACCGTGACAAATTGGTCGCGGCCAAAGTCCGCGACCCACGTCCGTGACAAAAAAAATTAAAAAAAATTGGTCGCGGCCCTAGTCCGCGACCCATAACCGTGACAAAAAAATAAAAAAAATGGTCGCGGACATTGGCCGCGACCATTTTTAAGCGCGACAAAAAAAATAAAAATGGTCATGGACAAAGTCCATGACCATATTTATCTATAATTTTAAAAAAATGTATTTTTTTTATCCAATCCTAAAATTGGGGGTCCTGTGAGTGCACCGTCGGTTGCTACGAGGTGTTACAAATATTTATTATAGGCAAAACACTAAAAAAAATTCACAAATTACGAATTGAGAATGTTGTTAACAAACAAATATATATACAAACTTAAAAATATTACACGTCTTAATAAGTCACAGACCAAAAAAAAATTGGGCAGAGTTTCCTCTATTTTCTTAACATTCCAAACCCTGTAAATGAAAAACCTGCTTATTATAAAGCCCGCACGGCTATAAAATTCAACAATCAAATTATAAAAGCCCGCACGGCCATAAAACTAAACAATAAAAGCCTGCACGGCTATAACACATAAAAAACATTACCCTGAATGTCCACAACATATAACAATCTTCATGTTGTAAACCATTGCCTCCTTCATTCGTTCCATGTGCAAAAATCCTACAAATGATAGGATACAAAAAACAAAAATATTAGTAACCAAGTAGTAATACAAATAATTTCATCAACCTGAAAAATTGCATATATGAGTTCAAATTATCAACATATCAATGTTTTTAAGCGAATGTATAGAAATATGCAAATTACCATCGTATTCTCAAACCAAAAGTCCCGCGGCTGCGCGGTCAGTTCCTACGAGTTACATTGGTCCCGTGGGAGGTGTTGGTGCCACACACCGGGCCGTTCGGGGGTTGTTTCGAATTTTCACCCTCTAACGTCATGTTTTTAAGCCTAAGTCTAAAAATATGCAAATTACCGTCGTAGTCTCATACCGGGAGTCCCACGGCTGCGCGGTCAGTTCCTACGAGTTACATTGGTCCCGTGGGAGGTGTTGGTGCCACCCACAGGACAGTTCGGGAGCTGTCTCGAGTTTTCACCCTCTAACGCCATGTTTTGCCTAAGTCTAGAAATATGCAAATTACCGTTGTATTCTCAAACCGGGAGACCCGCGGCCGCAGGGTCAGTTCCTACGAGTTATATTGGTCCCGTGGGAGGTGTTGGTGCCACCCACGGGATCGTTCGGGGGCTGTTTCGGGTTTTCACCCTCTAACGCCATGTTTTTAAGCCTAAGTCTAGAAATATACAAATTACCGTCGTACTCTCAAATCGGAACTCCCGCGGCTGCGCGGTCAGTTCCTACGAGTTATATTGGTCCCGTGGGCGGTGTTGGTGCCACCCACGGGGACGTTCGGGGGTTGTTTCGAGTTTTCACCCTCTAACGCAATGTTTTCAAGCCTAAGTTTAGAAATATGCAAATTACCGTTGTACTCTCATACCGGGAGTCCCGCGGCTGCGCGATCAGTTCCTACAAGTTACATTGGTCCCGTGGGAGGTGTTGGTGCCACCCACCGGGTCGTTCGGGGGATGTTTCGAGTTTTCACCCTCTAACGCAATGTTTTCAAACCTAAGTCTAGAAATATGCAAATTACCGTCGTACTCTCATACCGGGAGTCCCGCGGTTGCGCGGTCTGTTCCTAAGAGTTACATTGGTCCCGTGGGAGGTGTTGGTGCCACCCACGGGGCCGTTCGGGGGTTGTTTCGAGTTTTCACCCTCTAACGCCATGTTTTGCCTAACCCTAGAAATATGCAAATTACCGTCCTATTCTCAAACCGGGACTCCCGCGGCTGCGCGGTCAGTTCCTACGAGTTACATTGGTCCCGTGTTAGGTGGTGGTGCCACCCACGGAATCGTTCGGGGGCTGTTTCGGGTTATCACCCTCTAACGCCATGTTTTTAAGCCTAAGTCTAGAAATATAGAAATTACCGTCGTACTCTCAAACCGGAACTCCCGCGGCTGCGCGGTCGGTTCCTACGAGTTACATTGGTCCCGTGGGAGGTGTTGGTGCCACCCACGGGGCCGTTCGGGGGTTGTTTCGAGTTTTCACCCTCTAACGCCATGTTTTTAAGCCTAAGTCTACAAAAATGCAAATTACCGTCGTACTCTCAAATCGGGAATCCCACGGCTGCGCGGTCAGTTCCTTCGAGTTACATTGGTCCCGTGGGAGGTGTTGGTGCCACCCACGAGGCCGTTCGGGGGTTGTTTCGAGTTCTCACCCTCTAACGCCATGTTTTGCCTAAGTCTAGAAATATGCAAATTACCGTCGTACTCTCAAACCGGGAGACCCGCGGCAGTGGAGTCAGTTCCTACGAGTTACATTGGTCCTGCGGGAGGTGTTGGCGCCACCCACGGGGCCGTTCGGGGGCTATTTCGAGTTTTCACCCTCTAACGCCATGTTTTTAAGCCTAAGTCAAGAAATATGCATATTACCGTCGTAATCTCAAATCGGGAGACCCGCGGCTGCGGGGTCAGTTCCTACGAGTTACATTGGTCCCGTGGGAGGTGTTGGTGCCACCCATGGGGCCGTTCGGGGGCTGTTTCGAGTTTTCACCCTCTAACGCCATGTTTTTAAGCCTAAGTCTATAAATATACAAATTACCGTCGTACTCTAAAACTCGGAGACCCGCGGCTGTGGGGGCAGTTCCTACGAGTTACATTGGTCCTGCGGGAGGTGTTGGCGCCACCCACGAGGCCGTTCGGGGGCTGTTTCGAGTTTTCACCCTCTAACGCCATGTTTTTAAGCCTAAGTCAAGAAATATGCAAAGTGTCGTCGTATTCTCAAACCGGGAGACCCGCGGCTGCGGGGTCAGTTCCTACGAGTTACATTGGTCCCGTGGGAGGTGTTGGCGCCACCCATGGGGCCGTTGGGGGGCTGTTTCGAGTTTTCACCCTCTAACGTCATATTTTTAAGCCTAAGTCTAGAAATATGCAAATTACCGTAGTACTCTCAAACCGGATGACCCCCGGCTGTGGGGTCAGTTCCTACGAGTTACATTGGTCCCGTGGGAGGTGTTGGTGCCACCCACGGGGACGTTCGGGGGCTGTTTCGAGTTTTCACCCTCTAACGCCATGTTTTTAACCCTAAGTCAAGAAATATGCAAATTACCGTCGTACTCTCAAACTGGGAGACCCGCGGCTGTGGGGTCAGTTCCTACGAGTTACATTGGTCCTACGGGAGGTGTTGGTGCCACCCACGGGGCCGTTCGGGGGCTGTTTCGAGTTTTCACCCTCTAACGCCATGTTTTTAAGCCTAAGTCAAGAAATATGCAAATTATCGTCGTATTCTCAAACCGAGAGACCCGCGGCTGCGGGGTCAGTTCCTACGAGTTACATTGGTCCCGTGGGAGGTGTTGGTGCCACCCACGGGGACGTTCGGGGGTTGTTTCGAGTTTTCACCCTCTAACACCATTTTTTAAGCCCAAGTCTAGAAATATGCAAATTACCGTCGTACTCTCATACCGGGAGTCCCGCGGCTGCGCGGTCAGTTCATACGAGTTACATTGGTCCCGTGGGCGGTGTTGGTGCCACCCACGGGGCCGTTCGGGGGTTGTTTCGAGTTTTCACCCCCTAACGCAACGTTTTTAAGCCTAAATCTAGAAATATGTAAATTACCGTCGTACTCTCATACTGGGAGTCCCGCGGTTGCGCGATCAGTTCCTACGAGTTACATTGGTCCCGTGGGAGGTGTTGGTGCCACCCACGAGGCCGTTCAGGGGCTGTTTCGAGTTTTCACCCTCTAACGCCATGTTTTTAAGCCTAAGTCTAGAATTATGCAAATTATCATCGTATTCTCAAACCGGGAGTCCCGTGGCTGAGCGATCAGTTCCTACGAGTTACATTGGTCCCGTGTGAGGTGTTGGTGCCACTCACGGGACCGTTTGTTTCGAGGTTTTTCCCTCTAATGCCATTTTTTAAGCCGAATTCTTAATATTTTCAAATTTATTCTCATACTCTCAAATCGGGGGTCCCATGATCGCGCGGTCAGTTCCTACGAGTTACATTGGTCCCGTGCAAGGTGTTAGTTCCTCTCATGGGGACATTCGGGAGCTATTTTAGGGTTTTGCTATCTAACGCCATTTTTTAAGCCTAATTCCTTATATATGTATATTATTGTCGTATTCTCAAACCGGGGGTCCCGTGATCGCGCCGTCTATTCCTACGAGTTTCATTGGTCTTGTGTGAGGTGTTGGTGCCACCCACGGGGCTGTTCGGGGGCTATTTCGGGTTTAGGCCATCTACCGCCATGTTTTTAAGCCTAATTCCTTATATTTTCAAATCATCCTCGTATTCTCAAACCGGCAGTCCCTTTATCGCGCGGTCAGTTCCTACGAGTTACATTGGTCCCGTGGGAGGTGTTGGTGCCTCTCACGGGGCCATTCGGGGGTTGTTTCGGATTTTCGTCATCTAACGCCTTGTTTTTATGCTTAACTCCTCATATTTTAAAATTATCGTCGTATTCTCAAACCGGGAGTCTCGAGATCGCGCAGTCTGTTCCTACGTGTTACATTGGTCCCGTGAGAGGTGTTGGTGCCTCTCACGGGTCTGTACAAGGGTTGTTTCGTATTTTTGCTATCTAACGCCTTATTTTTAATCTTAAGTCCTAATATTTTTAAATTATAGTCGTATTATCAAACCGGGAGTCCCGTGATCACGGGGTCAGTTCCTACGTATTACATTGGTCTCGTGAGAGGTGTTGGTGCCATAGTTTTAAGTTTAAGTCTAGACATTAGCAAGTTATTGTCGTATCCCGTACTCCTTCTAATTATCCCATACTCCTTCTAACATATTATCCAACAACAAGTCAACAACCAATAATTATCCAACAACCAAACCAAACAAAACCAATAATTATCCCGTACTCCTTTTATCATCTAATAGATTTAATAGATAATGCATATCAATTATATAACTAATTTAGTTAAAGTACAGAGTAACTGGTGTGTAATGAAGAACTGGTATGTAATGAAGAAATGGTATCCAATTGGTTAGATCTGCAATAAGTAAACAATGTGTTACGAAGAACGGGACTCAAATGGACCGACACCCGTATTAGTGCCATTAGTATTGACTTTAACAGCCCCTGCACTTGGAAAACACCAAGAAATTAGCCGTTGCTCAATGCCCCCGAGTGTAGGTACACTTACTTAACTAAATATATAATCAAACAACTCAAACCAAATTAACTAAATGTACAATCATATAGGGGTATATAATACACCATAAATTGACACCAATGCACATTGTTACTCACTATAAAACTCGTGATACACCAATTCAACATCTTCTACGAAATAGCTGCACAAATCTGAAAATAAAGAATTCGAATCAATATAGTGTGAAGGAATCTAATTTACCCCGCAAACAACCGCATAGCACACAGACAATAAAGAAAAAATTGATTCACACAGAAAATAAAGAAAAAATTGATTCACACAACAAAATAAAGCCCGTGAAATAAGACTTATGTTATGCCAAATAAAATGCCATGTAAGTGACCCACGCATATCATGGCTTGTTCTCACAACACACTGATGTAAAGCGTTATATAAAAAAAACATGAAAACCTAGATGATTAATGAAGTGAGACATAGAAGTTCTCTATCAAAAGTGATACAAAAGAGGAATAATGAAGTCCGCATAAAATTTATTAAACAGAATTGGAACATACCTTTGCAAGGATAAAGTCCAAGATCTTAGTTTTTCTTATCTTAATCACTATGTAATAGAGACAACACTAGTAAAAAAACAACTGAGGAATAATGAAATAAACAAATACTTGTGAAAGAACATAGGAATATAATACCTTTAAAAGAAAGCATAACTTTCCACACCAACAATCTTGTTAATTCCTCAATGAAATATTCCCTATACAATAGGATAATTTTCAATAAGCCTAACAATAGGAAACAACATACCAATAAATGGATTATATATTATTTTCCCATAAATCAACAACTTCTGCTTCGAGCACCTGCTGCGTGAGAAGGAGGAGGAGTTTTTGCCGAAACCCTAACGACCCTCATTTTTAATATTTAATATTTTTTTATCTCTTATATCTTGTCAACACAACTAAAAGTAGATTATACTTAATGGATCAAAATGCGTACCTACCTTGTCATATAAGGAATATAAGGACTTACAGTAAACTATTTTGGAAATTTGATAAAAAGATAGAAAAATCATTAACAAAAAGCAATCAATCTGAATGCCGACAAACATGTAAACATGATTTTATAAAAAAATGTAATAAAACCGACAACATGAACATTACATTAGATTTATGCAGTGAGTCCATAATAGTCTATCTTAACTTAATTTACTTCCATATCCTACATTCCTTATGTATATTGCCTAATTAAAAGGTATGTCTCGAGTAAGCATCAAGGTTGTGAAAATGAGATTTCCCAATGTGACTAAGAAATGGGTTATGTAAATCTGATAATGTTGAAATCAATGTTTTCCCTTTTTTCTATACACATCATGAGATGGTTGTATTAATGGAAAATCAGACTATAATAAAAAAATGTTTGAAATAAAAAACATCAGCAAGCACCAAATCCCCTGAACTAACCTTGGACTTCGATGTAAACAAAAAACCTCCGAAAAATCACCAAATCCCCTTCCCCGGAGCTAAAACTTGGACCTCGATGGAAACCCCACCTTACCCGGGGTTTAGCTGACGCTCAAGCTCCAAATCCGAAACCAGGGAGACGGAGGGAGGAGGCGAGCGAGAGAGAGAGGGAAAATAAAGAATGGGTTTTGATTTTTCGGTGTTAAAACGGGGTTAGAGGTGGTCGGGTTAAGGGGTCGAGCAGGAGGATGGATCGGGTTGGAGTTTTGAGTTTGTGGTTATGGAGGATAATCGATGTTGGGGATGCCGCCAGGGAGACGGAGGGAGGAGGCGAGCGAGAGAGAGAGGGAGAGATGAAGGCAGCGTATGGGGAGGGTTTCGTTGGGGGAAATGAACGAAACAAAGCAGAGGATGGGAGGAAATAGACAGCGCACCTTTTTTTTCATATTGAACCTGCTCACGGCTCTCAGCCGTGACCCACCAACAAAACCATTTAATGAAATCATACTCGCCCATTAATTTGCGTATGGTCACGGTCCATAACCGTGACCCCTACCAAGAAATGGTCACGGCCCTCAGCCGTGACCCTTAGTGTGTGTGTTTTCTACTTCGTCATGCCTATGGTCACGGCCCAAGTCCGTGACCCATCCGTGACCAAGTTTGGAGGGAATTTTGGCGCGGATTAAGCGCCAAAATGGTCACGCCCTGGTCACGGACTTGGGTCGTGACCCACAGTGGTCAGGGATTTGGTCCGTGACCACTTGCAAAGCATCCGTGACTCAGTGTGTTAATGAATATGGTCACGCCAAATATTGAGTTGGTCACGGCCTGAGTCCACGACCAGCTGGTCGCGGACTTGGGCCGTGACCCACTGGGCGTGACCATTCGCAGGATTTGGTGTAGTGCTATTCCTATCTCAGATGTTTCTGAAACTATCCCCGGGATTATAATAACTCAAATCAATGAAGATCTAGAGTCTTTTACTACTGAAGAGGAGATCCTAGCAGTTATCTCCGGTCTTAATGAGGAAGGTGCCCCCGATCCTGATGGATTTGGGGGTTGTTTCTACAAAAAAAATAGAACCTGATAAAACATGACTTAATAACTACTATTAACTCCTTTTTTGCACGTAATGATATCCCCCAAAGGTGTATAAGTACTTATATAGTTCTTATTCCAAAAGTTAAGGTCCCTAAAAATGTGGGGATCTTAGTCCTATCAGCCTATGCAACTTCTCTTAAAAGATTATTACAAAGATCCTCTCATCTAGACTTTCAAAAGTCTTTCCATTGTTGATCTCTCCAAATCAAATTGGCTTTATCAAAGGGAGTGTTAGCCAAGACAATGTGCTTCTAGCTCAAGAGATGGTGAAAATTTTAGGGAAGAATTCTAATGGAGGTAATGTTGTTTTCAAATTTGATATGAAAAAGGCTTATGACATAATCCATTGGGGGTTCCTGATGCAAGTTTTGAGAGCTTTTGGTTTTTGAGAAAGGTGGATTGACTTCATATAAAAGTTCATTTCAAATAATTTTTTCTCTGTGATTATTAATGGTCAATCTTGTGGTAACTTCAAGTCCTCTAGAGGGCTTATACAAGGCGACCCTCTATCCCCAAGGCTCTTTATTATAGTTGTTGACTACTTGAGTAGAGGTTTAAAAAACCTTATGACTTCTGGCTCATCAAACCATATTATCATCCTTATGGAAACCCCTTGATTTCTCATTTAGCTTTTGCAAATGATCTTAAAGTCTTTTACAGAGGGGATACGAGAAGACTCAGATCTCTGAGATATTTCCTTCAGTTATTTTGTAGTTTATCAGGTCAGAAGATTAATACATTGAAGAGCAGCTTCATTCTTGATTCAAAATGCAACCAGAGTTTCAGAGCTAAAGTAGCTGAATTTTCAGGTCTTAAACATAAAGACATGCCTTTAACTTATTTCGGATGCCCTCTTTTCAAGGGAAGGAACAAAACTATGCTTTATGATAGACTTATTAATGCTTTGAGATAAAAAATAGCAGGTTGGCAATCAAAAATGCTTTCTTATAGAGGAAAATTAATTCTCATTAAGCATGTTCTCTCATCTATTCCATCTTACATATTGGATTCTATAGCTCTTCCCAAGGCAGTAATCAATAAAATTCATAGAGTGTTCAATAGATTATTCTGGGGTGGAAATAAAAATGAAGGTTGGAAGCATCAATGGGATAAGTGGGATATTATCAGCAAAAACTTTAAGGAAGGGGGCTTAAGCCTTGATAATCTATTTTGCATATCTAATGGTTTCTTTATGAAGCTTTATTAGAAAATGACGACTGAAAAATATCTATGGGCTTCTTACATGTCAAGTAGGTACAAGAACTATGATATGCATTCTCTTGGAGTTTCTCATACATGGAAAAATATGATGAGGGTGAAAGATCAATGACAAGAAGTCACGATTTATTAAGGAGACACCTAATACTGGTCCCTTAAGTCCATAAGCCAATTCACTATATCCTCTGCCTATGAGTTGTGAAAAAGTCATTTTCCTTCATCCACTATTCATAACACTATTTGGGATCCTCAGATCCCCAAGAAATATTCTATTAATATGTGGAAGATCTTCCACAGCTGTCTCCCTCTTGATGTTAATATTTAAGCTATTGGCATTCGTATATGCTCCAGATGTAATCTTTGTAAAGAAGACATAGAAACAGTTAATCATACATTTCTGCACTTCCCCTTAATAAGACATGTTTGCAGTTTCTTCTCAAATCTCATGGGAGTTGATATGTCATATTCAAACATCTCATCTATGATTCACAACTGGTGGATAAAGAGTGTAAATCAAGACTATGAAAGGTTACTTAGCAGGTGTATTCCTATTTGTGTGTGTTGGGAAATCTGGAAAGCAAGAAATTAATCTTTTTTAAAAAATTCTAAATTTAATAATCAATCAATCATAGCTCAATCCATCAAGATCATATCTTTAATTTGCAATGACATTAATTTCAAGAGTAGACTTTCTACTTTTGATATTGGGATTGAAGATACTTTTTATCTCAATTTTAAAGAGAACCACAGTATGATTGTTCCTATTAAATGGAATCCGCCTTCTTCCTTTTGCTTTAAGTTGAATATTCATGGGGGTTCAAAAGGTAATCTGGGAATTAGTGGATTTGGAAGTATTTTGAGAAAGGGCTCAGGGGATATAGTTTTTGCATTTGCTTGTTCAGAAGAATTTTCTACTGATTCTATGGTGGAAGTTAAAAGTCTTTAGATGGGCCCTAATTTATGCTTGGATTATGGTATCAAAGAAGTGGAGATAGAGTCTAATTCCTTATATGTGGTGAATTTGATCAAGAATAACTGGAACTCCCCTTGGATCCTGGTGAAGCATGTTGAAGAGATTAAATTTAACCTCTCCAAACTTAAATATTATTTATCTCATTGTTAGAGAGAAACAAATATGGTAGCATAGGCTCTTGCCAACTTTGGTACTTCTGTCAATTCCCCTTCAATTATTTCCTTTTATAGTGTTCTTCCTTCATTAGCTAGAGGGGCATACAAGATGGACAACATAGGTTTCTTTTATTTTAGATCCTTAAAATGTCAATAGTGTGGTCTTCTTGTAATGGGGTTTATATAAAATCCCATATTTATGGCTTTCAAATTTCTCTTACTTTTTCTTCTAAGTTTTCATGCCACCTGGGAGAGGTTTTTTCTCCTCTTTTTAATAAAATGATTGGGGATCTTTTCCCTATTTCATAAAAAAAATGTGTGACACATGGCACCATTTAGGACGTGTTATTCAAAGTGGGAAATTACTCCAATTTAAATTTGAGTGTTAGTTCACTGAATCGGGACAAATTCAAATAGGTGAGTAACTATCAAGAAGTTACAAGAGCAGTCACGTTGCAAGGGAAAGAAACCCTATAAATAAGCAACGAATCCAATAAGGAAGAGAGGATCCCCTCACCAAAAATGCATTTACATTACTTTTATCCTCTTTTTCCTTTTCTTTTATTTTTCTCTTTATTTACAGGATTTGTTTCAATTCCGTAAGTAGATTGTAAAGTAGTTGTAATCTTTTCTTTCTAAGTTTATTTAAAGTTTCTTATCTTTACATTTATTTTCATATACTTTCTTGCAAATCTTTACTTTACTTGCAATTTACTTTCTTGCAAATCTTTACACTCATCAGATTTTCTTTTATCTTATTTACAAAGCTTTACTTTTATTTCAATTCATGCAATTTACTACTTTTGTTCTAGTTAGAAATCATAATTTATAACACACATCAAAGTCTTCCCTAAGTGAAATACAAGTTCTCTTAATTGAGGCATTGAACGCAACATAATCGCCTAATAATTGTCAATAGGCTAAAATATTTGGTTGGCAAGTCCACAAATCTTTTCTGGTGCGCTTGGAATCCTAATTAACCATCAAGCTAGATAAAAAATCCCAAACACCTGCATCAGAAATCTACCAAGCCCCTAAAGTGATGCATCGGTGTAAACTAGATACTCCACACCACCGTATGGTAAAATAAGTATGGATGCGATCGTGAGTCACTCCTTGAGATCCTCGAATTCTCTCTGAAAATATTATCTCCAAACAAATGGTACACCCTTCCACTGAATGAGGTGAGTCAGTGGCCCAACAATCTTTAAGAACCCCCGAATAAACCTCTTATAGTATCCAACCAAATCTAATAATATCCTAACCTCCATCAGCATCGTGGGTTGGCCCCACTCCATCACTGTCGATACTTTGTTAGGATCTACTAAAATCCCAAGCTCCGAAATAATGTGTCCCCAAACTTTTACCTCTCGTAACCAAAATCCTCACATGGAGAACTTAGCATACAACTTTTCCTCTTGAAACGTCTACAAAACAATCCTTAAATGGTATGCATGCTCCTCCTTAGACCGAGAATGTATAAGGATGTCATTGATAAACACAATTATAAACTAATCTAAAAATGGGCAAAACACCATGTTCATCAATCACTAAACACTACTGTCACGTTATTCAAATCAAATGGAATGACCCAGAACCCATAGGATCCATACCGCATTTGAAAAGCCATCTTCAGAATATCCTCATCTTGAATATGCAACTTATGATATCCCGAGCGCAAGTCGATCATAGAAAATAACTAAGAACTATGAAAATGATTAAACATATCATTGATATGTGGAAATGGATACTTAATCCATATCGTGACCTTATTCATCTCTCGATAGTCCACACACAACCGTAGGGAACTATCGTTCTTTTTAACAAACAATACAGAAGCTCCCCATGGATATGTATTCCTCCATTAGAACCCCTAACTAAAAAGCTTCTAAATATTCTCATGTAGATCCATCATCTCCAATAAAAAAATCTGATACAGTGCCCTCGCAATCGGACTAGTTCTTAGTGACAAATCAATATAAAAATTTACATCGCGTGCTGGCAGTAACCACGATACCTAATCACCGCATTTGTAAACTCCTGTATAACCCGTATCGAATCTAAGGATAGGTTAACATCTTCTGATGTAGTCTCGTCTACATAGTATAAGTGAGTGTTAGACCCTCCCCTGATCCTATGCATGGCTATTAGAAGCATCTTATTCCCGAGGAATGGCAAACGTGATTGCCTTCCCACTATACTAACCAATCCATCCCCAAGGCGACATTGTATGTCATTATGTCTAAAAGTAATAAGTCTGTCAAAAAACACAAACAAACAATATTTAATGTCACGTCTATATTTACATGTCATTAGGTAATGCCCCTACCTACTGGGGTATCAACGTGTATAGAAACGTCCATAGCATTAACTTCAAACCTCAAAGTCTCAGTCAGAGTATAGTGAACAAAAGAATGTTTTCCCCCGGGTTAAATAAAAGCCATGCATAACTACCATAAACATTAAAACATACCCTTAATAGACAGATCCTTATGACAGACATTATATACACATCCATAGTGAAGTTGTGGATGTCCCTGTGCTGAGCCCCTGGGTGGTAGTGGTGACAGTGCTTATTACTTCGATGGGGGGAGGAAACGCATGATACTGAGGTGGGGCTAAAGAAATCTATTATTGTCTCTGTTGAATCTAAACCTAATCGGCATGGTTGCCTTTGGGGTATCTCCTAAATGAGTGGCCCAGATCACCACAAGTGTAACATGGACCGTTAATGGGATGGTCTTGACGATGACCCTACTGACCCTGACCATAGGGTCAATCCTGATGACCCAACCATGTTGACCCTGACCCCTGTACCCCTGGACCTACTGGACCTGATGATGATGGTCCTATTTTCCATATTATCTCCGGCCCAGGTAGCCCTATTCCTGACCACCCTAGAGGCTTTTATCATCACCTCTGAATATCTTAGGGGGAAGTTACCCATATGGTTATCCTCTTTAGTGTTGTTGTGAACCTCCTTATGCCTATCCTTCTCTTTCTTCGGCGCTCTATCTCTCTCCCTAAAAGTCTCTATTATCCTATCAATGCAATAGTGCGATGTCCACAATCAGAGTGTGAGTAATAAAGGTTGGGTTACCAAGAAACACATGTCGGTTAATTTTATTCTTTGTGCTAACATCCTCTGGGGTAAGCAAAGCGAGTCGAGTGAACTCCCACATGCACTGAGCGACAATGTGCTACTCATATTGTAACCTCTGAAAGTTACCCTCAAATTCTGCTGATGAGAGGGTGAGAAGTATTTCCCTTGAAATGTTAAATGGTCAGAATTAACCTATCCTCATTGGTGGTGATAGGCTCCTGCTACAACAATGCATCCCATATGAGCTTAAATCTCGCCAACATTTGTCTCTGAATATTTGATTACTATACTAGATGTATGTGCCTCTCTATCTATCTCCTCCACTACAATGCCACTATGGGGTTTATACATACCAAAAACTCTGGAGGGTTTCCTTTACCAAAGGCACTCCTGGATTTCTCTTTGGTGGATGTAACATAAGAGGCAAGTACGACCACTGGTGGTGGAAGTGATGGTGGTTTCTCCTACTGCAAGGTTACTATGGTTGCAACAACAGTTTCAGCTATAATGAAGGCCAAATTACTCAGCACAAGTGTGGGTACCTTCCCCATGGTTACTAATGTAGCTATTGTGACTATTGCAGCGGTGGTTGTGCTGCCTCTGACTCGTCACTTGCAGTCGGACTAGGACATGCTGCTCTCCGTAAAGTGTTCACCATTTGAAAGATGATAAATAAAAGTGTATGATGGCTACTAAAATCGTAAGTGGCATCAGACCCATAGGTTCTCCCCATTGGACCTTAGGTAGGTAAGAGGGGCAAAGTATCAAAGTATGAGAAAATTAATTTAAAGCTATAAGAGAAGAATTTTTTCCTATATTACTCATAGTGTAGGTCTTATATAGTTTAGGCTAGTTTGGTGTATCCCATTGCAAACTGTCACGTACCGCCATGACAAACCGACTCCAACATTTAAGACATCCCTACATCTCACAAAGGTATAAAATAATTGGTGTTTAAAATTATTCATAAACCTTATTTGGGATGTTTATTTTTATTTAAACCAAGACTGGATTTTTAATTGAAAAATAATTTTTTTAACCTCGTTCGAATGAAATAGACTTTCCGTTTGAAGGGTCATATAATATTTACATTAAACGAACTTATAATGGGGGTGTTCTATTTGAATTCATTTAATGCTTATTAGAATTAGTTTCAAACAAGATTGGCGTCTCATTCAAACGAACTATGTTTTCGTTCAAACAAAATGCTTTTTCTCATTCGAACGACTTCTATTTTTGTTCGAACGAATTTATCACCTCGAATTTGGTGTCAGGTCTATAAATACCTTCTTTGACTCCAAATTTCGCAGGACTTTTGCCAAAATAATTTCTACATATATGTTGCAAAAGTTTTCAGCAATTTTTGTTTATAAAACACTTTTTGATTAACAAACACATCCCTAAATATATTTTAAGGATCGTTTTTAACCTTAGTTAAGTTATACTCATTGTGGAGAGATCATCTCTATGGAGGACTTATGAACCCGGAGGGATCATGACTGAAGATTGAAGGTTGAGGGCTGATATGTGGATATCGAGGGTAGATCAGCGCTTGTGGACTACTCATAAATGAGCGGTATTCTTTAGAGATTCTGCGAAGACTACGCATTATACTCGTGGTTGTATCGAGTAGTATTGTAACTCGACTATCTTGTAAATTTTCTACAGTGCTGATATAAAAGGTTTTGCCGTTAAAAGGGATTTTTCCTCAGTTTTCGTGTGATTGCATATTTTATTTATTTGTTTTATCACTTAAATGCATATCTTAGGATAATAAGATAAAATGGGATTTATGATTGGACATTTAATTAAAAAAGTTAATCCATTAAGATCATGTGCACTCTTACAAAGTGGTATCAGAGACGGTTACACAAAAATATTGTATGATGTTTTTTCGATTTTTTTTCTTTGATATCAATTTTTTTGAAAAATTGTTGATCTTAAAAAAGGCAGGATGTTAAATCATAATTTGTATAATCAAATGCCCATTTTTTATGGTTCTAATTATACTTATTGGAAAGCTAGGATGAGGTCAGCCTTAAAAGCAATTGACGAACATGTTTGGTTATTTTGTGAAAGAGGGTGGACGCCACCCACCGTCACTGTAGATAATGTCGTTGGCCCTAAAATTGTCTCTCAATGGACAGAGGATGACTTTAGGTGGAGTAATTTTAAATCACGCGGCTTAAATGATATTTTTTGAGCCATCACCCCTGACGAGTTCCTTCACATTATGTCGTATACCACGTCTAAGGAAGTTTGGGATAACCTTCAGCTCACTCACGAGGGTACCAATGCTGTAAAGGCATCCAAGCTACAAAATTTGACTTCCCTATTTGAGACTACTACCATGCTGGAGTCCGAGTCTTTTGATGAGTGTTTGCGCATTTCTCGAACGTAATTAATTCTAGTTTTAATTTGATTGAGAAGATTTATGCGACGAGAGTTATTAAGAAAATTTCGAGGTTGCTCTGTGCCTGCTTTATTCTTAAGATTACTATTCTTAAGTCGTTAGGGATACTAGACACTCCTAGGTTTAAATAACTTGTAGAATATCTTCAAACATATAAAATTGGTATGTTCCCTAAAACTATTAAACCTAAGGAAGTAGGGATTGATTTAAAGACTCAAACTAAGAAAAAGAAGAAATAGAAAGTTTGTCAGTTCGAATCTGAAGTTGATTTTGATTTTGATGACTTGGCCCTTTTTGCAAAAAAATCAAAAAGTTTCTCAAATTTTCAAAAGAAAATTCTTCCAAAGAAAAGATTTTTGAGAAAAATAAAAATAAGAATGAGGGCATAAGCGGGGGAGAGAAAGAGGAAGAGATTGGATGTTATGAATGTGAAGGTAAATGGCAAAAGTCACATGAGTGTCCCACTAGGCTTAAGAGAAAGGGCAAGAATGTTGCTAATAAATCCACACTTAGCGATAGTGACGTCGAGTCGGTTGAATCAGGGGGAGAATCACCACATGAACCGTGTGTGCGTTCATGGCTAGTCACGTTAACACTTCTAATTTGCCCCACGTCGATGAGGACACATCTAAACATGAAAGCCTCGATGATGTTTTGATTCATTCTGAAGATAGTGAGAGTGAGGATGATATTTTGAGTGAGCGAGAAGGTGGTTTCCAAAAGGCATTTAGTGATCTTCACACTGAGACTTGAAAACAAAAAAGGTTATTAAAGATTTGTTTCTTAGGGTGTTAGATTTGGAGAGAGATGTGAAAATTTTGAGAGAGAGTGAGGTGCGATAAGTCAACTCGAGAAATGAATATTTCTTTATGTGAGCATTTCATCATTTTAGGCCGAAAATGATCGATTTGACCAACACCGTGGCTATTCTTACGAGAGATCTTAAATTTTAATTAGAGACTCATGAGAAACTTAAAGCCCGTGTATCCTAAATCGAGAGCGATCTCGAATGTGCTCGGGAGGTCAAGGTCACTTTAGAGGACACATACAATATGGTAGGAAAGATGCTCCTCGGTACTGCTTTAGGTAACGTCGAGAGGCAAGGACCAGGTTATGACGGTGCATCCACTTACCATGTCACACCCGAGCCAATTTTTGAGTTTCTGTTAGATCTTTATGGCCCTAGACCTAACCCACCTAAGGGAGATACTCTTAGATATTTTGAGAAAGGTGGACCCAAGCCCGTTTATGTTTGTTCTCGTTGCAAACAAATAGGTCACCTTAGAGAGTATTGTTTTAAATTAAGGAGAGTGTCTTATAGGTATGTTGCCTGGTATGCTCGCACACGTGTTCCCACACTAGTTTTTGCACGCACTCCCACACATATTACTCTACATGCTCCTGCACATCACTTGAAAGATTTTGAGATTTTTCAAGAGCAAGCAGGGTATTTAGCCACGACTTCACAAAATTTAATGGAGGAATTTCTTACGATGTCATCTCCTTTTGAGAGATCCTCTGTGCCTAATTTTTGAAGTTGAGACTCGCATTCTAGCATAGGGTGATTTTCATGCTCATATCTTATATCCCTAATGCTAGTGTGTACTATCGTTGTATATCTATATCTTTTAGTTTGATATTTTTAGAAAAATACAAAAAGAGTTTGTGTTTTTGAAAAATATAAAAATATTTTCAATTTTTAAGAAAAAGTTAAAAGACGCAAAAAGATTTTATTTTGATAAAATTTTTGAAAAAGACCAGATTTTTATATTTTTTACACAATATATGGACGAACATTAAAGATGTTTAAGTCAGCCATTCATTCTATATCCACGTAACTATTTTATAGTGTTTTGACACACGACATCATTTCATATATGTGCTTAATAATGTGTGGAGTCATTAAGTTGTGATTTGATGATAACTTGTTGCATGTTTGACCTATTGTGTCCTTTAATGCATACGAGCACAATTTTGTATATTTTTTTTATCTTTTTTTTTTGGAATAATGTCGAGGATTTATTAGAAATCAGCAAGTGGGGAACCCCCCCCCCCCCCCCCCCGGGTGGCTACATCAAATCTCTGCAATATGAGCACCTAAAAAAAAGCCTCTATTGTATCAATACAATATCTAGTTTTCAGTCCTTGAAAAGTAAAGTTTCTAAATGTAACTTTAATCTGCCTACAAATCCGAATGAGAATAGATGATTCCTTCATTGACACTCCCTCATACATACTTTTGTTCCGAGCACACCATAAATACCAATAAATGAATGTAGGAATAATTTGGCAAAGAATACCTCTAATCTTGTCACCTTTAGAATTAATCCACCAATTCATCAGATTTCCATTAAAATTTAATGAATTGTATCTCATCCCCAGAATATCGTAGAATATTTTCCAAAAAGATTGGCCAATTGAGTTTTCCCAAAATAAATGGTCTCTATCTTCCTCACAAGCCACAATACAACATCGACATTTAGATACAAGAGGAATATAAAGACTTTTAATGAACTCATTTATAGAAATTCCTTTATGAAGCAATCTCCACATGAAGACCGAAATTTTTGGGGGGATTCTCTACCAAATTTGAGAAAAAGACCTTTGGATACAACCTTTATATCTCACCAAATGTCAAGCTGATTTAACTGTGAATATTCCATTTTTTATCAATGTCCATTTTTCGGAAATTAAATCAAATTTTTTTGAAAAATCCTCCCAAACTTATATGAGTATTGAATTTACCCATCACATGTTAGTCATAGTGTTTTCATCTCAATTTTACTTTAAGATGAATCAAATGTGAAAAAGGAGATAAAAAGTTGTGCTTGTAAGAACCATTGCCCGGATTTAAATCATTTTTTTGAAAAATTTGCTAAATATTAAGTAATGAAAAGGGGCTAAGAAAGACAAAAGTCTTTGCATTAAAAAGCGTCATTTGCTATGAAAAAGGGCATAAAAAGATTAGAGGCACCTATAAACAGAAGTGTCAGGCCATTTGTTTGAACATTGATGCTACGCTACCATTGAGCATTAATTTCTTCAAAATAATTGAGAATATTCTGAGTTATGTGAAATTTTAAGGGAGCTAAGTCGAAGATCAATGGGTTAGCACAAACTATATAAATCTCGAAAAAAATATTACATAGTTTTGGGCATCAATGGTGTGAAAATCACTTACAATTTTTATTTGTTGAATAGGTTAAGTCAATTTAATATGAGTTCAAAATCTTTTACACCCAAGGTAGACTTTGAGATCATTCTCTAGTAGTATCTCAATCCTTCATGCACATGTGTTATGTTTGTCTTCTTTGATTATCCTATGAAATATGTTCACACCCCTACACTTCGCTTCCATGATTTTTTGTGTTAATTCATAGTGTGTTGTTTTCGTAAAAAAATTATACTTGAAAATTTGGAAAAAAAAATCAAAAATAATTAGTGAATATAAGCCTTTGAGATTATCATTGCATGTGCATTATTTATATTTTTTGTGATGATATTTCCTTTATATTAGTGATGCTTTGATTTAATGATTATGTTTTTACTCCTTTGTCTATTATGGACAAAAATGGAAGAACAAATTAAGGGGGAGTTTATTTTTATTTTAAACACTTTTTGCATTACGATATTTTTCTTTGCTTCATATGTGTAGGTACCTTATGTGGAAATCAAGACACACTGAAGTCAAAGAAGCCCAAGGGAAGCACAATAAGAGAATGAAGACAAAGAGTCTTATGTTGTTCCACTTCTAGGGTTGTGAAGGGTATTAGATTTTTTTTCTTAGAAGGATATTTTATGTAATTTGGATTTCGGTTTGGTTTGTATAGTTTTTTACTGGAATAGCCAAAGGGGAAGATTTGTAAGAAAAAATTTTCTAATATTGATCATAGTGTAGGCTTTTTTATAATTTAGGCTATTTTGTCATATCCCATTACAAATTGTCATGTACCGTCATGAAAAATCGAGTCCAACATTCAAGACTTCCCTACAACCCACGAAGGTATAAAACGATAAAATTATTCATAAACTTTATTTGGGATGTTTATTTTTTATTTAAACCGAGGTTGGATTCTTTAATATAAAATAATTTTTCTTAACCTCGTTCAAACGAAAAGGCTATTTACGAGATTGCTATCTCATTCAAATGAAATAGCCTTTTCGTTTGAAGGATCGTTTGATCTCTACATCGAATAAACTTCTAACAAGGGTGTTCTATTCGAATTCGTTTGAAGCTCATTACAAGTATGTTCAAACGAGATTGGTGTCTCATTACAACGAACTTTGTTTTCGTTCAAATGAAATGCCTTTCTCGTTTCAATGACGTCTATTTTTATTCGAACGAATTCGTCGCCTCGAATTTTGTGTCAGATATATAAATACCTGCTTTGACTGCAAATTTGCAGGACTTTTTCCAAAACAATTTCTGCATATCTGATGGAAAAGTTTTCAATAATTTTTATTTATAAAACACTTCTCGATTCACAAACACATGCCCAAATATATTTTGTGAATCATTTTAAACCTTAGTTGAGTTGTACTCATTGTTAAGAGATCATCTCTTGGGCTAACTTGTGAGCTCGAAGGGATCACAACTGAAGACTAAAGGCTGAAGGCTGATTGGTGGACACCGAGGGTGGATCGCCGCCTGTGGATTGCTCTAGAACGAGTGGCATTCTTTAGAAATTCTTCAAATACTTCCCGTTATACTTGTGGTTGTATTAAGTAGTATTATAAGTTGACTGTCTTTTAAAGTTTCTAAAGTGCTGATATAAAAGGTTTTGCCCTCAAAAAGGGATTTTTTTTTTCTCAATTTCCATGTGATTGCATATTTTATTTATCTGTTTTATCAATTAGATGCATGTCTTAGGATAATAAGATAAAATTGGATTTATGATTGGACATTTAATTAACTAAGTTAATCTATTAAGATCGTTTGCACTCTTACAAACTGGTATCAGAGCATTCCACCAGACCTCGGATGAGTGTCCTATATCCAATGTCATAGGTGGTTCACTATATATTTGATTATAAATCAATTGTTACAATCTATGAGACCTCTTGTGCTTTAACATAGAGAATGTGAGGTCTTGTGGCCTTTGTAAACAATCCAAAGGACCTTAGGAAGTAACTAGTGGACTTTTCTAAGGGTTCCTGAGTATTGATTTAGGGCTCAAAAAGGTATACAAAGTATAAAAGAACTGGAAGTGATCTTAGTTATAAGTTTAAGCTCTCAACAGTGGGTTAAGAGAATAGAACAAAGAGTAAACACTAACGAGTGATAAACTCTTAGCTCTCTGAGAATATGATCTTATCAATGATTTAACCTCTTGGATTGTTCAATATTAGTTTCCCTTAAATCATTCACTAGTCTCCTTTTATATTCCAAATCTATGAGAGAGAATGAGTGGGTTGTCACATCATGGTTATGGTGCTTCTGACATCTATCGATGTCAAGAAGGTGATTTAGTGTTGGCTAAAGGATTTAAAGGTGGTTTAAGGTAGCTACAAGTAGCATTAACTGTGGATGGGATCCTAGTGGCGGTGTTAAAATAGTGTTCTTCTTTCCACCTACTCTGCCATACTATTTGTAGAAGCTCTGTTGGAGGTCCTGGATGTTTGGAACTTCCCTAAGACATCCATGAGTTAGTCTCGAGGTACCACACTATCATATACCTTGGTGATAAGGGTTAGGTGACCTTAGGAGGTCATTTTTGCTTTAGATGGATATTTATTCTTACTGTCAGTCATGGAGGAACTCCGATGTTATGGTCTTTAGGCTTGACTGAGGAGGCATGGTGGAACGATTGTCCCGTCCAGGAGGTAAGAGGGATGACAAAGGTCTATTAGAGTATTGTCGCCTTTTCTAGAGACTAGCGGAGGTCTTGGGGACAAAATAGTGGTTTGTCTAAGGTCAAAGGTCAGCCTTGGGACTGCTGTTATCTCCTGAGGGTAGTTGAGGGGACCAAGATCCTTTAACATATAAATATTAAATAGGGTATCATTAGAAGCCCCTTGTATTATAAGGATTACAAGGGGCAACACTTAACTGTTTATGGAAGTTGGGGGTAGAGGTGTAACTAACCACTAAGATTTTTGTAATAATTATATTATACGGAAAGGAGCTAAAACGTCGTCGTGGACAAGTGTTGGGGACTGAGAACATTGAGGAGATTGAGGGTATTGACTCATCTGGTCTTGGAGGTTGAAAGAACTAAATGTTAGGCCTCGGGGACTATAAAAGAGCCCCTTATGCTGAGTTTAAACTTAACCCTTTATTCCAGATATTTTTTCTCTCTTTAGAATTATCTTGAGCAAGAAACCCCTATTTCCCCAATAATGTCTGTCAAAAATATCTCCCATTCACAAGTCTTTGACCCAAAGCCCTTGTCTGTTATGGGCCCTCAAGTTTTTCTACCTTCCACAATGCAGGTAAATCTTTAGAATTCTGATCGTCTCCCCGTTGTATATGTTCCTCCTAGTATAAAGATGATTACTATTAGGGGGTTTATCACCCTGACATTACTAGTAGGGCTTACACTGCTTCACGGATCGCACAGTGGGATATGGTAAATATTCAAAAGAATTACCAAATCCTAAATTTTGTCAATCTAATGGTATCAAGGCTTGGTGAGAGGTTTTGTTCAATGGTTTCCCACCATGTATGCATCAACGAATGCTTTCTTCAGTATAGGGCTAGATTCCCATTCTCATTGCCAGTAGTGAGGATATTGAAGGTAATTGGGATAATCATTCTCAGTTAGTGGACAACTCATGGAGACCCCTAATGGCCAAAGTTTTAGCTTTTAGGGAGACTAGCAGAGGAAAGCATGATGTTACCATGACCTAGTTCTACAAGTTGTACATGGTTCGGGAGTAGAAGAAAGAGAATGATAAGGGTATGAAGTACTTAGCCCAAAAGGCCAACATAGTGGCCTTTCAAAAATAGGCATAATTCCCCTAAAATTGGAAGGTAAAATTCTTCTTTGTTACAGGAGATTGGACCACCCTAGACACTATTGAGACCATTAGTTTCCCTACCCTATGGTGAACTCCTTCAGTAGTGAGCAAGTTAAAGTTTACCTTTTCTTTAGTGTTTGGATTGACCTTTGTTATGAGTTTTAACACTTTCTTCATCTTTTATAATGGTTATTGATCCATCTTAGGAGGAATTGAACCTGATTATTCAAGCCATAAGTTGGAATTTAGTCCATTTGAGATACTTATCACAATTAAGCATCTCTTCAATTATGGGATGGGACATAATCTAAGCTTCAAATATCTAGAGGAATACCTGAGGTACCCAAGATTGTGGTTGGGGATAAGCTGGGGTCTGAGGACTTTAATTTGGTGCGATGAAAAAGGAAGTTGTTATTGAGGTATCTACTAAGTTCCTTGAGTCCTCTGACGGTAAATATGGCCTACCTAAGGGTAAGGATAACCCTATAATGACTAAAGTGTTTCCCCCTCATCTAACGATCCTATCAGTCTTAAGTCCGACTATTCTCCTTGTAAGTAGCTTTGACTTTTCATTATTCTACCATTGCCTTCATTTCTAGTTCCTAAATAGCTAACTTTGATTTATCATTAATCCAGTAGAGGAACATGAAGAGCAGAGGATAGCAGACGGGTTGGCTAAGAGGATCCTATTGAGGTTATGGTAAGAAATAATAAAAGTTCCATGACCACTAAATGTCAGAATTGCAGCACCTAAGTGAACATTCAAATTCCTAGGATCAAGCTGGTAAAGGAGGCAATCCTGGGGTCTGGCTTTACTAAGGAATTAGTGTTGGAGCCTATAAAAACACTAACCTTGATGCAAGAATATTCGGGGACAAGTGGGACCTCTAGGGAAACCTAGAGTGATCTTTATATTATAAGGTACTTGTAGCCCTTAGTCTTACAAAAGGAAGTTATGGAGAAGGTGGTGCCCCTCGGGAGGAGGGGGTTTGAAGAAGGCAACTAAGGTGCCTAGCGAGTTAGAGGGGCTATCCATTGCTGAGGGGAAGAACATGTTGACCCTATGCTAGAGATCTATTTAAGGCATCCAACAGTTGACGATATGAACTTTTACGCCTCGAATGTGGATCCCCTTCACTCACTGTCCAAAATGAACAACTCTGATATGGCGACCACCCTAACGGGTAGAGGAACCCCCTGCTAACATTGAGGAGTTTAGTTCATTTAATGGGAAATGTGTTATCATACTTATCTAATGTTTTCGTTAACTTTTTTATATTATGTTTCTTATTTTCATATCCATTTTCTTTTATAGTCTCAGTAACTGACAGAGGCCCTTTTAGCAGACATTTTTTATGGAATTAGAGCAGGGTAAAAGGTTGTGGAGATGGAATGAAATTGGGACCTCACTCGAATGCATCTGTACCGAATGATCAATGTCCATAAGCTAAAAGTTGAGGCTCTTAAGAAATAGAGGGATGCCTTGAAAGCACAGGCCATTCCTTTGGATCAGGCAAAGCTCTTGAACAAAAAAGTCTTAAAGATAGTGCATCTTTGATGGCCGCTATAGGAGATTCTTTGTCCAAGGTTGAGGAACTACATGCCCTGGGTCATATTGAGCTCAAGGTGGCAGTTAAGTATGTCCAAGGCTAGAAGATTGAGCTCCAAATATTTTAAGAGAAATTTATTTAAGTTGACGGTGAGATAGATCTTTTGAAGCAATCAGCTAAAGACATAATTGTTGCGAACGATCAATTGACCCCTAAAGGCTAGGAATGCAAAAGAATTATGTTGAGGCCTTAGTGAATCATAAAGAGCTCTGAGGAAAGATCCAAACTATCGTGAAAAACCAATTGGATGCCTATCTTGAGTTTGAGGCTTTTAAGAAGTTTCTTTTCCAGAATTTCAGTTATGGTTTTTAAGATTGTAAAGTTAAGTCCATGCACTTTTTCCTAAGGTGGACATCTCCATCGTGAAGAACCATAAAACATTTGATACTTGTTATTTTTTAGGAATGAAGGCCCAAATTGTTTTTATAAACACTTATCCCCTTAAAAATTTTGGGACTAAAGGTCAAAGAGTTAATCTGATGAGGGTCACATGACCTTAGATTTGGGAAGTGTATTCAACCTTAAGCCCATAGTGGGTTATAAGATCTCTCGACCTAGGATTTGGAAATTTGAAATCTTTCTAAGGATCATAAGACCTCTGGACTTAAGAAATTTTGAAACCTAAAGTCCCACAAAGAGTCATAGACCTATGAATTTAGGTAAATTTGAAATCTAAAATTATTCAAAGGGTCATAAGACCTTCGGAGTCAAGAAATTGGAAATCTTAAATCCTTATAAGGGTCATAAGACCTCTGAACTTGAAAATATTAAATTTGAAATCCTTCTAAGAGTCATCAGACCTCCAAATTTAGAGAATTAGAAATTTGAAGTCCTTATAAGGGTCATAACACCTCCAGAAATAAAATTTTGAAATTTGAAGTCCTAAGACCTTCAAACTTAGAAGTTTTAAAGGTCGTACTAGGAAGAAAAGCCTATGGACCTTAGACCCCCGAAAGGAGAACATTTTGAGGTTCCACAATGGGTCCTAATACCTCTGAACCTTGCACCTTGCACCTTGCACCTTTGTTAAAAATTGTATGGGGCCAATTATTTTTGCACTTGAACACTTAGTCCCAAAAAAATTGGAAAAGATAAAAGTTTTGTTCTAAGTTATTCATAGTTATTGTATGGTTTTCAAAAATAAGGTTTAAATGAGATTTGGTTAAGGCTTTTGCATGATTATATAACTTCGCCCTTTTGAATACATTTTTTAAGTGTGTAAAAGGCCTCTAGGCTAACGTTTGTTGGTCCTGGACCTTAATCAGTTTGAATAAGATCAAAGGTGAAAATCGTGATGATTCCTTTAGTCTTTTTTAGGTCCTAGTACATTTGATTGTTAGTATTACGTCGAGCTTGGAGTCCTTAAAACTCTAGGGTTGGGTCCTGAGATCTTATGTGCTAGAGCCACGGTTGGATTCCTTGTAACTCTTAAAGAACCCTCATACCAAATACATCGTGGGTGATAAAAATATTATTTTCATTTTACTTGATAATTACATACATCATTGATAATATCTTTTAAGGTGTTACACATTCCATAGGTGGGAAGGTCACACCCTTCCATGTCTTTAAGACAATAATAACTTAAACTTTCTATCTCGATGACCACATATAGGGACTTCCCACTTGGGGACTAGCTTTCCTTCACTTGGATTTCTGGTTTAAAGGGTGATTCTCTCAAGACCAAGTCTCCAGCCTTGAATTCTTTATAGAAACCCTTTTTGTTGAAGTATGAATTTCTCCTCTATTTGTAAGTTGCCATTCAGATGAAGGCATCTTCCTTCTTTCCTCCACATCGTCTAGATATCTCTTAAGACCTTCATCATTAGCCTCTAGTTTTAATTAGGCTACCCTATTTATAGGAACTTTGACTTCTGTTGGGATCAACCACCTCAGTGCCAAAGGTCAAGGAGAATGGAGTTTCCCCTATTGGACCTATGAGTGTGATCATGTAATCCCACAAGATGCTTGGAAGATCGTCACCCATGTCCATTTAGCCTTTTCTAACGTCTTCTTTAGAGTATGGAAGATGGTTCTATTGGTGACCTTAACTTGTCCATTGACCTAAGGATGGCCTGAAGAGGAGTAGTGGTTAGTTATGTCATAGTTTTGAAGGTTGGGTTATTGAATTGTTTGTCATTGTCTGAGATCATGGCATTGGGCCAAACCTACAAATGATACTTTTCCAAGAAATTAGTAGTCTTCCTCTCTATGATTGTGGATAAATGCTCGGCCTTAGTCCACTTAGTGAAGTATCAATGACCAAAATACAAAAATTGTTTTGGTCGTTAATAAGGGGCATAGGTCCTACCAAATCCACTCCCCATTAAGGAACAAGCTATGGACTTAGTATAGTAGTGATATTCTCTTTCGGTTTCTTTGGCATAAAGGCGAGCCTCTGACACTTATCACAATATTGCACTTAGTCTTTGTCTTCCTTCCCCAATATTGGCCATAAGTAACCTTTCCTCAAGACATTGTAGACTAAGGTCCACTACACCAAAATAACAAAATTATCACCTTTCAGCCGGCCACCCTTGTCAAGGTCATTGACCGTGACAAAAAACACACGTTTTGTGTCACGGTCATTGACCTTGACACGACCATGACAAAGAATTGTCACGGTCATTGACCGTGATAAGGCCGTGACAAATGTAGTTGTCACGGTCGTGTCACGGTCAATGACCGTGACAATTCTTTAAATAATTGTCACCGTCAATGATCTTGACACGACCGTGACAACTTCTGCAGTAAAAAAAGCCCTAGGCTTCTTTTTTCCCACCCTTTTTTGTTTTTCCCCTCTCTCTCTCTCCAAGCAATTTCTGCACTCTCTCTCTAAGGTATGTTTTTTTTCCTCTCTTTCTCTTTCATTTCTATATGTGTGTGTATGTGTATGTGTGTATATATATGTGTGTATATGTATGTGTATATGTGTGTGTATATATGTGTGTGGTGGTGTGTGGTGGGGGAGGGGGGAAGGGAGTAGTGGGGGTGAGGTGGTGAAGGTGTGGTGGGAGTGGGGGTGTGGTGGGGGTGGGGCAAGGGGTGTGGTGGGGGTGGGGGTGGGGTGGGGTGTGTGTGTGTGCGCGTAGGTGGGTGCGTGTGTGTGTGGCGGGGGGAGGGGGCAAGGGTGTGGTGGGGGGTGGGGGTGTGGTGGTGGGGGTGGGGGTGGGGGTGTGGGAGGGGGTGGGGGGGTTTTAACAATTGTATAGCTTTAATTAATAAATTGTATAGCTTTAATTGTATAGTTTTAAATGAAAGTAAATTAATAATTAGTGCCAATTTCATATGAAAGTAGGATTTTCCCTCATTGTAAATTAGTAAATTAATAATTGTATACTTTAATTGTTAGTTTAATTGATGAAATGAATTAATTGAGTAGATGAATTAGAAGGAGTACGGGTTACACATTTGTTATTGAAATTGCTGTTAGATTATTTTTTTAGTAAATGTTGGGTTGGTAAGTTTTAAAAGTGGCATGACCACTGAATTATTGTCCATATGAGGGTAGGATTTTTCAACTTTTTTTGAAAATTACTTTGTATATCGAACAATATATACAAAGTATGATAATTAAATGAAACATACTTGAAATTAAATATGCGTATATGTGTGTGTGTGTGTGTGTGTATATATGTGTGTGGTGGTGTGTGGTGGGGGAGGGGGGCAGGGGGTACGATGGGGGGACGGAGGTGGGGTGGGGGGAGTTTAACAATTGTATAGCTTTAATTAATAAATTGTATAGCTTTTATTGTAATTTTAATTGTATAGTTTTAGATGAAAGTAAATTAATAATTAGTGTCAATTTCATATGAAAGTAGGATTGCCCCTCATTGTAAATTAGTAAATTAATAATTGTATACTTTAATTGTTAGTTTAATTGATGAAATAAATTAATTGAGTAGATGAATTAGAAGGAGTACGGGTTACACATTTGTTGTTGAAATTGTTATTGGATTATTTTGTTTAGTAAATGTTGGGTTGGTTAGTTTTAAAAGTGGCATGGCCACCGGATTATTGTCCATATGGGGGTGGGATTTTCAACTTTTTTTGAAAATTACTTTGTATATCGAACAATATATACAAAGTATGATAATTAAATGAAACATACTTGAAATTAAATATGTGTATATGTGTGTGTATGTGTGTATGTGGTGGTGTGTGGTGGGGGAGGGGGCAGGGGGTGTGGTGGGGGGAGGGGGGGTTTAACAATTGTATAGCTTTAATTAATAAATTGTATAACTTTAATTATAATTTTAATTGTATAGTTTTAGATGAAAGTAAATTAATAATTAGTGCCAATTTCATATGAAAGTAGGATTGCCCCTCATTGTAAATTAGTAAATTAATAATTGTATACTTTAATTCTTAGTTTAATTGATGAAATGAATTAATTGAGTAGATGAATTAGAAGGAGTACGGGTTACACATTTGTTGTTGAAATTGCTGTTGGATTATTTTGTTTAGTAAATGTTGGGTTGGTTAGTTTTAAAAGTGGCATGACCACTGGATTATTGTCCATATGGAGGTGGGATTTTTTAACTTTTTTGAAAATTACTTTGTATATCGAACAATATATACAAAGTATGATAATTAAATGAAACATACTTGAAATTAAATATGTGTATATGTGTGTGTATGTGTGTTTATATATGTGTGTGGTGGTGTGTGGTGGGGGAGGGGGCAGGGGGTGTGGTGGAGGGAGAGGGTGGGGTGGGGGTGGGGCGGTTTGTGTACTAATAATTCCATGCTTTACATCTATTTCGGCATATATAATATATATAATAATAATTCCATGCTTTACATCTATTCCACGTTAGATCTTTTCAACTAATTTAGACATATTTATGTACGTGTACGTGTACGTGTGCGTGTGCGTGTGAGTGGTGGGGGTGGGGTAGGGGTGTGTGTCTATGTGTACTAATAAGATTTTTTTTTATCTGTACTAATAACATTTTTTTACAGCAAATGTCTCCTTTAGGTATTAAGGCAAAGATGATGATGTTGTTTATGATGATGTCGTCTAGGCTCGGTGGTAGCGGAGGCGATGAGGGATCCTCCGCCCCTAGGCTCCCCAAATATGGAAAATTTGGGATTACTGTCGAGAACAAATCGGAGCTATTAGCGAGATCCCTCGAGCTGCTAAAGACGTTCATCGGCCCGGGGTTTATGAGTTGGAAGGAGGTGCCATATGAGCTCAAGTTAGCTGTTTGGGCGGCACTACAGGTAATATATTTATATTTATATGAATATTTCAATTTCAATTTCAATTTCAATTTCAATTTCAATTTCAATTTCAATTTCAATTTCAATTTCAATTTCAATTTCAATTTATATTTATATTTATTCGCAACTAACATTGAATTTGTTGGACAGGAACAATTCAACTTGGATCCAAAGCTACACGATTCCGTCTTGGAGCAGTTGAGGGAGAAACACAAGACGTGGAAGAAAAATATGCGGACACGGTACTTTGGAAAAACACGAGAGTCCATTATACAATGGCGTGAATCTGTCCCGCCCAAGGAGCCAGTCTCATTGGAACAATGGCAAAAGTTCATTGACAATGAGATCGAGGATCGACAATTGGCATCTCGCCAATCGGGGAGGGAAAATCGGGCAAAAAAGACGGACGTGCACTACTCCGGCCGAACCTCTTACGCCGAGGTGGAGCATAGGATGAAGGTAAGATTTAATTTTTCTATAACTACATAAATATATTATTCTTCATTATTTTACTTTGCGGGACCGATACTAATTTTACTTTATTTTATTTCAGGGGGTAGGGAGTGGGCCAGGGGATAAGCCACATAGGCTCGATACTTATGTGGCTCTTCGGACGAAGAAAGGGAAGGACAAGGAGGTGTCCCCGAGCGTCGCGGCCACGATTGTAAGTAATTCGACAGTTTAATTTTTGTTAATTACATTATAATTTTTTAGTTTACTTATTTTACTAATCATGTGCTTTTTGTCGTTTCAGGCAAAGCTTAAGGAAGTGCATGAGTCGCAGTTTGATGCTGACAAGGCGTCTTTGTCCACAGACGCACTCAGCCAAGTGCTTGGCTCTGATTGCAAGGGGAGGACAAGGGGGGTGAGCTCGCGGGTGGCCAAATCTAGGATCATCGGATTGGAGACGAGCGACACCGGGTTGTCTCGAACGTTGAATTCACACGACGCGAAGCTGTCCCGTTTGGAGGCGACGGTCCAAGATATGTACGCATTCATGAAGCGTACGTTGGACGGAGACCGTAAGGGGAAGGGGAAAGGGAAGGAGAAGGCAGTGGAGGAGGAGGAGGTGCGGGAGAACGAGGCGCAGGAGGACGAGGCGCAGGAGGATGAGGATGTGGACCTCGCTACTTATTCACCGTCACGTGCGTATTTCGATGATCCACTTCCTTATTTGGATCCCTCCCCCATACCATTGTCGACACTGCGATTTGATGGCCAGCGGATAGGGCGGGGGTTGAGGGACCCGAATATCGTCGAGGGTGGAATAGTTCATGGACATGCGCTTCAAGGGATCGAGTCCAAAGTGCTCGTCACGCATGTGATATCCGGGAAGGAGAACTCCCTATTGTGGTTGCGTGAACAATGCGACACGATGTATATTAGTGGGTGTGTCAATTCGTATATCGTGTGGCTAACTCACCTCCTCACATTTACCCAAGACATGTAGTAACATTATTTTTAAGTTTGTCCATTTTATTTATATTTGGATTATATCGTCATGTATATTATTTCTATTTTGAATATTTGGATTATATCGTCATGAATATATATTTGCACTATCTTTAGTTTATTTGGATATATGATGTTTGAATAGGTACAACCAACGTTGTTATAATAGGTACAAATATACTGTTGGGCAGTGGCAGTGGCAGTGGTCATACTGCCCAGCATAATTTTTTTAAATTCTGCCCAGAATTATCACGGTCGATGACCGTGATAAGTCCGTGACAGTGACAATTTTTTTAAATATTGTCACGGGTTTGTCACGGTTATTAACCGTGACTAAACTTGTCACGGTCCATGACCTTGACACGACCGTGACAATTCTAACGAACTTATCAAGGTCAATGACCGTGACACGTTCATGACAAAAAAATTTGTCTCACCCCGAATTGTCACGGTCATTGACGTTGACAAGTCTAACTTGTCAAGGTCAATGACCGTGATAATAGTGCAGATTTGGTGTAGTGGTCTTTGGGCTTGTATGAGCACCGCAGACACCATTTTAGAGGTCTCTGAGGACGTAATTGGCCTCTGATGGACTGAGGCATTTCTGAGGCACTAAACAATATCAATTCTTGAATAATACCCCACCTTTGAGGTAGGCTTTGATGAGAGTGGTTAAGTTTGAGCAATGATCGACCTCTATAGTGTTGACCCAGAATTGGGTGATGCTTGGTTGGTCCAAGGTGATAACTATCACCTCTGGATCCATCTCATCTGATGATGTTACCCGTGAAAACTGGCCGGCCTCTAAGTTTTCTTCCCATGGGACCCTTTTGATGCAAAATCTGGTGATTCTCTTGATGATGTATTGTATAATTGCTAAATAACCTTCCATTCTATCACCTTTAGCCTCATAGACCTCAACGACTTGGTTCACCACAAACTGAGAGTCACTAATGGCACCCACGTGTTATGCTTTAAAATCGATGGCTAGGCCTAATCCTGCCACCAAGTCTTCATACTCTACCTCATTATTAGAAGACTTAAATTTAAAACTAAGATCAAAAGAGAGGGTACCTCCTTTTGGGATTGCTATATGAAGCCCAGTTCCCCTTCCTAAGTTGTTTAAGGATCCATTTACATGCAAGACTTATGTGTGAGATATGATATCTATCTCCTTAAATAACAAATGTATGGGCCCTTGGGGCACTGTTGTGACCTCTGTTGTTCTTGTTTTTGAACTCTTACCTTATCTTCCCCTTTTTCTAAGTTGCTAAAATCTATTATGAAATCAGCTAAGGTCTACCCTTTGATAGCACTTTGTAATCGATACCTTTTACAATAGAAATCTTCTTTGTCCTTAGTTTCTTTTCCTTTTTCTTTAAAATTTCCACTAGGGCCTTATCATAACTCAAATCTCTATGAATTTTAATGGGTTCGTGGTAAAGAACATGAATGTAATCTCTAACATAGTTCATCAGCATCGAAATATGGGATACGTTGTGCACATTAGACAAGTATGGGGGCAAGGAAAGTCTACAGGAAGTCTTACCAATTCTTTTAAGTATATCAAATGGCCTTACATATCGCGAACTTAACTTTCCTTTCTTCCTAAATCTCATATTTTTTTCTAAAGGGAAACCTTAAGAAAAGCATGGTCCCCGGCCTCTAAGTCCACATATTATGTTCCCATATTTTCTCAACTCTTTTGTCTACGTTGATCATTCCACGAACTTTCTTGAATAAGTCTCACCTTAGTCATGACCTGTTCTACCATCTTTGTCCCAAAAAGTTATCTTTCACCCACCTCATCCCAACACAAAGAGATGAACATCTTCTCCCATATAAGTTAGTGGAAGGCGGTATCTTAATACTTGCCTGATAGCTATTGTTATATACAAACTTTACTAAAGGTAGGATGTATTTTCAACTTTTGCGGAATTCCGAAACACAAGCCTTAAGAATATCATTTAGGGTCTGATTGGTCCTCTCTGTTTGTCCATTTGTCAATAGATGCAAGATTGTGTTGAAGTTTAGTCACGTCCTCATTGCTCTTTGGAAGATTTTCCAAAATCCCGAGGTAAATTTTGGGTCATGATCATACACTATAGTAATAAGGATTCTATGAAGTCTTACAAACTCCTTGATAAAGAGCTTGGCCAATTGATCAACATTGGTCATGGTCTTAATAGCTAAAAAGTTCATGGTCTTAGTTAATCTATCCATGATAACCCAAAAGGAATCCATCCCCCTCTATAAATGCAGAAATCCCATAATAAAGTCCATTGAAATATTTTTCCACTTTCATTATGGGATAATGAGGGGATGGAATCCATATACTCTAAAGGTTGGGCTTTATTCTCTTTCCACTTATCTGTGGATCTTCTGGAGATCAAGGTATATGGACTACACGATATTTATCTTCTCAATCAAATTAGGTTCCATAGTAAGGGAGCTCAAATGTGCGTGGCCTATATGGATTATGACCTCAATCCTCATAATCTTTAAATCTCTTTTAATGTTCTCTTGATTAGTAATTCCCAAATCGTTAAGGGAACCCTCTCTACTTAAGGCATCGGATACTACATTAGCCTTTCCGTTGTGATATTTAATCAAACAATCATAATCTTTTATTAACTCTAACCATCTCCTCTACTTCAAATTTAAATATCTTTGGGTGAATATACAAGTTAAGCTCTTATGGTCTGTGAAGATTTTAGAAGTCTCTCCAAATAAAAAATTTCAAGTCAAAGAACACAGTTGCTAACTCTAAGTCATGGGTGGAGTAGTTTTTCTCATGTGGCCTCATCTGTCTAGATGCATAAACAATAACCTTTCCATTATGCTTTAACGCACATCCTAATCCACAGCGTGAAGCGTCACTATTGATCACATAACCTCCTATTTCCATGGGCAAGGCCGAAATGGGTATGGCCACTAAATTTTCCTCTAACTTATAGAAACACTCTTCACACTCCACAGACCAAATTAACTTTTTGTCCTTATGTGTTAATTAGGTCAAAGGCATGGAAATTTTGGAAAATCCCTCCACAAATATTAAAAACGTAAAAGCCCCCAAATTTTAAAATTCTTCTTTTAAAATATTAATTTCCTTAAATGCGGAATAGGATGGTTTAACACAAAAACTACACACACACAACAAATTTTAATTTCTTTCAAATTAAAATTAAACTAAACTAAAAGTGACATTAAATTACTCCAACAAAAATTTTCACGTAAACATATTTAATTTAAGCCAAGTCCTAAAATTTGGTTAACAAGATTAATTCATTTTTCAATTTAAGCCAAACCAAACTTATCAAATTATAATTATCTTGACTTGAATTAAATTAACTTAAACTCCACCCAAACTATTTTTAGCACCAAATTACACTAGTGTGGTAATTAAACCAATTTTATCTTAAATTATCCTACGCATGCGTTCTAAGTGATTTTTGCAAGATAAAGATAAACCAATCACACTACACGCCGATGTACGAGGAAAACCCAAATGAAAAAAATCTCGGACGACCCTGGCCTAACAAATCCACTAAGTATGGAATTACAATTACAAGATAAAAAGACTTACACCAATAACTTGACTCCGTCCAAGCCTTGACGCTCCTTCTTTTAAACAACTCTGCCTAGTAGATAACCATGGACTCCTCCATGGTCTCGTAATCCACCGATGGGGCTCTTGGTCACCGTAACCCTCGCGCGAATCATTTTTTCGAGTGGGAACACCGCAGCACACAAACAAATTTCGTTTGGGTGGAGAAGAACCTTAACTCTCTTCTTTAATGGTGTAGAGATAAACCAAAGGTTCCAAAAACTCTAAGCAACATATATATATATATATATATATATATATATATATATATATATATATATATGAAGGTTCTTGGGTTAAACAGAACAATGGATTTATGTGTTTTAAAAATTTATTCTATAAAAAATTATACACACAAACATGAACTTTTGATTGAAGAATTTTTCTCTCAATGTGTCTCACTCTAAAAGTCTCAAAAATCATCTTTAAAAGACTAGTTCCCGCACTATGTAAAGGTGGTAAAAGGTAGTGGGTGAAAAGTAATGGGAAAGTGGTAAAATAGAAAACTACCATATTTTTAGCTTTCCCTGCCAAAGTCGTTCGAACGAAATTGCAAAGGGAAAATAGGACAAAATCTCATTGGAAAAAACTCGTTTGAGCGAGGTTGTTAGGACGAAACTTCTGACGAAAAAACAGGGAATTTTTGGCAAACTCGTTGGCAAGTTCGTTCGAATTCTCGTTCGAACGACACTTCGAACGAAAAAATTAAAATTTCAAAATTTTCATTTGAAGTCCAAAACTTGTATACAAAGTTCTAAAATTAATTTCTGAAAATAAAAAGTCATTTTAGATTTAAATTACACCCATAAAATGAAATCCTCAAGTTGATGACGTGAAACGTGGCACTAGACTCAGCAATGATGAAGCTTTAAATCATGGGCCGCTATGTCTTCAACACAAATTCATCATAGGCTTGGTTGGATACAACTTGACACTCTATCCTATGAATCAAATCGTTTTTTCGAAATTAAACCAATACTACAAATTGACTCGATTGAAAATTTGTCCTTACAAATCTTCCCCTTGGCTCTTCCGGGACAAAACCAAACCCAAAATCCTAAAGGGCCATCAAGATGGTCTAGACACACATCCCACCCAAAAATATTAAAAAATACAGGCACTGACTAGACCCAATGATGCTTTGTCGCTTTAAATAAATTCCGTTAAAAGAATAAATCCTGAACACTTAAGCAAACCATTAAACTCATAGGGAATATTAAAATATTAAATGCAATTTAAATATATACTCCCCCTAACTTAATTCTCCCCATTTATCAAATATGATCTACCTAAGAAGGTCGCGACTCCCCCTAAGTTAAATCTCCTAAACTAAAGGATTAGATACCATTTCTCCCCCTTTTTGTTCAGGAATAGACAAAGGTTAAAGAATTAAAACATTACTTATGTCTCTCCTCCTAAAAACTACACAGGGGAATATTAAGTATTAGAAATCAAGTAAAAACAAAATGGTGCATAAAGTGATAAGAACGTTAAATCATATGGGCAACAATAAAGCACAACTAATCCATACTCAAGAGTAAATAGATACCAGCTTATGATGCGATACAAAAATGATACCAACTAAAAAGTATTCCACATAGGCATGGGATATCAACCAAAATTCGCAACAAGATAGATACAAATTATGAATTAAAGCATATATGGACTAGTTATCATGGCAAAGACTCAAAACAAACAAAATATCATATATATGTATGTATACAAAATAGATACAAAATATGCACAAGAACACATATATAGATACAAACACACAAATGACACAAAATACATTAAGCTTTTCACACTCGTATGGCAAAAATGTATCCAAATGCATGTGGTAAACGGAAATGTAGGGGTGTGAACTAGTAACAATTAAATTTAGACCCAATCACTTAAAACTTGTTCACGGAGTTCTCATTTGATTGAAAAACTATATCACATTTAGATATAGCCTCATGTGACAATATAAATTGAACTCAATGAACAAACATACACAATGCACACAAACCTAGAATTACGATGATTCTACAAAACAATAGAGTCATGACAATAAAAGCTTAACTAGGATATAAAGTTATTGTGCAAACCCGTTAATACATCCAACCAAACTCCTCATAATTTTTCTTTTTCTTTTTATTTTGAACATATTAACTAAACTTTTTAGCCTTGGAAAATATTCTTTTTAATGCCACATTTATAAGGCCTAATGTTCAATGGTGGCTTTTCACGCAAAGTAATTTTGTCTTTTGCAACCCGATTCCATTGATAAACAACTACACCGGGTAAACATATTTTTCTATCTTAAATTCGAGATACGGTTATTACATGTACAAATCCTCCATAGTCATAGCAACATGTAGATGACTAAATTGATAGGAGAACATCTCACTTAGCTTAAATATACATGAGAAGTTAAATTTCGAATGAGCTCGTGCATGTGTGAATCGAGGCATATCAAAATAAAATCCATTAAGCAACACAAAATCCAACTACTCCATGCAAGCATGACAAAGAACATTTTTAGTATTGACACTCTTAATAAAAAGTTATAGCCACATGGAAGCGAAAAAGAAAAGGATTAAAATACAAGTATATGCCACATAAAGTGTGTCAAGATAAAATACACAAAAAAAAATCGTTTTGAGTTTTTGAAAATTTTAACTACACAAACAAAAATTTACTCAAAACACAAACAAACATCACTTTGTATTTTCACTAAGTCTAAATTACTCATAAAGATAAAATACAAATGATAAATAAAATCTTTTTGTATTTTTCATTTAATGCAAACTAAAAGAAAAGAATATAATACAAAAGATATACACAAATCATAATTCTAGCATGTAATTAATCATGGAGCATAGACTAGAAAAATGGCAAACAAGCATACAACTAGCATGAAAATATAGTCATGAAGAATAAAAGCTAGAGTATGCAAAATTAAGCTAACACATTTTACCTTTAGATTTTGCAAGGGAGGAATCATGTGAAAGCATATGAGAATAAAAATCCCTGTTTTGTAAAGCTACCAAGTCGGATCTCCTAACCCAAACTGACGAAGAGTGACAATCTCAGCATTTAGGAATCTTGGTTACCTTACTTTTAGATTTCCTAGGACCTCGTTTAAGATCAAAACAAAACTTCCTAAGATGACCTTTTCGACCACAATGTGAGGAATTAAAGACTTGGTGAAAAGACTTACCTAAGGAATGACCTTTAACCTTGTTCCTAGAATATTCTCCTATACTAGTGGTTTTAGCTTTATTTGTGGAAGCATTACAAGAATCGAAGCCTAAACCACAAGTGTCATTTTTTACTTGGACGATTCCTAATATTTTGTCTAATTTATCGAACCTACATTCCAAATCAATTTTGACATTACTAGAGTCTCTCAATTTTTCTTCTAACTCCAAAATCCTAGACTCTTACAAAACCTTCCTATTTTCAAACACAAGAAGCTCATTTTTCATTGACTCCATCAAACCTCAAAGGTTATCTCTCTCGCCTTATACATATTCAAGATTCTCTCGAAGATCTCTCTCATGTGACCTAAAGTCTTCCACTAAGGCACTCTCATCAATGACCTTAGCACGCTCTCTCAAACTAGCTTCTAAGCTAGCCCCTTCTAATTTAATTGATTCGGCATACAATTCTTGAAAAGCTATTTGTAGTTCACTCTCATCAACCTCTGCATCACTTTCACTATCTCTCTCTCTCTCTCCTCCACTCTAGCAACCAACTTCTTTTGGGGATTCACAAATAAAGGCCTCAAAAGGGCCATGTAAATGTATATCTTCATGGGAGGATTCCTTATCGGTGCTCACATGACTTGCCATGAACGCGGTAAAGTTGCGCTCAATAGGGGAATCGGGTATGTCTTCCTTTTCACTATCATCACTAATGGTGGCATTATAGGAAATTGGTTGTTTGCCTTCTCTCCTTAGTTTAGTGGGCCACTCCCTCGCCCTATGGCCATAACCCTCACAACCAAATCACCTATTTGACTCATTCCTATTAAGATTTTCATTTTGACTTTTAGGGAATTTTTCATCTTTGTCATACTTAGATGTCACTACACTAAAATGGCCAAATTGTCACATTTCAGTCGGTCACCCTTGTCAAGGTCATTGACCGTGATAAAAAACACGCGTTTTATGTCACGGTCATTGACCTTGACACGACCGTGACAAAGAATTGTCACGGTCATTGACCGTGACAAGGCCGTGACAAATTTACTTGTCACGGACTTATCACGGTCAATGACCGTGACAATTCTTTAAATACTTGTCACGGTCAATGACCTTGACACGACCGTGACAATGTTTGCAGCAAAAACCCTATCCCCCTTCTTTTCTCCCTACCGCCGTTCCCTCCCTCTCTCTCTCTCTCGACGCTGCTCTCTCTCTCTCTACTTTCAGGTCGATTTTCTCTCTCTCTCTCTCTCTTCCATTTATATATATGTTTATGTGTATATATATGTGTGTATATATATGTAAATTAGAAAAGAAAATTATACTTGCAATGTGGTATTAATGGATCTTAAGCGTACCAAAGTTAATAATTGATACTTTGATAATGGGTGATCTCATCATATGAGAATAGAAATGTCATTTTTCTCTAGTATTGAGAAGCATAAGGGTGGATCGATGAATTTTGGAAATTGAAAGAAATCGAGTGTTAGTGTAAAATGATCTGTGAAAGTTTATACTGAATCCACACTTCACAATGTGTTGTTTGTGGAGGGGTTGAGCACTAATCATATTAGTATAAGTTAACTTTGTGATCATGACCTTTTGGCGATTTTTTCTAAGAAACTAAATGAGATATATTCTTCTAAGACTTTAGAGTTAGTACATATTGATCTTAAGAAATTTCTTATAATCATTTTTAATCTTATCTTTGTTAAATTTAAGAAAATTTTGAAAATTCCTAGCAAACGTAGCCATATCCTCCGAGTCACTATCACTCTCATCATTCACAACTTGTTTTTCCTCCTTTCGGGCTTTCAAGGTGATGCCCTTATCCATATTCTTTTCATTTTGGGAGGGGAACATATCTAGTTCATAGGTTTGCAAATCACCTACTAGTTCCTCAAGTTTGGTAGAGTGCAAGGTGGGTAAAGAATTTAAAACGACCACTTTAGGAATAAATCAATCAGGTAGGGACTTTAAAATTTTCTTTACTACATGGTCGTCGGGTATTTTCTCTCCCAAATTAAATTATAAATTAACTATATCATAAAGTCTAGCATAAAACTCATCAAAGGTTTCATTTTCTAGCATTTTGATGGTTTCAGAGGTTTTGGAGTTACGAAGTCTTAACGACACTAGTTCCCTCGTGAGTGATTTGTAATATATCCCAAGATTATTTAGCGATTTCAAAAGTCATGATATGAGGGAATTCATCCGGTGTAACCGCACTAAACAAGGCATTCAATTCTAGTGAATTAAATTTAGCTAATTTTAGTTCGTTCTCACTCCAACGCTCAACGGATTTTGGGACACGCTCATTATCTACCAAACATGTGGGTGGGGACCACCCGATAATGACTGACTGCCAAACCCTCTCGTCTATGGACTTAAGTGACAATTTCATATGCGCTTTCCAATACGCGTAATTGGAACCATCAAAAATATGAAATTTTGAAAATGAAAAAAATCCATTTCAAACCAAAAATTCTAAAAAAATCTTAACGCAATAAATTGGCGCTCTCGCTCTGATACCAATCTGAAAACGCGAAAGCCCCCAAATTTTAAAACTCTTCTTTTAAAATATCAATTTCCTTAAATGCGGAATAGGATGGTCTAACACAAAAACTACACACACTACAAATTTTAATTTCTTTCAAATTAAAATTAAACTAAATTACAAGTGACATTAAATTACTCCAACAAAAATTTTCACTTAAACATATCTAATTTAACCCAAGTTCTAAAATTTGCCTAACAAGATTAAGTCATTTTTCTATTTAAGCCAAACTAAATTTTATTAAATTAAAATTATCTTGACTTAAATTAAATTAACTTAAACTTCACCCAAACTATTTTTAGCACCAAATTACACTAGTGTGATAATTAAACCAATTTTATCTTGAATTATCTTAAGCATGCATTCTAAGTGATTTTGCAAGATAAAGATAAACCAATCACACTACATGCTGATGTATGAGGAAAACTCAAATGGAAAAAACCTCGGACGACCCTGGCCTAACAAATCCACTAAGTATGGAATTACAATTACAAGACAAAAAGACTTACACCAACAACTTGACTCCGTCCAAGCCTTGACGCTCCTTCTTATAAACACCTCCACCTAGTAGATAACCATGGACTCCTACACTGTCTCGGAATCCACCGATGGGGCTCTTGATCACCGTCACCCTCACGCGAAGCCTTTCTTCGAGTGGAAACACCGCAGCACACAAACAAACTCCTTTTGGGTAGAGAAGAACCCAAACTTTGTTCTTTAATGGTGTAAAGATGAACCAAAGGTGCCAAATACTCCAAGTAACAAATATATATATATGAAGTTACTTGGATTAAAACAGAACAATGGGTGTATGTGTTTTAAAAATTTATTCCATGAAAAATTAAACACACAAACATGAACTTTTGATTGAAGAATTTTTCTCTCAATGTGTCTCACTCTAAAAGTCTCAAAATTCACCTTCAAAAGACTAGTTCCCGTACTATGTAAAGGTGGTAAAAGGTAGTGGGGAAAAAGTAGTGGGAAAGTGGGTAAAAAAGAAAACTGCCAGACTTTTAGCTTTCTCGCCAAAGCCGTTCGAACGACATCGTTCGAACGAAATTGCAAAGGGAAAATAAGCCAAAATCTCGTTGCAAAAAACTCGTTTGAGCGAGGTCATTAGAATGAAACTTCTAATTAAAAAACAGGAAATTTTTGAAAAAATTGTTGGCAAACTCGTTCGAACGACACTTCGAACGAAAAAACAGAAATTTTAAAATTTTCATTTTAAGTCCAAAACTTCTATACAAAGTTCTAAAATTAATTTCTGAAAATAAAAAGTCATTTTAGATTAAAATTATACCCATAAAATGAAATCCTCATGCTGATGACATGAAACGTGGCCCTAGATTCGGCAATGATGAAGCTTTAAATTCTGGGCCGCTACGTCTTCAACACAAACTCGTCATAGGCTTGGTTGGATACAACTTGACACTGTATCCTATGACTCAAATCGTTTTGTCTGGAATTAAGTTAATACTACAAATTGACTCGATTGAAAATTTGTCCTTACAAATCATATAATATCCTCGATCATAGTTGTTGGTCTCTCCCAATCAACAATGGTCGGGACCTTTCCAGTGTCCGCAGCTAACCCATCTTTGTTCTCTATATGGATGAAGAAAAATATATCCTCAAGTCAGAATTCACATTTAGAAAATTTAGCATATGACTTATCTTTCCTAAGCACCTCAAAAAATTGTACGCTATTTATTAAAAAAAACTTTTTAACTATCTTTTACGAATAAAACAAGATAAAATAGTTAAAACTATCTTTAGAAACCAATTTTTATTGAAAAAAATATATATTTGATATAAACTGTGTTTTATTTTATATAAAATGATTTTTGTTTTTTTTTCAAAACATTTTTTTTATTAAAAAAATAAAATGTTATGTAAATAGTTAAAAAAATATTCACGATTTCTGGAAACAACTAAAAAAAGTCAAAAACATTTTTTTTGTTTTTATATAAGAAAATTGATAACATTTTCTTATGAAAAAATGTTATATAAGATTATGTTTAATTATATGTCAGTATTCCTTTATAAAAATTAAATGTATTGACGTGAATATATTATATAAATGTTGACTTAAATATAAATATTTTTTAAAATATAAATATTTTTTAAAATATAAAATATATGTTCATTTTTAATTTTTCACATTAACATAATTTCCCTGATCCGAGCTCAGTGCGTCTAACTAGTTTTTATTGACTTTAGTACATTTTTTTATTGCTAAATGTGATAATTTCTCACAAAAAGTTATATGTGGTAATATGTGGTGATATTTAACGATGAAAAATGTCCTAAAGTCAATAAATTAGTGAAAGGTACCAAATTCAAAACTGAGTAATGATTGGATATATATGTATAAGTTAATATAATACTCAGAAGAAGACTTTTAAGAAGAAAAAGAATATAATGGTTAGGGCTTCTCTGGTGAAATGTGGTTGTTAGGTAATGAATGAGGAATATATTGAACAATTTAGAATTAAAAATAAGTTACTTAACGGTCAACTAATGGAATCCAATAAAATGGAGGTCAAATCCCAAAAATCAAAATTATGGGGGTTTGACTTAGGGCTATTTGAGGTACGGTAAAAATCAGTAATGTACCATTTTGTATCGAAAATTAGTGGTAATGGTTTGTATTTTTTACATACCGAAACCAAAATTATCGAATTTTTTTGTGGTTGATTTTGGTTTTATCATTTCAAAAACGATTTATCGACTGTACCGTACCAAATTTTATGTACGAAAAATACCAAAATGATATTACCAAACTTACCAAATTGAAAATACCAAATTAAATAAAACAAGAATACCCAATGACTAAAGCCAAACACAACCACAACCACATTCTTAAATATTTCATATGTTCTTTGTTTGTTTTTTTAAGTGGCCAAACCCTTTTCTAACCCTTCGAATCAATACAAGATTTTACAACTATTTGTGCATTCATAACACAAATTATAACAACACTAGGGTTAATAATTCACATTCAACATCATAAATTACGGTTCTCTCTCAACTTACAAAATAATACCCTTTGATCTCTCCTCCCTCACAGAACCCCTCACTTTGACTCTATCCATCAACCCACCGTCCTGTCCATTCATCTTCACCTCGACTCACTTTTTCGATAATACTTCAGATCACACATTTTTTTATTATGTTTGGATTATTTAGGGTATAGACCTAGTATAAATCTTATTATTTGGAAAAAAATATGGATTTTTTATTATTTGGAGAAAGAGAAACAGTGGTATTGTGTTTATTTTTTATTCACCACTTCTCTGCTTTTAAAAAAGTAAACAAATAATGTCATCTCCTCCCAAACGTGCTGGTTTCTGGATTATTAAATTACACATAAAATTACAAAGTCGTTCTTTTTGTAAATAATTTTGCAATTTAATCTATAATTTATGATCTGGAAAAAGGCATGTTATTTTAACTGGGTGTTTAGTTTCAAGAGTAGAGTCAAATCCTTTCTATTTGGATATGTAACAATTTATATTCAGTTTTCTTCTAATTTGTTTCATTATCCTGGTGAATTATAGGATTTCTCCGAATTTTTAACCATAAATTATTGGTCTCCTTGACTGGGTCGCATTTGTTAGTGTACTCATTAAACTTGTTTCATTATCGTGATGAATAAACTATTTATGATCAACCTCATGTTACGTGATTTAGCCTTTAAAATAGATGTAGATAGTTATGACTTATTGAGTGGTGACTATTGCAAAATATGTAGACAGTTATGATTTAACCTTTAAAATAGATGTAAACAGTTAAGATTTAGCCTTTAACTTTCTTATTATTTTTTTTAAATATGGATATAAACATGTTTACGTAAGTGGTGCATTATTTACTGAGTATTACCAAAATTATCGTAAAGAGAAATTTATCGAAATTCATCATATTTTCTGAAAAATCAATTTTACCACAAAAAAACTATTTTACCGATGTACCTCGCGGTTTGATTTTGAATTATGCGTTTGTGTACTGGCTGGTAAGATTGGTAATTTTAGATTAATGCTTTTAAAGTTGGTTTCGTATTAGTATGCTCCATTTACCGGCTAAATCGATCGAAACCCAACCCTAATTTGACTTGTTAGCGAATAATTAATGGAGGTCAAACCCTAAATAATCCTAAAAAATAATCATCATACATGTATTTGTGTCTTATTACTCTTTTATATTTTTACATATAAAGTTGAAACTAATCCTTAAGAGTGTAAAATGAAATGGTGTAAAATCTAATTTACTCATAGAATTGACCAAAAAACTATAGACTAGCTTTTAAAATGTTATTATTGATAGGAGTGAAACCCAAAACATTTAGTCTGTGAGTCATTGGCAATATTTAACATGTCAAATGGGAGATTTTATATTTTCCAACTTTGAAGGTTTTTGATTGCACAAGTTTGACTTAGGAAAAAAAATTCCTTACATTAAGAATGTATAATTCTTTGAAGCCTAAAAATTTATTTTTTTCAATTTTTATTTTCTTACCTTCCACCTGAAAAAAAATTTGCCAAAACAAAATTTTATTTTTTAGACATAATAAACTCAATATTTTTTTATCTTTTTATCCATATACAATCAAATATATATAATAATAAATTTTAAATTGGAAAAAAATTGTCTTTTCAATGTTTTCTATCACAGATACCCTTAGTTAATGAACAAGTAGTAATGCCATTTGTCACCAAACTCAAAATGTAGTCACAATTTCCCTTTTCGCCTACTATGATCTAGATAAGGCCGTTTTTTATCCTAAACCAACAGCATGAGCATAAATAGACTAGCATATATCACACTAATCCCAACTCTTAACCCTCCAAAGCCCCTGACTCTTTTTTATCTTTCTTTTTCCTGAAAGGGATAGTTGCTCCTTCATACTGGGTAGCTCAACATTCAACAATTTTCTTTTGATCCGCAACAAAAAAACAGGAAAGAGACAGCGAGTATTGCTCCAATAAGTGGTGGTTTAGTGAGATGGAAGTCACTTTGTATATCCACCATTGCTTGATAATGCTCAAATGACACCATTGTCACAAAAATAAAAACACCACCGACGACGTCCCCTCTATGTGTTTTGAATCTTAAAACAAGTCCACATGTTCTTTCTTCTCCAAGCGGCTAACCTCATGGGGCAACATTATGTTGAAGAACGCTACGTCCTTTTTTAATAATTAAATAATTTCCGTGCGTGGGATTATTTATTTGTGGATAGTACACAGTACACACCACTCACTACTGTGGACTGTCGTTATCTAAATGATCCACTCTCTTCCACGCAGACATGTACAAAAGAGAGGTGTATTTACTACAAAATTACGTTGCTTACGTGTCTAAGTTAAATTGCCAGTATTTAATACCGGGGCTAAAAGTTTGTTGGAATGTTTTTTGGAATGGCTATATTTTAATAATTAAATTGTATCAGTTTTTTCAAAATGGGTTGATTCCGATGTTTACGTGGATGCTTTGATTTGGGGTACAAACACTGTGTCTCACTAAGCCCCTTTCCAAGTCGTGCACCTCCAGTTCCAATTCAGAAGTAAAGCTCCCTATTCTGACTTGCATTTCTATCTTTAGAACCCATTGAAGTAATGGATTATTTTGGTCAGTGAATTACGCACATTTGAGATCTCACTTGTTCCCCGAGATCGTAACCCGTAATTGTCATGCCAAAATATGTTGTAATTCTAAATTATCAAGGAATTCTTATCATATAACTAGTCCCTCTCCTCTCCCCAAAGAGAGATTGTGTGCTTCTAACGTTTGATTCTCCATAATAGTTAAATGTGATGGAAACATGTCGATTAGCCTGTGGCCATTGGCCAATTTTGACTGAACGACTTATTCAATTTAATTACTATCTTGTGATTAATGGGATTCGGGTAACAGATCTCCCAAGACTTAATTCAACTCTTGGAGTTCCATGGGGTTGATAGTGGAAGGAATTTTGTGGAAGTTCTTGTTGGAACAGAACAGCCCTTAAGCTGAGTGCAAAATATGAAAATGTCTTTTTGGCTTTGTCCCACATCGGTGGGTTTTTTAAATTAGATAGCGTTAATATACTCTTTTTTTAGACTAAAGGTTCATTCCTTTGGGCATTCAATGTTTTGTGTGTATGGGTGGGGGACTTATTAGACCAAGTCACACGCACCTCGCTGCCGTCCGGTCCGGGCCCGGGTCCTGGGCTTAGGCTCATTAAGAAATAATTTTTTGGACAAATAAATTAACGGTTTTAGGTTTTAAAAATTAATTTTTAACGGTAATTAATTTCGGAAAAAACGTGGGCCTTTTACTGTTGAATTTTTCCACCCACGTTTCCAGTTTTCTCTCCACGTTTTTGCCCACTAACGGTAATTTCTTTTTTCCTGAGAGTTGTTTCTGAGACTTTGTTGAAAACGGAGGTCTCAACCTCCTCGTACACAGAACTAGTCATACGTCCCCTGAATAATTAGTACAACACAAAAATAATTAATCCTCTTGCCCAGATTAATTATAACACAGAATCGAGCAATATTTAGAATGGGTGTTGATTGAACGAATCTGGTTTGTGCTACCAGTTCGTAGTTAGATTTTTCGAGACTGTTTTATCCTGGGGGTGACGGCGCTATACACTGTCGGCATAAATTGGAGGCAGAGCCGCGAAACACCTTAAAGAGAGCGGCTTTGTCCGCGACTTAGCCATATTTCTAGACTGTCCAGTCCCGAATTTCTTATATTTTTCGGCTTCGGTTTATCAGCTCCTAAATTGGGTAATTTCGTTCCCTACCTTAATTCTGCATTTATTTAAATTGCTGCTACAACAATTTTAAGGTGTTCTGAAATTTTGTCATGGACGAAATTAACTCAAGCAACCTTAATATGCCTTTCAAATATGAAGGCACCCATTTTAAATGTTGGAGCAAAAAACTGCTATTTTATTTAACTACGAAAAAAGTCACATCGTGTGTTCAATTTGACAACCCCGTAGTAAATAATCTACCTACTGTTGAGGAAAGAAAAACAACTAGAACTTGGGAGGAAAATGATTTTATGTGCAAGAACTATATTTTGAATGCTCTAAGTGAGGAACTTTATGACTATTATGCCAATTATAAAACTGCAAAAGATGTTTGGGATGCACTGTTTAAAAAATATGACACAGAGGAGGCGGGGGCTAAAAAATATGCCGTCAGCCGTTATTTAAAATTTTAAATGACGGATGACAAATATGTCGTTGCTCAAACCCATGATTTGCAAATGATTGCCCATGAAATTATTTCCAAGGGCATGGCTTTAGATGATCAATTTTAGGTGGCTGTAATTATTGATAAATTGTCTCCACTGTTCAAAGAGTTTAAAAATGTTTTGAGGCATAAGTCTAAAGAATTTTCACTAGAGTCACTCATTACTAAATTGAGAATTGAGGAAGAATCTCGAAAACAGGACTATAAAGATGAAATTCTTATTGTGTCTAACAACAAAAATCAGAAAAAGAACCACACTCCAGTTGTTTTAAAGGCAAACAGAAAAAATATGAAAAATCAGAAAAAGAGCCACAACAAGAATTTAAAAAATCAGACTCAGACTCATAATAAGAATAAGAACCCTGGAAATGGACAGTCTAGCAACTCGGGACAGTTTCTCTGTTTCAAGTGTGGCAAGCCTGGCCATATGGCTCGCAAATGTTGCAATGTGCCACAAGCACAAGCGAATTTGACCGAAGAGGACCTATGTGCTATGATTTCAGAAATCAACATGGTTAGCGGTGCCGAAGGGTGATGGTTGGATATTGGCGCTTCCCGCCATATCTGTTATGACCGTACTCTGTTTAAGACTTATTCTGAGAGTGCAGATAAGAAGGTGTTGTTGGGTGATTCTCACTCCACTGAGGTTGCTGGTACTGGAAATGTGGAATTGAAGTTCACTTCGGGAAAGACTGTTATCCTCAAAGATGTTCTTCACACTCCCGAGATAAGGAAAAATTTGGTTTCGGATTATCTTCTCAACAACGCTGGCTTTACTCAAACTATTGGTGCTGGTTTATTTACTTTGACCAAAAATGGAATTTTTGTAGGCAAAGGTTATGCCACTGATGGCATGTTTAAGTTGAATGTTGATGCAATGAATAAAATTTATCCTTCTACTTATATTGCTTGTTCATTTAATGTTTGGCATGCTAGGCTTTGTCATGTTAATAAATAACTAGTTAAAAATATGATCACTTTAGGATTAATTCCAGAATTATCATTAAATGATTTTGAAAAATGAGAATGGTGTAGTTAAGCAAAAATCACTAAGACACCACATAAATCTATTTTTAGATAATCTGAACCACTTGATTTAATACATTCGGATATTTGTGAATTGGATGGTGTCACAACTAGAAATGGAAAACATTATTTTATAACTTTTATTGATGATTGTTCCGATTATTCATTTGTGTATTTAATGAAAAATAAAAGTGAAGCGTTTGACATGTTTAAAATTTTTCTAAATGAAATTGAAAATCAATTTAATTGTAAAATAAAAAGGTTACGTAGTGATAGAGGCACCGAATATGATTCTGGACCATTTATTGAATTTTATAAAACCCACGGTATTATTCACGAAAAAATTGCCCCTTATTCGCCCGAAATGAACGGTAAAGACGAAAGAAAAAATAGGACATTAACTGAATTAGTTGTGGCTATTTTATTCAATTCAGGGGCTGCTTCACATTGGTGGGATGAAATTATGTTGATTGTGTGTCACGTACTTAATAGAATTCCTAAGACTAAAATGAAAATATCTCCTTATGAAATTTGGAAAAATATTAAGCCCAACGTGTCATACTTTAGAACGTGGGGGTGCTTAGCCTATGTACGTATACTCGACCCTAAAAGGTCTAAATTGGCAAGTAGAGCATATGAGTGCGTTTTTATAGGCTATGCTATTAATAGCAAATCATACCGAATTTATGATTTGAAAAATCAAGTAATTATTGAATCAAATGACGCCGATTTTTATGAAGATAAATTTCTTTTTAAATTGAGAAATAGTGGGGGCGAGTCATCCACTAATAAAAATAAAGAAAAATAAAGAAAATAATGAATCCATTTTAGAAATTTGAAAAAGTAAAAGGGCTCGTGCAAAAAAAGATTTTGGTCCCGACTTTTATGCTTACACTTTAGAGGAGGATCCTAACACTATTCAAGAAGCTTTATCTTCTTTAGATGCCGATTTATGGCAAGAGGCTATTAATGATGAAATGGATTCTTTAGAAACAAATAAAACTTGGCATTTAGTGGAACTTTCTCCTGGATGTAAAACAATTGGGTGTAAATGGATTCTTAAAAAGAAATTAAAACCTCATGGCACTATTGAAAAATATAAGGCACGTCTTGTTGCCAAAAGTTTTAGACAAAGAGAAAATGTAAACTTTTTTGATACATTTTCACCCGTGACTAGAACAACGCCTATACGTGTACTATTTTCCATAGCTGCCTTAAATGATTTAATTGTACACCAAATGGATGTTAAAACTGCATTTTTAAATGGAGAATTAGAAGAAGAGATGTATATGAATCAACCTGAAGGTTTTATTGTACACGGTCAAGAAAATAAAGTATGTAAACTAGATAAATCTCTTTATGGACTCAAACAGGCACCTAAACAATGGCATGATAAATTTGATAACTTACTCATCTCTAATGAGTTTAAAATTAATGAAAGTGACAAATGCATTTATTATAAATATGTAGAGAACATTTTCACTATCATATGTCTTTATGTTGATGACTTGCTTATATTTGGTTCTAATATTCATGCCGTAGAAAATGTTAAATCATTATTATGTGCCAATTTTGATATGAAGGATTTGGGTGAAGCTAGTGTAATATTAGGAATTAATATTACTAGGTCAGAAAAGGGACTTTCTTCGGATCAATCTCATAACATTGATAAAGTTCTAAAGAAATATAATTACTTTGACTGTAAACCTGCTAGTACTCCATTTGAACCTATTGTAAAGTTATTTAAGAACACTGGCGACAGTGTAAATCAAAATGCTTATGCAAACATTATAGGTAGCTTACGTTATGCTACAGATTGCACTAGACCTGACATAGCTTATGCTGTGAGAGTACTATGTAGATTTACCAGTAGAGCTAGTATGGAGCATTGGCATGCTATTGAGAGGGTCATGCGGTACCTTAAAAGGACGATAAACCTCGGATTACACTATAATAAGCATCCCGCTGTCCTTGAAGGATTTAGTGATGCTGATTGGAACACCCTATCTGATGATTCTAAGGCTACTAGTGGATATATATATAGCATCGCTGGTGGTACAGTTTCTTAGAAATCTAAGAAACAAACTATTTTGGCTCAATCCACTATGGAGTCTGAAATGATAGCGCTAGCTACTGCTAGTGAAGAGGCAGGTTGATCAAGAAACCTCCTATCAGATATCCCATTATGGGAAAGACCGAAACCACCCGTTTTGATTCATTGTGATAGTACCGCGGCTATTGCAAAAGTTGAGAACCGTTATTATAACGGTAAAAAACGACAAATACGTCGTAAGCATAGTACTGTTAAAGAATTTATCTCTACGGGTGCTGTGAGGGTAGATCATATACGGTCTGAACAGAACTTAGTTGATCCTTTGACGAAAAGACTAGCTAGGGAGAAGGTGTGGAACACCTCAAAAGGGATAGGACTAAAGCCCTTGGATAAATGAGTCATCTGTGATGGTAACCCAACATATGGACTGGAGATCCCAAGAAATATGTTCAAAGCGTAATAACAAAGCACAAGTGATATGGGTTGAATCATACTATTAATAATTAATATAGAACGGGGTTTTACTCCGAGTCCATCCCTATGGAGCATGATATCTTGAAGCGAGTAAAGGATGAGTTGTTATAACTCTTAATGATATCTATAGCTTTATTTTAAGTGGGGTACCTTGCTACAGGAGTACTCTTGATCGACTCACCTGTTTGAATGTGGAAGTGTGGCCGCTTCCTGTGGATATTTTGGGCAAATTCCTAAAGCGTTCACTACACTGGGATAGAAGCACATGGCAGTAACGTGCTGGCTATTAGAAATACACCCAAGTAGCGTTGTGTGGGGGATGTTGTCAGAGAGTTCAAAACTACGATTACTCTAGTATATTCTGAATCATCTTTACTACGTAAAGGTCCAAGTCGAAAGACACATTTGTTTATGCACAATTCTATGAATTATTGCTCGATAAAAATGTTTTCAAATTTTGCAAGTGGGGGATTGTTGGAATAGAACAGCTGTTAAGTTGAGTGCAAAACATGAAAATGCCTTTTTGGCTTTGTCCCACAACGATGGATTCTTTAAATTGGGTAGAGTTAATATACTCTTTTTTTAGACTAAAGGTTCAGCCCTTCGAGCATTCAATGTTTTGTGTGTATGGGTGTGGGACTTATTGGGCCAAGTCACGCGCGCGCCGCCGCCGCCGTCCGTTCGGACCGGTCCGTGCGCATGTCCGGATCCTGGGTCTTGGGCTTGGGCTCATTAAGAAATAATTTTTTGGACAAATAAATTAACGGCTTTGGGTTTTAAAAATTAATTTTTAACGATAATTAATTCCGAAAAAAACGTGGGCCTTTTACTGTTGAATTTTTCCACCCACGTTTTCAGTTTTCTCTCCACGTTTTTCCTACTAACGGTAATTTCTTTTTTACATAAAAGGAGGTTGAGACCTTCGTTTTCAACAAAGTCTCAGAAACAACTCTCAGCAAAAAAAAATTATTTCGTACACAGAACTAGTTATTCATCCCCTGAATATATTTTTACAACACAGAAATAATTAATCCTCTTGCCCAGATTAATTATAACACAGAATCGAGCAATATTTGGAATGGGTATTGATTGAACGAATCTGGTTTGTGCTACCAGTTGGTAGTTAGATTTTTCGAGACTGTTTTATTCTGGGGTGATGGGGCAATACACTGTCGGCACAAATTGGAGGCAAAGCTGCGAAACACCTTAAAGAGAGCAACTTTGTCCGCGACTCAACCATATTTCTAAATTGTCCAGTTCCGAATTTCTTATATTTTTCGGCTTCGATTTATCAGCTCCTAAATTGGGTAATTTCGTTCCCTACCTTAATTCTGCATTTATTTAAATTGCTGCTACAACAGTTCTTTCAACCCTTAAAGGGTCAATGTGTTTCTTCTGTTGTTTTGGTAAAGAGCAGCACTAGAGCGACCGGATGTAGTGGCAGGAAAACCAAACTTAATGATGTGGTATGTGCCATATCATCAAGAAACACTGTGTTATTTTATCACACTATAAATTCATTTTTTTTCAAAATATATTTTTTAAATTTTAAAAAACAGTTATTTAATTTAATTTTTTCTATTTTAATTTTTTTTATATGTTTCACCTAAAATATTTAAATACCACTAAAAAAACTTATCTCAAAAATAATTTAAATACATGTTTAGTCCAAGTCATTTTATTTTATTTCCAAAAGTCTCTCGCCACATAAAAACACGCAATGCGTTCTTCTAGCGTGAACCTTTAAACAATTTTAAGAAATACAAAAATTATTTTAAATGTTGTAAAATTGAAAAAAAAAATTAAGTTTAAAAATAAGGGATGCCGCTGGCACGAACCATTAAAAATAAGAGAACATTGAATAAATGGGTGTTTGAGGGATTAAATGAGTTAAAAAAAATTATTATTACAATACTTTTTAACGCGGACCTTTAAACAGTTTTAAGAAGTACAAAAATTGTTTTAAATGTTGTAAAATTAAAAAAAATAAGTTTAAAAATAAGGGGTGTCGTTGGCGCGGACCTTTAAAAATAAAAGAATGTTGAGTAAATGGATATTCGAGGGACTAAACGAGTTTATAGTAAATGGGTATTTGAGGGACTAAACGAGTTTATAGGGAACTATAAAAATGTTTTCATAAAAAAAAACGTTTATAGTGGCATGGAGTCGTATTTTTTTTATACCGCTGGTGCGGATTATTTTTTACTATTTTAAAAATAATTTTTTTACTATCCTAAAAAAAATGCTCTGCACCAGCGGTATGTATAAGGGGTCCGACAACCTATACATAACACTGACGCAAAGCGTTTTTTTAAGTACCACACAAAAAAGTTAGACTAAAAAATATTTATCTACTATTTTAGAAAAATTGGTTCTCCCCAGCGTGGTCGAACCACTTATAGATACCATTGGTGTGAACCCTTTTTTTTAAATAGTAAAAAAAAGTAAAATATATTTTTTACTATTTAAAAAAAATGCTCCACGCGGGTGATATGTATAGATTGTCGGACCGCTTATACGTACCGTTGACGCGGACATTTTTTTAGAATAGCAAAAAAATATTTTTGAGTTGAGTTTTTTTGTGTGGTATTTAAACACTTGAGCGGACTCATAAAAACTTATTTTACTATTTCAAAAAAAATTATCCGCATCAACTGTATGTAGAAATGTAGTATAAATGAGGGCCCATAGATAAATGAAGTATAATTATCCACGTCAATGGTTTTTTTTTTATGAATGGTGTATAATTTTTTTATAGAAAACAATTTTTTTTTCAGAAGATGCTACCTGTTATCTATCTAACTCGAATGGGTGTATGGGTTTGTTGGTGACGAGGACGATTGAGGCTGATGACATGGCAGCGCCATGTCATTAAGTTTAGGTTTTTTGTCTCATATCCAAGTCTCTCTAGCTTAATTTTTTGGCAAATAAAGACTTTTTTTATGGCTCCGCATAGTAAACTCCCACTCATAAATTTGGTGCGCTTCGAGCACTTACAAGCGTTAAAGAACGGAAAACTAAAGAAAATTAATGAAAACTAGAACGAGTAATGGGACGCCTTTAATTGCATTTTAGAGCCGATTTCTCTTCAGCGCTTAAGTACGGAATGGGATATTGTTTCTTTCTTTTGGTTAATTCCTTCTACCTCTAGATTATTTGAGTCTTCCATATTCCCTAAAACCTCAAAAAAACAAAATTAATTACAGTTTTGGGCATTTGGTGGTCCAATTTTTTGCCAACCGAGTCTTCAACAAACATCCCAATTTTTGGAGAACTATATAACATTCCAAGATCATATTTAGGAATTTTCGCAAATAAATTAAGTGGGTTTTGGGGAAAAGGGTCATCATAATGCTTAAAGTGTATAAAAATAAGGCACTCGATATAATTTTATAAATTTAGTCCCTGTACTAAAAATATCATAAAAATGGTGAAAAATAGTACCGTTGGCGCGGACCAAAAAAATAAAGATATTGTACCACAGGGAATAGATTTATAAATGTTTTTGTACCACAGGGACTAGATTTATAAACTTGAAAAGCATTATTCTAAAAATTCAAATATAAAAAAGAACATGACATTTACCTTAATAATTTAATTTTATTGTCAACCTTTCCTGTAAAGAACCATTTGTGAGATTAGACAAATTTAAAATTTCCTTGAGAGGAGGCATATCTCCATAACAATCTTCACTTTCCGAATTATCCTCTGTTGAAATATTTTGAATATTGTTTTGGTCCATTTGTTTTTCTGTACCAGCTGAATGATGAATTACAACCGGATCATTTGGTTCGGTCACCAAATTGGTAAAAAGATGAGGAAAATTATTACTGTCCTTCTTCTTTTTAAAACTAACATAGTTTACATATTTGATCTCATTCTTTTTCAAGAAATGCACACGATTTGGGATAAACTCTTGTTAGATAATTCAGTGGGCCCCGTTGCTGACCCAACTGACTTACCCACATCAATAGTGGCTGTGATCAATTTTGAACGATTTAAAATGTCAACTTCCTGTGGACTAGAAAGGACTTGATTTGATTTGTTTTTCCCGTATCTTTCAACTGAATCTAATTAAGGGACTTTATAAATTTAAGATTTATTATAATATGTATATTGAAAATAAAATAATAAATATTTTATTTATTATTATAGTCTTTATTTTTTAATAAAGTTGTTGGCACGAATTCATATTTATAAAACGTCAATCAATCACAGTATATCATGTGTCCCTTTAATTTGAAAATAGAGAGTAAAAATGAAAATGAAATATTTGTTGTCTTATATCCATAATCAATACTATTTTAACATAATGTGTATAATTATCTACGAGAGAAACGGGCTTGCTGTTATGTAGTTCCTCATTAATAGGAACCACGTGAGGAATATCTAAATTCCCTGGACACAAAGACTGTCAAATTGGTTGCTTCCGAAATTAAAGTATGATCAGCTTGGGTGGTTAACTGCTCCGATATTATTGGAGCAGTTATGTAATTTGCAACTGCACTAGGAGTCCATGTTTGGAACTTCAATCCGATTTGGAACAGCTTTTGAAGGCACTCTCTCTGTAGGCTTATGTGGGGCGTTAAAATGAATCAAGCTATTCGAGCTCGGATCGTGTTCGTTCGAAAAAAAGCTTGTTCGAGACTCGCTCGTAAAATAAATAAGCCAAGCTTGAACAGAAATTTAAGCTCGTTATCTTATTAAGCTCGGCTCGAATTTGGCTCGATCATCGATATCCATATTAAACTAGTGTAAAATAACCAAGCTACTCGAGCTCGGCTCGTGTATTCGCTTGCTTAGAAGCTCGTTCGAACTTGGATCGTAAGATAAATGAACCGAGCTTGAAGATACTTTTAGGCTCGTTTACATTTACAAACCAAACTTGAGCAAACTTAAGCTCGGCTCGGCTCGGCTCCCCTCATTTTCACCCTAGGCTTATGCAAGGTTTTCAGCACATGAACATGAGATTTAGACACTTCTTTTTGACGATTTCTACACTCTTTGAAAGAGTGACCAATATTTTTGCAAAAACTGCAAAAAGATAGAAGAGATTCGTATGAGATTTGAAAATAAAATAACTATCACCTTTTTCAACCAAAACACGTTCAGGGAGTTTTTGGAGCATATTAATTTCCACCAATACTCTAGCATAAAAAGTTCTTTCAAGGGTAGCATTGTCAATGCGTAGAGGTATGCCCACTCCTCTAGCAATTTGAAGAAGAAGTCTTGGGTCCCAATAATCTTGACATAGACCCATGAATCAAATCCAAACAGTAGCAATGAACTGAATGTATTGTTCTGGTTGGAAGTCAGGTTCCCAAAGGAGTTTAAAATATCCATTTGAGAGTTTGGAACTCCTTAATGACCAAGCCTTAGCCATTTCATCATGTAATATCCATTCTTAGACTGAAATATATACATGTAATAGTAGCAAAATGGTCCAAATAATCAATCAATCCATATTAACTCATACATATTTAAGTATAAGGCTCATTTTTAAAAGTTATAAATTAAATATGGAGCTCATATTTGAAAATTATAATTCATACATAGAGTGCATGAACAAAAAGTATGAGTCAAATGTAAAGTTTATCTTTAAAAATTATGAATAAAATATGTTTTTTTACAATTACCTTTATCCGCTCATATTTAAAGGAACCCATATTTTTGTCATACTGGACAATGTATTAGTAAACAAATAAGTTGTTTCTATCAGCTCCACTTTCTAGTTGTTTTGAAATTAAAAAGTAATTCTTAAGGTTGGAAAAGATGTAAACAATTCAATGTGCCAATAGAACTCTTAAGATATTTTGGGTAAACACAATGAAGGAATTGGTCACAGCCGTTGATCTTAAAGCTACAAAAGCTTTTTGATTTACAGGTGACACGGCAATAGTATTAAGAAAATAAATAGGGTTCTGAATGCAATAATATCACTCAAGCTTCCTCTTAGTACTAGTAAAGAACATAAAATTATGGACGAAAATAAAAGGTCCAGCTCTAAACATTTGGGAAAGAGCAACAAATACCGATATACCCTCGACAAAAGAAAAACTTAGAATGAAGAAAACGGGGGTAAATGTAATTTTAAGTACTATCGCGCTGTCAACGGCCCAGCATTGATGAAAGTTGATCATGAGATCTGTGTGACTCAAAGTCATTAAAATCCGACAACATCTCTACAGTGGTAAAAAGATCCATTTGAGGAGCCTAGTGACTAAATTTGTCCAAAGAAGATGATATCTGTTCTGTTTGTGTTAAAAAATTGAATATAAAATAGATCAGCGATTAGTGTATAAATAAAACAACTCAATTTTGTTTGTATTATGCTTGGCTGCAAGCTAGATATGCTCAACTGAAAGTGTAATACGTTCACATATGAATATACACAAATGTTCACATCATTAATTACATTATCGAGGCTGCTCAAATGAGGACACAAATCATTAGATAGAAGGAGGTTAGTTGACTGACACCCAGCAAAAAACACCAAAGCAAACACGAGTGCGCATGTCCCCGTACAATTGCACACAGTATACACCACTACTGTAGTTAATTAAATTATCTACTCTATTCTATGCAAGGAAATACAATAGACGATATAACTACTATCATTTTTTTTTTCAAGGGTTCCCATAAATTTAGAAGGTGAACTATGGGTATCTATCTATATTTATATCTATATAGTATTATAAAGTGCTATACAAACAATTTAATCTTCTCAATACTATCATTTTTTTTTCAAGGGTTCCCATAAATTTAAAAAGTGAAATATGGGTATCTATCTATATTTATATCTATATAGTACTATAAAGTGCTATACAAACAATTTAATCTTCTATGCTAAAAATATCCACGTAAACATCCATTGAAATGTTGAGTTTTTTCTCTCTCCTCCCATTTAATTCATCTACGAAAGTTTTTTAAGTTTGTATTCATCTCTCCCTCTTGAAGTATCTCTTCCCCTTCAACTTCTGAAATATTAATTCTTAAAAACTGGATCGTTCATTCCATATGCTTATAACAGTTCATTCAAAAACATTGTATCAAGAATATTGTAACTAGAGTCGTCCCTTCCTCTTCCCCACTTACACTATTCTATGTTTATATATTTGTGGTAGTGAATGCCAAAGATTAACAATGAGCTGTGAAGATTCCAACTAATGAGGTTTTACTAAAACTGGTTCTGGCCTCCTGAATAGCATGATATGTGGCTCTGGTCGATGGATTGCATAGTAGATCCATCTCTGCTCTGCTAAACCCCAATTGCTCTCCATTCATTTTCACTCAGAAGAAAAACATGAAAACATGCATGTATGTTTCTTATGTACGGAGTTGTTTCCACAAAGAAAGTGGGTTTTCTCTACCTTCTGATTACAATGCTATATAAGAGTTTGTGTTGATGTATGGATAAATCAAATTACTGCCTATATATCTCATATGAAAGACCGCCGCCCAAATAGGTTGTTCATTTACTCTTTATCTCATAGAAATTACTACACATTTTTTCATCCCGAATGGATGAGCAGGTGATTTTTTTTTGTATAGATTATGTAATTTTAGAACTTAAAATAATATTGATTATGGATATAGGACAACAAACATTTTGTTTCCATTTTTAGTCCCTATTTTCAAATTAAAGGGACACGTGGCATGTTGTGATTGGTTGACGTTTTATGAATATGGGTCCGCGCCAGCGGCTTTATTCAAAAATAGGGACTAAAACCATAAATAAAATGTTTGTTGTCCTATTTCCAAAATACATATTACAATAGGTCCTAAATTTACAAAGCCCCTTTTTTTAATTACATTGATATTTCAAACTTAGGCTGAGAATAAGGGTTATACGATTTAATTTCAGGCTGATATTAGAAATCATTGTGATTTCATAAATACATGTCTTTGTTCCTGTTAGTTAAAAAATTAAATTTATTTTCTATTTTTTTTTGCAGTCAGGTTGGAGTTTTCATGAGGTTTTTAATTCTATAATTATTTGTTTCTTATGATTAATGATTAATTTTTTTCTTTATTCAGTTTTATTTTTATTCAATTCAATTTGATACTTTTACAATGAAGAACGATTTTCTGGGGGGATGTGTGATATGGGTTTCTGGTGTAGCGGATGAACTGTAATCTATTAATTCTTCTTTATATATCGTCCATGAACTGTTTGATGAAATTTGTATGATAGTATATTTAGTCTATAGATGGGTTGTATTACAAATATGAATTTATATTTGTTCAGACCATTCATTCTTTCACTACAAAGTTTATTATGCATTTTCTTACTTCAATATATTTGATTGTGAGACTATATTTGTTGGTATATATTTTTTCTTCATGCAAAAAGCCTTATGGGTTTCGAATATGAGGATGACTGTAAAAAAAGAGTTATGCATTTTTAAGCACGTGGGATGAGGATCAAGTAGGTGGAGAAGTTTGTCACTATGAGTTTCTTTTGTGTTTGTTATCTTTTGGGTTTGTTATTTATTAGTTCATGGTTATTATGTTAATGGTGCATTATCTTGAAGTTAATCATAACTTAAAGATTCATTAACCTAACGATTCATCATGTTTGACTGTATCACTGCTGACTGCAGTTAAATTTTATTATTGAAAACAGGGCACTAACATTTACATCTTAAAGTTAAAATTATTGTACGTAGATTGGACATTTTTAATAAGAGCCATCATTTTATATTTGTTACACAACTATTTACTATAGTCTCACAAGACTTAATGCTTTATTAGAGACAACATGCACCTAAGATCTTTACTGTTGGGCCTCTCTTTTGGATTATCAAGGTTGTAAGCAATCTTAAGAATAAGGATCATCTGGTCCTCAAATGCATTCCCCATCAACTTAGGATCAAAGGCTGTATCGGATCATCAAAAGCCACAACATTTCTTATCCAGTTCACTAAAAAAAATTCATGGAGCCACCATTGACAGTTATGTTTAGTATCCTGACATTTAATACAATAACGTATAACCTGTGTACCGCGTGGATTTTCAACTAGTTTATATCATACCTCTAATATAATAGTAGGTATAAATGCCATTAATGATTCTGAAATTGTAATGTATTGCTTTTATAAATCTTGGCTCCGTAGGATAAAAACGATTTACTTAATGAGAGAAACCAATGGTTATGGTAACCCAAATGCTTCATATCAGGGGCGGAGGCACATGGGAGAGAGCGGGGGCAAGTGCCCCACCCCAAATGTGGAAAAAATCTGAACGTATGCTATTTTCATTTGTATTTTTTAAAGTGCCCCACTTGTTGATATGCCAAAACCTTAGACCCTTTAGGTCCCACCTATTTTTCATCCTTTCATAAATTATTACAACCTTTTACTTAATAGGCTTCGTGGCCCACCAACTAAACAAATAACAAAGCAAACCATCCATAATTTGAAACAAAGACATCTTTTAATCGTTTGTCTTCTCCTCTGAGTAGAGTAGAATATTGGGAACGAAAAAACTCTCTTGAAAGAAAAAACTTCCATTAAGGTAACTCTCTCTCTCTTAAAATTTATCCTCCGTTTGTAATCTATTCTTCCTTGTTTTTCTGTTAAATTTACTTAGGGTTAGGGTTTCACTAAATTGACTTAAGAGTTCCTGTAAATTGATTTTTAATTCAGGATTAATCTTTTTTTCATTTAGGGTTTGATTTGTTTGTTGTTGTTGTTTAGATTAATGTTTGATTTGGTTAAACTTACGGTTTGATACAATGTGATTTGGTTGTTGTTTAGGGTTTTGCAACTTGTTTTGGTGGATTATATTGGCCTATTGTGAAGTTGTGGTGGTTATTTGATTATATTGAGGTACTTTTAATAAATTTTAAAATATTGTGGTTGTTTATATTTAGGTGTTAAAAGTGGTTTCTTAGGGTTTTGCAATATGCCTAAATTTTTTGAAATTGATGTCCTAAATTTGAAATTTGAATGTACAAATGCCTAAATTTGACAATATGCCTTAGTTTAACTAAAACAAATACAATATTCATGAAAAATATAAAAATACCCCTAAACAAATTCTCCTAGGGCTTTCGGCCCCCGAACCCCCACCCCCAAAACTTCTCCGAGTGCCCCACCCAAACCAAAATCCTGGCTCCGCCGCTGCTTCATATGTTTATTATGTACGTAGTACGTCCTTTTTTCACCTGGGTATCAAAAAATATGCATTAGTAAACAAGGAAATTGGACTTTTAAATGCTCCACAAGAAAAGCATAAGAAATTAACGAGATATATATTTTCTACCAAGGACATACTGGGAACATAAACTTGTAGATTTTCATCTTCAGAGTTGGTGGTTCCACTTCAACCTTCGTCACTTCCGATTTCTTATATATATATATATATATATATATATATATACATTCATGATCATTAACCTCTTCTTTTATTGAACACGATCATACATATGATGTTAAGGAGGGCGGGATTCAAGAAGAATAAGACTATGGCGGTGTTGCTCAGGGCTAATGGTTATGGTTCTCATCATTGAGGTAAATTTAGAGACTTTCTTGGGATGACAGAATAATTTAAATTCATTATTTTATTACACTTTGTACCAAAAAAAAGGATGTACAAATGATTAATTTTGCTGGTTCATGGTTATTTTATTATACTCTGTCACTGGAAAAGAACTTGGTTCACTTTGTATAAATGAATTTAGAATTTAATTTTGCTGGTTTTAGGTTTCGAAAAATATGGACCAATATATATAGGCTGACTCTTGATTTGCATGAATCGATCGCGACACGCTGACATGACGTATCGTGATTGATTATTATCTTATAAATGTGGGTTCATGCACTCAAGTGAGATGTGGGTTTTATGTTATGATTCTAAAGTGATTTTATTTGTGGTCATGTGTCATATCAGGACATTTTTATAATAGTTATTGACTAAAAAAAAATTATATTATCACACAATTTGTCAAATATAACAATATAAAAGTGTTATATAACAATGTGAGAGCGGCATAATTATGAAATATAATTTCTATAGCAATTATATTATCACATAGTAATTGTTATATCAGGCACAATGTCCGCACATTAAGACTTAAAAAAGGTTGGACTACACAGAAAACAGCCGCCCAACCGGAGGCTTCAACAAGTTCTCCATATAAAATCAGTGTACACATGTTAGGGGTAAAAGTTTGGATTTTAACCATTAAAGCTTGGATATATTATTTTTTCAAACGAAATTCATTTTCTTATAGTGTTGATACATTTGAGACCGAATGAGTATTTTCCATTTATACATGTTTGTTCCAATATAATTAATAGGATATTAGATAATAATGTATACTATATTTAACAATTCTTCAAACAACATCAAGTAAAACAACTCTAATACTATTGACAATTAATATTTGTGGCTTATTTGGGTTAAATGCCAATTTAATTGGCCCTTTAACTATTAACCATATGTTTATAGATCCACAATAAACAATGAATGAGTTATATATATATATATATATATATATATATATATATATATATATATATATATATAGAGAGAGAGAGAGAGAGAGAGAGAGAGAGAGAGAGAGGAAGGCTCACCTACATCATGCACTATACATCACACCTAATTCTAGGTCCTAGAAAATGTTGTTTTTCAAATTTTATATTTTTTCCTTGAAATTAACCTTCCAATCAACCCATATGCAAAAAATTAGGTCAAAATACATTTTGTAGCTAATTTTAAAAAAATCACAAAAAACTGTTGGCGCAGACACTTAAAAATAAGGTATTTTTAACAGTTTTTTGTGAATTTTTTAAAAATAGCTACAAAATGTATTTTAATCTAATTGTTTTCATATAGGTTGATTGGAAGGTAATTTCATGAAAAAAATATAAAATTTGAAAAAAAAAGTTTTTTAGGGCTTAGAATTAGGCGTGATGCATGGGTGATGTATAGAGCATGATGTAGGTGGCCTCCCTCTCTCTCTATATATATACATGCAGTTTCCCTCTTGTACAGACTAGTCCGCATTTTAAGAGTGGCGACCAGACATGTGTCACCTGACGGTGAGCCCAGAAAAGAGAAAGAGTGTCCCTATAATTTAGGTGCACCGTTAGGATCCGCACTCTTAAAATGCGGGCTAGTCCGCACAAGAGCATATATATATATATATATATATATATATATATATATATATATATATATATATATATATATATTATAAAAAGGCATGAGAGTGCATCGATGCCTAATATTTCAAATCACTTTTCAAATAAACAATAAAAAAATATTTAAATTCCATAAACAGTTGTGAAATCTTAGAGAAATGTTCACAAACAGTATATGATCAATTTTATGTTTCTCATATATACATATATAGTAAGATCCCAAATGCATGTGTAACAAAAGTCATGAGTAATGGATATGTAAACTAATCATATTTAGAATAAGGATACATACTAATCTCAAACCACTTTAATTTTCTAATTAACAATACACTCTTCACATTTACTCACTGATACTCACTGTCAGTACCTGCTTTTGATTCCAATATGTGCACCAAAAAAATTTTAATTCTGCCTTGCAATGACCAATTCAGAGACAGATTTCATTAGCCGATATCCCGCCATTGATTTTTAACATTTTGTTAACCATTATCTTACCTTCTAACTTATATTACACATGATTCATTCAACATATTATGAAATACATTATAAAATGATGACGAACCAAACCATAAATATATGTTTATCATATTGTTAACTGGCTTTCTACATGTTTCAGTATATAATTAGTCTCTGATCATACATCTATATTTTTCAATGATAACTAATCCACGCGTGGTTGATGTTTTTGATTGCATCCAAACATATCATCATAACAATTTCATATGTTAAACTTAAACATATGCCGATTAATTTCTTTGTCTTGGTCATCATTAAGGTCGGGAAGAGGACAGCACAAGGCAACTTTATTGATCATTGGAGAAGTGTACTTTCTCAGTGTAGAAATTTGATTGATTAGGCTTGCAATTGCTCATAACAGTTGTATATTGATCTTACTCAGACCACACATTTTTTACATTTACATACATCATTAATTTCAGATATAAAACGTTAGAATAAATCTTCTTCTATAAAGATTTCATCCATCGATTCATTATCTCTCTTTTTTATTCGATATCAAACATATAAATGTTTAAGCCTACAAAATTCAATTGTCATTGCTAACGCTTTCTTCCCATCCACGAGGTAATGCTGGACGCGAACATCTCCATTCATGAAACTGTTGCTGCTTCGAACAGAGAAAAAGACGGATCTCATGATATACATATGACTCAAGAAGGCTCCCATTCTTCATAACTTCCAAATAACGATGAGGGAAACAACATAAGATCTTCAAAGAGAATCAAATCTTCCAACTATACTTAAAAATATTATGTTACATTCAAAAATTGACATTTTAAGCTTATATTACTTTCTAAATATTATATAACTATTTTAACTATCTTTCATTAATTTGCAGGAGCAAAGGAATACAAATCAAGGATTGAGGGAGTTACAAACTTATGGATTGCTGAAGAATTTCTCTCTTTTTAATCATCAAGACGTTGTATTTTTTATTTAGTACTCAAGACGTTTTATCATCTCAATAAAAATTCTATTATATGCACTGCAACAGAATGTCTTATTAGTGACAAAAAAAAATTAGGACAAAAGTAGTTTTGTCACTAAAAGTTATCGTTCTGTGAGGAAAATTAATTTCGTCACGAATTGATTGAGATGATGTTAACTTGGTGACAAATTAATAATATTTTTCTTACACAATTACTATTATACTATGCTACTTTATCCCTCATTTCAATATAATTACTTACTTTCTCTTTGACAATAAAATTGTATTTTTTTATACACGCGTTCGACCGCACATCGCGCGAGTTACATGCTACTTATACTTATAATATAATAGTAGTAACAATTAATACAGAAGAGTTAATAAGGGAACTGAACATTTATGATTACTTTTAAAACATTTAATCATTTTTATGTGCAAATTTCAAAAATAGCCTTTCGTTTTCATAAACATTTTAAAATATACATAATGACTACATGTGTTTTTAATATTTCACAAGAAAAACTTACAACACACAGAAAATAAAACTAAAATACACACATATAAAAAATATAAAAATGCTCAAATAGACAAATAATACTAAAAGATAAAGAAAAAAACTGGTTAGAAAAATATTTATAGTTTTATTGAGATGATAAAACTATAAATATTTATTGAGAAAAATATTTATAGTTTAAACTTTAAGTTTTTATCTACAAATGACATATATAATTTAGAACTAAAAATAAATAAAAATAGGTATCACTTTTTTATATAAATACAAATACTTTTTTGAAGTTTTTATTTATAAAAAATACTCTTTAAGTTTAAAAAAAAATCAAATTTTCAAATTATTTTTAATAAAAATAAAAAAAGTTGTTGGTGATAAAAACATTTTAACGTATGATTTATAGAAAAAATTTAAGTTGTATTTATAAATGACATACAATTTTTTAAACTAAAAAAATATGTATAATTTTTTATATATAAAATACGTACAATTATTTTGAAGTTTTTATTTATAAAAATAGTTTTTATATGATAAAAACATTTTGAAATAATAGATAAATTTATTAAAAAAATTTGCCTTTTATAACAACTTTAAGATAAGATGTTGAATTTATGATACATACCACTATTCTAAAAAACCCGCCTAGGCTCCGCCTAGGCACGCCTAGACTTAAGGCTTGGGAGAAACGCCTCGCCTTACGCTTTTCACGCCTTATTCTTGATAAAACCCTTAAAGCGCATTTTTTTCTAAAAACAACATTGCTTTAGTGAAACGATGTCGCCTTTTAAATAATTTGTTTACAAAGCGGACCATTATCTAATCCAAAATAATCAAATAGTATTTTAATTTGCATATATTCAGACATATTTTTATGATATGTGCAATTTTTGTATTTTAATAGCCTTGTTATGGTTAAAAAATCTTAAAATATATTAAGAAGACTTAAACGCCTTTTCACGCCTAGGCCCGCCTAGGCTTCTAAGGCTTAAGGCTTGGCCTCCACGCCTCAATCACGCCTCGCGTTTTTTAGAACCTTGATACATACTAATTATTATTATTATTATTATTATTATTATTATTATTATTATTATTATTATTATTATTATTGTTGTTGTTGTTGTTGGTGGTGGTGGTGGTGGTGTTGTTGTTTATCGTACATCGTCTGTGCATTGCACATAATATACGCTAGTTATACCTCTAATACAAGAGTATTAAAGGTTTTAATAGCATTTGATGTATTTTAAGCTTTTCTTTTAAACTCAACCATTCCTTTTAAACTCATCAATATCTATTAAACTGACAAAATCAAACGTTCATGAACCTTTGAACTCCAAACAATTAATTCATTTTATAATAATTCCCTCCACCCTTTGTCCATTCCCCTTCCTCTCATTCGTTGCCCATGGCTCCCCTATAAATCAAAGGGTAAATGTCCACAAACGTCGACCAATAATAACAAAAAAGAAGCACATCATTGTGATGTTTGTTGATGGATAAACAGTGTTCAACATGGAGCATGCGATTATCTTCTTAAGCAGGGTCATGAAAGATGTTATTTTTTTTTTGTTATTACAGAACTTGAAGCAAAAAGAGAATGAAGATTTTTCAGTAATAATGCCTGGTGATCATATTGCAAAGTTCATAGCATTGCCATGTCCGTATCAGCCTCCTCGACCCAAAACATCATTATAAATGTGCAAAAGCTGCCTAAGCCACCCCGAATTGTTGTCCCTTTGAATTGATTTCATCACCATTAAATTTAATGTATGTATATATTATTAGAGTTCAATCAAATTCTCCCTCTTTTGTTATGTTTTTCCTCTTTACTTTCAAAGAAGATAAATGGATCAAGATCATCATTGTTTTCCCTCTTAAAATTGTTTGACCATTCAATTATAGGGATTCTGTTATCCTGATGTATTTTATTTTTGCACAACTCTAAGTATTCCAATGAATATGCTATGAGATGCCAGAAATGGGTACTTGAAAGAATATATTTTTTGTTGTGATATAATAGTAAATGTTCATCCCGGAAGGAATCTAAACTACAGTGGGCTAAATTATTAATTAGGGGCTTTAACGGTCTAGTCCTTGGACTAGCAATTTTGGACAAAAAAACCAGGCCCAACAAATTTTAAACGATTAGGTCCAACATATAAATACCCCGAAATTAAAACAAACACGCACTATTCAGAAAACAAAACGCCAGAAACATTGTAGAACAAACACGCACTATTCAGAAAACGAAGCGCCAAAAACATTGTATTCTCTCTTGTATCAATCGTACCGTCTCTTCGATCAAAACCCCAAGACGATTCTATTTCTCAATCAAATTTTGGTCAACAACAACATATAAATACTCCTGATCGAAGATCTAGAAACTCTGTTCGATCAAAACCCTAACTCTCTTCAATCAAAACCCTAGCTCTCTTCTTTCAAACATTCTAAATCAAATTCTTCCAAACAGCACTAACAAGTATGTATACATTCTCTTATCACCTTTTTGTCCTTGTGTATTTTGTGTTCTCATATGTATAAATTTGTAGACATATGGACTGATGAAATCACATTCTTCTTATTCATGCGTATTATTCATCATATATTTAGAATGTATTCATCATATGGACTGATGAAATCAAACATTGTATTCATCATATGGATTGGAATATGTACATGTACAAGCCCTGTGTTGCGTGTACTTTTATGTTTTATACGTGTACTCTATAGAATATCTACATGTACAAGCCCTGTGTTGCGTGTACTATGTATATTTTGCGTGTACTTTTATAAAGTACACGCAAAATACAGAAAGTACACGCACATTGAAATTGTATTTCTCAATTCATTATGCGTGTACTTTTATGTTTTATACGTGCACTCTATAGAATATCTACATGTACAAGCCCTGTGTTGCGTGTACTATGTGTATTTTGCGTGTACTTTTATAAAGTACACGCAAAATACACATAGTACACGCACATTGAAATTGTATTTCTCAATTCATTATGCGTGTACTTTTATGTTTTATACGTGCACTCTATAGAATATCTACATGTACAAGCCCTGTGTTGCGTGTACTATGTGTATTTTGCGTGTACTTTTATAAAGTACACGCAAAATACACATAGTACACGCACATTGAAATTGTATTTCTCAATTCATTTTGCGTGTACTTTTATGTTTTATACGTGTACTCTATAGAATATTAATTTCAAATCCATATTTCATCAACCCTATGTTATTTTGGTCCGCGCCAGCGGCATTTGATTTATTTTCAATGTGTTTTTAAGAAGTATTATTATTTTGTTATTAGTTAAGAGTGTTTTTTGTACAATAGCCAGCTGCATTTGAATCCAATGTCCATGTACACGAACATTGAAATTCAATTTGTTCAATCCAATGTCCATGTACTAATGTGTATTATGAGTGTACTATTTTGTATTGTTGTGTTATTGTTTAGGAATCGTACGATCAAGCATGTTCAACTACAAAACTGCTGCTTGCACGTTCGAAGATCTTAACAATACAAAACCTTTCACATTGACAGTGAATAGTACTAATGAGGACGAAATTCGTTTTCTTCTTCGCATTAACGATAGAGCTAAAAGGTTACTTGGTTTCTCCTACTACTATGAAGACATTTACTGCACTTTTGATGTGGAACAGCTTCAAGTAACTGAATCGAAAGCGAAGGATTTAGCTAAACGAATTGAGCAGTATTGCTTAAGGGGTTTTGATAATGTTGGAGCTTTTAGCATTCAACTATTGTATCACTTCTTTACTGAATATGTTAGGAGTAGAGAATCTTGGTTTTTCACTTGTCGAACAACCAAGGTTAGGTATTACCATGAAACTGACGATATATATTATCGCCTTTAGCATGTATTTTGATGAGACTTATATAAATTGTTTGTGAGAATATTGCATGTACTTTTGTTAAATACGCTTGTATTTTATTGTTTTAGTCTATTTTTTATTCTAATTCGCATGTATTTTATTTTTTGTACATATAATTATAGGTTAGTAATTTAAATTTTGTTTATAGATCAATATAATGGGGATGAAGATGAAGGCAAGAAGAGGAAAGAAACAAAAAAAGAGCAGTTCTGATGATAGTTCTTCATCCAGTTCCAGTTCTAAGGTGGCATTGAAAGCTAAACGTCCTCCAAAGAAGAATGACCAATATCGGTCAAATATTGTTAGCTTTATCCATGATTTGCATCAGATTAAAGATAAAATAAACAATAGCCATATTGAACTTCTTAAGAAGACTCCATTTTGGGAGCTTTTCAATGCCTACTACAGTGAGAAAGTAGTAGAAGTGGACCACAAGAAGACGGATAAAAATATTTTATCAATTATCGAGTTGTACAATACGGAAACCAAAAGTTTCCGTATGAAGAGCAGTATTCGAATAATGCCAATAGATATAAGTGAAATATTTGGCATACCCCTGGTGGAGGGTTTAAAATCAATAGAACTGAAAAAGGACCCGAGTACTGCTAAAAAATCTGGATTACAAGCACGATACTTCTTAAAAAGAATAGGAAAGTCAGAAATTTTGAATGGTTTGAAGAAATCAGTTGAATTGGAGACAGATGAAGGAATTGCTGATTTTGTTAAAATTGTGTGTCTCCACTTCTTGAACACGTTATTTTTCTCCAACTCAAACTTCACCCTTGGAGAATTTTGGTTGAAATACATTGAAAATATTGAGGAAATGAATAAATATGATTGGGCATCTGCTGTGCATGAGTTTCTGATACATTCACTTGACAAATCAGCAAGTTCAAAACCTAGCACAGTTACTGGACGTGTCATTTTCCTACTGGTGAGCAAAAAAACATTTTGATATTTCAAAATTTACACAGCAATACTCACGTGTAGTTTCAAAATACACGTGAATTTTTCACGTGTATTTTGAAAATACACGTGAATTTTTCACGTGTATTTTGAAAATACACGTGAAAATAAACGTGTACTTTTCAAATACACGTGAAAATAAACGTGTATTAGAAATACACGTGAAAAATTCACGTGTATTTTGAAAGTACACGTTTATTTTAACGTGTATTTTGAAAGTACACTTGATATTCCTGATATTTCAAAATTTACATACCAATACTTACCTGTACTTTGAAAATATTACGTGTATTTTCAAAATACATGTGATATTTTCTCTTCTTCTTTCAAAATACAATTGATATTTAATGTGTATTTTGAAAATACAAGTCTTATATCACGTTTATTTTGAAAATACACGCTAAATATCAATTGTATTTTGAAAATACACGTCTTATATCATGTGAAAGGACACTTGTATTTTACAAAGTACACATGTACCATGTTTTGTAAATATAACCAGTGTACTCTCAAAATACTCTTGTTATATCTTCTGTCAAGTACACGTATTAAATTCATTTTTTTTTCTGTATGATCTCAGTATTGGGCATGTGAGAAATTTGAAATCATTTCTCCTGTTGAAGAATATAAAGAAAATACTCCAAAATTCCTGAAGTGGAAGTTGTCGTCTTTGAAACAATGGTTTGTGAAGAATGACATCGCAACAGCAACTTTGAAGCAGGCTACAAGTAAACCAGCTTCTAAGGACTGTCCTGTACAAAAGGAATCTCAGTTTGAAGGGCCAAGTTACTCTTTGAACATATCTACAGAAAGTCCTATACATGCTGCTTCATCATCAAACAATGTTGCTGAAGATATTGATGACAATGAGTTTTCACATGGTTGGAATATTCCCCTTAAAAACATTGTGAGTCCAAAGAAAAAGAAGGGAAAAGATCAACCAAAGGTTAATTTGGAGGAACAAATTGTTATTTTGAAAAGGGAGTTGTTGGAAAAAAATAACCAACTATCTAAAGCAGCTTTAGACATTAATGTTGCACTTGATAAGGTGACCTCTTTGGAGGTGGAGAGTGTCATTTTGAATGTACAGTTGCAGGTAGATCATGATTCACTTATTGAAGCCCATGAGGAAGTGAAGAACTTAAAGGTGGAGAATTCCAACCTTTTGAAGGAAAAAGAGTTATTAAATAAGTTGGAGGTAGAAAATGCCCAACTAGTTGAGTTAAACAATTCTTTAAAAGAAAAGCTTGATCAAGTCACTTTGAGTGACTTAGATAGAATTAAAGAATTGGATGAATCAACACGAATTTTGGAACAAAAGAATGGTTATCTGTCTCTGACTAATGAAGATCTAAAAAGAAAGTATGATGATACATTGCAACACTGGAAAGATGCTGACTTAGAAAAGATGACTTTGAGGCAGAATCTTGAGGAGTCAGAGTCGAAAAGAACTCAACAGGTACTTTTGAATGCAGAGTACACGCAGTTTTCCTCTAATGTACACGCAGTTTTCCTAAAGTACACGTTCAAAGTACACGCAGTTTTCTCAAAGTACACGCAGTTTTCTCAAAGTACACGCAGTTTTATTTCATAATATTTTAATGCAGTTTTATTTGATATTAGATATAATGAAGACTACATGCATTAACTTATTAAAAATAATGCATTGTTTAAAATGTAACATTTTTTTGTATTACAGGAAAACAATAATAAAATCCTTAATGATGAAATTTCGGAGTTGAAGAAAATGCTTGAAGAATCAGAATTGAAAAAAGCTGACCAGGTATCTATAAAATACAATAGATATTTATTACACGCTACACTTTCTTAATTTTATTATAAATTTTGGCTATATTATAAATTTTATAAAGTACACGTATTTTATAATACACGCGTGTACTTTATAAAATACACGCACTTTTATATAATACACGCGTGTATTATATAAAATACACGTAAGTGAAAATCAATCATTTTTTCAAAAAATGCTAATAATCCAACATTCCTTGTTAAATATATCAGGAAAACATTAATAAACAACTCCTTGACGAAATTTCGAGTTTAAAGATTGAATTAGCCTCAAAGAAAGTTGAGGGCAGCCCCAAAATATCCAAAAGCAAAGGACCTCTTACTAGAGGTCAGACGAAAAGAAAAGCTGACGGCGAAACAGAAAAGCTACCAATGAAGAAACTAAAAGAGTCAAAGCTTAGAAAAGGCCCTACAACAATAGCTGAAAAAATGAAGGAAACTCGCGTCAAGCTTGAAGCAATCGAAGCATATAAATATCTCGATGAAGCTTCAAAGAAAAAGATTGAAGAGTTTATTAAAATTGCTGAGCCAGGGTAAAGTTTATTGTTTTATGATTTATCACTTCGCTAATTTATATTTTTTTTGGTGCAAAAGAATAAGGTTAATATTATTATACTATTGTTTTATTGATTATATAAAATGCAGGGAGTTTATTTTCAAAGGGATGGTTTCGTATGTCCCATGGGAAGATTTACTTGAAGTCCTCAAAAATCAAGAAATTTCAAGCCAAGTATGTTGTCCAAATATTAGACATCCATTAAATTTCAACATTATTATTTCCTCACCATTTTATATTGTGTGAAACAGATAATACTTGCCTTTTGCGAAGTATTGAGATTAAAATTGTCAGAGGAAGGGCTCTCGTACTCACACACTTTTTCTGATTATTGTTGGGTAAGTACAAATAAAATGAAAGTTTTGATAAACAATATTTCAGTTTTTCTTATTAACACTTGTCTATAATTTTTATTCAGATAGAAGCTTGTAAAACAAACGGAGTCAATAAGAAGGGGGAATTATACACGGATTTATTTGAATACTTAGGCAGTTGTAATAATTTGTTCATTGTATTTAGACACAGTATAGGACATTTCACATTATTTGTGATATACACTAAAGAAAATAAAGTGGTCCACATGGATCCCCTCCGACCGAATGACATGGAAAAGAACACAACATTCTTTGATGATGCAAAAAAATTGGTTAGTGCCTAAACTTAATTAGTAATGTTGCTCGTGCTTATATTATACACTTGTACACGTGCATTATATAATGCGTGTACTTTGTATTAGTTGTACATAATTAAATAGATTATCAAAGTACACGCATCATATTTTAAAATACACGTGTAATGAACCAAAACAAGTTACGTGTACTTTAATATTATGCGTGTACTTTTAACTCATTAGGCAAAGTACACGCATCATATATAATAAAATACACGTGATATTTTAAAATAAAATATGCGTGTACTTTAATAGTATGCGTGTACTTTTAACACATTAGGCAAAGTACACCCATCATATTTTAAAATACACGTGATATGAAAAAATAAAATATGCGTGTACTTTTATATTATGGGTGTACTTTTCACTCTTTCATCTTCATATACTCTTTTATTTGTATACACTAAATATTTTTCTTCTTAACAGTTTTCTGTCTTCCAAAAATCACTGTCCGAATTGAAGACTGAAGCAGAAACAATGAAAAACAATGATTACAAAATTCAGAGGAAATTTGAGGAAGGCACCCCAAATGAGTTTACAATGGATGATGATCCATTGACAGAGCAAGAAAGAAGGACTGTAGATTTCTTGTTGCAAAGTGATCTCAAATTTGAACTAATAAGAGATCACGAATGCCCTAAACAATATAATGGGTAAGAAAAACTTCATTTCTAAAAATTAATAATTTGTATCCTTTCAAAAAATTTCATCACATCATTCTAATTTTTATATTTGTTTTATTGTAATTTCAGGGTTGACTGTGGGGTGTTCTGCATGTACTATATTGAGCAAATAAGCAGAAACAAAGAAATGCAAAAATTCTTTTAAGACCCTGACATGCTTAAACAAAGAGCATATGTACTCAGGGAAATTTTTCTGTCAAAATATCTCTTCCCCCGAAATAGGAAAAAACATCTATAAATTGTGATTCAAATATAAAACATATATTTGTAATTTTGTTTTGTGTTATATTGGTTATTGTTTACAATATTTATTACACCAAAATGGTTTTTTCCAACTCAAACTTCACCCTTGGAGAATTTTGGTTGAAATACATTGAAAATATTGAGGAAATGAATAAATATGATTGGGCATCTGCTGTGCATGAGTTTCTGATACATTCACTTGACAAATCAGCAACTTCAAAACCTAGCACAGTTACAGGATGTGTCATTTTGATATTTCAAAATTTACATAGCAATATTCACGTGTACTTTCAAAATACACTTTAAAATAAACGTGTATTATAAAAATACACGTGAAAAATATCACGTGTATTTTGAAAGTACACGTTTATTTTAACGTGTATTTTCAAAATACACGTGTATTTTGAAAGTACACTTGATATTCTTGATATTTCAAAATTTACCTACCAATACTTACCTGTACTTTGAAAATATTACGTGTATTTTCAAAATACATGTGATATTTTGGTATGTAAATACATGTGTATTTACATACCAAAATGGTTTTTTCCCGCTGGCGCGGACCACAATCCACGTAAGGTTTATACAAACAATGCATCTGATTGTTATGAAACAATGTAAAATTAGTTTTCACGAAAAATACAAGTCATAATTACTAAGTACAATTAATTATCCAAAGTACACGCATTTTCACTAAAGTACATGCAGTGGTTAATATAATGATTATTTATTATATTAATTGAAAACTACTTTGAAGAATTCATCAAGGACACAATAACCAAAATCAATTTATTAAGCTCAACTACTCACTTCCCAACTACTTCTGGTCAAGAAATAAATAACTTTCACTTTTTCCTATAAAAGAGTAATATTTGTTCCTTTCTTAACCATTACAGCTAGGGTAAAGATTACATAATGTCTATTCCAGCAGAAAACTTGCGAGAAACTCTTGAGAGAGATGAAAGAAACAAAAAAAAAATAAGGCAAATTGAGGAAAATATTTCCTCATATGAAACTGCCTTTGAGCAGTTTCAAACATATGTGAGGGAAGGCTATTCTGGACTTCCACCCAATCCCATAGATTTATTTGATGTGGATGAGGACCCTCCTCAAACACATGAAGAACTCATTTATTTCTATACAAAGGAAGTTCCCCTGAAAATCGCAAAGCTGAAGGAGAAAAAGGCTCTCCATGAAGGCCTTGTAGCTGTCATAGAAGAAGAAATTCGACACTGGTCGAATTTCATTGACTCTCTCCCTGACACCCTGGATGCCTTTGACAAACATCCCTTCTAGAAGCCCTGTTTAGTTTTTTCAGTTTTCTTTATTTGAAAAATTGTACTTTATTTTTTTGTTTTTAATAAAAATTTTATTTCTTTCATGAATGTGTTCTGAGTTATTTCATAATCCAATATAGTAAAGTACACGTGAACCCTTATAAACATGATCAGGTGTTTTGTTAAAAATTTTAACATTTATAACATTTCATAAAAAAAAATTATATAAATGCGTGTACTCTATATATTACACGTGTACAATACAAAGTACACGTGTAATATATAAAGTACACGCCTATTGAAATAAATATAAATGCGTGTACTCTATATATTACACGTGTACTTTATAAAGTACATGCATAGTCTATAAAGTACAAGCAGATTGAAATCTCTATCTCTATATACTCTAAAATGCAAAACAGGGCATTTATTATGCTTTGCAATTAGCCTATCCACGTGGCACATCATTTATTGGGTAATTATTACTCAAATATCTTAAAGGTGTCTCTATTTGTGAATCTGTCTCTTTGATTTCCAACGAACTCAGTTATGATTTTCAAGTATTTGACTTCCTCAAAAGTGACAACTCTTCATTTCCAACGTACTTCTCTCTCCCTCTTTTCATCCCTCTTTGTAATGAAAAATAAAGTGGAATGGTTCCACGTCTCACTACCCTATGGCCATTGATATAATCACAATAAACATTAAGAAGAATTTTATTACAATTAACATTGATGTTGGTCCAATTTACAACAATACAATTAACATGAAAAATAATATGGTTTTTAACATTGATATTTAAAAAAATATCATTTCGAAAAACCATTACAACAATATAATGCACTATGTAGTACATATGTTTCTAATGCTCGATGATTAAATAACTACAAGTTGTATTTTTAATTAAAACCTCGCTCTTCAATGCAAATGTAAATAAGAAGGATATTTTTGTTACAAAGTTTTTAGATATATTTTTTCTTATGTTTCGTACATTGCGCCTCTCTCGCGCATCGCGCGGGCTTACAACTAGTACTTGTATAATAATGACGCTGGCGCGGACCATAATACCCATAGGAGTTTAAGAATATGAGTGACCCAAATATCTTTTATAAAGTACAAGCAGATTGTAATGTCAAAAACCATTTTCGAAATAGTACATGCATTTATATACGAATACTTGATAAAATTACATGCAGAATACATAAAATGCACGTATATTGAATTAGATTTTTGTCATATCAATATGCGTGTAGTTTTCTAAAACATGCATGTACAATTATATTTAAATGCGTGTACTTTAATTATCAATGCGTGTACTTCATAAAGTACACGCACATTTCATCAAGTACACGTACATTATATTTATATTATGCGTGTATCTCATGCATGTACAATAAGTAAAGTACACGCATGCTTTTATAAAGTACACGCATATTGAACTGACCATCCACAACTGCTAAATGGGACCAATTATGAATAAAAAAGTCAAATGGGATTAGGACAAACAAAACATTCACAAATGGGACTATTGCTAAAATACCTATAATTTCTTTGGACATCAAAATGCGCGTGTACTTTACATAACATGCGTATACAAAGGCAAAGTACACGTGAACACAAGGAATAATGATCATGTATGTTTTATGAAAAATTGAGTACACACACACAAAAAAAACTGATATATGAGACTTAAAAATAAATTACATTCATTTATGTGAAACAAATGGTTTATTAATTAATTTATTCAATCAAATGGTTAAAATGAATGAATTCAACAATTTTAAAAATAGTCAAATGGGTTCCTTACAAGTAGACCTGTAATGACCCGTTTTACTACACCTCGAGCAAGTAACTTCCCTTACTGTGATCTCACCAGAAGACTTTATTCTCTTATTTCTTGGCCTGCCTGTCGGTCTCTTAGTCATTGGTGGAAGGATAGATGGATTTTCAGGAATAGGAATATTTAAGGAAATCAAATCAGGAAGAGGAACTATAGGTATCGAGTATGATTTTCTGTAGAAAGATACCTTATAGTACTCCTCAATATAATCATAAATACTGGTCCCTTTCCTCCGCACAACACAAACAGCATGAGAACATGGAAAACATCTAATCTGCCAACTCTTACAAGAACAAGTCCTTTCTCCTAAGTCAACTGTTGCTCGCACTTCTGAATGAACTTCAAATACATTTTGACTTGAGCGACTAATAGTCCAATGTCGGCTTTTATTCCAATTTTCATTCAGTAACTTTTGAAAAAAAGGACATAGCTCATTTTCCCAAGTGTCAGACTCAACAAGGTTGTTTGCATTGAAATTCATAATCTTCACTCTCAATTTATCAAGCATATTCATTACTGGTAAATGCCTTTCCTCCAATATCCATGAATTGAATGACTCCGCAACACTAGATGCCATGTCACCATACCGTTTACCAGGGAAATATGCACAGGACCAATTCTCGGGAGGCAAACTATCAATGAAATCGGCAATAGCAGCTCCTCCTTCCTTCTTCAATGCTTCAATATTCTTGTGAAATACATCAACTGAGACAGCATATGCACAAGACAAAAAATCTTTAACAATTTTCTTTCAAAATCCAGCACAATTCCCACGAATTTTCTTTTTTATATTCCCTTGTAAATGATGTATACAGTAGGAATGTGCAGACAACGGGAAGGCCCTCGAAACAGCTTCAAGTAATCCATTGTTTCGATCTGATATAAATGTTATGTTTCGATATTGCTCAACTACTGCACTATGCAAATTGACTAGAAACCACATCCATTTATCTTTGGTTTCGGAATCAACAACAGCATATGCAATAGGAAAAAGTCCTGAAATTTAAAAAATATATTAAAATTAAAATAAATAACATATCCATGTACAATACTTTGTATATTGATGCTGCTGGCGCAGACCCTATAACACATGGGAAATATATTGTGTTTAATCTAAATTGTTTGTAAATAACAAGACAAAGCATAAAAATGTACCGTACACATGATAAAATGCACGTTTACTCATCAATCTTTTGCTTGGCTTTATTATTAACAAGACTAACATCGACATACACGCATAAAAATGTAAAGTACAGGTGAACTAAACAAAAACATTCAAAGGTACTTTACATTTTTAACATTTACTTTGCTTTATTATTTCTAAATAACAACACCTATCATCAAAGTACACGCATAAAAATGAAAAGTACACGTGAAATAAAGAAAAACATTCACGTGTACTTGACATGTAAAATGCGTGTACTTTAGTTTGTATTCAACATAACATCATCATCAAAGTACACGCATAAAAATGAAAAGTACACGTGAAATTAAGAAAAACATTCACGTGTAGTTGACATGTAAAATGCGTGTACTTTACTTATTACTACACATAAAGTCATCATTATCAAAGTACACGCATAAAAATGAAAAGTACACGTGACATTAACAAAAACATTCACGTGTACTTTACATGCACTATGCGTGTACTTTACTTAGTATTACACAAAATAAGACATATCATGACAGTACACATAGAAAAATGAAAAGTACACGTGAACTAAAACAAAGACCTTCAAAGGTATTTTATATTTTTATGCTTGTATTTTGATGTTATGGAATGGAACAAACAAAATTTCAATGCAATACACAAAATAAAATATTTAAAATTCATTTACCATTGTTCCCATTCCTTACAGTAGCTGATAGTATTGTTCCACGGTAACGGCTCTTCAAAAAGGCACCATCAAAAAATAAAACAGGTCTGCAGTATTGAAATCCATAAATACTTCCTCTAAACATTACAAATATTCTCTTGAATTTTTTACTCTCATGTTCCACGTCAAGGATGCAATGCGACCCAGGATTATACTGCAATAGAAGGTCACGATAATTATTCATTAATGCATAAGAAACCTTTTCATCACCATGTATATCAACAGCAGCCATCTCTTTCGCACGCCATGCATGTTGATAAGCTATATCAAGACCATAATTCTTCTTCATATCTCTAACTACATCAATTGGTCTCAATAGCGGGTTATCTCTAAGATCATCAGCTACCAATGTTGAAACCAACTTGGAGGCTATCATTTTGGCTGACGGACTACGAAAGACACCTCTACATGTATGCTAATTATTCATTGAACGTATGTAAAAGTATCCATTTATTGTAGATAATGAAGCATGAATTCTCCATATGCAATTCTCAGTAGTCTTTTTAGAGCATTCAGCCGTCACTCGAGTTTTATCATTCTTCAAATACACATACTTGAACCCAACCTCAACGGCATACTTTTGCAATTTATCCCGAAATTCCACTACACCTCCTTCAAAACACTGCTGCTCATGACTTATATAAGTCTTCCAATCATTCGAAAGATAGACTTTCGACTTACTTGACTCCACACCTCCAAGATAAAAGTCATTTTCAATGCAACTATTAAAATCATTTTTAGTGCCTGATGATAAAGACTCTAACCTCTGTGTATTTGTATCACCACTGTCAACCCTCTCAGACCTTGTATTAGTGCAGTCAACCCCTTCAAAAATTCGATTAGAGCAGTCAACCCGTTCATCTCTTGTATTACATGGAAATGGTAATGAATCAATGACATATATCCAAATGAAATTAGCTTTCACGATCAATTGGGACCGCAACATACAACAAACATCGTTGTCACAAACCAACATTAACCGACATTCATCACCAAATGAATACCTCAATGAAAAACTCCCACTTCTCAAATTAGTAAACCTAATACACAACTCATTGCATATGAAATCTAATGAGCTATCTTCAAATATTTCAATACAAGCCATATTATCCAAATAACAACACCTTGCTATTACACTACTTACCATAATGTCCTGCAGTAAAACAGAGACGAAAAACATTTACTTCAAGGTCAACAATTCTAAAAATGTGTGCAATAATTTAATGCATGAAATATAAAAATATTTATTTATAATTAATATAAACTTACAGGCACTTTTTAAAAACCTATACAGGAAACAATAAAACAAAACATATTATCAAATATCAATCACGTGTACTTTATAAACATTGCATGTACTTTGAGAAAACTGATATCGAACTGGTTGTTTCCGCTGGCGCGGACCTATATCAATAAGTGATTCAATACCAAATGAAAATCAAGGACTCTTAAAATTAGAATGAAACATCAATAATATTCATTCAGCACATTCAACTAAGAATTACAAATATTGATAAATATAACTTATTTATGAAGAATCCAAACATAAATGCATAAAAAACACAAATTAAAAACATATACATATATAACGTATAAAAAGCTATTCAATCACATGAATGAATATTACAATGAGTCTCTTGAATTAAAACAAAGGACATATACTTATTGTAATCGATCGAAAATAGAAAAATCAACTGCTGATAAAGATAAACTTACAAATGATAGAGCCAAGTGATACAGGTAGAATCGAATAAGAACACTGTAATCGATTATAGGACAGACGATCAAAGCATAAGATTGATGTTATTTTCGATTTCGGAGAATAGTCGTTAGTTGCAGAGAAAACTCCAATAGCCGATTAGGTTTATGATTTTTTTAAATTGGGGGTATTTATATGTTGGACCTAATCGTTTAAAATTTAGTTCACCGGTTTTTTTGTCTAAAATTGTTAGTCCAACGACTAGACCGTAAAAACCTATATTAATTATTAGTGAGGTTATGATTATATTATACACTAAAAACAAGTGTTAATGGTTGTTTACGATGTCGTTTTCAATATGAAGATCGACTGTTCTTATAATAGAATATTAAAATCCACATTGAACTTAATATTAAGCAAACTGGTTCTAGATTTTAGTGCGATGTATCTATGTTATGAACAATGATAGTTGGGGTGGTTTGAGAAAATTAAACTACACCATTAAGACAATTTGTAATGCGATTATCTTCTTAAGCACATTCATTTTAGGAATATATAGCGGCATGCCTTTAGAAAGAAGATACTTGAGGTGCAGAGGCGAAGCCAGGAATTTTTGGAGGGTGGGGCAAACATTTTTTTTCAAAAATATTAACTATTAAAATATATAAATATTTAACACACGCCATTTCAGACCAAAAAATGATATTTAACTAATGATCTCAGGTGCTATTAGTTTATGATTGCCAAGAGCATTTTTAAGAACTACACGATTGATTAATTCGTTGTGATTTGCTAGCCAGTGCAAAAGTTCAAGAAAGTTCACCTTGTTGAATGAATTTTCTGATTCATCATGACCACGAAATAAAAACCCTGGACGCACAAGAAATCGAATGACATCAATAGTTTCATTTAAACGAATTCGGTAGTCAATCTTATCTTGCTTCGAATGTTTTGCAACTAGTGTCTCAATGTGTCGATTTTGATTCATTAAATATTGGCCTCTTCTATACGCTTCATTGTGATAACTTGTGGGGTTCCCAACATGATCTTGAAGCCTTTTGCTATTTTTCCAATTCTTAAATCCACCACTCAAAAAAGTGTCATTTTTATCCAACTCGGGACGAAATAGATAGCAAGGCAAACAAAAAACAGCATCTTCTTTTATGATATACTCCAACCAACTCCCATACTTAGTGAACCACATTGGATTAACTCGACGAAATTTAGTGCCTATTTTTTTTTGTGGAAATGTGTGATTATGAGGTTGACAAGGGCCCATTTGCAAATAAGCTCTTCGAACATCATCTTGATTGTTGGGATCATAATCAGAAATTCGAGCTCATAAAAAAGGATTCGAAGGAAGATTTGATAAATCAACCTCAATACGACTTAGATTAACCTTTTTGCGTATAGGTTCTTCCGCTTCAACATTAGTATTTCGAATAGGAGGCACTGAATCGAAAACTTCTTTAAGAGTTCTTTTATAAAACCTTACCATAACTGGAAAAAAAAAACTTATGTAAATATCATATTTTTTTTTGAAAGAAATGGATTAAAAATAAATTAGAAACAAAAACAAACATATATATTTAATCAATAAAGATAACATTCCTGATCAAATAAAAAAAATAGCCCTAAATGAAACCCTAAAAAAATTAACCCTAAAAATAGTTAGCTCTAAAAAGGACATTAAACGAACGTGGTGACAATAAATAGCAGCGGTTATAGTCTTATAGAGAGAGAGGAATAAGAAAAATCTTACCTTAAACTTTGACACAGAATTTTTATTTTTTTTGGTTTCGGCAGAAGAGAGAGGAGAGCGTTTTTTCCAATAGCAAACAAACCTCACAATTATTTGTTTCTAAAGAGGAGACAAACTGCCTTTCCTTTGGTTTAATAGAAAAAGAGTCGTGTCCCTTATTATTGGTGGGCCATTGGGCTTGGTGTTGGTTAGTCCAATAAAGAGGCTTATAATACAATTGGGATATTTTATAGAGGGGGCATGGGGCACACTATATATATGTACATATGTATATAAAAAAAGGCCCACATCTCTTGAAAAAATGAGAATTGGGGGTGGGGCACTTCCCCCCCCCTTCCTACCACGTGCCTCCTCCCCTGTTGAGGTGAGAGAAATTGAAATTCACAATGGCTTAGGAAAGAAAAGAAAAGATTCTGAAAAAAAGTACGATGAAAAAGACTTTGGTGATTCTTTGTTTAAGAAAGCTAGAGTAGTTTCGACTCCACCAGAAATTTGTCAAAGTTTTAAATCACAATGGATTCGATAGTAAGTTCATCATAAAATTTTCTTAATTTAGAAATTTATAGAAAAAGAAATTATAAAGGAAGATTTGATTTGAATGTAAGTTGAGGTGCACGACTGAGGTATTTATAGGCGAGTTCTAGAAAAAGTATTTATAAGCGAGTTGTAGAAAAATAGGACACAATTTGTACTATAAAATTAACTTAAAGTCACATGTAGGTGCACTCAATATTTCGAATTTTCATCTCTAATTCTCTTCATCATAATTTTTATTCAAATTTTTACGTGAAAATCATACTCAAAGTAAGCTGAATGTATGTAATTACAGAGAACATAACTCATATGTATAAATAATTATTAACAGTCAATATGAATAAGAGTTTTTTTACCACAAAAAAATATATATTTGTTTGTAACAATAAAGGTAAAATAATTTTAATATCAATAATAAATGTAATTTTGTATGATGGACAATGTAATAAACGAAATAATTTTTTAATGAAAGACGTGTTATCTTTATATAATGAAAATTATTAAAATGAATTTGCATTGTATATTTGAGTGTATATATGTATATATTATAAATGTTTTATGTATGTCGCCCGCACATCATGCGGGTTACATGTTAGTTGTGTACAATACGCAAGTTTGTAGGCATGTTTATTGGAATAATGAATTCATTTAATAAGCTTGATTTTATAATCTTTTTGAATTTGGCAGATAATTTTTTTCTTCATGATTTGATTTCCATTACATAAATGAAAAATATTAAACAGGTGAATTTGGAAGGTTTACCCCCGAGTCTAGGCGGCCTAGAGCCCCTCTGTTTGCAAGGGCATATATGTCAATTTATACACCGGACTTTAGTGGCCCTCCTTTCTCAACAACCCATATACGTTAATTTGTACACTGGTTTGGTAAAGGCTCAAGCCTATTTCAATGAAAAGTCGCTCGATATTTTTTCAATTGACGCTTAGTTCAATATTTTTATTTTGTTCCAACAAGTCATTCATCATACAAAGCACTTACAAACACTTTTTTTCTCTTATCATAAATCCTAAAAAAATTGTCAAAAATATAAACAACGGACTTTTTAGAACATAAAATAATGAGGTGTATTAGGGACTAAACATTAATTGCCCCAAAATTTAATTGAAACGCTCATTTATATTTAACAAGATTATACGGCTTCATAAATAATATATGTGAGTACAAATTAATCACAATTCAAAGGACAAAAAGAAATAAAAGAATGAATAGCGATCACACAACACAAGAATATACGTGGTTCGGCAAATTTGCCTATGTCCACGGAGAGGTCAATGTATTTTATTAAGTTCTCTCAATTTTTTAAAATTGCAACCCCCTTGTCCCTAGGGTGTGGACTGTATTTATAATGGTGTGAGATGGTAGTTATTGAGTTATTTAGGGAACTCTCATAGCTTGTTATTGGCTCGTGGGGTGACTTGTGAATATCTCATTTGAGATTATAGATAACCAATTTAAGATTATCAATATGAACGTGATATGTGTTCGTGTTTATCGACGTGACAAATACTTTTATTGACTTCTTTGAGGACTTGGACTGGACGTGCCTTTCATACTGCTGGGCTTGGTCGGTCAGTCTCAATTGGGCCTAACTAATAATTTAGATCTTCACAATTGCCTCTAAATCCTCTGGGCCTAGGTTTGTTGGGCCAGTAGGTTTTATTAGTATTTTGGGCCCAAACAATTTTAATCCATTCTTATGAATCTGAACGGGCAGGGAAGACTTGTAATTATGTAGGAGCTTTAGGGGTACGCTCGTTCGAGCAAGAAGTAAAGCGCCAAAATCTCCTTGGGGATCGCGCCTTATGATTGCATATGGTTTCAAAATGAGTTGCATTAACACCAAACCGTCAATTTTCTTCTAGTCTTCTGCTATAAAAAAATTCAGAGCTTGCATCTTCGCACTTCTTCACTTTTCTTCTTCCTTCTATTTGTCTTCAGTAGTGACAATTTATTCTTCTAAAAATGTCTATCCTCCATGGAAAAAGTGTTGATGAATTCAGAAAGACCTACTCCATTCCTTTTTGGGTGGACATTGACTGTCCCCCCATGCCTAAAGAAGTCAAAGACATCGAAAGGGAGCACTGGATTCACACCTTAGTTGTGGTTCAAGGGGGTTGACATTTTCCCAACATTCTTTATTTTTAGAGTTCTTTGAATTCTTAAGGGTGGTTCCTGCTCAGTGTGTCCCTAATACTTGGCGAATAGTCAATGGGGTTAACAATATAAACGAGCTCTATGGAACCAACCTAAGCATCCCAAAGACCGGGTATTATTACACCTGGTCTCACACTTCTTATGGCATCCTTTACTTGAAGGCGATGAAGGTTGAGAGGGTGTTGGTCATAAATCTCCCTGATCCAAACAAAGGCTATTGGGATTTGGGGTTCAACGCCAGAAATTAGCAACTTCCACTGCTCCCTAAGGGAGAAGAATATATTGGGTTTCTGTGTAAGACTTGGGGGATTATCACATCAGTTAAAACTTGTTCTTCTAATATTTTGCTTATCATTTTTTGTTGCTAATTGCTCCTCTCTTTTATCCTTGAACAGCTCGCAAGAAAAATAAGGAGCCCTCCCTTCAATATATCAACGTTACTGATCTACTAAAAACTTGGAGGATGAGAGAGTACCTTCCTAACGATGAGAACTCCAGGTAGAAAGCCTTTTTTCTCGAGTACACCAATACTACCGACAGCTTTACTGCTCTCTCGATATATGATATACCCAATCTTCCTCTTCCTTATGAGGAGACTTCTTCTTCTTTTGAACTATTGGACGTTGGGTCAATTCAATTGAAGGAGGAAGATTCAATGTCTCCCACCAAGAATAGAGTCATTTTGATTGTTGATGATGACAATGATGATGTCCTCCTCTCTACTAGGTCCAAGTCCCAAAACAAGGCAAAGGGTGAATTCTCCAGGTCTGGTGACCCAAGCTTGGTCACCAAGAAGAAGGAATGGGAAAAAAGAAGAAGGAATATGAGAAAAAGGAGGAAAAGAAGTAGAAAGACCTTACGGTCTCTTCAAAAAAGAATAATGTTCTCCCTTCTCTCCACAACATCTTTGAGGCCCATTTTGTAGCCCAAAATCCAACCCTTACCCCAAGCTTGCCGAGGGGGGGGGGGGGGGGGGGAGTGCTTGTAGGCGACTAAAGATGCTGGGACCGGAAAACACTTGATCTTTTTCTTATTTTGCAGTTCATGGAGGAGTTTACTAGTATTCTAGATGATCGTATCGTCCAGTCCAGATTAAATGATGAACTGACTAAGGTCCTCTACAAGTTTGAGGAGGTCATGGTTCAGGCCAAGGATGCCCATAAGAAAGATAAGATCACCATAAAGGTCATGGCCTCGCTCAATACCGAGAAAAATCTATTGAACGTGGATAACACTCGCCTCTCAAATGAGAATTCTCATTTGACTATGGAGGTGGCTCAGATTCCTCTTGCCAAGGACGACAGCCTTGCACAAGGATGGGATGAGGCGTACGTTGATGCTAGGGTCCAGAATGCCTAGGGGTGTAAGCGGTACAATTTGGTCGGTAAATAGTAGATACCAATACCAAAACCAAACTCTAGATGGTAAAACCAAATCGTACCAGTTTACCACCCGGTACACCAAAATCAATACCCAAACCAAACCGGCTGGTATTTCGGTTTTTTCGATAATATCGGTTTTTTTTCTGGTTTTTTCTAGTTTCAGTAAATTCTGGTTTTTCTGGTTTCTGGTTTTAGTTTATTCTGGTTTCAATAAACAATACTAAAAGTCCCAAAAAAACAAAAACAAACTTTCTGGTTTTTTTAAATATTAAAACCAAAAAAACAAGACCAACCAACTTTTTTAAATATTAAAACCAAAACCAAAACAAACTTTTTTCTGGTTTGGGTAAATTTAGTACGGTAATTTCGGTACGGATTTTTCTGGTTTTGGTAAATTCGGTGCGATTTTTTCTGGTTTAAGTAAATTCAGTACGATAATTTTGGTAAATAGGTTTTTTAAATATTAAAACCAAAACCAACCAACTTTTTTGTGGTAATTCGATTTCGGTAAGACTGGTTTCTGGTATTTTAATAATGAAACCAAAACCATTTTTTTCGGACCAAAACGGTACAGTACGGTAAAAACCCGTACCGCTTCCACCCTTAAGAATGCCTATGCTCGGAAGGTGAGCTTCAAAAAAGGCCGAGAGTAGGACTTAGCTAAAGCTGGAGTCACCGTTGAATTCGAGATGTTTGGTATGCATCAGCCAGGTCCCCCATGTAGTTAATAAAGAGCCTTTTACTAGCTGTCCTGCCGACCAGACGAAGGAGGTGGCACCCAAAGGGAAAGATGGGTCACCCAAGGGAAAAGAGTTTGAGTCAGAAGAGCATGTGAAGAAGTGAAGCCCATAGTTCGAATTTTTTTTCCTTTTTTGCTCGTGCATTGTGCTCTTTTTCTTTCCTTAGATTATAATGGCTCTACCTACTCCTTATTTTGTTAATGAAAAAAGTATTTTCATTTGCTTTAATGTGACACTTTACTTATTTGATGAACGATTGTATGTTCTGCTTTGATATTGTAGCTTATTGTCGAGGACATTCCTTCTTATAGTAATTTAGATAATGTGCTCGGGCGAGACGCTAACGCACAAGCTTGTCGAGCATTTTTGACTGCCTATAAGGCTTTGAAAAAGAGGACTAAGGCCTATAAGGACCAGTCCACCCTGGTCGCCAAGCTAAAGGACGACCTTAAAGACTTAGGAGACCTGAGTATTTTCATGCAAAAAGAAATGGATGACGGACCAGTTGGCTGAATCCAAGGACGTGGGTGAGGTTGGCGCATTAGTTCAGTCAGAAAAAGACAATTTAAAGAAGAAACTTTCTGAAGCTGAAGAATGAATCCAAAGGAGTAACGTCATGGTGATGGGGCTAAGCTGCAACAACAAAAGGCTTCGATATTTATTCAGGATGGATCCCCGAGCGACTTGGTCGGCTGGTTAAGGTGAGGGTTAGTAAGATGCCCCAGTGAGGTTGCGGGAAGCTCAAGTTGTTGCCTACAAGAATTACTATACCAAATCTGCCGAATTATCACAGTCATTGACCTTGACAAGTGCAACTTGTCAAGGTCAATGACCGTGACAATTCTGGGCGAGACAACTTTTTTGTCACGATCATTGACCGTGACAAGCTTGTTAGAATTGTCACGGTCATGTCACAGTCCTTGACCGTGACAAATCCGTGACATTTAATAAAAAATTATCACGGCCAATGATCGTGACAATTCTGAGCAAAATTGAAAAAAAATCTGTTGGGCAGTATGGCCACTGCCACTACCCAGCAGTATATATGTACCTATTATATCAACGTTGTACCTGTTCAAACATCATATATCCAAATAAACTATAGATAATGCAAATATGCATTCAAAATAGAAACAATATGCATCACGATATAATCCAAATATAATTCAAATGTACCAACTTAAAAATAATTCAAATGTACCAACTTAAAAACAATACAATTCAATTCAAATAATGTCACTACATGTCTTGGGTAAGGTTAAATCCGAGGAGGTGAGTAGGCCACACGATATACGAATTGACACACCCACTGATATACATTATGCCGCATTGTTTGCGCAATCACAACGGGGAGTTCTCCTTCCCGAGTATCACATGTGTGACGATCACCTTGGACTCGATGTCTTGAAGCTCACGTCCATAAACTAGTCCACCCTGGACGATATTCGGGTCCCTCACCCCCCGCCCTATCCGTTGACCATCAAATATGTCCAGTATAAACACACTCGATCAACCAAGTGTTGACATCGGTCGGTCGAAGGGAGCCAAATAGGGAAGTGGATCATCAAAGTTCGCACGTGTCGGCGATGAAGCAGAGAGGTCCACATCCTCGTCATCCTGCACCTCGTCCTCCCGCACCTCCTCCCCCACCACCTTCTCCTTCCCTTTCCCCTTGCTTTTTTTGCCACCCAACGAATGCTTCATGAATGAGAACATATCTTGGACCGTCGCCTCCAAACGGGACAGCTTCGTATCATGCGAGTCCACCGTTCGAGCCAACCCGGTGTCACTCGTCTCCAATTCGATGATCCTAGATTTGTCCACCCGCGAGCTCACCCCCCTTGTCCTCCCCTTGCGATCAGAGACAAGCACTTAGCTGAGTGCGTCTGTGGACAAAGATGCCTTGTCGACATCAGACTGCGACTCATGCACTTCCTTAAGCTTTGCCTGAAACGATAAAAAGCACATGATTAGTAAAAAAAGTAAATTAAAAAATCATAACGTAATTAACAAAAAGTAAACTATCGGATTACTTACAATCGTGGCTGCGACACTCAGGGACACCTCATTGTCCTTCCCCTTCTTCATCCGAAGAGCCACATAAGTATCGAGCCTATGTGGCCTACCCCCAGGGCCACTCCATGTCCCCTAAAATAAAATAAAGTAAAATTAGTATCGGCCCCGCAAAGTAAAATAATGCAGAATAATATATTTCTGTAGCTATAGAAAAATTAAATCTTACCATCATCCTATGCTCCACCTCGACGTAAGACGTCCGGTCGAAGTAGTGCACGTCCGTCTTTTTTGCTCGATTTTCCCTCCCTGATTGGCGAGATGCCAATTGTTGCTCCCCGATCTCATTGTCACGAACTTTTGCCATTGTGCCAATGAGATCGGCTCCTTCGGCGGGACGGATTCATGACTTTGGATAATGGACTCTCATGTCTTCCCAAAGTACCGGATCCGCATATTTTTCTTCCACGTCTTATATTGCTCCCTCAACTGCTCCAAGACGGAATTGCGTAGCTTTGGATCCAGGCTGAATTATTCATGTCCAACAAATACAATATTAGTTGCAAATAAATATAAATATAAAATGAAATTGAAATCGAAATTGAAATATTCATATGAATATAAATATAAATATAAATATAAATATAAATATAAATACATTACCTGTAGTGACACCCAAATAGCTATCTTGAGCTCATATGGCACCTCCTTCCAACTAATGTACGCCGGGCCTATGATCGTCTTTACCATCTCGCGGGATCTCGCTAATAGTCCCGACTTGTTCTCGATGGCCATCCCTAATTTTCCATATTTGGGGAGCCTAGGGGCCGAGGAGCCCTCGTCGCCTCCGCTACCACCGAGCCCAGACGACATCATCATAAAAAGCATCATCATCCTCGCCTTAATACCTAAAGGAGACATTTGCTGCAAAAAAAATGTTATTGGTACATATCAAAATGAATTAAAAGAAGAAATGCAAATATGTACAATTACTACAAATAAAAATGAATTGTTACTCTCAAACACCACACACAGCCCCCCACCCCTACCCCACCGCCAACCCACCCATCCCTGCCCCTCCCTCCCCCCCCCCCCCCCCGCCCCACCCCCTTCCCTCACCACACACACACACACACGCACACACACCACTACACACACACACAAACAGCCTCCCATCCCTACCCCCTACCCCCCACCCTGCCCCACCCTGCCCCCCACCCACCACACACACACACATACACACACACATAAATAGCCCCCCCATCCCTGCCCCCTCCCCCCACCCCCACCCGGCCCCACCCCCTTCCCCCACCCAGCCCCACCCACCCCACACACACACACGCACGCACATATGTAATTTCAAGTATGTTTCATTTAATTATCATACGATATATATATTGTTCGATATACAAAGTAATTTTTAAAAAAAGTTGAAAAATCCCACCCCCACATGGACAATAATCCAGTGGTCATGCCACTTTTAAAACGAACCAACCCAACATCGATCCACTATAATCCAACAGCAATGTCAACAACAAATGTGTATCTCGTACTCCTTCTAATTCATCTGCTCAATTAATTATTTTCATCAATTAAACTAACAATTAAAGTATACAATTATTAATTTATTAATTTACAATGATGGGCAATCCTACTTTCATAATTAATCGTATATTAATTTACTAATTTACAATGAGGGGCAATCATATATTAATTTACTACAAAAATTAATAAACAATCAATTCGTCTACAAGGGACATTACGCACATACACGCACACTACACACACATATACACAAACGCGCACATACACACACACGTGCACATTCACACACACACACGCAGCCTCCCCCCCCTACCCCACCACCCACCCACCCATCCCTGCCCCCTCCCCCCCCCCAACCCTACCCCACCCCCTTCCCCACCACACACACGCACACACCACACGAACACACACAAAACAACCCCACCCTGCCCCGCCCCCTTCCCCCACCCCCCACACACATGCACACACACACGCACATATATATATATATACACACACACACACACACATATATATATATATATGGGAGAGAGAGAGAGAGAGAGAGAGAGAGAGAGAGAGAGAGAGAGTGAAAAAGTAACCTGAAAGTAGAGAGAGAGGGAGAGCAGCGTAGAGAGAGAGAAAAAAGGAGGGAAGAATTGAGGGGAGAAAAAAAGAAGGGGAAAGGGGTTTTAGTGAGACATTTGTCACGAACGTGTCACGATCGTTGACCGTGAGAATATTATAAGGTTTGTCACGGTCATTGACCGTGAAAAACCGTGACAAGTACAATTGTCACGGCCTTGTCACGGTCAATGACCATGATAAGTCTTTGTCACGAACTTGTCACGGTCAATGACCGTGACAAGGCTAGCCGCTGGAAGGGTGTCAATTTACCCATTTTGGTGTAGTGAATGGTTGGTTGAACGCCCTCAAGGTTGTTAAGGAACCCCATGACTCTTAACTCTGGTATATGGATCAAGTTGACTTCCCTGCATATAGCTGACCTCCTTTTGGGCGAGATGACACACGGATCCCCTTAGACATCATTCCCCTTCAACTTATCGAAATCTACCTAGAAGGTTATGACAGTGATGACGAATACAGGCCTAACCCTGACGATGGTCGGAGGAAGCAAATAGAATAATTTTTGGCTCGTCGACCATAAACTATTGTAGATCTTTGTGTTTTTTATAATTATTATTAATTGGTATCTTTTTGTAATTGCCAATTTTAATGCATTTTTCCAGTCCATTTTGCCTTGTATGTGTTCTTCGGCCTTTTTTACCTTTTAGGTCGTGTCATCACACTCCCTCAGACCTAGAAAAGACAATGGCAAAAATGCACCTGGCCTGTGGGCGATCCACCCGTTCATAATTTTAATCAGCCAATAAAAGATGGTTTATTGCCTAGGGATCCACCATAGGGCTTTTATTTTCCCTGGTAAAGTCATGAGGTCGCCTGTGTTGATTATGACAAGGACCTATGGACTTTAGTGTTAATTGTGATACGTAAAACTGCCATTGTAATTAAGTTAAAGCCTAATCGTCTAATCTGCATCTTTCAAAGATTAAATGCCAACTGTGAGCCTGTTACTTAGGAAACAATGTAAATCAACTAAATAACCTAAGAGATACGAGCAAAATATGGAGAAAAGTTCCTTTATTCATTTATAACAAAAATAACAAACTGCGAGCACCATAAGATTGAAATGGAAATTTGAATAAACTAATGTTCTTGAGAAATAAAATGGCTAAAAGTAGAACTTCTTGAAGTTGGTCGCATTTCATGCCCTTGGTATCTCCCTACCCTCCATTGTTTCTAAGTGATATTCTCCCTATAGATCGTATCTGATCACTTTGAATGGTCCTTCCTAGTTGTGCCCCAACTTGTCACCCAACATTTTTGTAGTGCTACCGAGGAGTTTCCTTAAGACACAATATCCTACTTAGAATTCCCTCAGATTTACCCCCTTGTTGTATTGCTTTGCCGATTGTTGTTGATATGAGGCCAGTGACAGGGAGGATTTTATCGCGGGGTTGCATCACCCACGCCGGTCGTTTATTATATTCGACTCACCAACTCAATACAAAAACCTAGACTTTTGACTGTACTCTTTTAAGGGAGTATAGCGGCCAGTCCGGGTATCAAAGATCCATGGAGACTAGTACGTTGTTATAATTATATTAGTTTAATACTTCTAAATAAAAGTGTAAAAGGTAATAGCTAACAAAAAGAAAAAGATAACTAGGCATGTGTATTTAAACTAAGATTATGAAAACTGAATAAAAACTATAGGTTGCGACTAATATCCCTCACCTCGGTTTAATGCGTATAAATGGTTACATGGGACTACGAATTTACTAAGATTGAATCTCATTTCGATAAGTAATTAAATCTAGAGTTGTCACCCCTAAATTCGCATAAAGTCCTACTATGACTTTGGCATCAACAAATACCCCAAAAATTATACACGTAAGATCGTAAATACCAAGCATACATTATATACCCCGTTAAATCTCCTAAGCGTAATAACAAGAACAATCCAATCGAATTAAATACATAAACTCCATCATTAAAGCAAAACAATCCATTGAAACCAAGGTGAGTTCCATTAATTACAATCTAATCTAAATTAGCTAGAAAGCATAATAAATTACATGTATTGAATGAAAGTAAGTAACCCTAATTAAAAAATCAAGTAAAGAAAGAAATAAAAGAAAGACAGTAAAGAAATACAAATAATGGAAGCTTGGATTGATTAAGAAGACGGTGAATAATGTTCTACACAACCACAATGGATAATCCCTCTATATGGGTAAACCTAGGAGGGAGAAAATGGCACACCCAACAAAACTCTCCAAACCCTAACCTCCCTAAAACTAACCTAACCTAAAGAAAAGAATAAATATCTTACAAAATAAACAAAAGGTCTTATTTATAGTAAGTTACAAAAGAAAATAAAGGAAAAAGGGAAAAGAAATAACAAAGGCAAAAGCGTGATGAATCTGTTACACCCGGTCGACCGCGGGTGGGGACCCGGTCAACTGGTCCCTTAGTGAAAACACACTACATAAGCTTTAAGGCAAAGTCTATTTCACCGGTCGACCAGTGGCTAGGGTCTAGTCGACTGGTCTCCTATTTCCTGGCAATCTTTGGTCCAAAATGAGGGTAAGAAGGTGCATACAGAATTGGCTCTAACTTCTTCGTTTGAACTCCAAATGACATCTCGTTCATGGCCACATGAAGCTAGTTAGACTAACTAAGCTTCTATGGATTCCCACTGATCTAGAGATGAAGTTTTTATTGATTAAAATTCCCTTGAAGTAGCATCCGACGATGGAACTTCCCCGAAATGCAATTGATCCTATCTTTAAGCGTTCCAATACCTAAAAAGGCTCAATTAACGCCTACAAAGTATATAAACATACATAATAGAGGTTATCTGATTAACAAGCATAAATATAGGCATAAATAACACAAAAAGTGTTAGAATTCATAAAGATAATGGGTGCGAGTATGCAATATTCGTGACGTATCAGCCAACGTAATCATGGCTTGCTCTCTTCGTTCCTCAGCCAGGTCAAGTTCAGCGTGAAGGGCATTGTCGTTTAGTCCTTAGTAGTCCATCTTCATTCTCATGGTCGGGAGGATAGCTTCAAGTTGTATGAAATCTTCCATTTCATAGGTAAGTGTGAAAGGTGTTTCCACGATCGGTCTCATAGGCATAGTACGATACGTCCAGAGAACATGAGAAAGCTCATCCACCCAAGCACCTTTCGCTCTTTCCAACCTCTTTTTAAGGCCATCGAGCATCATTTTATTGGAGTCTTCTGCTTGATTATTGCTTTGAGGGTATGCTACTGCACTAAAGTGGTGCCTAATTATGATGTCTCTCGGTGCCCAAAATCAAGTTATGATGTTCTCCAGATGAACCTTATCATGTCGACGTCTCTGATGTTGGCTAGTAATTATGCCTCTATCCATTTAATGAATTAGCCTGTGTCGACCAGCAAGTACTTGTGATTCCCAGGTGAGTTAGATAGTGATCCCACGATATCTAACCCCTATTGTACAATTGGTAATGGGTTGATCAAAGGCCACAGATCGTTCCTTGGTTTATGGACCATGGGAGATCATTTATGGCACTTCTCATATTTTTGAACATTAACACTTGCATCTTTCTGCATATATGGCCACTAGTAGCCTTCTTTGATTGCTATAAATGCCAGGGAATTACCTCATGTGTGACTTCCACATATTTCATCATAAAATTCATCAAGAACTTACTCGACGTATTTTAGATGTATGCACTGGAGGTAGGGGCATGTGGAGGATCTCCTGTAAAGTTTGCCCTCAGGATCTGAGTAAAAACATGAAACTTTGACTCTGACCCAATGAGCTAATTTCTTATCGATCAGCAGTGTCTCATTCTGCAAGTATGAAATGATGTTATCCCCTTAACTGGGGCCTTTGTCAATGCAGAGACCGTGCTCGGGGTCTACTGTCTTGTCAATACTGGGCTTGGTGTGGAATTCTACTTCAGAGATTTTCCTGAAATCTGAGTACACTTCTGAGCTTAGTTCTCTTAGAGCATCGGCATTACTGTTGTGCCCCAGAGGAAATATTGTATGGGAACTTCCTCGAATTTATAACTACCTCACATACGACTGTGGGGTAGGACGCCATCTGATCATCCTTGGCATTAAAATCCCCATTAATTTGATTGGAAATTAATTTGGATTAATAATAAATGTGGAGTCTTCTAGCCTCTAGAAAATTCACTTTACAAAGTTTGGCAAAGAGCTCCTCATACTCAGCCTCATTGTTGGAGGTACCAAATATCAGTCTGATCCCCTGCTCAATCATAAAGTTCTCTGGAATTACAAGAACAATGCCCATACATGCCCCTTTAAATTGGAGGCACTATAAATGTACAACGTCTAGCTTTTTCCTTGGGCCTGGTCATGCATCTCTGATTGATTGACCAACTGTTGGTCGGTGGGGCCTTTTACATAAAATTATGCGATGAAATTGGCCAGAACCTGCCCCTTGATTATTTTTCTTAGTTGGAAATGAATATCGTACTTTCTCGGCTCTATCGACCACTTTGACATCCATCCAGAAAGGTCACCCTTACAAAGGAAAGCTTTAAGGAGGAAGGAAGTAATAACAGTGATGGAATGGGATTCAAAATAATGCTTCAGCTTTTATAAAGAGATCACCAATGCATAAATCAGTTTCTCCATAGGCAAGTAGGGTTCCTCTACATCTAAGAGCGTCTTGATGGAATAGTAAATAGGAAATTACTTTCACAGACTAAGATTGAGCTAATTATATGTCTTAATATAGCGGGATAAAGGTAAAGGGGATCCCCTAATCATGGATCGCCAGTAGTAGAGGTTTGCTAAGGTAGGATTTGATCTCTTCAGGGCCTTAGAGCACTCGTCGTTCCATATAAGGCCATTTTCTTTACTGGGCATCTAGAAAAATGGTCGGCAACACTCAGACGAAATTAAAATGAAACGGTTGAATGCTGCGAGCATTCGAATGAGCTTTTAGACCTCATATAATGTCTTTTGCACTTGGAACTTACCAATAGATTTTATCTGATCTCAGTTAGCCTTAATCCTCCTCTTGCTGACCAACCCAGAAATTTTTCTGACTGGATGCCAAATGAACACTTTCTAGCATTATGCTTCACTCGGTAGTGCCTGAGGATTTTAAAGGTGTTATTCAGGTCTTGTAAATGGTCACTATTTTTATTTCTCTTGATGAATATATCTTCGATTGTACACGTCCATGGTCTCCCCCATCTGGTGTTAGAACATATTGATGACTACCCTTTGATATGTAGCTCCAGCATTGTTGAGGAAAAATAGCATCACCATTAAGCAATACAGACTAACTGGCATTATGAATGAAGTCTTATCTTGGTCGGGGTCAAACAGAGGGATATAATGATACCGCGAGTAAGCATCTAGAAAAGCCAAACGCTCATGAGTTGCTATGACATCGACTATCTAGTCTATCTTCGGTAGGGGAAGTTATCCTTGGAACAAGCCCTATTGAGTTCAATGAAATCTACACAGATTCTATAATCCCTATTCCTCTTTCAGACCATTACCAGATTTGAGATCCACTTTGGCAATTGAACTTCTATGATGGACCTTGCTTCCAGAAGTTTCCCTACTTACTTATCCACTGCCTTTGCCTCTTTTAGGGTTATTCGGTGAGCCTTCTGTATGATCACATTGAACGTTGGATCCACATGGATTTAATGATAATAAACTCTAGGATCAACCCCCGGCATATCACACGTGAGTACATTTAAGATATTTTTTAGGAAGGCGATCAACTCCTCCCTTTCAAGGTTAGTCATGCTTGTCCCGATCAAAAAATTTCTTTTTGTCTTAGCTTTATCAAAAATAGCATCTTCTAGGTCTTCAATGGACCTGTTAGTGGGTCGGATCCTGGTCTCTTCCACCCTTGGTCGACCGTGTCGTAGTTGCTATTTAGTTGGAGTAACCCATCCTGGGTTGCCTCTAAAATAACGTATTTCTCTTTATTCTTTTCCTTCTTTGGCCTAATTGAGACTATCAAACACTTCCAAGTTAGTTCTTGATCGCTTATGATCTCTATTACCCCTCTGTCTGTGATGCACTTGAGCTTCTGGTGGTAGGTGAAAGGGGCAGCCCCATGGCATAAAGCCACCCCCTGCCTAAAATAACGTGGTAAGGAGACTCAATGTCAAACACTAAAAACTCTATAAGTTTTTAAATATTCCTTGCCCTTGTTAGCAGGACCACCTTCTCTAACGGCATAATCATCTTCCCCACAGATTCGACCAGAGAAACGATTGCCTTCTTGAGGTCTGACATCTAAGCTTGAGTTTTTGGAAGAGCTCGAGCTACATCACCTCTGAAGAGCTCCCCTAGTCCCTAGTATCTTTTCCACATCCCAATTCGCATCATGGCATGGGATTAGTACCCTAGCCAAGTTCGCCTCCGTGAAGATGATGTGCTTGTTATAGTCAATATCTTCTGGTCCCCAACACTTGCCAACCTGGCTTTTAGCGAGATCAATCTAGAAAGCTTCCATCACTACAGCACTTTCTTGAGTGTCATCCAAATGATATTCTCTTGGAAATACTAAGGTTGGATGCTCTATGTATGACGACGAACTCATGCCCTATATCATCATCCAGGACATTTTCTAGTTTCTAGTCGCCATTGGTTACAGCCTAGTCAGACTTCTTCTCAATAAACTCGTTCAGATGCCCAGCTTGGGCTAATTCCTCCAGATGAGCTTTGAGTGACTTACAGGTTTTATTCTTGTAATCGCCTTCTTTGTGGAACGCGCATCAAAGTGAATAGTTCCTTTTGGTTGGATCACCTCACATCTTCTTTGGCCACTTAACAAACTGCTCATCTTTGATTTTTATCAGGGTCTTATAGAGCGGTTCCTTAAAAACAATGTTAACGGGATGAAAGGCTTTAGATGAATCAGTTCTTCCACCATTTTTGGCACCATTCTGCTTTTTATTCCCCTTTGGGGGTGTTCTCCTTGTCTCTCCCTTTATTTGCCTTGGCACGACCAGTCTCATCTTGATCGGTGTGGACCACATCCTCCACCTTCGCATCTTTCTTAATTCATGAGATGAGATCGTCAATGGTTTCAGCTTCCTTCTTAGTAAGGCATTGATACAATATTGACGTCGTGGGTAGATTTATTTTTAAGGATGCTACAAAAACTTGCTCAAAGCAATCTTCTACCTCATTGAAGACTTTCTAATAACATTTGGTGTATTCTCATAGGGACTCCTTTGGTTTATTTTTCATCATGAGCAGTGAGTCCATTAGTTTGGGATGAGAGTTGCTGGTGATGAAACGAGTAGTGAAAATTTTGGCGATCACCTTGAAACTCTTGATAGACCTAAACAGTTTCTCAAAACCATTTATGGGCAACGTCGCCCAAGCTCTAAGGGAAAATGCGACACATTAGTGCGTCGTTATGACTTCATAGAGTCATAGCCTACCTGTACTGCCGAACATGTCCAATAGGATCAGTCTTTCCATCGGAGACCTTGAACCTGGGGTGTTGATGTAAAAAATTAGATTGCTCTAATTATTCAATCACAGATAAATAAATAAGACAAAGATTTTTAAAGTGGTTCGGCTAGGAATAAAGCGTACGTCCACTGTTATGTTATTGGTGAGTGTTTGCAGAATTCTTGATTACAAGTTCTCTCAAGAAATTCCGGTCCCTTTGAATGAGGGAGATACCATGTATTTATAGCCCTGAGGCTTACATATGAAAGGGTGGTGCATTAAATGATATACATATGAAAGGTCCTTGAGGCTATCATCTGAAAGGGTAACTCATTTAATGTTCTTCAAGCGTGTGCGTCAAGATGGTAAGCAGTCAATGAACAGTTTTGAACTGTTGGTTATCTGGCAATCAATGCTGTGGTCGAGATGCAGCTCAAACCGCCTTAGTTGCTCGTCGTTCTGGAGTTCATCGGAGCGCTGGAGTTCCTCGGAGTGTTGTAGTTCCTCGGGGTGTTGTAGTTCCTCGGGGTGTTGTAGTTCGGAGCGAACATGACTTGGTCGGGGGAAATAAACTTCCTCGTTGTTATTGTGCCATGTAGATTGACACGTGTCTTCTTATTATTGGTCCACGTCAGTAGATTAAATTTGGTATCAACAAGGGGGTTATAAACTTCTTATAGGGTTCCTTATCTTCGATGGTTTTTTAGAAAGGAGACTTCATCTAGGTGATGAAGGCTCTCCTCGTTAGCTCCTTGATTGACCTGGACCCCCTATGTGCGGGATGTCAATCCATTACCCTTCAAAACAAACTCCTTATGTCATCTTTGTGGTGCTCGTTGTCCCTGTGCCGCCTGTCTTGATAACTTCCATGCCCTCAATGCTCTTGGTTGCACCTAGTGCTCCTTCCTCGGCTGTGAGTCTTGCTCGCCTGAGGGCTAGGAGTCCGAGGTCGGCACTGGCAGAGTTCGTTCTCCATTTGTTCTAGTCGTCGTTAGATGAGAGAATTCTCTTCAACTTGGAGGTGATCTGTCGCCTCATGCTTTTAAAGTATTGCTTCGTAAGCGTCAACTAGGCGTGAGATCAGAGTCGACCTAGGCTGCCCATGGCTTTCCTTCAAAGGCTGTCATTCTGATCAGAACTTTGGGAATAGCCAAAGGAGAAGATTTGTAAGAACAATTTTTATATCATTGTTCATAGCATAGCTTTAGGCTAGTTTGGCGTATCCCATTACAAATCGTCACGAAAAATGAGAAAATGAACCGAACTCAAGCATTTCCAAGTTTTAAGACTCCCCGACATCCCAAAAGGTATAAAACAAATTTAGAGTTTAAATTATTTCATGGAATTATGGATGGGAAGTATGGTTTTCATAAAAAAAGACGAACATGATTTTTCCTTTGAGAAAATAATTTTTTTCTAAGTCAAGAGGCGAACACTGTTTGACGTTCGGGTCGTTCAAACGATTTTTATGTCGTTCAAATGACTTATGTCTGTTGCTCAAACGACATAGGCTTATCGTTCGAACGAGATGACTATATTGTTGGAAGACAGTACATCTCGCTCGATCGATTCGCCGCCTTAAGGTTGCTATAAATAGGTGTTTCGTGAATCATTTTTTTAAGACTTTTGCAAAAGACGTTTCTGCATTCTAGCAACAAAAGTTCATTAAGTTTTGTGTTTTCTAAACATTGTTTTAATTCACAAAAGGCATCCTTGAATATTATTTTTGTGAATTAGTTTAAAACCCTAGAAAGTTTTGTATCTATTTGCATACACCTTGTGGAGAGGCACTCCATGGCTGACTGGTGATACCTGCAGGGATTCATTACTGACAAAGACTAAGGCTGGGCTAACGACTGCATGTTATTTGGGAGTACTTGCGGGTATTCCTGGTTGAAGACAGAACTGCGTGTTCTTGAGGGTTGTCTATGGTTAATCCATTGCAGATTTTATTGTATTCTTTCTAAGTAGCAATTTACTATTCATAGTGAAATAAAGGTTTTACCTTAAATGGATTTTTTCTTGAAACTTGGCCATGTCATATTTGCGCGTTTGATTTATCTAGTTTTATCACATAGTTGCATGATTAGGATAAATGAGATCAAATCGGTTTAAAAAGTCACTTCCGCATAATTACAATTGGTATTGAAATTTTTTTGTTGAAATCACCCTGTGTGAGTGTCCTCGCATTCTCAAATGAAACCAAACTTTAAACTCAAAGTTTGTTAATTATTTAAATTTTATCCAACTTAGATTTAAAGAGGGAAAGCTAGATCATTTATAAGGAATGGTTGGAAGGAGATTCTCACATCTAACCAATGAGAAACTTCACTAAAACACTTAAAGATCATTTTTTTATCATTTGGTCTTTTGCTATAACGGAATAACAAACCATTTTTTTAAATAGTAAAAAATAATTTTAAGGTGAATTTTTGTATGAGTTCTTAACATTCCAGGGTATCGCTCAATTGTTTTTAGCTCAATATGAATTGTTTTGCTATTTTAACAAAATTGGTCAAAAAATTGTCAATTTATAATCCCTTATAAATGAACGATTTTGTTTTTATTTATTTCAAAGTAAACATTATTTTCAATTTTTCCCCCAATAAATAATAGAAATCAACAAATTTTGTGAGTGAGTATGTTAAAACTGCGTTAAGTTTTGTGAGTTTAGTATTAGAGTGAGTTTGGACCTTTTTGGAGGCCCTTTTTAAGTGGTAAAAAGGTTTAGGATTAGAGTCGGTTTATTTTTGGGGGGCTTTTTTAAATAGTAAGCTCTAATTTTTTTCATAAGTACATTTTTTAATATTTTTAAATTCGGGGTCCCACTAATCGGGGGTCCTAGGCGACGACGTAGTTGGCCTATGCCTAGAGCCAACCCTAGTAATACATAAACATTATACATAATAATAATTACAAAATCAATAATGTAACATTCTAATAAAATAATTTTTATTCAATAAAATCTTTTGTTACTGTATTGTGGGTACCTAAATTATTAGTTAGGCCCAATTGAGACTGACCGACCAAGCCCAGTAGTATAAGAGGCACGCCCGACACAACTCCTCAAAGAAGTCAGCACATGTATATGTCACGTAGATAAATACGAACACTTGTCATTTTCATATTTATTAGCTCAAATTGGTCACTTATAATCTCAAACGAGATATTCAGGAGTCACCACACAATCCAATAACAAGCTGGGAGAGTTATCTAAACAACTCAACCACTACAGGCTTGCACCATTATAAATAAAGCCCACACTCCAAGGCTAAGGGGATATAATTTTGAAACCTTGAGAGAACATAATAAAATACAGTGACATCTCTGTGGACGTAGGCAATTTGTCGAATCACGTATATTATTGTGTTCTGTGATTGATATCTTATATTCATTCTTTTATTTATTTCTGGAATCCTTTTAATTGTGATTAATTTGTACTCACAATATGCGCCATCTGTGAGACATAGTGTTTGGGGTAGGTTCAAGGAGGAAGGAAGGCCAACTGATATACGCATTGAGACACCCCTCAATATGTGTTACGCCGCATTGTTCGCACAACCATAATGCGGAGTTCTCCTTTTTGGGCATCACATGCGTGACAAGCACCTTGGCCTCGATGTTTTGAAGGTTACATCCATGAACTGGCATACCCTCGATGGTATTTGGGTCCTTCAACCCCCTCGTTATCCGCTTACCATCATATACGTTGCTTAAAAACATGCTCAACCAACCGATTGTTGACATTGGCTGCTGGACAGGAGCCAAGTAGGGGACTTGATCATCAAGCGGTGAGTCTGCGCGTATCGGCGATGAAGAAGCGATGTCCACATCCTCGTCCTCCTCCACCTCCACCACCTTCTCCTTGCCTTTGCCCTTTCCCTTTCGGCCCAATTGACACTTTATGAATGCGTACATATCTAGGACCGTCTCCTCCAACCTTGATAGCTTCGCGTCATGCCTGTCGACCTGACGAGATAACCCAGTGCTTCTCGTCTCCATTTAGGTGATCCTAGATTTTCCCACCCGCGAGCTCACCCCCTAGTCATCCCCTTGTGATCAATGTCAAGCACTTGGCCGAGTGTGTCTGTGGACAAAGATGCCTTGTCAGCATCAGACTGCGACTCATGAACTTCCTTAAGATTTGCGTGAAACGACAAAAAGCACACGATTATTTAAATAAGTAAATAAAAAAATTATAACGTAATTCACAAAAATTAAACTGTCGGATTACTTATAGTCATGGTCGCGACACTCGGGGACACCTCCTTATCCTTGCCCTTCTTCATCTAAATTGCCACATAGGCATCGAGCCTATGTGGCTTACCCCCAGGGCCACTCCCCGTCCCCTGAAATAAAATAATGCAAAATTAGTATGTAACGCAAAGTAAAATAAAGCATAATAACATATTTCTATAATTATAGAAAAATAAAAACTTACCATCCTGTGTTCCACCTCGATGTAAAACGTCCGGACGAAGTAGTGCACGTCCGTATTTTTCGCCCAATTTTACCTCCCCGATTGGCGAGATGCCAATTGTCTCTCCTCAATCTCATTGTCAATGAACTTTTGTCAATGTGCCAATGCAATCGTCTCCTTCAGCGAGACAGACTCACGCATTCTGATAATGGACTCCTGGATCTTCTCCAAGTATCGAGTCTGCAAATTCATCTTCCATGTCTTGTGTTGCTCCCTTAACTGCTCCAACACAGAATCGTGGAGTTCTGGGGGAAGGCTGAATTGTTCCTGTCAAACAAATACAAAACAAAAATAATGTAACTGTTAGTCACAAATAAATATAAGTATAAATATAAATTGAAATTGAAATATAAATATATTACCTTTAGTACCGCCCAAATAGCTAGCTTGAGCTCATTTGGCACCTCCCTCCAATTGGTGTAACCCGGGACGATAATCGTCTTCACCATCTCGAGGGATCTAGTCAATAAGCCCATCTTGTTCTGAATGACCACTCCCAATTTGCCCCATTTGGGGAGCCGAGGGGCCGAGGAGCTCCCGTTGCCTCCGCTACCGCCGAGCCCTGAAGAAGACATCATTATTATCATCATCATCATCCTTTCCTTAATGCCTGAAGGATATATTTTCTGTAAAAATTATTGTTATTAGTACAAATCCAAATGAATTAGAGGAATACAAACACACCTGCACACACACACACCTGGAGAAGACATACAAACATTTTATATGCTCGTGCCACTCTCGAATGGGTTGTGACACGAAGTAATTTTATAAAATAGTTAAAAACTCCCCCCCCCCCCCCACACACACACACATACACACACACCTGCACACACACATATACAAAGGAAATAGAGAAAGAGAGAAAATGATCAAGTACAAATGAAATAAAAGCAGTAAACTGATGTCCGATAAAAGCATTAAACTATTGTCTGATAATTGGAATACTTATTACAAATCTAAAAATTATTTCAAATTCGGGTTATCATAAAAAATGGATTGATATTCGGTAGGAGAAGCCAAGTCATCCACACTACTGTTTAGATTCTTTAGCGCACATAGGACGATTGACCACTGATCATTGTTGATATACTCCGAGTAAAACACTTGCTTGACCTTTTGAAATGCACAAACAAATGGCTCATCGCTCACGTGTTCGTTGCTCTTCAACTTGGATAAGTCAATCATGATTAAATTGGTGCCAAGATCAACTTTATAAGCATTTTTATCCTCAAATCTTACCCAATCACAATAAAATACAACCTCTTTGAAGATTACATAGTCCAATTCAAATATATTTCGAATTACACCATAGTAAGTCATTTCAGCTTCAACGAGGTTTTTATCTTTTGCGCTCGTTCGAAAGAAAGTAAAAGCCTTGTATGAAATGCCCGAGTTCTGTACATTTGTACTTTCCTCATACACCCTTGTGCCGAATACGTAACCGTCCAATAGATACTTTTTGTAGTCTTGTGCTATGAACAAGGGTCCAGTGGCTAGATGAGCAAGCCTTGATGTTGCATCACCCGTCTTTAAGAGCTGAGAATATAGATAAATTAATTAGGTTATTTGTAAAGTTTTTCTGTAATGTAACGTTATATAATAGTCAATTTCATTATAATTACCTCGTGTGACAACCACGGCCTAAATTCGTTGTCTGATTGTACCATTATTTTTCATCTTTTATTGTTCTCACATGCTTCATATTTTCTGCATAAATTTAATGTGACGAATGTATTACAAAATTAATCATGTATAAAATAATCTAAAATAATGTAAAACTTAAAATTATTTAAACTTACTTTTTCCATTCTTCAACATCTTCATGTGTGTCAAATAGATAGCGAGCTACTTGTTCATGTTGCAAACTCGTTAATTTCACTCGTTTGCCCATCACATGACCATCCTCATCGATGAACTCATCAATGTCGTCAACGTTGGTCGAGTCAGGCATTTATTCCCGAGTATAGATTAACGACTCAACGGTGATGTATTCCTCTTCAATTTATCCTCCAATGTATTGTGTATTCTTGACGTAATCTTTGAAAACTTTCATCAATCTTTCAAACGGATACATCCACTGATATCTAAATGGACTGCAAAGAAGTGCCTCATCGCATAGGTGTACCAACAAGTGAACACTTATGTCAAAGAATGATGTGGGAAAGTACTTCTACAACACACAAATTGCTTCGGTCACCGCCAATTTTATGGTCACTATGTGTTCTCGCTTGACTAACTTCTCACACAAAAGTGAGAAACAGATACTAATTTGCATAATAGCCCTCCGAAAATCCTTGGTCTTGGAGAAACAGTGCTTAAAAAATAGAGGAACCAATTGCACGATCACATGCCAATCGTGGGTCTTACACTTACGTAAATCATGGGTAGCATAATTCACAATCCTTTGCAAGTTGGACGAAAAATTTTATGGAACCTTCAAATTATATATTGTGTCTAAAAGCACCTTTATTTCCCCCACTCGTCAAAGTAAACGCACTAGGGGGAATTATTGTCCTTCCCCTACTATCTTCTTTCAACCATAGTTGTGGCTTAAGTTTCAACGATTTAAGGTCTTTTCGTACATATTCTCCATCCTTCGAATGACTCCCCCCAAGGCATGTGCCCACAATATGTTCAGCAATGTTCTTCTCTGCATGCATCACATCCAATACATGGCACACCGGGTTATTCTTTCAATAAGGCAAGTCAAATAAAATTGACCTCCTAGACCATGTCTTTCTTATCCCAGTTCCATTCCCAGTTGGGGTCTTCTTATGCTTGACAGTATTATGCCCACAATCAGAATATTTACTTTCAATTTCTGAACGTGAAAGTTTTCTCAGCGGTAGCCTATTTTCAACTTTGCCCGATAAAAATTTGGAACCTTTCTCAAATCTGAAACTATGAGCAGGAGGTAAAAAACTCCTATGGCAATGGTATATATTTTTTGAGCTGGAGGGGAGGCGAAGAGATTCATTCTCCTCTCGACATACAGGACACCCCAAATAACCCTGTAATATACAACCGAATAATGTCCCACAAGCTAGAAAATCATGAATTTCCCACATCAACATAACTTTCAGCGTAAACTCTTCTTTTTTAAAAGAGTCAAATGATTGCACACCCTCTTCCCACAACTCATTTAATTCTTCTACCAAAGGAGCCAGGTAGATATCGATGCATCACTTGGTGCCTTTTAGCCCGGGTATCAACAAAGATAGCATCGAAAATTTAGGTCCCATACACTGTAAAGGAGGGAGGTTGAGTGGAGCTAAGATCACTGGACATACACTCTTATTGGTGCTTAGATTTTCAAATGGATTGAAACCATTTGTTGATAAAGCCAAACGAATGTGACGTTGTTCTCAAGAAAAATTGAGATACTCATCACTTATCCTCCTCCAAGTTGTAGTATCAATAGGATGATGCTTGAGATTATACCCTACTTCTGCCCTAGCATGCCAAGTCATTGCCTCCTCTATCCATGGTACTGTGAAAAAATGCTTTAATATAGGACCAACGGCAAAATATTTCAACACTTTTTGAGGAACCTTGAGCTTGTGCCTTCCTTGCCAGTAGATTGGACATATCTAGGTTCATTTCATACCGGACAGATCGAGATTTTCATACTCCTTTCAGTATAGTATGCAGTCATACACACAAGCATGAAACGATATATACTTCATTCCCAAACCTTTCAAACCGTTCTTCATAACAGGATAGTTATTTGGAAGCGTATTCTCCTTCGGTAGCAAGCCCTTTACCCAATTAAGAATTCCTGTCACGTTGTTACCAGATAAACAGAATTAGGTCTTCAAACTATGAAAACCAACCATGGCATGTAAAGTTGTTTGATTTTTCCCACAGTCGAAGTATAACGGTTGGGTCGCCTTAAATTTTAAACTTTGGTAGTCATCGTTAAGGTTTATCCTGATATCTTCATGAGCACCTGAAGCTTTTACATCGTCACTGACCTCATTCTCTTCCACTTCATGAATGTCGTACGCGTCATCAACTAAATCCTCTAACATATTATGATCTACGCCATCCCCTTCTACATCTGTCCTACTTGTTGAAGGTTGTTGTGAAGGTTGCTTGGGGACAAAAGGAACTTTCAATTCCCCGTGAAAACTCCAAAATCGATAATTATCTTGCAAACTCCATCTTAACAAATGTAGTTCAACTGTTTTTCACTCAAACACCTTACCATTCTCACACCTAGTACACATACATAAAAACTCTTCATCATTATGACATCTATTTGCGTATTTCACAAATTCATTAGCATCTCTGTGAAACATATCCCCCGTTCTATTTGTCTCACCCATCCACTCTTTGTATTTAGGATATCCCATCATAGCTATTACAAACAATCACTTATTAAAGGTAAGAAGCGTATATTTGTGGATTAGTATAAACGAAACTTAGATTTATAGTATGTTTCATTTAAGTATGTCTTATTTATATTCGATTTTTAAATTTCAATTTCAAATTCAAATTCAATTTATAATATTAATTCCTATTTCCTCCATCTCCTCTAAAGGGTTAGTGGTCATATCCCATTCAAGACCGCATATTTCTGTAATATACTTAACAGCTATTCACATTGTTACGATTTGAGAAAAATTCGGTGGCATATCCCCATAGTTCTGCAAGTACATGAGGTAGATTCGCAAATGTGAGTGTTATTTCAATTTATCAATTGAAATAATACTCACACTTGCAAATCTAGTATGTACCTAAAGAACATTAGGATACGACTGCAGAACTTCCTCCAAAAGTAACAAGTTTAAGCCACTAAGAATATTATTATACAGAAATTATGCAGTCCAAAACTATCCAAACGGGACAATTCGAGAGATCTCATTATAGGGGTAATGACTCTCGAACGGGTCTAAGGGATATTAAATGCGTACGCATAAGAACTGGAAGGCTAGTATCTATGCGCACTATATATAATTTCAAGTATGTTTCATTTAATTATCATAAATGAAACATATTATATATATGAATTAATAATATATTGTTCGTGACACAAATTAATTTTAGAAAAAAGTTGAAAACTCCCCCCCTCCCAATTTGGACAATAATCCAGTGGTCATGCCACTTTCAAAATTAACCAACCCAACATCGGTCCACTATAACCCAACAGCAACAGCAACAACAAACCAATAAATGTGTATCCCGTACTCCTTCTAATTCATTTACTCAATTAATTCATTTCATCACGTCTTATAAATATATCATCATTAAAGCTATACAATTAAAGCTATATTTTATTAATCAATTGGTCCGTTTCAACTATCACGGTGTAATATTAATGTTTAACAAAATAATTCTGAATTCCAAAATAATAACATTTAATATGTACAATAACTAAAAATCCTAAACATCAATTCAAACTAACTACTTACTAATTCAAAACCAACAATTAATAAAGGGAATCTAAAGGCTCCTAACTCATTTATATCCAATTAAAGTCATAATTAAATTAACAATAATAATTATAAGTCCCAATTCCAATTCCTATTATGACTATTCGGTGACAAAAATCTCAACATATATTTGGGTATTTATACTTAAGGGTACAACATATATTTGGGTATTTACACATTAATTTCAAGTCCTAAACTAAACATTAATTTTAAGTCCCCAATAAACACATACACACACCCCCTACCCTACCCCTCCACCCCTGCCCCACCACTCCTCCTTCCCCCCCCCCCCCCCACCACACACTCACTCACCTACTCACACAACCCACCCCCTGCCCCCCCCCCCACCCCACCGCACACACATGCACACACACACCTGTACATGCACACACACACCACCCACATATACACACACATATATACAAAGGAAGGAGAAAGAGAGGAAAAACCCTGAAAATCTCTTAGCGAGAGATAGAGCAGTCCCTTAGAGAGAGAAAGAGGGAGGGAAACCAAAATGGTGGGAAAAAATAGGGGGAGGGGTTTTTTTACTGGGAAAACTGTCACGGAACTATCACGATATTTGACCGTGACAACTTTATACGGTTGTCACGGTCGACAACTGTACTTGTCACGATCAATGACCATGACAAGCCTTTGTCACGGGCCGTGACAAAATGCGTGTTTTTTTATCACGGTCAATGACCGTGACAAGGGTGGTCAACTGAAAGGTGACAATTTGATCTTTTTGGTGTAGTGGATTTTATAAAATTCAATAACACGCATTTTATTTCCATTATGAGCCATATACGTGTATGTGTGTGATTGGTCCCTTTTGTGTTTATATTGCCTCATAACACTTGGACCTAATCTCAGCCCTTGGATCATGTTTAATTAACATTATACATGTTGTCTAACTTAATCCAAGTGAAATAGGAATGGACCATTGAGAGTGTGAAGATGTGCAGTGCATTAGTGATCGTCAGATTTAAACTCAAATGATTGATTTGATCTCAACCATTTATTTCCCTCATTCATCCAGAGTCTTCCTAGCACAGTATAAATAGGAATCCTTAGTGAGCATTTGAGAGACTTTTGGCTTTCATCCATTTTGAGAGAAAAAGAGAAGAGAGAGAAAAGAGAAAGGAAAGAGAGAGAGAGAGAGAGAGAACCTGAAGAAATCATAGAGAAAATATTTTAAGTTTTCCCCAAACCAAACACCTACTCAATTGTATAATCAAAACTAGAAAACCACCATAGTTGAGTGATTAGAACGTTAGGTTTTCTTGAGGGTTTTCTGGGTTTGGTTGTTAGAAGAACACTCTTCAAACTTTATCTCTCTTATGAACACGAATCTCTATGTGTTTCTCATATTTCTACTTAGAAATATTGATAAACTCATTTGAGATACATTTCACGTAGATTTAAGTGTTTATATACCTTCTTTAGTTTGGATCTTGTATTTTACTATTTATTCGATTAGATCCATACTCTCTAGTTTCAGTTTCTTAAAAAAGAGACTTTGAAATGCATCTAATTTTTAGATCGAATTATTAGTCCATAAAATAGAATTTTACAGTTTGTGAAACATGTTTTGTATATAAATAAGTTTTTGAGACTTAGATCTATTTTTTATAATATTTAAACTTCAAATCTAAAATTTCAATTTGAAAAACGAAGTCTGATTTTATTGTAAATTGAACACTTGCATGCCATATATACTTCTTGTAATTCATAGTATTGTTTGTATAATCTTTAAAGAGCCAAGTGAGTTTCATGTTGTATTTTAGACACTTCATAGTCACAATACACTCTCACACGAACACATAGAAAAAGTGTTGTTCCTTTAGAGAGATCTTGTTTGACTAAGTCCATAAAAGCAAGGAGCAGGGAGTCAAAGCAAAAAAATTATCAGGGAGATCAAAGACAGAATCAGAATACTGTGGAGGAGGTTTTTGCTCATTACGTATAATCTTGTTTTTAGCTTATGATCTTATGTTTGCATGTTTATATTCTTGTAACTCTTGAAATTGTTTTAGTGGAATTTTTGTTTGTGGCGTAAAGGTCACCGTGGATGTTTTCTCAGATTTGAGGTTTTACCACGTTAAAAATCATTGTGTTAACTTTGTGCTTTTAGTTCTTAATTTATTGCATGGATTGGTTTTAATATAAAGAATAAGTATAGTTTCTTAATTTAAAACCTAAGGTTATCATGCTACCAACACTACACTAAAAAAGGAATCTGGCACGGTTTAAAACTGTGCCAGATCAAATCTGGCACGGTTTTGAACTGTGCCAGAATCAGGTGTTCCAAAATGGCCAATTTTTTCTGGCACGGTTTAAAAGTGTGTCAGATTTGACCAAACAGGAACACTTCTAGCACACTTTTAAACTGTACCAGAAATTGATATTTCTGGCACAGTTTTGGCACAGCTTTGAATTGTGCCAGATTGAGTACATTTTTATAAAAATTTGACACAGTTCAAAACCATGCGAAAATTTGATACACTTTTGGCATGGTTTTGAATTGTGACAAATTTTCGGATGAAAGAAAAAAAATTAATTATTTGAAAACAAGAAAATTCACAAATTGCAAATCTTGCACGTTGTTGATAAACTAATGTACATACAAACTTCAAAATATTACAAGTTTTTAGTAGTTCACAGACCCAAAAAAAATGGGTAGAGTTTCCTCTATTTTCTGGACATTCTAAAACATGTCAATATAAAATCTACGTAATATAAAGCCTGCACGGCCACAAAATATAACAATTAACTTACAAAAGCCCACACGGCCATAAAAGTTAACAATAAAACTACAAAAGCCCGCACGTCCATAACACAAAAAAATAGAATCATGAATATTAACGACATTAAATAAATAAACCCCTTGTTGTAAACCATTGACTTCTCCGTGTGTTCTATGTGAATAAAAGCGAACGATAAAATGTTATCCTGGAAAAAAATTAGGATACAAAAAAGAGATGATATTAGTAACCAAGTAATTTATAAAAAAAAGCTTACTCAAGTTTAAAAAATACATATAAGAGTTGCAATTATTATTATACTTTAATTGAAAATCTTACGCAAGTTATGACTACCTGATCAGCTCCTACGAGTTACATTGGTCCCGTGCGAGGTGTTATTGCCTCTTACGGGGTCATTTGGGGGCTGATTTGGGTTTCCACCCTTCAACGACTTATTTCTAAGCATAATCTATATATTTGCAAAGTATCGCCATATTCTCAAACCGAGAGACCCATGACTACGCGATTAGTTCCTACAAGTTACATTAGTCCCGTGCGAGGAGTTAGTGCCTCCTACGGGGCCGTTTGGCAGCTGGTTTGGGTTTTCACCCTCACACGGCTTATTTTTAAGCATAATCTAGATATTTCTAAATTATTGTCATATTCTCAAACCGGGAGACCCGTGACTACGCGGTCAGTTCCTACAAGTTACATTGGTCCCGTGCAAGCTGTTAGTACCTCTTATGGGGCCTTTGGGGGACTGGTTTGGGTTTTCACCCTCAAACGGCTTGTTTTTAAGCCTAATCTAGATATATATATGTATGATGTGACAATCACCAAAAGAAGAAGGGAGATGAAAGAAAATAAGAGAAAGGAAAAGATATGTTTATGTGACTACCTGTCAAGTAGGAAAATTTCATTACAGTGACTATGAATTAAAACCTTCTCTTCTCTCGCATTTGAAGGTGATTTTGGTTTTTCGTCTCTAAAAATCCATCTATTTTCTTCATACCTAATAAATTAGAATTAATTAGTAAACAATACAGTGCTCTTAAGCTTAAAACCAAGGAAGATATTGAAGGCATTTCAATCAATAAACTCATACTTTTCTCGAATGAAATGCTCAATTCCAACTTTGTCATAGTTATGAGTTAGATCAACTTCCTAGTAGTTATTTGATTTCTCATTTCCCATGGCTGAAAGAAAACACCAATCAAACAGACTTTCAACCAACAAGTTCTTCACTCATAAAATCATGTCTAACATGAATTACTGAAAGTAAGAAACTAAAGTGTGATGCTCACATTGAATAAATGCAACCTGGTCGGGAATCCAAGTGTCTAGCATAACAGATCTAACCTACATCAATAACAATACAAAGTAACAAAGTTACACTAAATATTTTACTCAAATCTAATGAAAATAAATTAAAAGCCACCGATAAGGTTAACTGCTTGCTACTACGTGAGATTCTTCCTCTCACAGAACCAACGGTTTTCTTTTTATGGTTGTAGCCATCAATTTTCTTCCTATGGTTGGTTCCCTTTTACTTTTACCTGTGACATGATCAATTCAAACGAAGATGGAAAGCATTAGATAATAAGAAGATCGAAAATAAGGTAATAATGTAATAATGTGACATGAGTTCTCATTTCCTTACTTTTGTATTCAAGAAAATATTGGCATTAGTTTTGTAAACACACACACAAATAAACAAACAAAGTTATAAAATTAGACAAACCCCACAACTAATCAATACTAAAAAACACAAATCACCACAATTCAACAAAATCTAAGTTTCAGCTCAATTTCACAGTTTGAACCTACATACACACACATATACATACATATATACATATAGAGAGAGCTAAAATAAGACCTTCTTCCAACCAGCAGGTGCCGCCAGTTCCAAAGGGAAAACATCTTCCATCGAGCTAGCCACTTCACCTACTCAATTTTAAAACCCTAGAAGTCACAAACATATACATACATACATATAAACATGGGTGAGCCAGACCTTCGAAGTGAGAGAGGGTGTTATAGTGGAAGAGGAGAGACTCCCCTAAAACGACGACATTTAATCGAGGATTTTTTCTATTATAGAGGAAGCTAAAACTAAAATTAAGGTAACTCCTAAACACCACACTTTTTACGACAATGAAAATTTTAATCCCTACCAATGTGAAAGTCGATTTCATCATATTAATAAATTAATCCCACCTCAGGGATCATCAGCTGTGGTTAACTGGATCCACACATACTCACACACAAAAGAAACTAAAAAAGACACACGCAATAAATTTACAGAATCTTCCTGAGCAGTTGAATTTACCGAACTTACCATTACCAAGACATACATGTTACAGGTAAGAGGTAAACTCAAGTAAACTTGTAACTAAATGTTGACGAATATTCAATAAATCGCACATTAACTGTCCCATTATCCCTAACACATTACCAGAATTGTGTTTCTTAAAACACCTTTGTCTTTCAAAGATATATCCTAAATATGATTTACATAAATAACCCTACACGACCACTTTTTAAACCCAGCTTAGGGCAGGCTTGAATAAACACGGGCGTACAATCCTCACAGGTTCTTAAAATTCCAACAAGTACAATTTAACTATTTCAATATAATTTGGGGATGGTAAAATTGGTTTAGTGAATAGATGGTTTTACATTGGTGGTGGGATCTTTCCTACCAAGCCTCTTCAAGTGTTGTGCCAGTTCACTATCAATATCCTGCACATGTAATGTAAGTTGACTAAATACAAATTTTGTTTACTACATATCATATAATAATAATAATAATAATAATAATAATAATAATAATAATAATAATAATAATAATAATAATAATAATAATAATAATAATAATAATAATAATAATAATAATAAAAGTAGTAAATTAAAAAGTGAAAGTAATGATACCGAAAGGGGGGGGAGTACTGGTTCAAGGTAGAAACATCTAGACGTGAACTGTCGATATAGCCTCCAAATCCAACGACAGTGGCAGCAGAAGGCAATAGAGAATCACAAACGACTAACCACCAGCAACGGTGGTGGATAAACCGCTTACCCTTACTCGAGTGATCCCCACGCTCTGAGAATCGCGCGTAACGCTTCCCCAAGTACACATCACCCCAAGTCGCGGTTCCACTCTCGCTTCTCAGCTGCCCAGTCACCTCCAATAAACATTCCTCACACTCAAATCTTCCAACCGGATATTGTCTTGATGGTGTGCATTTTGTTCGAGAGAAAAAGAGGGGGGGGAGATTGAAGATAAGAGAGGAGAGAGAAGAGGGAAACTAAACATAGAAAAGAAGTTTAGTATAATTATTTTTTTAGTGTATTTTATATGTTAGTCAAGTGTACTCAATTTTGGCACACTTTAAAACAGTTCCAAATTTTGGAATTGTTTTAAAGTGTGCCAAATTGTCATTAAATCGTGCCAGAATTTGGCACAGTCTTAAACTGTGACAGATTTTTAATATAGGAGTGTGCCAAATTACTGTTTTTGGTGTAGTGCAAGTCTAACATCCAACTTAATATGTTTTATACACATCTTGTGTATTCAAATTTTAGAAAGGAGTTTCCTAAACGAGTTTATTTTTGGAGTTTACTTAATCTTTAACTTTGTGTTAAAAACTTAGTGAACGATTTTCAAGTGGTATCAGAGCAGGTTTATCAAAACATTTTTTATCCAGAAACTCCAGAAACTTCTTTCTGAAATCTTTTTCTGAAAATGGATGAGAGATTTGAGAAGCTAGGTAACCCGTCCTGTTCGCCCCTCTTTAATGGACACAATTTTCCTTACTGGAAAGTAAGGGTGGTTGCATTCATCCAAGGGACTTTGGATGATGACATTTAGGACATGATTGGAAATTCATACCAACAACCAATTAAGCCTTTGTTTGAAACCAACACTGTAAGAGTTAAGAAAAATCTCAGTGAGTTTACCAAAGAGGAAAAACATATGTCACTTAACAATCATAATGGAAAGAACTGGATATTTATGTTCATAAATGAGCATGAATTCAAACGTATATCTATTTTCTCTATGTCCAAGGAATCCCAAGACACACCTGTCACCGCCCATGAAGGTGATGAATGTTTTAAGGATGGGAAAACTCAGATGTTAGTCCAGCAATACAATACGCTTATTATGGATGAGAATGAGTCATTTGATGGTTTTTATATAAAACTAATTGATATTGTCACAAAGTTGCATGCAAATGGGATAACATATGATAGAAAAGAAAACGTGCTTAAAATCTTAAGATCCTTGCCTGCTAAATTTGACAATAAACGTTGTGCCATAGAAGAGATGAACGACCATAACTTGACTCCAGAATTACTTAGTAGTAAACTAAGAATAGTACAGATGGAGTTAGAGTATAAAAATAAAATGACCTCAAAGAAAAAACGATCCTATAGATCCAATGTAGTTTTTCATCTTAAGTTGTTGTCCCTAAAATGAACCCACTGGGCAGTTATCTCTCTCTCTAGGTCATATATTGATAAATTTTTATAATACAAAAAAATCATCATAAGTCATAACAAAATAAATTATTTCATTCGCCATCAATACAAATAACATAAACTTCATTTAGTTTTATAATTTCCTGAGTTTCTATTTGTAGGTATTGTAGAATTAATGGGGTTTCCACAATATAAAGAGTGGATGGGTGGAAGTTGTGTAGTGGGGAAGTATACATTAATGGGGTTAAAGACTTTGTGCATTATGCAACGAAGAATCTCGAAACTGATATTATCCCATGCTCGTGCAATTGTTGTAAAAATGGTAAACGTTTGAAAGGGGTAGATGTAAAAGTACATTGGTTTCATTGGGGTATGCAAGTTAACTACACGTTTTGGCATTTCCACGGGAAGAGAATATTTAAGTACATTCTAGAAGAAATAATTGTCAATAAAATGGTTCACACAAATGGTGACCCGTTAGTACATGCTAGGTTAAACAACCTCATAAATGATACGTACAAAGTGCACGCAGCATAATAAAAGCAAGATAGTAGAGGAAATGATTTAGGCTGTGAGGATCATGTTGGCAATGATACTGACCAACATAGGGATTATATACGGTTAAAAGAACCTGCCACAACACCATTATACCATAACTCCAACCCCGACCACACAATGTTATATGCCATGGTTGGGTTGTACAACTTAAAGAGAAAATTTGGCTTGTCGGGAAAAAGTGTGACGCCAATACTCCTTTGGGCAAAAGATTTGCTCCCCAAAGAAAATACACCGCCAGTCAATTGTCCGATCATGAAGGGTAATTTAAAAGCTTTGAGTATGAAATACAAATCAATTCATTGCTGCAAGTATGACTGCGTTTTATATTATAAGGAGCACAAGGACAAACGGGCTTGTCATATATGTAAGGAACAAAAATATGAACAAAAGATGATAGTACATAATAAACGTTTGTTGAAAGTAGATACGTAAATACCTAAGAAGGTGTTAAAGTATTTCCCTTTAGGTCCTCGATTGAAGAGACTTTACAATATGCCTTGGATAGCAGAGGCAATGACTTAGCATGGTCGAGCGGAGGTGGGTGAGAATCTCATGCAACATCCGATTGATTCATCTGTGTAGAAATCTGTAAATTAGCGATACCCAGACTTTGCTAAAGAAATACGCAATGTTCACCACAGAATATCAACCGATGGGTTTAACCCGTTTGGTAAATTGAGCATAGATAAGAGTATATGGCCTGTTGGCTGCGCCTTTAAATTTGCCCCCATCTTTGTGCATGAGAAAGGAGTTTTCAATTTTTTTGTTGTTGATACCAGGTCCAAAAGCACCGGGTAGTGACATTGATGTTTTCGTTCGGACGTGTATATCAAAAGTCGTAGGCGAAAGACTGGGGAGTTTCACCCAAAGGTAGCTGATGATATGGTGAGTTTTGTAATCTCAGTTGTAATAATTAAATTCCCTCAAGTTCAGTCGTTCAATCGTTTTAATCGATTCATAAATAATTTTACAGCAAACATTGGGTGAGCTGAGAAGTAGTCAATGTTCAGTATTGATACAGATGCATTGACTGCCATTAGAGGAAAAGACACTAGGGGGCTACTCGTGGTGTTGGACCCATGTCCAAAAGTAAACTTAAGGCAATTGCTCTTATAGTATCACAGTTGACTAGAGCAAAGACACGAGAATAAAAACATGATGAGGATATGACATTTCTCAAATCATCCGTTACCATGATTTTAGGTGCTTTTGAATCGAATGGACTCAAAATACCAAATCCAAGTCCTCACAATTACACTTCAGTCCCGCATCCACATCCCCACGATTGCACTCCTGCCCCCCCCCCCCCCGGTCAATTGAGCCAAACTTTGGAGATTCAACTGAGACAGACTTTGAAGACTTAACTAATCCTCCACATGATCCATATGTCGATTTATTAGATTTTTAAAATCAAAGGAAGATTACAAGTGGACAAGTTGTTGCTTCAGTTGCTACAGGAACGGTGGTGCATTGCCATCAACTGCTGATATTTGAACGTAAGGTTTATGTTAGTAGTGTTGAGCTAGGAGAAGAGAATCATCCGTTGTATCGTCGAAGTCATGGGGTGAACACTATTAAGGATGTCGAGAAATCTTGGGTGGTTTGTCCGTTGCTTTACCTTTCCCTTAAGTGATCCAGAGTAATTTATCTTGAGAAATTTGAACAAATTGTCAAAGTGAACAATTAGTAGTGTTTGAAATCTATTTTGAATATTAGTAATCTGTTTTGAATGTATCCAGTGTCTGTTAGACAATGTATCCAGTGTCTGTTTTGGTTACTTATTATAACTCTACTTGGATAGAACGGTTAATATGCATATTTAGTGCATATGATTATCAGACTGGGTGTTGGTTGGTTGTTGATTTCACATTCTAAATTTGTTTAATCATGAATATAATGCTTTTCAATGCACTATACCAACAATGTCCTAGCTGTAATGCTTTTCAAATAGATATGTACCATAGGAGAAAAATGAACGAACGAGGATGGTGAATGGGGTGTTGGTGAATGCAGTGTCAAGAATGTGTGTTAGTGAAGAATGTATGTTGATGAATGTGTGTTGGTGAATTCAGTTACTCTTGATTGTTCTTTGTTGTACCAACAATGTCAAGAATGCAGTACCAACATTTTTTTTTGCCTTGGTGAATGGGGTTTCATGGTAAATAGTATTTAGTGTTTGTTGCGATGGTGTTTAAAATTTCACCTTCTCTATTTACTTTAATGTTGGATGGTCTTTATGTGGGGTTTCTCCTCTTAGTCTTACGCTTCACTTCCTAATTTCAAATTATTCACTTTAATAGATCATCAACTATGGCTATATATTCCCAAGATCTGTTGTACTCATATTTTGAGGATTTCACTGCTGAACAAAGTTAAGAGTCATACTATTTTTAGCTTATAGTCAGTTAACATTTTGCTGTTATGTATTTATTTAATATTGAGTTTACAGTGCTTTATGGTTATTTTATAATGATCCCAACCAAGAAGAGATCTATTGAGTTTACAAGACAACACTGTGGCAGATGCACTATCTAGAAGAGATTCTGAGTTGTATTCTTTACATGCATTGTCAGTTGTACAACTTCCTAAATATATTTAGCTCATGTCTTACTCTTAGTGTTAAATATGGTTACTTATCTCCCTATATTTACAGGTTTACAAACTTACTGGAGCCATAAGAGCAAAGGGTGGAAATATCACACAGGAAACTAATCCAATTAAAGGTCGTTTCTTTTTGTATTTAATGATTTAATTAGTTTTATGGTCCCGTTGTTATATCTGTGTTACTATTATTGTTAGTGTTTTGATTACTGTTTACATTGGTGTTGATGTTGTTATTAGTGTTCACTTGATCTTGCATATAACTGACAAAGAGAGATTACTATTTACTTGATTACTTGATTAGTGTTCACTTTATTACTATTTACATTGGTGTTACATTGGTGATGCTTTTGAGCTATGAATATGGAAATGAAATAATAATCTGGTCCAACGAGAACTCCAGGACCGTTAGCGAAATCGAATTAAAAGGTTTTATCTATTCACCTACATTCATTTCATCATTTTCTTCGGTTGCTGAATATTTTTATATTCTGAATTCAGCTTCTCTTTATTTTGTTTTGATTTATTCTGTCAATTTCCTCTTCAGTATCTCTGAACGAATGGAATCTAACATATCTAAATATCCATTTTTCAGATCTGATATCTTTTAGCTCGCTACCACCATTTAAAACCAAGGTTTGATCTATTTATGGATGGATGTATGTATGTATAATTTGTATATATACTCGATTGTTTCATATTTTCTCCACTTGAGGCCTCAAGATTCATTTTACTTTAACTAAAGCTACGTTTTAGGAATCATATATAGATCGCATACCAATTCAGAATCTCTTTATAATGATCCCAACCCAGAATTTCTTGATCCTTAGTTTCTCATATATCGCATACCACACCTAATTTTTTATGAGGATAATTGGATGCTCACATCCATTCCCACTGATTATGAAATTAAGTCTTATATCTTTAATATGAGTGGTTCAAGTTCTCCTGGCATTGATGGATTCAATGGATCATTATATCATGAAAATTGGGATATCATCTACAAAGAGATGATCAATTATTTTCAACATTCTTTATTCATAGGTAATTTCTCTATAATGAAACCTCTAATTTTATTGTCTTGATTCCCAAAGTGTATGGTGATAACTGTTTATCTCAGTTCAGACCTATTGCAATGGCCAATTTCATTTTCAAGATTATTCCCAAAATCATTGTTGATAGGCTTAGATGCATTGCCTCTAAAATAATTGCTCATAATCAAGTTTCCTTTATAAAGGGAAGGAATATATCTGAAAGTATTGGGCTTATTTTAGATGGACTCCATTTGCTTAATAAGAAATCCTTTATTGGTAACATTTGTTTGACAGTTGATATTGCGAAATCCTTTGACACCATCAAACGGAAGTTAATTCTTACTGTCCTACAAACTTTTATCTTTTGTTCCAAGTTTGTTAACTGGATTGATGCTCTTCTCAAGTCTATGTAGCACATGTGTGGGTGCGTGGTGGGTGTGGCTATTTTCATAAAGTATGATTTTGTATAGAACATGTGAGCATGGGTCAAGTTGTCCCACATTCTTTTTGTATATAATCACTGATCTGTTTTGATATTGTGCCCCACATTCTTTATTATAACTAACATAGTTACATTTTATTGTTTGTAGGCATACACATGGCATACCCAGCATATGTAGTATTCAAAGGCCTAAATACATGTGTTTACACTTCGCGGCAAGCAACACAAGCACAAGTCAATGGATATCGAGGCTCCGTATTCAAAAAATTTGAGTCCATTGAACTTGCTCAACAGGCGTTCTCTGAGTACACGAGGGAGGTTGTCACCGCATCAATACCCCCACGGCTGATATACCTAGACTTTACGAAGTGTATCCACTGCGTGGTGACTCCTAGTCTAGATTGAGAATGATTTGTTACATGTTCATGACATTTCATGTCATCGAAGTGTTGTGTCGTTATTTTTTTACTTTATTTTTTATTCTATGTTCATTTTATACTTGGCGTCCACGAAGGGGTTATTTGATGTTAAATTAAGTTTAAACAAGTTTTATGTGTACTGGATATTTGGAGTAACAGAAATATAAATGAAATGTTGTCAAAAATTTTAGACTTGTTATCATGATATTTATTTTACTTTCATTATCTCATCATTTTGTGAAAATATAAAGATATTTATCATAGCTCTTACCACATTTAACAAATTCAATTTTGTAAATGCTAATAGCATTCAAAAATTTGTCACTACTATCAATTTTATAACTGCTAACAGCAGTCACAAATATAAGATTCGTAACTGCTGTCAGCAGTTACGAATCTAATATTCGTAACTAGTGACAGGAGTTACAAATAGTAGTTACAAATTGGGGTCACCGGTCATAACCCCTGTATGGGTTATAAAAATTTGTGACTGTTGTTAGGATTTACAATTTTTCTTTTGTCACCCCCTAAATTATGACGGTAGATAGCAATTATAAAGTTCATTTGTGACTACTAGCAACACTCACAATTCTCCCATTTTGGTGTAGTGTTATTCCACCATTTCCACTTCTGACCGTCAAAGTTTGACTATGGGAAAATATGCCTTCTCTACCATTTTTCTTCTTCATCATCACATGAGAGATGATGTCTTTCACAACAAGGATGAACTTGAGGGTTGTCTTCCCAAGCATAAGAGTGGTGAAAAAATGCTCATTTGAATCTAGCAATGATGCAATCAACAACAAAGCTCAATCATCCTCGCTGAATTTAATATCTATCTGGCTCAAGTTGTTGATTAAATCTTTGAAAATATTGGTATGCTTCATCATAAGCTCGCCTTCCTTCATCACCAACTTGAAGAGTCTCTTATTGAGTTGAATCTTATTTGATACAGATTTTTCCAAGTATATCTCTTTAAGCTTGTCCCATATTCCCTTCGTTGTGGTCTCTTCAATAACATGATTCAACATATCATCTTTGATATTCATCTCAATGTAAGAGCTTTCCCTTTGATCAATGTCGCGCCTCTCAGCATGAGTCACGGCCTGTGGTTGCTTATGTACTCCCAACAAAGTAATCTCAACTCTTTGTTGGATAAGACAACCACGCATCCACCTTTTCCATAAGACAAAATTGATATTTTCATGAAAAGTCTTTATTTCAGCTTCAAAAGTACATTCAGATCCATAACTTAAACTCCACTTCTTAGAGCTATAAAAAAATTACGGGAGTAACCATAGTTTCATTTTCGTTGTCCATAAGAGAAAAAAATCCCAAGAACTTGTCGTATCAACTTGAATCTCTGATACCAGTTGTTAAGATTTAATGTCAAATCACATACCTCAATCGTAGACAAATAAGTACTTTATCTCTATGTCTAATGAAACACACTATTAAGATAAATAAATAAATAAAATGATAAAATACAAGAGAGACGTGAAGATTTAACGTGGTTCACAAAATTGGCAACCTCCGCGAGAGGAGAGGAGAAATCTTCACTATAAGAAATAAGGAACACAAATTGTCGCAGTCTCAATCTCTCATGTTTATCTCACTTTATAACCTTTCTCACCACACTCTCACTTTTTCTTGCTTGCTCTTTATTCATATTTTAGACTGAATGAAATAAGGCAATTCATAAATGTTTTGAATTAGCCACATTCGTTGGATCAAAATAAGGTTAGATGGTTGAGATCAAACAAGGTTCTAAAAAATGCGGGGCGTAATTGAGGCGTGGAGGCCAAGCCTTAAGCCATAGAAGCCTTGGCGGGACTAGGCGTAAAAAGGAGTGAAAATGCGTTTAGACCTTCTTAATATATTTTAATATTTTTTAACCATAACAAGGATATTAAAATACAAAAATTGCATATATCATAAAAATATGTCTGAATATATGCAAATTAAAATACTATTTGATTATTTTGGATGAGATAATGGTCCGATTTGTAAACAAATTCTTTAAAAGGCAACATTGTTTCACTAAAGCATTGTTGTTTTTAGAAAAAAGTGCGCCTTAACGGTTTTACCAAGAATAAGGCGTGAAAAGCGTAAGGCGAGGTGTTTCTCCCAAGCCTTAAGCCTAGGCGGAGCCTAGGCGAATTTTTTAGAACAGTGGATCCAAGTTATTATTCCAATTTTAGGCACATACCAAGTTACTATTCCAATTGTAGGCATTTAATAACCATATGTTTCATATGTTTTGACTTACCAAGCATATCCCAGCAATCATTTTTTAATGCTCATAATATTTAACTCACCAATCATAATTTTTCGCCTTAAACTCCAATAGAAACCTTTACATATTCTAATATAATATAGGTGTGGATAGAAGTACGAGAGTAAATGAAGAGTTTTTCAAAATGAGTAGAGGTGAACCGAACCAAAATAGATGGACAGTCAACAGTCATTTTTTGGAAAGGTGCATACGTTGTGTTGTTAACTTTAGTGAAGTGCATTAAATGATATTAAACCAATAATACTATCGTATTAGAGGTATAACTCGCATGTAACTCGCGTGATGCACAGGCATAATTCAATTTTTAAATATAATTAAATATATATATTCGAATAAAAATAGTATCAAATAAAAAAGTTTGTACCAAATGAATAATTTACTAATATTCTTGTAATTATTTATCTTCAAATCAAGAGCTAAATAGTCAAAAATATAAATTTCATCTTTTTCATTATTGAATTATAATTGGTAAAAACTTTTTCACTAAAAAAGGAAATGTAAATTATTTTTAAAAACTCCTTTCCTAATAATTAAGCCTAATTTGGAGAATCATCAAATAAAAATCTTTCATTACATGAAGTAGACACATCAAAATAAAATTATTAATGGAATAATATAAATAATTATACATTTACAATCAATTTACACTGAATCAAATATGAGTTAAAATGCTAAATCCAACCTTCATACTACTCCATGAAGCCTCATCTTTAAGAGACATCTCCACAAATTAAGAGTTTAATATAACTTTTTAAGTTGCCCCAATTAATAGTCCATTTTCCATTTACAAATATATTGAACAAACCAAATCTATGATAGTAGCAAGTCCTGATCAAGTACATTCTTATTCTATACAAAAAAGATGATAGTTTATCTTGCTTAAATCCATTGAGTATATCCTTAATTTATACAACGAGGACAGAGGAATAATTTTCATCAAAAGTATATTGTAATGTTTTTTTCGAAAGAAAAGTGCTAGGAAACCAAAATACTATTAAATGTGAACATACTAACAGACCCTATACAAAACTATATGAACAAAAAAGACTTATTATTCCAACTGTGACTCCTTGTGTGGAATCATTACCTCGTCAACCATGATAAGTTAGAATAGACATAAAATATGTTTATCCAGCAAATTCAACTTTACTGTATTTATAATCTTTACTAATGGCGATCTGAACTAAATGAAAATGTTGAATACATATAACAAAGTTGCCTATATTGAAAAAAGTGTCAATCTGCAAATCTTTTGCATTATGGGCAATTTTAATGCATCACATACCCTTTTTAAACTAAAATAGAAGAAGAATATTCTTTTACATGCTGCAATTTTAAGAAGAATGGGTAAGAAAATATTATTTTATTAGAAATACTGAGAAGAAACCCAAGGTCCCTGCAGAAACTCATATTGAGCAGGAACCCCCCCGGGGTCCCGACAGAAACTCATATTGAGCAGGAACCCCCCAGGGTCCCGACAGAAACTCATATTAAGAAGGAAACCACCTAGGGTCCCTACAGAAATGCATAATTGAGAAGGAACCACCCCAGGGTCCCGACAGAAACTCATATTCAGCAGGAACCCCCAGCGCCGCTGCGAGCGTCAGCGCTGACGAGCGTCAGCGCCGCTTCAAGTGTCAACGCCGCTGCAAGAGTCAGCGTCACTAGGGTCAGCGCCGCTACAAGGGTCAGCGCCGCCGCAAGGGTCTGCGCCCTTCAAGTGTCAGTGCCGCTAGGAGGGTCAGCGTCGCTGCGAGCGTCAGCGCCGCTGCGAGCGTCAGCTCCGCTTCAAGGGTCAGCGCCGCTGTAAGTGTCAACGCCGCTGCAAGAGTCAGCGTCACTAGGGTCAGCGCCGCTTCAAGGGTCAGCGCCGCTACAAGTGTCTGCGCCGTTGCAAGGGTCAGCGCCACTTCAAGTGTCAGCGCCGCTTCAAGGGTCAGCACCGCTGCAAGTGTCTGCGCCGCTGTAAGGGTCAGCGCCGCTGCAAGTGTCTGCGCCGCCGCAAGGGTCAGCGCTGCTGCAAGGGCCAGCGTCGCTGCAAGTGTCTGCGTCGTTGCAAGGGTCAGTGTCGCTTCAAGTGCCAGCGCCGCTGCAAGTGTCTACGCCACTGCAAGTGCCAGCGCCGCTGCCAGTGTCAGCGCCGCTGCAAGTGTCAATGCCGCTGCAAGGGTCAGCGCCACCAGGGTCAGCGCTACTGCAAGCGTCAGCGCCACTACAGCAAGGGTCACTGCAGAAATGTTATTCGAGAAGTTCCGCTACAAGGGTTTCGGCAGCAACTCATATTGAGGGAGTAGCTATCACAAGCAACTCCACATCATGAAACATCAGTCTCTAAATGAACAACATCACTAACACTTTACTTTCTTGTACAGGTTGCCTAGTCGAGCAAGCAGGACTCGAACAGGCACGTTGGGACCTCCCGAGAGTTTTGGCTTGGCGGCTGAGGGACAAGGTATGTTGAGCAAGCTCAACCACTTAGCACTATAGGATTTAAAGAATACTAGTAGGAGACCCTAGGTTCACCCAGTCCTCACACACCTCACACTTAGTCATAAGTGAAGTGAGCAGCCAAAGGGTTACCCCCCTCAAGCTTGCAAATATTTTAGAGGAGGTGGTCCTCGAGACCCCCCCCCCCCCAAGTTTACAAAGTTTGTATCAAAGTTACCGTTTCAAAAGATATTTAGCAAATCAGATATTTTGTCTCCATTAGAAGACATATTTTCTTTTGAACTTTGGTCAGTGCTAGGGGGCATCTGCCAGAGGTGACAGGCAGACCTGCCTGCAGGTAGGGACAAATAGTACACTGCAGACTTTGTCCCTCACCAACCCTCTAAGTTTTGGCCCCAAAAGTGCCAACCCAGCCTTAGTGCCCAAGTATAAATAGGACCCCTGGCCAAGGTCATATGGAGGATAGAAAATACACAATAAAAATTGCACTGTTACTCTGCTAAAATATCACCAGACCTACCTAGTATTCTCTCCCTGCTCATTCTCTTAGTGCTGAGTGCTGAGTGCCTTGTTCCTTCACTCCCTACTGACAGCCATCACTCTCAGGTGTTTCCCTTGAGAAAATTGCTATTTTTGTTGTGAAAGTTCATCTTTTTGCAGGGAGTGAGTTGAAGCTTGAGTTCCATTGTAACCAGAAGGAGAAGTTTTCTTCTGAAGTTGCACCAGGAGACCTTGAAGGCCTTGCAGGCAACGTCCATTGGAGTGGGTCACGTCTCACCCTTTCCAGTTATTCATAGACCCCAGTCTCACTACCCTCCTACATTTGGCGACTCTGCTGGGGAGGTATCCTCATTTCCATTGACAAAGAAGGTTTTAATATTTCTAAGGAGCTAGTTTTGAAGACATTCCATCTGGGAATGGAGCTCAAAGTTACTTGACCACTCAAGAGGATGTGGTGGTGACCGAAGCTAAACTGCCTACTCCTCCGAGAGGGCAGACAAGTTCACCGACAGCAGCTCCGGTAGTAGCCCGCTTGGGAGGGGCAGTCGTTGCAGTAGTGGTTCCCGCATAAATTGTTCCGCCACGAAAGGTATCGTTGGAGGAAGTTATGACACCACTGAGTTCAATAGCAGCAAAGAATGTAGGCATGGAGGAATCCCCCTCCAAGGCTATTACTATAGAGGAGGTGAAGAAGTTTCTCTCCTCCTCCTAGAGGGAGGCCTCTCATAATGAGCTAGAGAGTCCCTACCCAGAAAGTATCAATGCCAAGTCCCCACTCACTAATTGGATGTGGATGCACGAGGAAAAGAAAATATTATATCCAAGAACCATGTTCAAAAAGTCCTCAATCTTGATCAGCTAAGTAAAATTGCCTTACTTTATTATTTATCGAATATGTTCATTTCACAAGTATTGATTTATATTCTAGATGCATTTCATGTATATGTTAGCTGATGTACTTGATAAAAAAAATCACACATGCGATAATTTTTTTAAATGCTCAATGATAAAATTCAAAACATGCATAATAGTTATTTATTGGTACTGCTCACTTCAAAAAAATGAAGTACTATTCATAATTAATCTTATGAATTTTATCCGCATAAATGTTTGTGGTTATCAAAACCACATGTTCTGTTGTTAAATATAGCAAATCTAGTGAATTATTTGTGGTAGTCGAGGAACTCTCGAAACAGGAACCAACATTCGAGGAACCCTCGTTAGTGGCGAAACCCACATCAGCAACCTGTGACACTGCCGACGAGGAACCCGAGACGAATTGAGGCTCCGGTATTATTTTCGATGAGGAACCCATGAAACTTGAGATGGGATGCGAGGAATCCTCCGGCACAAACATAACAGGCGAGGAACCCTCTTCCATATGGGTTCCAGACGCCAAACCCGAGATGAGGGTATCTCCCAACGAGAGTGATAACTTTGCTTTTGGGTATGGTCGTTGTTGTTGAAAGCCAAGTTAATCAAAACCTCAAATACCTACAAATATAATAAACTCAAGTGTAGAGGTAAGTAAGGGTATCAATCCACTTTCTAGGGAGTAAGCTAGAGACAAATTCAATTGTAATTCACTTTTTATTTTCTTTTTGTTCTTTTTCACTTTTCTAATTTTTTTTAGCTTTTTCAATATTAAAACAATAGGGTGAGGTGAGATCTAAACTAAACTAAACTGAATGAAAATAACTAACTAGAAATTTACTAAAATGAAAAATAAAGTCTAACACTAAAATAAAAGATAAAGTGAGGAAAATAATTGTGAGAACAATCAAGGAGTGGGATTACACCACAAATTTTAGTTATTCTAATTAATTAATTTAATTATTTGAATTCTCCCAAATTAATATCAAAATTACAAATCAACTCTCGTTGCAAGTGTAATTAGAATAGTAATCTTTTAGAAAATTAAAATTAACACCTCACAACTCTAGAAAATTAGATCAACACTCCTTTTAATTAATCACCCGCTAGGATCGATCAATTAGAATTTATGTCAATCTTAGAAATTAAATTTAGAGTTGAAATTCAAATGATAATACCCCACTTAAGAAACCCCTATCTCTAGTTCGAATCTAAAATGGGTATTATCACTAGAATTTCGATTTTCTCTCGAAAATCATTTACCCTCTCTCGAGGCGTAAATCTAAGGGTGAAGGATCAAATTTAACATTCAAAGGGAAATTTCAAGTAGGCAAACTAATTAAACTAAAATAATATCAAATAAGGGTTTCACCCCACCCCTTGAAAGGGGTTTTAGCCTAACATGGTATAAAATATGACAAATTAATATTCAAAGGCATAAAATAATAAAAGAAGGGAAGAGAACAATCAAACCAAATCTCTTTGATTATGTTGAACTCCAATCCTTGAAATTGAAGCATACACCTCTTAATTGATCTTCCAAATGATATGAAATTAACTATCCACTCAATTAATTCTCTAACAATATTTAATCTCACAAATATCTAAAAATAAAAAATGAAAAACTATTTACAAGGATTTATTTTCTAAACTAAACTATCTCTCTCTAGAATTTTCTCTCTACTTGATTGATTCCTTTAAATGGTCTTGAGGTCTTCTTTTATATGCAATGGAGCTAAGGGGCATAATTGGAAATTGGCTAGAGGTTCATGTGTTTTGAGTGAGGTCATGGGGGTGAGGGTGGTGAGGATAAAATCTGATTTGTTAAATAGGGGTATAATGGGCATTGGGGTTAGAAAGGTAGTTGGGGGGTATTTTGGTAAAAAGGGGTAAAAGGAATTAAATGGTTTATTGGCACATGGGGTAATTGAGTTGGTTGACTTGGTCATTTGGTTTGTGTTTTGGCAGGTGAAGAAATCGTGTGAGGGAAATGGGTAAGGTTTGAGAATGGGTTTTCTTAGGTAATGGGTGTTTGGGTTTACATGGGTATGGATGGGTGTTTGTTGGTGTGTTGGAAATGGGTTGAGGAGAGAGAGAGAGGGGAGAGGGAGAGAGGAGTGCTCCGAGGAGCTCGCGGCTGCGCCGGAGGGGGTGAGTCAGGGACTGGTTCCGGCGCCGGTTGAGAGTGAGGCTGCCGGAGGGAGGGCGAGAGGATGAGGGTTGCCGTGATTTTGATGAGAGAGAGGGACAGGGCCTCGGCTGGGCACGCCGGTGGCAGTGGGGTGAAGGAGAGGGAGCTGCCGCGGCGGCAGGGGGTCAACTCCGGCGAGTGAGGGAGAGAGGTCGGGGTTGGGGATGATGGTGCAGGGTGCGCCGGAGAGAGGCGACGGTGGTTGCTAGTTCAGGTGGTGAGGGGAGTAGAGTGGAGAGAGAGAAGTGGGTTATGGAGTTTGGAAAGGGGAGAGAGAGTGTTGGGTGAGAGTGAGGTTGAAGATGATAGGGGTATGTTAGTGTGGGGTGAGGGTGTATAGGATTAAGGGTGAGGGTGAGTGAGAGAGTGAGTTGGGTTTTAGGATAAATGTGTGTGTCATTTGGACCCTTAAAAATATAACAAGACTAAAAATAAAAATAAAATCTAACTAATAAAAACTATAAAAACTAAAAATCTAAAAAATTAAATTCCTATAAAATAAAGACTCAAAATAAAAAAAATTAAAACTAAAAAGAAATGAAAAGAAAAATGTAAATCTATTAAACTTAAAACTAAAGTCCTAAAAAAAATAAAATCTAATAAAACTAAATTCCTAAAAACTAATCCTAATAAAATAAAATAAGATAAAAACTAAAACTAAAAACTTAATAAAATAAAATAAAATTATATTAATAAAAATAGAAATAAAATATAAAAATAGGAAATAAAACCTAAAAAAAGCTAAAATAATCCTAAAATTAAAATGACTCAAACTAAAAATCTAAAAAATTAAAATAAAATAAAAAGGAAACAAACCAACACACACGGGTCTTGGGTGACGGTTTAGGGATAAGTTTAGGCTAGGATGGGTTAGGTTAGGGTAAGGGAATTTGGTATTTAGCTCCGTAAAATGCACAATTGCCTTGAAATACGCATTTAAACACCGCAACGTACATTAAACCTGCATATTAAACATTTAAGCGCATAAGACCCATATTGTCGAGAAATAGCAACTAAAATACAACTATTCGGGGTATAAAATGTACAGTTTTGGGTGCTTATCAGAGAGACCCCTCAGTTCCGAACTGAAATTCGAGGAACCCCCTACTGCACCAACCTCCAAATAGTTCCTCATTAAAACTACATATACCATATGGGTTCCTCGACCATCAAACAGAAACGTCTGAAAGAAAATTTTTGCAAGATATTTCTAAAAGTAGCAAAAGATTTATTCGAATCAAATATGTGCACCAAAAAAAATCAAACATGCTCAAATTAATTTTTGAACTATAATAAATGAAGCATCTGAGTTATTGACAAAAAGTCTCAAGTCAAACTAATTCTCGAGCAAAGATTTATTTTTAAGCCAATAGAAAAAAAAAGTTTTTCCAAACACACGTTTGGTTGCTCGACAGGTGTATATATGAGAGACTCACGTTTCTTGAACAGAAAATCCTACTAATACAAAATACCATCGTCTAGAGGTTCGTGAACTCAAAAAAAAAGGGAATTGATCGAATCAAATCTTAGAGTTATTACAAATTCAGCTCAGAACAAACGAACAAATTTCTTGTTATTTTATCAAACATTTGATAATCGGATTCTAGGTACCGACACCCAAAATTCGGGATCAAGTTCTCACAGTCCCACTGTGTAATTTTTTTTTTTAGGGCACGGATCCCCAAAGCAAAGAAAAATGAAAGAATTGTCCAGAAAAAAAATTATGAAGGTTCCCTTGCCCATTTTGAATTAACATGATTTTACGACTTCCTCGTATCGAACCTGTTCAGAACTTCTCCAGTGGCCGGGTTTAAGGTACAACTCGAAACTAATTTTGAAAGTCACTCAAGACCTTTAAGACATCACAAATTGATGAGGATGGGTGATCTCTCTACCTTCTCATTTTTTTGCTTAGTCGGAGAGATGCTTTCGAGCTGTTCCAACATGAACATCGTATGTAAACCCACAAAAAAAGGGGGTATACGAAGTTAGTACCACAACCTCTCCAAAAATATTTAAGGGGTTTGCATTTTGAGTGCTACCAAACAAGACATTCAATAATAAAGGAGATCTGTCCCCTCATGGATGAACGATACTCGAGAGGACCATATTTTGTTCTCTGTTTCGCAGAAAGAGAGAAGACGGGGTTATCTCAGTGGGAAGTTTTGAAACAACTCTCCTCACAACAAGATTTTTTTGGGAAGAAATTTTCTCTCTCGTACTACCTCTAGCATGTGCAGGAGTTGGGAGTTGTTCAGAAAAAACCCTCTCTAAACACAGGACGAGGAGGTCCAAAGATTGCTACAAAAAATAGAGAAGTGAGAAAGATAAGGAACGCGCGTCTCTCACTGCCACACGCGTGGACTAATAATATAGGGCACGATCCTATATTTTTTTGTTATTTTTTATTTATTCTTTTAGCCCATTATTATTTATTAAACTATACACAGTAGTTCTCGTATGAAAGAAGTTTAACGTTCGAGACAAACTTACTACTTGGGAAAGTCGTGTTTTTAAAGTGGACCCCTCACTTTAAAAAAAATGTTGAAAAAATGCAGAAGGAGGCTCGCTCCTCTCTCTAAATTATGATCGAATCAAAAAAATGAAAAAATTGTTGAGGGGTGTCACTCCCGTCTAAGTTATGTTTTGCTTCAAATGTTGAAAAAAAATGTCATACATCTCTCGAAATTATCTTTGAATCAAAAGAATGAAAAAATGCTGAGGGGCTCATCCCCCCCCCCCCCCCTCTCTAAGTTACATTTTGATTCAAATACTAAAAAATGAAATGTTGAGGGGGGCTCACCCCTCCCTCTAAGTTATGTTTGGATTAAAAAAAATGGGAAAAGGTTGAGGGGCACAACCCCTTCCAAGTTATGTTTTGGATCAAATGTTGAAAAAAATATTGAGGGGGATTACCTCTCCCTCTAAGTTATATTAAAAAAAAAGTCCTAAAAGAATATGCATAGGACAAGTACCCCGCAGCTAGAGAGGCGGCTTCCAAATTTTAACTTGCTCAGTTTTATGCAAGTACCCCACAGCTAGAGGGGCAGGTTCCAAATTTCAACTTGCTCAGTTATATGCAAGTACCCCGCAGTTAAAGGGAAAACTTTTAAAATTTTAAACTTGCTCAGCTATATGCAAGTACCCCCAGTTAGAGGGGCAACGTCCAAATTTTTACTTGCTCAGCTATATGCAAGTGCCCCGCAGTTAGAGGGGCAACTTCAAAATTTTAACTTGCTCATCTCATATGCAAGTACCCCGCAGTTGAAGGGGAAACTTTTACAATTTTAAACTTGCTCAGTTATATGCAACTACCCCGCACTTAAAGGGGAAACTTTTAACATTTTTAAACTTGCTCAGCTATATGCAAGAAGTACCCCGCAGCTAGAGGGGCCGCTTCCAAATTTCAACTTGCTCAGTTATATGCAAGTACCCCGCAGTTAAAGGGGAAAATTTTAAAATTTTAAACTTGCTCAGCTATATGCAAGTACCCCCAATTAGAGGGGCAACGTCCAAATTTTTACTTGCTCAGTTATATGCAAGTGCCCCGCAGTTAGAGGGGCAGCTTCAAAATTTTAACTTGCTCATCTCATATGCAAGTACCCCGCAGTTAAAGGGGAAACTTTTAAAATTTTAAACTGCTCAGCTATATGCAAGTACCCCACAGTTAGAGGGGCAACGTCCAAATTTTTATTCGCTCAGTTATATGCAAGTGCCCCGCAGTTAGAGGGGAGCTTCAAAATTTTAACTTGATCATCTCATATGCAAATACCCCACAGTTAGAAGCGGGAAGTTCAATCTTGAGGTTCTCATATAAAAAAGAGTAACTCAAAGTATTGAACAACTCCAAGTATACATATAAGGTATGACAGTTTAGTACCTAAGGCTCCAAGGGCATCGGAGCGCTCACAATATTGAGCAATTGCCAAGTATAAGTATATGTGCGATAGTTTAGCACCTAAAGCTCCAAGGGCGCCGGAGCGCTCATAGTCTTGAGCAAAGGCCAAGTATAAACATAAGGTGCTCCAGATGAGCACCTAAGGCTCTAAGGGCATCAGAGCGCTCACAGTATTGAGCAAGTGCCAAGTATAAACAGAAGGTGCTCCAGATGAGCACCTAAGGCTCCAAGGTCATCGGAGCGCTCACAGTATTGAGAAAATGCCAAGTATAAACGTAAGGCTCTAAGGGCACCGGAGCGCTCACAGTCTTGAGTAAGTGCCAAGTATAAACATAAGGTGCTCCAGATGAGCACCTAAGACTCCAAGGGCATCGGAGCGCTCACAGTATTGAGCAAGTGCCAAGTATAAACATAAGGTGCTCCAGATGAGCACCTAAGGCTCCAAGGGCATCGGAGCGCTCACAGTATTGAGCAAATGACAAGTATAAACGTAAGGCTCCAAGGGCACCGGAGCGCTCACAGTCTTGAGCAAGTGCCAAGTATAAATATAAGGTGCGTCAGTTGAGCACCTAAGGCTCCAAGGGCATCGGAGTGCTCACAGTCTTGAGAAAATGCCACGTATAAACGTAAGGTGCTCCAGATGAGAACCTAAGGCTCCAAGGGCACCAGAGCACTCACAGTCTTGAGCAAATGCCAAGTATAAATATAAGGTGCGCCAGTTGAGCACCTAAGGTTCTAAGGGCATCGGAGCGCTTACAGTCTTGAGCAAGCGTCAAGTATAAATATAAGGTGCGCTGGTTGAGCACCTAAGGCTCTAAGGGCACGAGCGCTCACAGTCTTGAGCAAGAGTCAAGTATAAATATAAGGTGTGACAGTTTAGCACCTAAGGCTCCAAGGGCACCGGAGTGCTCACAGTCTTGAGCAACTGCCAAGTATAAATAAAAGGTACGATAATTTTGTGCACAAGTCTCTCGACATTATAAGACACTTCTGCACGAGGGGGATAATATTGAGAAGTCCTCAAGCAAGTGAACAAATAGTAAAATAACTTGGAGTGTGGGGTTCCATTTATAGTGGCTCCACCTGCCCAAGATTGCAGGTTTGACAGAAAATGGCCTAGGGCGAGGGGATCCACCTTGAGTGCCCTTTCTTCCCAAACTTATGCTGCAGAAAAGCACTCAGGGCGAGGGGCTCACCTCGAGTAACCACTCCGCCCAAGATAGAAGGCCACAGAAGAAGGCCAAGGGCGAGGGGATCACCGCGAGTAACCCCTCCGCCCAAGATAGAAGGCCACAGAAGAAGGCCAAGGGTGAGGGGCTCACCGCGAGTAACCCCTCCGCCCAAAATAGAAGGTCGTAGAAGAAGGCCAAGGGCGAGGGGCTCACCACGAGTAACCCCTCCGCCCAAGATAGAAGGCCACAAAAGAAGGCCAAGGGTGAGGGGCTCACCGTGAGTAACCCCTCCGCCCAAGATAGAAGGACATAGAAGAAGGCCAAGGGAGAGGGGCTCACCGCGAGTAACCCCTCCGCCCAAGATAGAAGGCCACAGAAGAAGGCCAAGGGTGAGGGGCTCACCGTGAGTAACCCCTCCGCCCAAGATAAAAGGCCAAGAGAGAGGGGCTCACCGAGAGTAACCCCTCCGCCTCAGATAGAAGGCCACAGAAGTAGGGCAAGGGGCTCACCGCGGGTAACCCTTTCGCCCAAGATAGAAGGCCACAAAAGAAGGCCAAGGGCGAGGGGCTCACCGCGAGTAACCCCTTCGCCTCAAATAGAAGACCGCAGAAGAAGGCCAAAGGCGAGGGGCTCACTGCGGGTAACCCCTCCGCCCAAGATAGAAGTCCATTGAAGAAGGCCAAGGGAGAGGGGCTCACCGTGAGTAACCCCACCTCCCAAGAAAGAAGGCCACAGAATAAGGCCAAGGGCGAGGGGTTCACCACGAGTAACCCCTCCGCCCAAAATGAAAGGCCACAAAAAAAGGCCAAGGGCGAGAGGTCCACCGTGAGTAACCCCTCCGCGCAAAAAAGAAAAGGCCACAGAAGAAGGCCTAGGGAGAGGGACTCACCGCGAGCAACCCCTCCGCCCAAGATGAAAGGCCCCAGAAGAAGGCCAAGGGCAAAGGGCTCACCGCAAATGACCCCTCCGCCCAAAATGGAAGGCCAAAAAGAAGGCCAGGGGCGAGGGGCTCACTGCGAGAAACCCCTCCTCCCAAGATGGACGGCCGCAGAAGAAGGCCAAGGGCGAGGGACCCGCCGCGAGCAACCCCTCAGCCCAAGATGAAAGTCCCCACAAGAAGGCCAAGGGCGAGGGGCTCACTACGAGTAACCACTCCGCCCAAGAAAGAAGGCCACAAAATAAGGCCAAGGGCGAGAGGCTCACTGCGAGTAACCACTCCGCCCAAGAAAGAAGGCCACAGAATAAGGCCAAGGGTGAGGGTCTCACCGCGAGCAACCCCTCCGCCCAAGATAGAAGGCCACAGAAGAAGGCCAAGGGCGAGGGGCTCACCGCGAGCAACCCTTCCGCCCAAGATGGAAGGCCACAGAAGAAGGCCAAGGGTGAGGGGATCACGGCGCGCAACCCCTCCGCCCTAGAAAAAAGTCCACAGAAGCAGGCCAAGAACGAGGGGCTCACCACGAGTAACCCCTCCGCCCAAGTTGATACCCAGATAAGGAGGTCCACTATAAGTGGCCTCATCTACAAAACTTGGGATGAAGTGACAGGACATTTAATGACCCTAAGGGGGAATGATGAAGGAACCCTAGGGTCCCCCAAAATAAAAAAATAAAAATCGACTTTATGGCGTACAAAGCTTTTTTGGTCTACCCAACCTAAAAAATTTGCACAAGGGGCTAATATAGAAGGGTGTCTACCTATAAAAAAGTAAAAATATTATTTTATTAGAAATACTGAGAAGAAACCCAGGGTCCCGACAGAAACTCATATTGGGCAGGAACCCTCCAGGGTTCCGACAGAAACTCATATTGAGCAGGAACCCCCCAGGGTCCTGACAGAAACTCGTATTAAGAAGGAACCCACCTAGGGTCCTAGCAGAAATGCATAATTGAGAAGGAACCACCCCAGGGTCCCGACAGAAACTCATATTCAGCAGGAACCCCCAGCGCCGCTGCAAGGGTCAGCGCCGCTGCGAGGGTCAGCGTCGCTGCCAGCGTCAGTGCCGCTTCAAGGGTCAGCGCAGCTTCAAGTGCCAGCGCCGCTGCAAGTGTCAACGCCGCTGTAAGAGTCAGTGCCTCCGTAAGGGTCAGCGCCGCCGCAAGTGTCAGCGCCGCTGAAAGTGTCAGCGCCGCTGCAAGTGTCAGCGCCGCTACGAGGGTCAGCGTCGCTACGAGCGTCAGCTCCGCTTCAAGGGTTAGCGCCGCTTCAAGTGCCAGCGCCGCTGCAAGTGTCAACGCCGCTGCAAGAGTCAGCGTCACTAGGGTTAGCGCCGCTGCAAGTGTCTGCGCCGCCGCAAGGGTCAGCGCCGCTTCAAGTGCCAGCGCCGCTGCAAGTGTCTGCGCCACCGCAAGGGTCAGCGCTGCTGCAAGGGCCAGCGCCGCTACAAGTGTCTGCGTCGTTGCAAGGGTCAGCGCCGCTTCAAGTTCCAGCGTCGTTGCAAGTGTCTACGCCACTGCAAGGGTCAGCGCCGCTTCAAGTGCCAGCGCCGCTGTAAGTGTCAACGCCGCTGCAAGAGTCAGCGTCACTAGGGTCAGCGCCGCTTCAAGCACCAGCGTCGTTGCAAGCGTCTGCGCCGCTGCAAGGGTCAGCGCCGCTGCAAGTGTTTGCGCCGCTGCAAGGGTCAGCGCCGCTTCAAGTGTCGACGCCGCTGCCAGTGTCAGCGCCGCTGCAAATGTCAACGCCGCTGCAAGGGTCAGCGCCACCAGGGTCAGCGCTACTGCAAGCGCCAGCGCCACTACAGCAAGGGTCACTGCAGAAATGTTATTCGAGAAGTGCCGCTACAAGGGTTTCGACAGAAACTCATATTGAGGGAGTAGCTAGCACAAGAAACTCCTCATCATGAAACATCAGTCTCTAAATGAACAACATCACTAAGACTTTACTATCTTGTACAGGTTGCCTAGTCGAGCAAGTAGGGCTCGAACAGGCGCGTTGGGACCTCCCGGGAGTTTTGGCTTGGCGGCTGAGGGATAAGGTATGTTGAGCAAGCTCAACCACTTAGCACTATAGGATTGAGAGAATACTAGTAGGAGACCCTGGGGTCACCCAGTCCTCACACACCTCACGCTTAGTCACAAGTGAAGTGAGCAGCCAAAGGACTGGCTGCTCACAAGAAAAGAACTGTTTATAAAATGATTTTAGAGGAGAGGGTCCTCTAAACCCCTCTCAAGAAAAATGATTCTAAAAGGGGGTCCTCGAGACCCCCCTCAAGCTTGCAAATATTTTAGAGGAGGTAGTCCTCGAGACCCCCCCTCAGGTTTACAAAGTTTGTATCAAAGTTATCGTTTCAAAAGATATTTAGCAAATCAGATATTTTGTCTCCATTAGAAGACATATTTGCTTTTGAACTTTGGTCGGCGCCAGGGGGAATCTGCCAGAGGGGACAGACAGACCTGCCTTCAGGTAGGGATAAATAGTACACTACAGACTTTGTCCCTCACTAACCCTCTAAGTTTTAGCCCCAAAAGTGCCAACCCAGCCTTAGTGCCCAAGTCTAAATAGGACCCCTGGGCAAGGTCATATGGAGGATAGAAAATACACAATAGAAATTGCACTGTTACTCTGCTAAAATATCACCAGACCTACCTAGTATTCTCTCCCTGCTCATTCTCTTAGTGTTGAGTGCCTTGTTCCTTCACTCCCCACTGACAGCCATCAATCTCAGGTGTTTCCCTTGAGAAAATTGATATTTTTGCTGTGAAAGTTCATCTTCTTGCAGGGAGTGAGTTGAAGCTTGAGTTCTATTGTTACCAGAAGGAGAAATTTTCTTCAGAAGTTGCACCAGGAGACCTTGAAGGCCTTGCAGGCAGCGTCCATTGGAGTGGGTCACGCCTCACCCTTTCCAGTTATTCATAGACCCCAGTCTCACTACCCTCCTGTATGCATTATGGGCAATTTAAATGCATCGCATACCCTTTTTAAACTAAAATAGAAGAAGAATATTCTTTTATATGCTGCAATTTTAAGAAGAATGGGTAAGAAAACCACTGCAAGAAATTTACATTGTTGAATTTTGAACATATAAACCACGAATGCAGCAACTGGAACAACTTTTGACAATCCCAAATCCATACATGCGGTCTTCATTTGAAAAATACATAGTAAAAATTTCACTTAGTATTTTTGTCAGTGAACTGTTGTCCCAAACTATGACATGAAGTTTATCCATATATCATCTATTACTTAGTAAACATCGTTTACTTAGATTGAGTATGAAAAATTTCTCAAAAATTCTTGAATATAACCTATACATCCAATCCAAAAATATGGCCACAGCCCCAGAGAAAGTACCTCCACAACAAAAAAATCGATCGAAAAGAACGCATATGATCAGTAGCAGACGGACGCTTTTGGCCAAAAATCTTCTTGGCAAGTGGAGATTACGTTAGCAACAACTTCTCTAGAATCGATCCGAGTCCTGAGGCTTCTTAGTTGTTTTAGCTCAGAAATCAAACATTTCTTAAGATCCTTCAGTTCTATTCTCCAATGATGAATAGTACGCATATGATCAGTAGAAGACAGACGCTTTTGGCCAAAAATCTTCTTGACAAGTGGAGATTACGTATTGTTCTTTGGCTTAGGGTCCACGTTAGCAACAACTTCTCTAGAATCGATACCAGTCCTGAGGCTTCCGACTTATTCCAGATCAGAAATCAACCATTTCTTGAAATCCTTCAGTTATGTTCTCGAGTGATGAAGAGCTTGGGAATAGGGTTGGCTAAATAGGGGTAATGAAAGGAGAGGAAAGGATTATAAATTAAAAGGCAAATAAATGAACGGTTGAACTTAATGGGGGAAAAGAAAGAGACAAAGATATAAATAATTGGTGATAGAAGAGAAAGGGGTAGAGAAAACCAAAAGACAACGTTGGAAAGATAAAAGGCAGCAATTTCAAAAAAAATTAAGGAATGAAATTATTAGAGGAATGAGTATAGAATAGATACATAATAAATGATTCTCATTAAATTATCTTTTCATTATTTTAGAAGTATAATATAGACTCCACTTTTATTTATATGACCCCAATTTTATTATACCCGTAATAATGGTTTGAAATAACTTTAAACCACCCATCAACCCCCAAAGAGAAAGGCTTACATAAAAAACTTAAAAGAAATCTTTCAACATATATATCCTAAGTCGTCGAGCTCAATATGTTGACTAGAAGCATATTTTACGATGATGATGAGTTAAGGTCCTATTTCGGATCTCGTACTGTAGATCTCTATCACTGAGAGAGATGATATCATTAGAGGGGGGGATGGGTTGAGACTAAAGGAGATAATGAGTCGTTGTGTTGGAGGTCGAGTTGATTGATATTATACCAGTGAGAATCTAACATAACGATTCAATTATGTTCAAGTAAAACAAAAAGAATCTGTGAATCTCATAGGAAAGACCAAAGGCTAATATGATTGGTATTATGAACAATTGGGGTTTGGGTTTTTGAATGTGTATTATTGTCCCATGGGTTGAGTCGAACAGAGAGATATTATTGGACCATGAGTGCTACCATCAGAAATATTAAAGCAGTTGAGATAAAAGTGAAGATCCTTTTCTAGTGTATTTAATCCTCATCAGACTATCTTTTATAAATTTGGATCTTATTAGAACTCCTCCTTATGTTGGAAAGTTTACATACAATTGTAGTTTTTCAGGGTAGTTTGAATTGGACAACATTGTCCTTATATACATTTATATGTTTAATCTTCATAAATTTAATAATTCGGTGTGGAAAAAGAAAACATGGGTATTGTTGATACCAAATTTAGTCTGCTAGCGTGGATCAGTTAAGTGGAGACACGTGTCAATCTACATGGCACTTACAAACATTTCTGAACAACACCTTGACTTCGAGGAACTCAACCTCCCTGTTGATGTAAAAAATTAGATTATCTCTAATTGTTTAATCACAGATAAAAAATAAATAAGACAAGAGATTTTAAAGTGGTTCAGCCTTGAACGAATGGCCTACATCCACTGTTTGTGTTATTATTGACTTTTTGGGAATTCTCGGGATAGGGTTTTATCTCAAGAAATTCTGGTCCCTTTATAATGAGGATGATACAATGTATTTATAGCCATGAGGATGTACATGTGAATGGGTAATACATAGCTGTTCAATAAGAGTATACATCCGTATGATAATAATCAGTATTTAATGCGCATTTAATCCTCTTAATTGTCTGATAATAAATGCTCTGATCGAGGTGCAGCTCGGATCACCTAAGCTGCTCGGACCGCCAAAGTATCTCGATATCCATAAGTTGCTCAGTGCAGTAAAGTTCCTCGAAGAGCATCTACTGCTCGGAGTATTTGAGTTGGTCGGGGAAATTGAGTTCCTCGAAGTCAAGGTATTGTTCAGAAGTGTTTGTTATTGCTACGCAGATTTCCGCGTGTCTCCATTTAATTGAGTCATGTCAGCAGACTAAATTTGGTATCAACAGAAGCCCCCAATGTTTCACAATTCGAGAATGAGGAGTGTGGAACATTCTTCTCGAAATATGGCGGGATTAAATGATCATCCTGAATTTTAGGAGTGTTTTCTTCGCATTTATTTTTCTTTTCGAATTCATAGAATCAGACTTTTCGAATTTTTCTAACTGCTTCGATCTCCACGCCCTTTTTGTCTTTTTAGTCACCGGTAGCGTAAATGTCTCCCTTTATAATCATTATTTTTACCTTTTCCCAAGGTAAGGTATTTAAGAGTTGCAGAAAATCATATCATTTTTTACTTTTTCAAATCTGTATCTTTGAGTTTTCCATTTTCTCTCTCTCTTATGCGTTCATCCTTTTCATCGTTTGTTGTCAACAGATCCATCCTTTTTCTGTAAGATCTTCTTCCTTCTCTTTTATTTCCTTTATTCATCATGGTTTACCTTGTTGAGTCGCTTGATAAATTTCGTTCTGATTTCTCTATTCCTTCATGGGTTGTTTTGGAGGAACTTTCTGAACCTTCAGATTATTTTCGTTTGGCTGAGGTACATTGGTTCCCCAGTCTCTTTGTGGCTGAATGTAGCTTTTCTTTTCCCCCAAACCCTTTGTGTCTGGAATTCTGTCAATATTTTGACGTAGTTCCTGCAAAAATAAACCCCAATACATTGAGAATAGTTAATGGAGTTTATAGATTAAATCAGATTTATGGAACTCGTATAGGAATTCCAGAAATTATGTTTTGCTATATATGGGCTGTCAGCGACATTACTTTTTACTTGAAAATTAGGTTTTTAAATAGAGCTTTAGTGGTGAATCTCCCAGATGCCAATAGGGATTATTTCGAGCATGGTGTTGTTATGAAAAATTGGCAACATGCTCCACTAACTGGAAATGATGTGCATCAGGGTCCCAGATGCCCTCCCTATGGCAATGGGATAGGTTGTTTTTACTTTACTTTATTTTTGAAATTATTCTTTCTTTGTGTTTGATAAAATGTGTCACTGATATTTTAATTTTCATTTATTTCCAGTTGACAGCAAAAGAAGGTATCCAAAAGAGACAGAAGTTAGCTTAAAACATCTGAAACTTATATGGGGTTTGCATCAGACTGTTGCCGATGAGCATATCAGATCAGCTTCATATTTGCTGCAGTATAAGAGTTACACCTCGTCTTTAACTGCTCGTCCGGTGATAAGTGACGTAGAACCAGTACCATCTTCTGCAAGTTCTTCACCCGAGTCACATATTCCTCTGAGTGAAAGAATGAAGAGAAGAAGAGCTCCTGCCCTCTTCGAGAAATCTGCCTCAATTGCTGGAGAGGCAAAGAAAATCAAGCATGATGTCCCAGAAGAAGGGACAAGAAAAATCGATGCACCTCCTCCGGCTGCTACTATGAAGATTGCCGAGAAGCCCCCAGTGGCTCCGAGTAAGGTCGCTGCTCCAAGCGAGGTTATAGTCATATCCCCGACTAAGACTACATCCTTGGTCGAGACCGTTGATGCTCCTCCGAGGAGGCTGAAGAAGAGCTCCTCGATCAATTTGGCTGAATCCATCTCTCAGCCTCCAACTACTGGAAGTGGTGTTCCCAATTGTATTGCTCCGAGCTCTGCCATGAGCTCGATGAAATATTTGTAAGGACATAATTCTCATGTCCGTTATCTTACAGTTTTGTATGTCATACGCCGCTACATTCGGCTACATCTGGCACGTCTCTACACGATCGCTCACGACGGCCTCTATCCGAATTCCAAGCATCAAGCATTCAACAACTCCTAAATGTGTCCCTCATCTGCCGCAACGACTTCACGTTCCTTGATTTTAGGCACGGAATGCAAGTGGAACGCAAGGGAAGTCAAAACAGTGAAAAAAGGCTTGATAGGGAAGTTCAAGGGCATTTTCGTAATTTCACATCCATAGTCCGGAGGTCTGGTCAACTTGAAAGTTGAAGATCTCGCCGCAACGAAGATACTGGAAGAAACGGCACCTCAATCCGAGCTACGATGAAAAAGTTATGACCTTTTGAAGTTGGAGAAAATTCCTTGAAGAATGCTGTTTTTTTAACCTCATACCAGGATGGGAACACCAAACCGGTTCGGTGTACCCCAGATGGGGTTCGGTGTACCTGTACGCTGATAAGTTTTTAAGAGTTTTAACAAAGCGGGATTCTTCATATTTTTTCCTATAAATACCAACTTCGGGGGAGTTGTTTTGCAAGACTTTAGGAGACGAATTTGAGAGTCCAAATACACCTAGTCTTCATATTTTTGAGTCCCAAGACTCATGTTTTGATTCACACAATTCTTCCAAACCTTTGTGAATCCTTTAAGCAACCCAAGAACACCATTGATGTTCAACCCTTTGTGAAGTGGACCGCTTCTTCCTCTTCATTGCAGCCCTACTGGACAGGGATAGTTCCAGCCGCCACCCCTACTGGAAAGGGTTTCTTCCAGCCGCGACTACAGAATCCGATACCCGAGGGTAATTCTTAGTCAATCTGTATTTCATTGTAATCCGATTGTAAACCGTATTTTACAAATTATAGTGATATACAAATGGTTTTGCCCCTGTGGGGGATTTTTCCTTAAACTTTGTGTGTTGAATATCTTGTGCATGATTTCATATTGTTTCAATCACACCTAGTTGCATGCTTAGGGTTAATTTGGGTTAAAATTGGTGTTTATTATATTATTTCTTATTTGAACGCAAGCGCCAACTCTTTCAAATTGGTATCAGAGCAGGTTACGCTAATCTATCGCGTATTCCTTTTTCCGCAAAATTTTTCTAAAGATATCAATTGTTGAAATAAATTGATTTTTGAAAAGAGCGTGTTCAAATGGAGAAGTCATATTATAAAATGCCTATTTTTGACGGGTCGAATTATGCCTATTGGAAAGCCCGTATGAGGTCGGCTTTAAAAGCCATTGATGAACGTGTCTGGATTTTAGTTGAACGAGGATGGACTCCTCCAACCGTGACTGTTGATAATGTGACCAACTTGAAACCTGACATCACTTGGACTGATGATGAATTTAAATGGTCGTCTTTTAACTCTAAAGGTCTAAGTGCTATTTCTGGGTCTGTCACTCCTGATGAGTTCAAACGCATAATGACGTGCACCACGTCAAAAGAAGCATGGGATATTTTGCAACTTACCCATGAAGGAACAAATGCTGTTAAAGAGTCAAAATTGCAAAATTTAACAACTCAATTTGAAACCATCACCATGCATGAAAATGAATGTTTTGATGAATTTTATGCTAGGCTCTCTGACATTGTTAATACTAGCTATAATCTTGGTGAACATATTCCAAATGCTAGGGTTGTTAAAAAGATTCTTCGTTCCCTTCCTAAGCGCTTTATACCTAAAGTCACTGTGCTGAATTCCTTGGGTAATTTAAATACTCTAAAATTGGAAGAACTGGTAGGAGATTTACAAACTTATGAAATAGACATGTTTCCTAAATCTGCCAAGCCAAAAGATAAGGGGATTGCCCTTAAAGCCCAAGAGAGAAAAAGTGAGGGGTCGGCAAGAAAGAGAGTCGAGTCGTCTAGAAAGATAGAAACTTCTGATTCTGAATGTGAGTTTGACCTAGATGATTTGGCACTTTTTGCTAAAAACTTCAAGAAAATTCTGAAATTTAAGAAAAATGGGAATTTCAAAGATAAAAAGAATTTTCAGAAAAATAAGTTTGAAAAGAAAGACTTCAAAGAACCCCCTAAAGACAGTGAGAGGTGTTTTGAGTGCGACGGTAAGGGACACAGAGCGTTTGAGTGTGCCACTCGTCTGAATAGGGAAAAGGGTAAAGCTGTCCTAAACGCTACCCTTAGTGACGACAGTGAGGTCGAGTCGGTGGACTCGGGAGATGAGTCACCGCATGAGCGTAACTTCACCGCGTTCATGGCTAGTCATGTGAGTACTCCTAGTGCATCTCACGACGATGAGGATGCTACTTCACAGGGACACCTCGACAGCGAGAGCGAAGAGAGTGAGGGAGAGGAGGAAGGTAGTGAGGACGAGAGTAGCCTTCAACGCGCCTACGCCGAGTTATATGATGAGTCTTTCAAAACTAAAAAACGTAATAAGGCGTTAGTTCTTAGGATCACCGCGTTAGAAGAAGAGTTAGGAAAGATGAGAGAGAGAGAGTCCTCCACCTGCACCGCCATGAAAGAGAGAGAGTCTGCCTGGGTTAGTAAAGAAAATTTGCTTAAAGAGAGAGAGTGCGGTTTTGAGAAAGAAAAAGCGGACTTGACTAAACAAGTGGCTAGTCTTACGAGTGAGCTCCATTCCTCCCTGGAGACTCGAAAGAAACTTGAAGCCCTTGTTGCTCAGCTTACTTATGACGTTGAGAGAGCTAGGAAAGTCAAGGTACAAATCGAGGACAGATCTGGGAAGATGGGAAAGATGCTCCTCGGTCCCGCTTTAGGTTTTGGTGACCGGAAAGGAATAGGTTTTGATGGTGCCTCCACGTCTCAAATTGCACCCGGACCAATTCCTGAGTTTACTACGACTCCTTATGGCCGTCATAAAAAACCAAGAAGGAGAGTTCGACCAAGAAAAGCAAACCAAGGTTCTCCTAATATTGTGCCCTTTTGCTCCCATTGCAAAAGAAATGGACACCTTAGGGATGATTGCTATAAGTTGGGTCGGACACGACGTACGGTTGCTCCACCACTTCAGACTGATGAGTTTGCCAGTCTGAGAGAGCGTGTTGAGTTTCTAGCCGCCACATCACAGAGCTTGATGGAGGAATTCCGACGGATGACCTTACCATCAATGAATGCGCCCCGCATTCCGGCTAAAACCAACAACAACAAGGGAATACTAAAAGGTACCTACTCTTGGGTTCCTAAGAAAGAGAAAAAGGCCCTTGTTGTCCATGTCGCTCTCAAAGCCCATAATACCTCACAGTGGTATTTTGACAGTGGTTGCTCCAGACATATGACAGGTGATACCTCATATTTTACCCATCTTGAGGATTATAATGATGGGAGAGTCACCTTTGGAGATGGTAGCAAATCTAGCATAGTAGGACGAGGTACAGTAGAGTTACCAGGATTTCCAAAGCTAGAGAACGTGCTGTACGTCAAAGGTTTGAAAGCAAACCTTATTAGCATCAGCCAGCTGTGCGACGATGACTTTGAAGTGAAGTTTGACCGGAAAACTTGTAAGGTCTATGATCAAGCCGGTAAACTATTAGTGCAAGGGGTGAGGACAGAAGATAACTGTTATGGGACTGAGCCCAAATCCTCACTTGTCTGCAACAGCGCCACGATCACTCCTATGGATCTGTGGCACCAACGTCTAGGTCATGTGAACGTCAGAGACTTATCTCGTTTAGTCAAAAAGGACCTAGTACGTGGCTTACCTTCACTTGGAAAGCCAACTTCCATGATTTGTGGACCCTGTCAGTTGGGAAAACAAATCCGTAGCCCGCATAGGAAGTTGAATTCCATTACCACCTCCCGTGCTCTTGAGTTGATTCACATGGATCTTATGGGTCCTACTCGCACGGAGAGTCTAGGTGGTAAGAGATACATTCTCGTGATGGTAGACGATTTCTCTAGATACTCCATTGTAGGTTTTCTAAGAGAGAAATCTGATGCTGTAGAATTTTTAACGACTAAGTGCCGTGTCCTGCAAAATCAACACGGGGTCACTATTAACAGAATACGTAGTGACAACGGCACTGAATTTAAGGAAGCAAAGGTGGATTTGTACTGTGATAGCCTTGGAATCAAACATGAGTTTTCTTCTGTGAGAACTCCTCAGCAAAATGGGATTGTTGAGAGGAAAAATAGAACGATCCAAGAAATGGCTAGATCTATGCTTCTAGGTCGTAAAATTTCTAGGAGATTTTGGGCAGAGGCAGTGTCTACTGCATGCCACACGGTGAATAGGGTCTATCTGCGTCCACACACACTTAAGACGCCTTATGAATTGTGGACAGGCAAGAAACCCAACCTGTCTTATTTCCGTGTCTTTGGGAGTAAATGTTACATCCTACGGGATAGAGAGCAATTAGGAAAGTTTGACTCCCGGAGCGACGAGGGAATATTGCTAGGATATTCATCGGACAGTAGAGCGTACCGGGTTTTTAACCTGAAGAGCTCTAAGGTTATGGAATCAATAAACGTCACTGTGCAAGATGACGAACCTCCGACGGTTATTGATCCCAACCTTCAGTGTGAGGATGAGAACAATTCTGACAGTGATTTACCTGTTCCTCTCCCACACTCTGTGGACCCTATTCCTGTGTTAGGGGACACACCTGCTTGGGTTCGCAAGAGTCATGACCCTTCTGCCATTGTTGGTGATCCCACTCTAGGGGTCAAGACTCGTGCTCAGCTAGAGAACGTTGTTAGCCATCTTTGCTACACGTCCAAAGTCGAGCCCAAGAACCACAAAGAAGCACTCAAAGATGAACACTGGATATCTGCTATGCAGGATGAGATGCTTCAGTTTAAGAAAAACAATGTCTGGGAACTTGTCCCCCGACCTAGTGATACTAATGTTATTGGTACCCGGTGGATTTTCAAGAATAAAATGGATGAAAATGGTACCATAATCAGAAATAAGGCTAGGTTGGTTGCTCAAGGCTACACACAGATAGAGGGTGTAGACTTTGGGGAGACATTTGCTCCTGTTGCGAGGCTTGAGTCCGTCCGCTTATTACTCGCCATCGCATGTCATCTGCACTTTAAAGTATATCAGATGGATGTCAAGAGTGCCTTTCTGAATGGCATTCTACAGGAAGAGGTTTTTGTGGAACAACCAAAAGGGTTTGAAGACCCTAAGCACCCTGATCACGTCTACTATCTGAGGAAAGCCTTGTATGGTTTGAAGCAAGCACCCCGTGCTTGGTACGAGAGGCTTACTTCCTATCTCTTAGCCCGTGGCTTCAAGAGAGGGGGAGTTGATATGACGTTGTTCGTCAGGAGAGATGACGGTGCTATCTTGGTTGCCCAAGTCTATGTGGACGACATAGTCTTTGGATCCACATGCTCCCAGCATGCTCACCACTTTGAGGAGGAGATGAAAAGTGAGTTTGAGATGAGCATGGTAGGTGAGCTTACATTCTTCCTTGGTCTCCAGGTTCGTCAGCTAGAGGATGGGATGTTCATCTCCCAATCCAAGTATGCTAGAGACCTAGTGAAGAAATTTGGTTTAGACTCCGCTAAGCATGCTCGTACACCTATGAGTACCACTACCAAGCTTAGTAAGGACACTTCAGGCAAGGATGTAGAGCAAACCTTATATCGGAGTATGATAGGCAGTCTTCTCTACTTGACTGCTAGTCGTCCCGACATTGCCTTTAGTGTTGGAGTCTGTGCGCGTTATCAGGCGTCTCCTAAAGAGTCACACTTACTCGCTCTAAAACGTATTATCAAATACGTGAGTGGGACTCTCTCATACGGTATTTGGTATTCCTTTGATACCGATGACCGTTTGTCCGCCTATTCGGATGCCGATTGGGCCGGGGATGTAGATGGATGTAAGAGCACTTCTGGTGGGTGTTTCTACTTTGGTTCTGCTCTTGTCTCTTGGTTGAGCAAGAAGCAAAACTCCATCTCTTTGTCCACTGCGGAGGCTGAGTACATCGCCGCCGGGAGTTGTTGCACGCAACTCATGTGGATGAAGCAAATGTTGGAGGATTATGGGATTTCACAGGACACCATGACCATTTCCTGTGATAACACGAGCGCGATACACATATCCCGCAATCCTATCCAACATTCGCGCACAAAGCACATCAGGTTACGCGAGCACTTTATACGTCAGTTAGTTGAGGAGAAGGTCGTAATCCTGAGTTTTGTTCCTACCGACCGTCAGTTAGCCGATATTTTCACGAAACCTTTAGATGCCCTTAGATTTGAGAATCTTAGGAAGTCTTTGGGGATTTGCACAGTTGACTGAGGGGTTGGTCTATGTCTAGAATAGGATGCTTCTTCATGTTCATATCATATGCTTCCTATTGCTAGTCTGTTTATATGTACCATTACTTTGTTGTACAACTTTGTTTTATTCTTTCTGCTTTTTATATTTCTTTTTAAAAAAAAAAATACAAAAAGATTTTCTTTTTAGAAAAATTTTCAGAAAAGCACAAAAAGATTTTATTTTGATAAAATTTTTGAAAAATTCAAAAAGAGATTTGCCTTTTATGGATGAGCATTTAAGATAGCCAAGTCACAACTTCATTCCATATATCCATGTGACTGTTTGATAGAGATTTGAGAGGCTACATCATTTCATCCATGTGCTTAACATTGATTGGAGTCCTTGAGATGTAATTAGTGATATTTCCTACATGCTTGACTCCTATATCCTTTATTGCACACATGCACGGCTATATTTGATTATTGCACTTGTCAATCTCATGTTGGCTTGAGTGTTTCCATCTCAATCCTGTCTATACAATGTATAAAATGCGATAAAACTTGACAAGATTGGATTGCATGTAAAAACCGTTTTGGTGAGACTGTGTGATAATTTGCATAACGGAGAGGGGCTGCGAAAGTTGATTCTTATCCTTTGCGCAAAAGCCACCGTTAAAAAAAAAAGGACCTAAAAATTGGAGGAATTGTAATATCCGAGGTCCTAAGAGGTTAAAAGAGCCCGAAAAAATTTAAAGGCAATAAAAAGCAATACCTGCCAAATATGGGCCATTTAGGTTTCACCCAATTCTCCAAAGTTTGAGAATTTAGTATACCTCTATTCAAAATATAAATCTGAGGGAGTTTGGTTGGAGATTGATAACGGGTTTGCACTTCCTTGAAAGTCCTGAAAAAGCATGAAAATCATTTTGGACGTTATTGGTGTAGAAATCACTTTGAGCTTTGATTTGTAGATTTGATATAGTCAATGTCTTATATTTCCTATCTCTTACACCAAAGGAAGCATTTGAGTTCATTCGTTAGGAATATCCAATATTCATCGTGCACATATGTCATGTTTGTATGCTTTGATTTTCCTATCGAATTTTGATCACACACATTCTTTTACGCTATCACCGACTTGGTTGTTTTATGTTCATTCATGGTGTGATTTTATACCGTGACACCCCGATTTTGCTTGTTTGATTCATTCTTCTTATTTGTCTATTTGGGGACATCATAAAAAGGGGGAGAAAGAATTATCATGTTATGGGGGAGTTTGAATTTTGGGGGAGTTTTGAGATTTGACTTATGCTTATCATATATTGGTATCTATGTTTATCTCATTTCAAACTCGATACGTCACTTGGTATTTTTTTCTTTTTCTCATGTGTGTAGGTACTACAATGATGATCTCTGAATTGCACACCCTGATGAGAAAAGATTTGAGATTCCTGAACATTTGAAGAACAAACGATGAAGACTATTCATTTGTACCTTTTCCAGTTTTGGGTTCATGGGAGGGTAGATTTGTATAGGCAATTTCATATTTGATAATTCGGATTTTTTTATGTATGTACCGGCATAGACATAGGGGGAGATTTGTAAGGACATAATTCTCATGTCCGTTATCTTACAGTTTTGTATGTCATACGCCGCTACATTCGGCTACATCTGGCACGTCTCTACACGATCGCTCACGACGGCCTCTATCCGAATTCCAAGCATCAAGCATTCAACAACTCCTAAATGTGTCCCTCATCTGCCGCAACGACTTCACGTTCCTTGATTTTAGGCACGGAATGCAAGTGGAACGCAAGGGAAGTCAAAACAGTGAAAAAAGGCTTGATAGGGAAGTTCAAGGGCATTTTCGTAATTTCACATCCATAGTCCGGAGGTCTGGTCAACTTGAAAGTTGAAGATCTCGCCGCAACGAAGATACTGGAAGAAACGGCACCTCAATCCGAGCTACGATGAAAAAGTTATGACCTTTTGAAGTTGGAGAAAATTCCTTGAAGAATGCTGTTTTTTTAACCTCATACCAGGATGGGAACACCAAACCGGTTCGGTGTACCCCAGATGGGGTTCGGTGTACCTGTACGCTGATAAGTTTTTAAGAGTTTTAACAAAGCGGGATTCTTCATATTTTTTCCTATAAATACCAACTTCGGGGGAGTTGTTTTGCAAGACTTTAGGAGACGAATTTGAGAGTCCAAATACACCTAGTCTTCATATTTTTGAGTCCCAAGACTCATGTTTTGATTCACACAATTCTTCCAAACCTTTGTGAATCCTTTAAGCAACCCAAGAACACCATTGATGTTCAACCCTTTGTGAAGTGGACCGCTTCTTCCTCTTCATTGCAGCCCTACTGGACAGGGATAGTTCCAGCCGCCACCCCTACTGGAAAGGGTTTCTTCCAGCCGCGACTACAGAATCCGATACCCGAGGGTAATTCTTAGTCAATCTGTATTTCATTGTAATCCGATTGTAAACCGTATTTTACAAATTATAGTGATATACAAATGGTTTTGCCCCTGTGGGGGATTTTTCCTTAAACTTTGTGTGTTGAATATCTTGTGCATGATTTCATATTGTTTCAATCACACCTAGTTGCATGCTTAGGGTTAATTTGGGTTAAAATTGGTGTTTATTATATTATTTCTTATTTGAACGCAAGCGCCAACTCTTTCAATATTGGATCATCCCCGAGATCCAAGGTATTGAAGAAAATATTCCTCAGGATATGGTTACCACATTGGTTGCTCGTCATATTGCTTCTGTAAGTATTATTGTCCTAAACTTTCATTTTTCCCCTGTTATATCTTTGCACTGACTTGATATTATTTTATTTTCCCAGTTGGTAACCTGTTTCAATACAATTTTGAAGAAGGATGAAGCTATTAAAGCTTCAAGTTCGTCGTCAGGTGTAGAGGAAGCTTTGGTGGGTCTGACGCAGTCTCTGAAGGATTCTCGTCAGAAGTATATTGATGATAAAGATACTTGGGGGAAGAAGCTTAATTCCACTGAGCAGGAGAGGGATCAGGTTGTTGAGGTCTCCAAGGGATTGGAGAAGAAAATAAAAGACTTAGAAAGTAAAAATAAAGAGCTCGAAGAGAAGCTCCAGAATGCTGGGGAGCTTGAAGGTAGGCTCAAGTCTGCTGAGGAAGAGTTGGGCAAACTTCGTGAGGTGGATCGCCAGAGGGACGAGGCAGAAAATAAATTGAAAGCTACCAAGAACTCATGACTGAGAAGATTTCCTCAGAGAAATTGAAAAGGAAAATGGCTATTAAGAAGTCCTTCAGCGCTGGCTGGGATAAAGGATGGAATAAGGGTCTGGCTGCCATGATGTCACAAGTGGAATGTGGTAGCCTTAAGTACTTTAGGGATGTCTAGGTCGCTGCTCTGAAAGATATGAATGTTCATGAAAATTCCGACTTGTTTCAGCGACACGTCCCTGGCCCCCCTCCAACTCCTGAAGAAGAAGAAGAGGACGAAGCTGTCTCTGAGGAATCCTCCATGGTGATGGGAGATAAAATTTCTCATCTCCCAGTTGTCCAGTCCTCCTGCTTCAACCATCTATTATTTCAAACGAGAAGCTTCCAGCACTCATCGAGCAACCATCTGTGCCATCCGAGCAACCTACCTCCTCGTCCCAGCCTCCCGAGAAAGTTTTGGGAGACAAGGAGAAGGTGTAGAGTTGTTCGAATTTTTCTCTCTGTTTATTTTTTCCAATTGTAACTCTGAGCTATGAACTTCTTTTTTATAATGTAATAAAATTTGAAATTTTGACTATTCATACTGTTTATTCTCTTCCTCTTGCTCCTTATTGATTCTTGATATCTCTTCTTTTTACCAGTTTATGGCCAGGATGGAATTGTTATCTGCTCATGATACAAAATTGTTGAGACAATGCAATGAGTACTTCAAAGCTGGTCATACAGATATGACTGAAGCTCAAATCGTTGATATCCTCGGTCAAGATGCTTCAGAGCAAGCAGTTGAAGCCTACCAGTATTTAAAGTGTCTGCTCGACCGGGCAGTGGCTAATAATGTAGCATATTATGAGATGATTGAAGACCTCCAGGGCACTCTCGAGGAGCTTCAAGAATAATACAAGGAATCTACAGCCCTCTTGCACCAAGGATATGAGAAGAAGCATCAGCAACTGAATGCTGATAAGGGATATGATAATTTGTTTGTTGCTTACGATGTGAGGGAGAGAACTTTGAAAGTCGAGGTCGAAGAGCACAGGCAGATAGTTGAGTTGCTGGAGTAGGAAAATAATAACCTGCGAGGAGAGGTGTCTCAGTTGAAATCTGCAGTGTCTTCCTCGAACGCTTTGGTCCCTATCAACGACGAGGGCTTCTCTTTCTTGGAGGTTAAAAATGCCAATCTGAGAGACGAATTGGAAACCTTGAAGAGAGTTGGTCCTTCTACCTCTGCTCGTGGACGAGCAAGAGGTTCTCGGGGATGAGCAAGGGCTGCTCGGCTTACTATTGAAGAGGCAAGAACACAAGCTTCTCTGGAAAATCAAGCAGTTCAGTTAGTTGCGAAGAATAAAGCTCTGGCAGAGATGTCCAGGAAGATCCGAAATCTGGAAGAGCAGCACTTTGTACAAAAGTCTGCTTTGGAGAATAAAGAACTCTTTGTAAAAAATCTTCACGAGCAGCTAGAAAGGTTGACTTATCAATTCCACAAGCAACCCAGAGAGTTCTGGATGGCTGGTTATAATGAGTCTCTCTACCATCTAGATGATCGGATCCAAAATGAAAATAATTAGGGTTACAAACAAGGGTGGTTGAATGCCTTGGGTGTGCTGCAATTGGAACAGGGTCACTACTTGTGGGATTACTCTAATCCTGGGTTGCTCGACCTGCCAGTGCCACCATTCAATCTCGACATGAGATGGATTCCTGCTCGGGCAATCCCTCAGTGTTTGATTTCCAAATATCTTGGTGGCTACAGTCTCCATTCCAATGTTGAGATATCTCTCCCAGAGCACCTACTCGATCGGTCATCTGTGATGAACATCAGGATGCTCAAAGACCTTAATTTCATAAATTCCCCTTATGCCTTAGACGATCCTCCTACTGGCAAGGAACCTGTTTCAAAATCAGAGGGGAAGAAACCAATAGAGTAGGAATCTTGATGTAATAATTAATATGTATTTCATTCTCAATGTATTTTGTTTTGGATTTAATGAAAAACTTCTATTTTTCTTTGCCATCTTGATTGCCATTGTCTTGTAGATATTTTGTAAAACACTTTACTTATTTACTAATGAATGTGCATGTATATCTGTTAAAAAGATAACAACATTGTGTTATTTGTCGATCAACTAAAGTTGGTGAAACTTATTGTTGACTATCTTAAATTGATGATAATCATTTGTCGACCAACCAGAGTTGATGATATTTTATTTCTCGACCAACTTGGTGGTAATTTGAAATGTTTCAAGTATTAAAAATTTACTTGATCACTTTCTAAATCTAAGCCATTATTTGTTTAACCAACTATTTCCGACCAAAAAGAGTCGGCATTTTTAATCCTCGACCAACCTTAGTTGGTAAAAAAAAATTATTCCCGACCAACTATAGTGGGTGAATCTTCTTCCCAACCAACCGGAGTTGGTATTTTTGGGAAGTGTTTTTTATTCCCGACCAACCGGAGTTGGTGGATTTTCTTCCCAACCAACCGGAGTTGGTATTTTTGGGAAATATTTTTTATTCCCGACCAACCGGAGTTGATGGATTTTCTTCACAACCAATCGGAGTTGGTATTTCTGGGAAATATTTTTATTCCCGACCAACCGAAATTGGTGGATTTTCTTCCCAACCAACCGGAGTTGGTATTTCTGGGAAATATTTTTATTCCCGATCAACTGGAGTTGGTGGATTTTCTTCTCAACCAACCGGAGTTGGTATTTCTGGGAAATACTTTTTATTCCCGACCAACCGGAGTTGGTGGATTTTCTTCCCAACCAACTGGAGTTGGTATTTTTGGGAAATGTTTTTTATTCCCGACCAACCGGAGTTGGTGGATTTTCTTCCCAACCAACCGGTGTTTGTATTTCTGGGAAATATTTTTTATTCCCGACCAACCGGAGTTGATGGATTTTCTTCCCAACCAACCGGAGTTGGTATTTCTGGGAAATATTTTTATTCCCAACCAACAGGAATTGGTGGATTTTCTTCCCAACCAATCGGAGTTGGTATTTTTGGGAAATATTTTTATTCCCGACCAACCGGAGTTAGTGGATTTTCTTCCCAACCAACCGGAGTTGGTGGATTTTGCTGAGTAGTGTTTGGTGGATTTTGCTGAGTAGTGTGTAGCACTAGTATTCTGCCAAAAAATTTCAACAAAAGGATAGAATTGGGTAGAATATTCACATTTTATTCATACTGAAGAAACTGCATTACATGAGGGTTTACATTACTGATAATATTTGCGCAGGTGCTCTACATTCCATGCATTCTTAAACTCCTCCCCTTCTAAAGTTTCTATTCTGTAGGTTCCTGGTCGAACAACTTCTGTAACTCGGTAAGGTCTATGCCAGTTCGCTTCCAATTTTTTGTTCTTTTGAATCACTTTCTTTAGCACATAGTCTCCTTCTTTCAGGTCGCACTTCTTCACTCTCTTGTTGTAGAACAAAGTTGTTTGTTGCTGGTAAGCAGCATTCCTGATGGCTGCTTCTTCTCTAACTTCCTCGAGCATGTCCAAGTCTAACCTTCTCATTAAATCGCTGACAAGGGAATTGAAATTCAGTACTCTGTGTGTTGGGAGACCCAACTCGGCAGGTATAACAGCTTCACTTCCAAATGCCAGCATATATGGAGATTCTCCAGTTGTTGCTCGGGGAGTAGTACGATAAGCCCACAGTACTGAATGTAGCTCGTTGATCCAGTTTGCTTTCGTGTCATTCAGTCTTTTCTTCAAGACATTTAGCAGCGTTCTATTTGTCACTTCAGTTTGTCCATTTCTTTGGGGATGGCCTGGTGCCGAGTGGATCTTCAAGATATTTGACTGATGACAATAGGCAGCGAACTCCTCGTTGTCAAATTGTGTTCCATGGTCGGTGATGAATGCATGGGGAAGACTATATCTATAAATGATATTTTTCCAAATAAATTGGTACACCTTTTCGTACGTCATGTCGATAAGAGGCTCGACTTCCACCCACTTAGTAAAGTAATCCACTGCGACGACGAGATATTTAAATCTTCCTCTGGTCGTTGGAAGTGGCCCAACCAAGTCAATTCCCCACGTGGCAAAGGGCCAAGGGGAAGTAATGGGTGTCAACAATGCTTGGGGAGTTCTTCGAATAGTGGAGAAGCGTTAACACTTGTCATATTTCTTGGCATAGGCTATACAATCAGCCCTCATCGTTGGCCAGTAGTATCCTTGGGTCATCATTCTTTGCAAAAGCGTTCGACCTGCTACATAGGCTCTACAGGATCCTTCATGGACCTCTTCAATCAAGTCTTTCACCTCGGAGGGATGCACACATCTTTGCAAACCTGCCATAATTCCTCGTCTGTATAGAATACCATTAATCAGTACATAGCGAGCAGCTTTAAACTTCAATTTCTTGGCTGCGAGTTTGTCAATTGGTAATTCTCCCCCCTCAATATATGCCCTGATGGGATCTATCCAAGATGTCCCTAAATCAAGGGTAATAAAGTTTATCTTCAGATCTTCATCTATGCTCCGACCAGCTAGAACTTCAATTGGTATTGTTCTTCGTAGCTCGGTGCGAGTAGCCGATGCTAATCGAGTTAAAGCGTCTGCTCTTACATTCTCCATTCTTGGTATTCCGACCAGTTGAACAGTAACAAATTCCGATACCAATTCCATCGCCTTTGCATGGTACTTAACCATCAACTCTCCTTTTGATGCATATACACCAAGCATTTGGTTTACAATCAACTGTGAGTCACTGCATACGATGACCTGCTCTGCCTTCATGGTTTTTGCCAAACTAAGACCTACAATCATTGCTTCATATTCGGCCTCATTATTAGAAGCTTGAAATTGAAAGCGCAAAGCATATTCTATATTGACCTCGTCTGGACTTTTCAATACAATCCCGGCTTCATCACCTGAGGTGAACGATGAGCCATCCACATATAGGTTCCATATAGGTATCTCGTCCTCAAACGTCTTATTGGATAAAGTTCCTCGATGGAATATTTATTGCTCCTTTATCTCCATTTCTACCACACCTCGTTGCTCGTCGACCTTCTTTTCTTGCTCTCCGACCAACTTAAGTTGATCGGGGTTTAAATTTAATGATCCTGTAACATCCACAGGTTGGTCGGTGTTCAGCTTTTGCTCCTCGGGGGTATCAGGATAAGTGAACTCTGCTATAAAATCTAATACTGCTTGCCCTTTTAGTGACGATCTAGGCTTATAAATTATATCATATTCACCGAGTTCTATTTCCCAAAACATCAATCTCCCTAATTTTTCTGGTTTATGAAGAGCTTGCCTCAACGGCATATCGGTATATACGACTATGGAATGAGCCTGGAAGTATGGCTTCATTCTTCTACTCGCTTCGATCAGCGCCACTACCAACTTTTCCAATTTTGGATATCTGATCTCTGCTCCTCGGAAGGCCTTACTAGTGTAATAAATTGGTTTTTGTACTCCATCCTCTACTCTTATTAATGCCGAGCTAACTGCATTTTCCGAAACTGCCAGTTACAAGTACAACCTTTCTCCCATCACTGGTCCGGACAACAGTGGAGGTGCTCCCAAATATTTATTCAATTCTTGAAAAGCTTTATCGCATCCTTCATTCCATTCAAAAGTCTTTCGGAGCGTTTTGAAGAATGGGAGGCATCTATCAGTTGCTCGCGATACAAATCTGTTAAGTGCTGCTGCTTGCCCTGTAAGACTTTGCACTTCTTTCTTCGTCATTGGAGATCGTAGTACCAATAGACCTTTAATCTTTTCAGGGTTTACTTCAATGCCTCGTTGATTGACAATATACCCGAGAAACATGCCTTCTCGTACTCCAAATATGCACTTGATCGGGTTCAACTTCATTTGATATTTATCTAATTGATCAAAGGTCTGGCCTAAGTTAACTAGATGGTCAGCAGCTCTCTTACTCTTTGTCAGCATATCATCAACATAAACTTCCATATTGCAACTGATTTGCTCTGCAAACACCTTGTTCATCAGCCGATGATATGTTGCACCTGCATTTTTCAAACCAAAAGGCATAACATTATAATTCTAAGTTCCCTTAGGGGTAATGAAAGAAGTACTCTCCCTGTCTTCAGGTTTCATTTTAATCCGGTTGTAACCAGAATAAGCATCCATGAAGCTCAACAGCTCGTGTCCCGAGGTAGCATCCACTAATTGATCAATTCGGGGAAAGAGAAAATGATCCTTTGGACATGCCTTATTGAGGTCGGTGAAGTCTACACACATCCTCCATTTGTTGTTCTTCTTCTTCACCATCACTACATTTTCTAACCAGTCTGGATATTTAACATCTTCAATAAATCAAGCTTTCTGGAGCTTCTCGACTTCCTCCTGTATAGCTTGGTTCTTCTCGGGGGTGAACACTCTTCGCTTCACTGGCTTGATCTCCTTATTCACATTGAGCTCGTGACATAAGAAATTTGGGTCTATTTCAGGCATATCCTCATGACTCCAAGCAAAATTTTGTTTTCTGCTTTTTAAGAAAACTATCAATTCCTATTTTAGTGAGGCATCTAACGACGAATCTATCTGAGTTGTTCGTTCAGGGTGCTCATCGTCCAGAATGATGTTTTCAGTAGCTTCCACCACCTGACCTTTCATGAGTTGCGACTCGTCTCTAGGATCCAATGTTTTAATTTATGCACCTTCATCCACCTGATAGGTAGTAGTCTTTTTCCTAGATTCCTCCAGTTCCTCTTGCTCGACAGATGAATATTAGCATTCCCGAGCTACTTTTTGATCACCCTTTACAACTCCTACTCTAAAATTGGTTGGAAATTTTAGGAATTGATGTACCGTAGATGGTACTGCTTCGAACTTCTTCAATCCTACCCTTCCCATGATGATATTGTAGGCTGATTGAACATTCTTATCCGTCACGAAGAAGCATACTCTTTCTGTTCGATAAGCAGGCCATGTACCAATGAACATATCCAATTTGATCGTCCCAAGTGGAAAAACTTTCTCGCCAACAAAATCGAGGAGGGGCCTATGATAAGGCTCCAACTGAGACAACCTTAGATTTAGGTTGTCGAAGCATGAGTAGAACATAATATCAGCCGAGCTACCATTAGCAACCAGTACTCTTGAGATCATCACTTCCTTCATTCTCTTGCCAGGGTCTGACTTCATTTTCTCTGGCCAGTTTAACTCCTCGTTGTTCTTGACTTCTTCTAGAACGTGGTTGATGTTTACCTTCAACGGAGTGTAATTTTCAAATTTCTTCAATACCTCCCATGATGGCTTTGTTTTTGACTGCTTGTCACCACCATTGTTCTTATGCTCTTTCTTTTTAGCCTTATCAGCCTCCACCTTGGTCTCTTTGGTGTCCATATTCTTCTTCGCAGCCATAGCTTCCTCGGCGTTCATCATCTTGGCCGCTTTTGCCATCAGTTCTGACATGGTTTGGGGTGGATCTTTGGCCAAAGTGTAGTACAACTTGTTGGGCAACAGCCCACTAATCAGAGCAGTAATCTCTGTCTTTTCCTCATAATCAATAACTTCGAGTTTCTCGTTATTGAAACGAGTTATATAATCTCTGGTGCTCTCACCTGCCTTTTGTCTAACACTTAACAAGTGTGCTACTCGTTTAACCGGTTTTGCTCCAAAATAGAAGTTTCCAATGAAGAGCTCGGCCAGTTGAAAGAAAGTTAAAATCTTACCCCGAGGAAGATTATTGTACCATATTTGAGCAGATCCTGTAAGAGTTCCCGAGAATGCCCTGCATCTCATTTCATCTGGCACAGCATAGATGTCAGCGGCAGCTTGGTATTGCTCTATATGAAGGACAGGGTCGGTTTTTCCATCATATTTAGGAGTTACAACAGGTGCTTTGAAATTTGAAGGTGTGGGAAAATCCACAATTTCTTGGACAAAAGGTGTCCCTTGGACAAAAGTTCTTTGTAGAGGATTCTTGGCCTTAGCCATTTCCCCTAATCTATCCTCTAATCTCTTAATAGAGCCTTTCAACGCATCATTTCCCTCCTCGGTTCTACTGGTTCGAGCAATTAATCGTGTTGAAGTCGCTTCCTGGGATCTATTTTGTCGAGCAACTGGTTGTGATTGGGAAGAACCTTCTCTTAGATCAAATGGCCGTCGTAAGTTTCTCGACACAGCCTTAGGAGGACTTTTATTCTTCCTAGGTCCCAATCGAACAAAAGGAGAGACCCTACTTAATCTTTCCAGTGCACTAGTCCTTTCTGGAGAGAGAGTGATGTGTTGTTCAGTATCTGTGGCTCGTACTGATGAAGTTAGACCCGGTTGATAAGAAAAATCTTCATATTTCTCAGTGCGATATGAATCGCTTTGCCTAATGCGTGAAGAAAGTAAACGAGTATTTCTTTGAACACTTCGTTGTCCTGAATAGGTTGACGCTCCACCCTGGATAGTTTGCATGAGTTGTCGCATTGTTTCTTGCATGGTTGTCTAACCTTGAGCCAAACTGGCCATGATTCCAGCCAAACCTTGGATATTTGGAGGAGCGGATGGATTTGGGTGGTTTCCAATGTTTCGATTGCTGGATTCAGGATTGTCAGCCATTGGTGATGAATTATTTTTGGTGAAAAACGAAAATTACAGTCGTTTCCCACAGATGACGCCAATCTATTGATGTAAAAAATTAGATTATCTCTAATTGTTTAATCACAGATAAAAAATAAATAAGATAAGAGATTTTAAAGTGGTTCAGCCTTAAACGAATGGCCTACATCCACTGTTTGTGTTATTATTGACTATTTGGGAATTCTCGGGAGAGGGTTTTATCTCAAGAAATTCCGGTCCCTTTACAATGAGGATGATACAATTATTTATAGCCATGAGGTTCTACATGTGAATGGGTAATACATAGCTGTTTAATAAGCATATACATCCGTATGATAATAATCAGCATTTAATGCGCATTTAATCCTCTTAATTGTCTGATAATAAATGCTCTGATCGAGGTGCAGCTCGGACCGCCTAAGCTTCTCGGACCGCCTAAGTATCTCGGTATCCATAAGTTGCTCGGTGCAATAAATTTCCTCGGAGAGCATCTACTGCTCGGAGTATCTGAGTTGGTTGGGGAAATTGAGTTCCTCGAAGTCAAGGTATTATTCAGAAGTGTTTGTTATTGCTACGCAGATTGCCACATGTCTCCATTTAATTGAGCCATGTCAGCAGACTAAATTTGGTATCAACACTCCCCGACCAACTCAGACACTCCGAGAAACAGGTGCTCTCCGAGGAACTTTACTGTACCAAGTAACTCATGAATACCGAGCAACTTAGGCGGTCCGAGCTGCATCTCGTACAGAGCATTAATGTCCGGATAATCAACAAATCGACTGCGCATTAAATGCTCATTATTATCATACAGATGTATACGCCTATTGGACAGCTATGTATTACCCTTTCACATTTACAGCCTGAGGGCTATAAATACATTGTATCATCCTCATTGTAAGGGGACTCAGAATTTCTTGGTAAAATCCGTAATTGAGAATTCCCAAACAGTCAGCAATAACAAAACAGTGGATGTAGGCCATTCCTTTAAGGCTGGACCACTTTAAAAATCTTTTATCTTGTTTATTTTTATCTGTGATTGATTAATTAGAGATAATCTAATTTTTTACATCAACAGATTGGCGCCGTCTGTGGGAAATGACTGAAATTCTCGTTTTTCACCAAAATAATTTATCATCAATGGCTGATAATCCTGAATCCAGTAATCGAAACGCTGGAAACCCCCTGAATCCATCCACTCCTCCAAATGTCCAAGATCTGGTTGGAATTATGGCCAATTTGGCTCAAGGCCAGACGGCTATGAAAGAGACTATGCGACAACTCATGCAAACTATCCAGGGTGGAGCGTCGACCCATTCAGGACAACGAAGTGTTCAAAGAAATACCCGTTTAGTTTCTTCGCGTATTAGGCAAAGCGATTCATATCGCACTGAGAAATCTGATGATTTTTCTTATCAACCCGGTCGAACTTCATTAGTACGAGCCACAGATACTGAACAACACATCACTCTCTCTCCAGAAAGGACTAGTGCATTGGAGAGATTAAGTAGGATCTCTCCTTTTGATCGATTGGGACCTAGGAAGAATAAAAGTCCTCCTAAGGCTGTGTCGAGAAATTTTTTACGACCATTTGATCTAAGAGAGGGTTCTGCCCAATCACAACCAGTTGCTCGACAAGATAGATCCCAGGAAGCGACTTCAACACGATCAATTGCTCGAACCAATAGGCCTAAGGAGGGAAAGGATGCATGGAAAGGATCTATTTAAAGGTTGGAGGATAGACTAGGGGAAATATCTAAGGCCAAGAATCCTCTACAAAGAACTTTTGTCCAAGGGACGCCTTTTATACAGGCAATTGTGGATTTTCCCACACCATCGAAGTTCAAAGAACCTGTTCTGACCCCTAAATATGATGGAAAAACTGACCCTGTCCTTCATATAGAACAATACCAAGCTGATGTCGACATCCATGCCGTGCCAGACGAGATGAGATGCAGGGCATTTTCGGGAACTCTTACCAGATCTGCACAAATATGATACAATAATCTTCCTCGGGGGAAGATTTCAACTTTCTTTCAACTGGCCGAGCTCTTCATTGGAAATTTTTATTTTGGAGCAAAACCAGTTAAACGAGTGGCACATTTGTTAAGTGTTAGACAAAAAACAGGTGAGAGAACCAGGGATTACATAACTCGTTTCAATAACGAGAAACTCAAAATTATTGATTACGAGAAAAAGACTGCAATTAATGCTTTGATGAGTGGATTGTTGCAAAATAAATTGTACTATACTTTGGCCAAAGATCCACCTAGAACCATGTCAGAACTAATGGAAAAAGCGGCCAAGATTATGAATGCCGAGGAGGCTATGGCTGCAAAGAAGAACATGGACACCAAAGAAACCAAGGTGGAGGTTGATAAGGCTAAAAAGAAAGAACATAAGAACAATGGTGGTGACAAGCAGTCAAAAGCAAAGCCATCATGGGAAATATTGAAGAAATTTGAAAATTATACTCCTTTGAAAGTAGACATAAACCATGTCCTGGAAGAGATCAAGAACAGCGAGGAACTAAACTGGCCTGAGAAAATGAAGTCAGATCCTGACAAGAGGAATAAGGCCAAATATTGCGAGTTCCATAAAGACCATGGTCACACGACCAAAAATTGCATAGCTCTCCAGAATGAAATCGAAGCACTCATCAGACGAGGAAAGCTGGCCAAGTATGTTGATAGAAGAAATGAAAGAAAAAGCAATGATCGAGCAAGACAGAGGTCTAGATCTCCTCATCGAGCAGAAGAAAATAAGAAAAGAGATCATGAAGATGATCCAGAAGACGACCCCAATCTCCCCAAGAGACCAAGATAGCCAGAACGTGAGGTATTTTCAATTCGTTTTGGATCATTTGATTGTAACGTTATTACAGGTGGAGATGCAGGAGGTGGGGACCTTACTGCGGATAGGAAAGCTTACCTCAATGAAGCTCAAGCTTGTTCATACATTCAACGAATAAATCTAGCTGAGGATGATTGCCCGAGGAAGGTGAACAAAGAAAAATTGGTCATTGGTTTCTCCAAGAACGACCTTGCAGGTGTACTATACCCTCATGATGATCCACTGGTGATCAAAATGAGGATGAAGGAAGTAATAATCTCAAGAGTACTGGTGGATAATGGTAGCTCGGAGGATATCATGTTCTACTCGTGCTTCGATAGTTTAAATCTAAAGTTGTCTCAGTTAGAACCTTATCACAGGCCCCTCCTCGGGTTTGCTGGAGAGAAAGTCTTTCCACTTGGGACGATCAAGGTGGATATATTCATCGGTACATGGACTGCTTGTCGAACAGAAAGAGTACGTTTCATTGTGATGGATAAGAATGTCCAGTCAGCTTACAATATCATCATGGGAAGGGTAGGTTTGAAGAAGTTCGAAGCAGTACCATCTACTGTACATCAATGTCTGAAGTTTCCAACCAATTTTGGAGTAGGAGTTGTAAAGGGTGACCAAAAAGTAGCTCGAGAATGTTACTACTCATCTGCCGAACAAGAAGAACTGGAGGAATCTAGGAAAAAGACTACAACCTACCAAGTGGGTGAAGGTGCAGAGATTGAAACATTGGATCCTAGAAACGAGTCGCAACTCGTGAAAGGTCAGGTGGTGGAAGCTACTGAAAATATCATTTTGGACGATGAGCACCCGGAACGAACAACTCAAATAGGTTCGTCGTTAGATGTCTCACTAAAATAGGAATTGATAGTTTTCCTAAAAAGCAGAAAACAAACTTTTGCTTGGAGTCATGAGGATATGTCAGGAATAGACCCAAAGTTCTTATGTCACGAACTCAATGTGAATAAGGAGATCAAGCCAGTGAAGCAGAGACGAAGAGTGTTCAGCCCCAAGAAGAACCAAGCCATACAAGAGGAGGTCGAGAAGCTCCAGAAAGCTTGCTTTATTGACGATGTCAAATATCCAGACTAGTTGTCAAATGTAGTAATGGTGAAGAAGAAAAACAACAAGTGGAGGATGTGTGTAGACTTTATCGACCTAAACAAGGCATGCCCAAAGGATCATTTCCCCTTGCCCTAAATTGATCAATTAGTGGATGCTACCTCGGGACACGAGTTGTTGAGCTTCATGGATGCTTATTCTGGTTACAACCAGATTAAAATGAAACCTGAAGACAGGGAGAGTACCTCTTTCATTACCCCTAGGGGAACTTATTGTTATAATGTTATGCCTTTTGGTTTGAAAAATGCAGGTGCAACATATCAACGGCTGATGAACAAGGTATTTACAGAATAAATCAGTTGCAATATGTAAGTTTATGTTGATGATATGCTGACGAAGAGCAAGAGAGCTGTTGACCATCTAATTGACTTAGGCCAGACCTTTGATCAACTAGATAAATATCAAATGAAGCTGAATCCCATCAAGTGCATATTCGGAGTACGAGAAGGCATGTTCCTCGGGTATATTGTCAACCAACGAGGAATTGAAGCAAACCCAGAGAAGATCAAGGCTCTATTGGGACTACGATCTCCAATGACGAAAAAGGAAGTACAAAGTCTCACTGGCGAGTTGTAGCACTTAATAGATTTGTATCACGAGCAACAGATAGATGCCTCCCATTCTTCAAAACACTCCGAAAAATGTTTGAATGGAATGACGAATGCGAGAAGGCTTTTCAAGAATTGAAGAAATATCTGGGAGCACCTCCACTGTTATCCAGGCCAGTGATGGGGGAAAGATTGCACTTGTATTTGGCAGTGTCGGAGAATACAGTTAGCTCGGCATTGATAAAAATGGAGGATGGAGTGCAAAAACCAATCTATTACACTAGCAAAGCCTTCCGAGGAGCAGAGATCAGATATCCAAGATTAGAAAAGTTAGCACTAGCATTAATCGAGGCGAGTAGGAGAATGAGGTCGTAATTCCAAGCTCATACCATAGTTGTGTATACTGATATGCCATTGAGGCAAGCTCTTCATAAACCAGAAAAATCAGGGAGATTGATGTATTGGGCAGTAGAACTTGGTGAATATGACATAGTTTATGAGCCTAGACTGTCGCTTAAAGGGCAAGCAGTAGCAGATTTTATAGCAGAATTCACCTATCCTGATACCCCCGAAGAGCAAAAGTTGAACACCGACCAACCTGTGGATGTTACAGGATCATCAGATTCAAATCTTGACCAACTTAGGTTGGGTGACGAACAAGAAAAGATGGTCGACGAGCAACAAGAAGTGCTAGAGGAGGATAAAAGGAAACAACAAATATTCCACCACGGAACTCTGTCCGATCAAAAATTTGAAGATGAGATACCTATATGGAATCTATATGTGGATGGCTCATCTTGCACTACAGGCTGTGGGGCAGGGATTATTCTGAACAGCCCGGATGAGGTTGATGTGGAGTATGCTCTGCGCTTCCAATTCAAGGCTTCTAATAATGAGGCCGAATATGAAGCTATGATTGCAGGTCTTAATTTGGCAAAAACCATGGGGGCAGAGCAGGTCATCGTATTCAGTGATTCACAACTAATCATGAATTAAATATTGGGGTATATGCAGCCAAAGGAGAATTAATGATCAAGTATCATGAAAAAGCAATGGAGATTTTATCAAGTTTGATGGCAGTGCAGATAATTAGAATACCAAGATTGGAGAATGCCAGAGCAGATACCTTAACTCGGTTAGCTTCAGCCCCACGCATCGAGCTACGAAGAACAATCCCAATAGAAGTCTTGGATAGTCGGAGCATAGATGAAGATCTGATGATAAACTTTATTAACCTTGATTTAGGACCATCTTGGATGGATCCCATCAGGGCATATATTGAAGAAGGGTATTTTCCAACTGATAAACTCGCAGTCAAGAAACTAAAGTTTAAAGCTGCTCGTTATGTGTTGACCAATGGTGTTCTATATAGACGAGGAATTATAGCTGGTTTGCAGAGATGTGTACATCCCACCGAGGTGAAGGATTTGATCGAAGAAGTCCATGAAGGGTCTTGTGGCACCCATGTAGCAGGTCGGACACTTCTGCAAAGGATAATGATGCAGAGATACTATTGGCCCATAATGAGGGCTGATTGCATAGCCTATGCCAAAAAATGTGACAAATGTTAACGCTTCTCCACTATCCTAAGAACTCCCCAAGCATTGTTGACACCCATTACTTCCCCTTGGCCATTTTCCATGTGGGGAATTGACTTGGTCGGGCCACTTCCAATGACCATAGGAAGGTTTAAATATCTCGTTGTCGCAGTGGATGACTTTACTAAGTGGGTGGAAGTCGAGCCCCTTATCGATATGACATATGACAAAGTGTATCAATTTATATGGAAGAACATCATTTGTAGATATGGTCTTCCTCATGCATTCATCACAGACCATGGAACCCAATTCGACAACGAGGAGTTTACTGCGTATTGTCATCAGTCGAACATATTGAAAACCCACTCTGCACCATGCCACCCTCAAAGAAATGGACAAACTGAAGTGACAAATAGAACGCTGCTGAATGGCTTAAAGAAAAGATTAAATGATGCAAAGACAAATTGGATCAACGAGCTGCATTCTGTACTATGGGATTATCGTACTACTCCACGAGCAGCCACAGGAGAATCTCTATATATGCTGGCATTTGGAAGTGAAGTTGTTATACCTGCCGAGATATGTCTCCCTACACACAAAGTGCTGAATTTTAACTCTCCTATCAGTGACTTGATGAGAATATTAGATTTGGATATGATCGAGGATGTTAGAGAAGAAGCAGCAATCAGGAACGCTGCATACCAGCAACGGACAGCTCTGTTCTATAACAAGAGAGTAAAGAAATGCGACCTGAAAGAAGGAGACTATGTGCTAAAGAAAGTAATTCAAAAGCACAACAAACTGGAAGCTAACTGGCATGGGCCCTACAGAGTAACAGAGGTTGTTCGACCAGGGACGTATAGAATCGAAACCTTAGAAGGAGAGGAGTTTAAGAATGCATGCAGAGCATCTGCGCAAATATTATCAATAATTTAATCTCTATGTAATGCAGTTTTCTTCGATATGAATAAAGTTTTGGATATTTCGCCCAATTCTCTCCTTTTGTTGAAATTTTTTCGAAGTACTAGTGCTACACACTACGCATCAAGCCCAGAAACACCAACTACGGTTGGTTAAAAAAAATCCATCACCTAAGGCTGGTCGGGAATAAAAATTTCCCAAAAACACCAACTACGATTGGTTGGGAAGAAAATCCATCAGCTAAGGCTGGTCGGGAATATAAATTTCCCAGAAACACCAACTACGGTTGGTTGGGAAGAAAATTCACCAGCTAAGGCTGGTCGGGAATAAAAATTTCCCAAAAACACCAACTACGGTTGGTTGGGAAGAAAATCCATCAGCTAAGGCTGGTCGGGAATAAAAATTTCCCAAAAACACCAACTACGGTTGGTTGGGAAGAAAATCCACAGCTAAGGCTAGTCGGGAATAAGAAAATACACCAACTATAGTTGGTCAGGAATAAAAATTTCCCAGAAACACCAACTACGGTTGGTTGGGAAGAAAATCCACCAGCTAAGGCTGGTCGGGAATAAAAATTTCCCAAAAACACCAACTACGGTTGGTTGGGAAGAAAATCCACCAGCTAAGGCTGGTCGGGAATAAAAATTCCTAGAAACACCAACTACGGTTGGTTGGGAAGAAAATACACCAGCTAAGGCTGGTCAGGAATAAGAAAATCCACCAACTAAGGTTGGTCGGGAATAAAAACCACCAACTCCGATTAGTCGGAAATAGTTGGTTAAACAAATGAAAGTCATTTCAGGGCATAAAATTAAAAAGTGATAAATTTCTTGATACTTATGACATTTGAAACTACCACCATAGTTGGTCGAAAATTGAAATATCACCAACTCTGGTTGATCGTCAGATGACTATCATCAATTCAGGATAATCAACAATAAGCTTTCACCAACTTTAGTTGATCGACTATTTAAAATAACACAATATTGTTATCTTTTTAACAGATATACATGCACATTCATTAATAAATAAAAGAAATGTTTTACAGAATATTTTCAAGGTAATGACAATCAAGATTGCAAAAGAAAATCTTTTTTTCATTAAATCCAGAACAAAATACATTGAGAATGAAATACGTAAAAAATTGTCACATCAAGAATCCTATTCTATTGGTTTCTTCCCCTCTGCCTTTGAAACAGGTTCTTCACCAGCGGGAGGATCGTCTAAGGCATAGGGGGAATTGATGAAATTTAAATCTTTGAGCATCCTGACATTCATTACTGAGGGCCGATCAAGTAGGTGCTCGGGGCGAGATATCTCGAAGTTAGAATGAAGAATGTAGTCACCGAGATATTTTGAAATCAGGCATCGAGGAATGGCCCGAGCAAAAATCCATCTCATATTCAGTTTGAAAGGTGGCACTGGCAACTCGAGCAACCCAGGGTCATAGTAATCCCACAAATAGTGATCATGTTTCAACTGCAGCATACCCAAGGCATTCAGCCATCCCTGCTTGTAACCCTCATTATTTGCATTTTGGATCCGGTCATCTAGATGGTAGAGGGCTTCATTGTAACCAGCCATCCAGAACTCTCTGGGATGCTTGTGGAATCGATAGGTTAACCTCTCCAGTTGCTCGTGGAGGTTCTTCGTTAAAAGTTCTTTACTCTCCAAGGCAGACTTTTATGCAGAGAGTTGCTCGTCCTGATTCAGAATCTTCTTGGACATCTCAGCTAATGCTTGATTCTTCGCCATTAACTGGAAGGCCTGATTCTCCAAATCTGATTGAGTTTTTTGTTCTTCAACAGTAACCCGAGCAGCCCTTGCTCGTCCTCGAGAAGCTCTTGCTCGTTCGCGAGCAGAGGTAGAAGGACCAGTTCTCTTCAAGGTTTCCAATTCGTCTCTCAGATTGGAATTATTGACCTCCAAGAAAAAAAAACTTTATCGTTGACAGGAACCAAGTCTCCCGAGGTAGAGGCTGCAGATTTCAGCTGAGATATCTCTCCTCGCAAATTATTATTTTCATGCTCTAACAATTTGGCGATCTGCCTATGCTCTTCAACCTCGGTCTTCAAAGTCCTTTCCTTTATATCATAAGAAGCAAACAACTTATCATATCCCTTATCAAAACTTAGTTGCTAATATTTCTTCTCATATACCTGATGTAGAAGGATAGTATACTCCTTGTACTGTTGTTGAAGTTCCTCAAGGGTACCCTGGAGATCCTCAATCATCTCATAGTATGCCACATTATTTGCAACTGCACGGTCGAGTAGGCATTTCAAATACTGGTAAGCTTCAACTGCTCGCTCTGAAGCATCTGGACCGAGGATATCGACGATTTGAGATTCATTCAAGTCAGCATGGCCAGCCTTGAAGTAGTCGTTACATTTTTTCATCAATTCTGTATCATGGGCTGACAAGAGTTCCATTCTAGCCATAAACTAGTAAAGAAAAGAGATAGAAAGAATCAATAAAATGCAGACAGAGCAAGAAGAATAAAAGCAGAGCAAGAAAAAGGAGTTAAGTTGCACAACCAAAAACTTCAAATTTTATTACATCATAAAAGAAATACATAACCCAGAGTTACATTTAACAAAAAAGCAAAGAGAAAAATTCCGAACAACTCTACACCTTCTCCTTGTCTCCTAAAACTTTCTCGGGAGGCTGGGACGAAGAAGTAGGTTACTCGAATGGCATAGAAGGTTGCTCGGAGGGTGTTGGAAATTGCTCGATCGAAATGCTGGTTGGTTGAAGTTGCTCGCATGAGGTCTGGACAATCGGAGGATGTGGAATCTGATCTCCGATCACCATAGATGATTCCTCAGAAGCAGCTTCATCTTCTTCTTCCCCGGGAGAAGGAGGGGGGCCAGGAATGTGTCGCTGAAATAGGTTTGAATTCTCATCAACATTCATCTCTCTCAGAGCATCCACCCAACCATCCCTGAAATATTTAAGGCTGCCATACTCCATTTGTGAGATCGTGGTAGCCAAACCCTTATTCCAACCCTTGTCCCAGCTAGTACTGAAGGACTTCTTAACAGCAAGCTTCCTCTTTACCTTTTCTGAGGAAACTCTCTCAGTCATGAGTTCCTCGGCAGCTTTTAATTTCCTTTCTGCCTCTTCCCTCTGGTGATCCGCTTCACGGAGTTTGCTTAACTCCTCTTCAGTAGCTTTGAATTTGGTCTCGAGCTCTCTAGCATTTTGGAGCTTCCCCTCGAGCTCTTTATTCTTACTTTCCAAATCTTTTATTTTCTTCTCCAAACCCTTAGAGACTTTAACAGCTTTATCTCTCTCTTGCTCAATGGTTGTTAATTGCTTTTCCCAAACAGTTTTATCTTCGTCATACTTCTGACGAGAATCCTTTAATGACTATGTCAGACCTACAAGAGCTTCTTCCACACCTGACGAGGAGCTCGAAGATTTAATAGCTTCATCCTTTTTCAAAATGGTGTTGAAACAAGTTACCAACTGGAAAAAGAAAACAATTGTAAGTCAGTGCAAGTACATAATATAAAAAAGTGAAAGTTTAGATTAGTAATACTTACTGAGGTAATATGTTGAGCTGCCAAGGTGGTAACCCTATCCCAGGAAAGAGTGTCTTCAAGACCTTGGATTTTAGGGATAATCCAAGACTTCACAGAGCTCATGGCAGAGCTCGGAGCAACGAAAGTGGGAACACCACTTCCAGCGGTTAGAGGCTGAGAAATGGATTCAGCCACTTTATCCGAGGAGCTTTTCTTTAACTTTCTCGTGGGAGCAGGAATATTCTCGACCAAGGATGTCGTCTTGGTCGGGGATATAACTATAACCCCGCTTGGAGGGGAAACAGCTGCAATCTTGCTTGGAGCCACAGGGGGCTTCTCGGCAACCTTCTTAGTAGCAGCTGGAGGAGGTGCATCAATTTGTCGTGTCCCTTCTTCTGGGACATCCTGCTTACTTTTCTTTGCCTCTCCAGCAGTAGACGCAGACTTATCGAAGAGGCCAGGAGCTCTTCTTCTCTTCATTCTGTCACTAAGAGGAATATACGATTCAGGAGAAGAACCTTCAGAAACTGGTGCTGGTTCTATGTTACTTATCACTGGACGAACAGTGAAAGACGAGGTGTAACTCTTATACTGCAACAAGTACGAGGCTGATCTGATATGTTCGTCAGAAACAGTTTGATGCAAACCCCAGATAAGTTTCAGATGCTTTAAATTAACTTATGTCTCCTTTGGAGACCTTCTTTTGCTGTCAACTGTAAATAAATAAAAATCAAAATATCAGTGACGCATTTTATCGAATATAAAGAAAACATGATTTCAAAAACTAAATAAAATAAAAACAACCTATCCCATTTCCATAGGGAGGGCATCTGGGACCCTGATATACGTTGTTTTCAGTTAATGGAGCATGTTGCCAATTTTTCATAACAACCCCATGCTCGAAGTAATCCCTGCTGGCATCTGGGAGATTGACAACTAAAGCCCTATTTAAAAACCTCGTTTTCAAATAAAAAGTACTATCACTGACAGCCCATCTATAGCAAAACATAATCTCTAGAATTCCTAAACGAGTTCCATGAATCTGATTCAACCTATGGACTCCATTAACTATTCGCCATGTATTGGGGGCTATTTTTGCAGGTACTACATCAAAATATTGACAGAATTCCAAACACAAGGGGTTTGGAGGAAAAGAAAAGCCACATTCGGCTACAAAGAGACTAGGGAACCAATGTCCCTTAGCCAAATGAAAATAATCAGAAGGACCAGAAAGTTCTTCCAAAATGACCCAGGAAGGAATAGAAAAATCAGAACGAAATTTATCAAGCAACTCAATAAGGTCAACCATGATGAACAAAGAAAATAAAAGAGAAGGAAGAAGATCTTACAGAAGAAGGGTAGATCAGTTGATAGCGAACGATGGAAGGAATGAACGCACAAGATGGAGAAAAAATGGAGAGATCAAAGATACAGATTTGAAAAAGTAAGAGACGATAGGATTTTCTGCAATGCTTAAATACCTTACCTTGGGAAGGGGTAAAAATAATGATTACAAAGAAAGACATTTGCGCTACCGGCGTCTAAAAGGAAAAAAAGGCACGGAGACCAAAGCAGTGGGAAAAATTCAAAAAATCTGATTCTATGAATTCGAAAGGAAAATTAAATATAAGGAAAACACTCCTAAAATTCAGGATGACTATTTAATCCCGCCATATTTCGAGAAGAATGTTCCACAATCCTCAACCTCGAACTGTGAAACATTGGGGGATTCTGTTAATACCAAATTTAGTCTGCTGACGTGGATCAGTTAAGTGGAGACACGTGTCAATCTACATGGCACTTACAAACATTTATGAACAACACCCTGACTTCGAGGAACTCAACCTCCCCGACCAACTCAGACACTCCGAGCAACAGGTGCTCTCCAAGGAACTTTACTGTACCAAGCAACTCATGAATACCGAGCAGCTTAGGCGGTCCGAGCTGCATCTTGTACAGAGCATTAATGTCTGGATAATCAATAAATCGACTGAGCATTAAATGTTCATTATTATCATACAGATGTATGCGCCTATTGGACAGCTATGTATTACCCTTTCACATTTACAGCCTGAGGGATATAAATACATTGTATCATCCTCATTATAAGGGGACTCGAAATTTCTTGGTAAAATCTGTAATTGAGAATTCCCAAACAGTCAGCAATAACAAAACAGTGGATGTAGGCCATTCCTTTAAGGCTGAACCACTTTTAAAAACTTTTATCTTGTTTATTTTTATCTGTGATTGATTAATTAGAGATAATCTAATTTTTTACATCAACAGATATAATTAAAGGCACCCTTCTTATATTAATATTATACACAGTGGAGGGTCGAGCCAGGTTGGGCTAGAACCAAAATTTTAGCCTCAAAACCGAGATCGTCCCAATTAACTTTAGTTTGTAAAAAAGGAATTAAAATTGAATCTTAATAAAACCAAAATTTCACATAATACCAGTTTGACAAGTATTAGTCTACCGCCTCTTTTAATGCCACTTGCAATATAATTCTTAAGGTTCTTATCTACTATTATTCCGATTCCATTCCTACTTCTATGTTTGTATCCTTAATATAATTAAACCTTATATTTTATATTTCTCTACCTTTCTTATCGACTCATTTAATTTCTTGTAAATAAGCTATGTTAATTTTTTCTCCATTAGATCCATCCCTTTCATTATATATATTCCAAGTCGCTAATCTAAGTCTATTATGTTGGAATAAATTCTTTACTCGTACATGTCCAGATAGGCGTAAGAACCCTTGCCCATTTCTCATTGATTCTGGGCAAAAATGTAATGCCCATTACTTATTTTTTAAGACACCCGATAACTAGTGCAATTTCCCTTGATTATTTTTAGACACCACATGCGCAACACATTGCTTAAGGGGAAGGCCCGAATATTAGTGCGTATATTCATAGGATTCATGATGAAAAACATCTAGAAAGTTTTACTTGGGTTGTCAGCTACCTAACGCAATCCTCCTCCTTTATCCAGACTTGAGACCATAAATCATTGAAGGTACCCCACTTTCTCCAGGACTCTAATTAGCCTTATATCTAAACTAATATTTAAACAATATGAGTGAGAGGGAGAGTGGGAAAATGAGAGTGGGAGTGTATATTTTTCTTCATTAATAGAAGTTAAATGATTCTTTTTTTCGTGGATGTTGGTAAGGGTGTTCATAAAACTAATTGAGACCTCGAGATTGATCCCTAGACTCCATGCGTGGGATGTCTCATAAATTATATCCAAACAAGGACAACCCCCCCCCCCCCTCAATATACCTCTATCTAAGTTAAATGGTCGTCAAGACTCTATAATAATCATATATATCAACTAAATATTTACTTAAGAACCGTTACACAATGTAAACCTTATAAATTCCCAACTCCTAGCCTTCTATAGACTCCATGTATGAGACATCTCATAAATGAAATACAATCAAGAACCACCCCCCACTGTTACACTTCAGTCTAGGTTGGGTTCTCATCGTGATAAAAATAAATATCAACCCGTCTATATATCAAGGCACCTAACTCTAAACATTAATCACATACTATACTAAACCCATAAAATATTAACTTCATTATTGTTCCCCTTATTTACTTTCAAGGAAATTCACACGTTCATCAAACATCGAATCATTCATAAATAGAATATACTCACAAGACACGCACTTCAAAAACCTTCTACCCATCACTCATAAACTAAATAATAAAATTACATACAAGGCTTACTAATACTAAACTCCTACCTTCTATAGAATTCGTGTGTGAGACATCTCATAAATAAAATCCAAACAAGGAACCTCCTGATATACTTCTATCCAGATTAGGTAGTCATCGAAAGTGGACAAATGTTACACATAAACTTTTATGTAGATTACCTTAACTGCAAGAAATCCAATATACATCACTCACATCAAACACATATCTCACTCTGTGATTACTTTAACCCCTCATTACATATCTTACTAATCCTCATAAATAACTATTACTGCATTAAAGTCTCAATTCAACTCTTAATGCTAATACAAATAACCTCAAACACCATATCCTTCATTTCAAACCCTACATGTACATTACCTAAGCACCATAACCACAAACAACAGAAATCTTATCAACATCATATATCCATAAACTTACTCCATATAATCAAAAATCCTCATCTAACAACAGAAATTTCACCAACAACAACTATTATCCACACTACACCAAAAACAGCAATTTGGCACACCCGAATGTTAAAAATCTGGCACAGTTTTAAACTGTGCCAAATTCTGGCACGGTTTAATGATAATCTGGCACACTTTAAAACAGTGCCAAAATTTGGCACTGTTTTAAACTGTGCCAAAATTGAGTACACTTTATTATAATATAAAAGCCCCTAAAAAAATCATTCCCTCCTCTTTCCTCTCTCATCTTTCAATCTCCCGCTCCCCATCTCTCTCCCTCCCCTCACTCGCTTACCGGATCTACTACGGCATCTAGTGATCTGTCCGGCAAGCCTCCGGCCACAGCCTTGTCCGGCAAGCCTTCGGAATCTTTCATTCCCTCTTCTCGCTTGATGTATCAGATGTTCTGAGGTAAATAAATTAATAAATCTCCGTTCATTTTAGGTTTACGATCTGCTACCAATAAGGAAAGGTTGGATATACTAGATGATGATCGGCATGTCATGGGGTTTAATGTGATGGGCGGTGAACATAGGTTGAGGAATTACCGGTCAGTGATGACGGTGCGTGGGTTTGAGTGTGAGGGGAAGATCTGGAGCTTTGTTTTGGAATCGTACATTGTGGATGTGCCAGAGGGTAATTCTAAGCGGGACACACATTTGTTTACAGATAGCATTCTGAAGTTGAATCTTCATAAGTTGGCGGCTATCACGGAAGGGATGGAAATTTAGTAGCCTTCAAGTTGAAGGTGATATTGTGAATAATTAAATTAGGGTTGTGTAATTTTATTAACTTATCTCCTCCTTTCTTTGGGGTTTTTTCTTTTCAAAATGACCAAAACATCTTTAGTTTGTAAATAGAAATCCATTACACATCTCTATAACTAATACAAGAGATTTTCATGTGCAACCCCTTTTAGAGCATCCACGTGCCAACTCTCAAATTGTATTCTGTTTTCTCTCTTTCGTAACATCTAATTCTTAATCCGATTATTCATTTTGATTTTTGTACGTCTTCCATTTTAGTACTACTCATTTAGCTTAATCTTCACGCTGTTCATAAGTTACATATCTAGACTCCGCATTTGATTTTATAAAAATTAAATACACATACATATGTTATCTGTTTGAGTTGTTCAAGAAAACATAGGAAAATCATGTTTAAGTTGTAAGAGGTTGGAGTGGCAGTTAGGGATTTAGATTCTAGATAATATACTAGTTTTGATTGATGTATCAGATGTAGTGATTGGTATTTTTGTTATTTAATATAATGATCTAAGTATATAGGGCTATTTTAATATATTAGATAAGCTTTATACTTGTTAGTGCTGTGGAAGTTGTGTTGGATTAAGGCTCCTTCAATATTTGTTGGTTAAGTTTCAGCATATTTTTTTTCTTTCTATTGGAAATTATTTTTACGCCCTTGTGTTTGGATAAGCATAGCCATCACACGATTGAATTCAGTCACTAATTGATTTGAGTGTATGGAAAACAAGACGTTCTGAGCCGCTTACCTTCGCAGGGTATTGATTTCATTCCCTCTTCGTTCTATCTTCGCAAGGTATCTTTCATTGCCTGATCGTTCTTCTCCATCACAAGGTATTGATTTCATCCGTTCTGACCTGCCTCTGTCTCCCAACCCCCCAACAATGGTAAGTGTGTATATCTGAGTATTTGGTCCACATATCCGTTCTGACCTGCCTCTGTCTCCCAACCCTCGCATGGGACCAATGTAACTTATAGGAACTGATCGCGTAGTCCCGGGTCTCCCGGATTTAGAATATGACGATAATTTACAAAAATCAACACTTATACTTAAAAACAAGTCGTTGAAGGGTGAAAATCCAAACCAGCCCCCAAATGACCCCGTAGGAAGCACAAACACCTCGTACAGGACCAATGTAACTTGTAGGAACTGACCGCGTAGTCCCGGGTCTCCCGGTTTGACAATATGATGATAATTTGCAAAAATCACACTTAGACTTAAAAACAAGTCGTTAAAGGATGAAAACCCAAACCAGCCCCCAAAAGACCCCGTAGGAGGCATGAACACCTCGCACGGGACCAATGTAACTTATAGGAACTGATCGTATAGTCCCGGGTGTCCCGGTTTGTGAATATGACGATAATTTGCAAAAATCAACAGTTAGACTTAAAAACAAGCTTTTAAAGGGTGAAAATCAAAACCAGCCCCCAAACGACCACGTATGAGGCACGAACACCTCGCACGGGACCAATGTAACTTGTAGGAACTGACCGCGTAGTCCCGGGTCTTCCAGTTTGAGAATATGACGATAATTTACAGAAATCAACACGTAGACTTAAAAACAAGTCGTTAAGGGGTGAAAACTCAAACCACCCCCCAAACGACCCCGTAGGAAGCACGAACACCTCGCACGGGACCAATGTAACTTGTTGGAGCTGACCGCGTAGTCTCGGGTCTCCCGGTTTGAGAATATGACTATAATTTGCAAAAATCACACTTAGACAAAAATAACAATTAGACTAAAAAACAAGTCGTTAAAGAGTGAAAATCCAAACCAGGCCCAAAACGATCCCGTAAGAGGCACGAACACCTCGCACGGGACCAATGTAACTTGTAGGAACTGACCGCATAGTCCCGGGTCTCCCGATTTGAGAATATGACGATAATTTGCAAAAATCAACACTTAGACTTAAAAACAAGCCATTAAAGGGTGAAAATCCAAACCAGCCCCGAAACGACCCCGTAGGAGGCACGAACACCTCGTACGGGACCAATGTAACTTGTAGGAACTGACCGCGTAGTCCCGGGTCTTGCGGTTTGAGAATATGACGATAATTTCCACTCCTATATGTAATTTTTTAGTTTGAGTAAAAAAAAATTTGTAAATTATTGGGTTCCTAATATCGTATCTTTTTTATCCGATTTTTTTTGCAGGATAACAGTTTATCGTTGGCATTTATTCACGTGGAACACACAGAGAACTCAATGGTTTACAACAAGCGGTTTATTCATGATTCCATTTTTTTATGGCCGTGCGGGATTTTGTGAGTTATTTGTTATATTTTGTTGTCGTGCGGGCTTTATGTTAGGCAGGTTTTGTATTAGCAAGTTTTGGAATGTCCAGAAAATAGAGGAAACTCTGCCCAATTTTTTTTTTGCCTGTGAACTATTAAAGACTTGTAATATTTTGAAGTTTGTATGTACATTAGTTTATCAACAACGTGCAATATTTTTAATTTGTGAATTTTTGTGCTTTCAAATAATTTTTTTTCTTTTTATAAAAAAATTTGGCACAGTTCAAAACCGTGGCAAAAGTGTATCATATTTTGGCACGGTTTTGAACCGTGCCAATTTTTTTTAAACTGTGCTGAATCTGGCACAGTTAAAAACTGTGCCAAAAGTGTGCCAGAAATATCAAATTCTGGCACGGTTTAAAAGTGTGCCAGAAGTGTTCCTGTTTGGCCAAATCTGACACACTTTTGAGCCGTGCCAGAAAAAAATGACCATTTTGGAACACCTAATTTTGGCACAGTTCAAAACCGTGCCAGATTTGATCTGGCACAGTTTTAAACTATGCCAGATTTCTGTTTTTGGTGTAGTGCCAATCACCCAAATCTCATCAACAAATAGGAATAACGGACAAATCCACAAATCATATATATAACATTTAATCCCGAAAACCCATTCTTCTCATAATAGCACACCCAATATCCCACCAACACTCAATGACACCAAATAATCAATAATTTATACATCTATGAAAAATATCAATGACTCATGGTAGTCTTTTCAATAACGACACCTAACCAATATACAGGTCACAAAACCAACAACATATGGCTAAACAGTAATCCCCTCGAAGAAAATATATAGTTATAGTCTCAAATAATGTCCTTTTTTACTCGATAATTATTATTTTCAATACAAATTTGAATTTATCCAATTCCCAAGGTTCTAATTGCAAATATCATGTCCTATTCATTTATACTCATTTCAAGTGGGGCTCACATTATTATCCAACAATTAAAAAAGTATCCCAAGATAGGCAATGGCAACACACACACGCGCGCGCGCGCGCGCTCACATATATATATATATATATATATATATATATATATATATATATATATATATATATATATATATATATATATATATATATATACACACACATAGAGAGAGAGAGAGAGAGAGAGAGAGAGAGAGAGAGAGAGGGGGGTTCAAAAGTGAACCAAAAGAATGAACTTTTTAATGAACCTATTAAGATATTAAAAAATAATCTAATTAATTTTAATTCCTTGTTGTAATTGGTTCGCTCTAGCGACAACGGACACGCATGTGACAGGAGACCCCCTTACCCCACCCCTTATACGTATCACACGCGTGTCCATTAACGCTGGCACGAAAATATACATTGGACTCAAAGCCTAAAGAATGTGCAAATCATCTAGGCAAACCAAAGAAGGGAACGCGAATAACTAACACACCTGTAGACCTTGAGATCTAGGACCATTCTCTAATACCAACTGTAAAAACTCACATATTTTAATATTAGGGGTGAACAGTCCCAAATATTAAAATATACAAATTTTTATAATTTAATATATCATTCTTAGCATGGGGCAGAAATAAGAGACAATTTAAAAAAAAATCCAACAATATAAGATACGGGAGATATCAATATTAATGATCATAAATGTAAAGTACAACTACAACATCATCCACTAGTCCAACCAATTACAAAATTCTTAATACAATATCATAAATACAACTGCGGATTCAAAAGCGACTCAAAAATCCAAAAGTTGTCTCATATAAAATACACAGTGCAAACGAAATTAAACTGCACATAAAATAAATCTTCAAAGTCCAGCCAACTTTTCAAGATACAATCCTCTCCTAATATCTCAAAGCTAACCTGATGTGTTAATCAATGCAACGGGTTAGGGCCCACTGCAAGAATACTAGCTATGTTTCCCAAATATGATAACATAACGTAACCAGAAGTACCAAATGAAATTAATACAACAATAGGGTCTTTTATATAACACTAACAATTATACATAAAATAGTTATCAATGATAACCAAATAATATAACATAAATGACTATGTTAATAACAATAGGATTTATCAGTGTTTCACGATCTAAAAAATATACAAAACTATTTAGTTACTAAATAGGGTTTAACACTGACCATATATTATCGGGGCATTCACAACTATCTACTCATATATCAATATTAATAATATCTCTTTATAAAGGTGAATCTCATCAACTACTGATTTATCAACCGATACAAACAACCAAATAACGTTCAACTCAGAATATCATTAAATACATTTCACCGACCTTCCAGTTTCATATTATGTTAGTTACATCATTTCACATTCATTAAATCACATAATTTCATATTTCATTACTATTCAATCCAATCGGCCTTATTAATATCACATTTAAACAAAAATTAACCAAGTATCTCTTTCTTATCTCATTTAAGTCATATTTTTCTCATTAGCTTAATTTTAATAGATCGACCTCTATCACGACCCCGAGTATATCATCGTATACCCCACATTACATATATTACTAACACGACTAAAATCCAACGCCCTCTCCCACGGCCTTGAACATCGTGGTACCATTATATAAATATCTACAACCATGTCTAACATCCAAAACTGTATTTATCTAATAGCCAGGAAATCTCACTCGCGACCTCACACATACTCAGAATCCATATTCATTTAAACCTTAACTATCTTCTGATGGTCTAGGTCCCTCATATGCAATATATCCACAGCCATTCGACACTAGACTCTCACTAATAACAACATATAAACACCGATAACCATCAAAATAGGCAGTCGGTCTAAGCCCTGCACATACTGTAACACCCGCCCCAGTGGTTTTGATCGTACACATGTGATTTGGTGACTAGATGTGACCCAATTAGGCTTTAGACCTTGTGAGAGGAATCGTGGGTCAAATTTGGGTAACCTCATGGCCTTGGTGCAATTAATTCGATTAGAATATCCTGAGAATTAATTCGAAAAAAAGCTTGGCATTATTTGATGATGCTGAGATTTAGCACCACCAAATAAGTGATGATGAGCTCAAACAATAGTAACCATGGCAGCCATAGAGATGTAAGTGTATAAGTATGTAGAAGGAGATGAGTATAAGAGGAATAAGATAATGATGTATAGTGGTTCAGCCAATTTGGCCTACATTCACTGTGAGTGTGTGATCCACTAAGTATGGGCACTAATGGCCTTGGATACAATGCACATAAGCTCACTTTATCTCTCTACTGTGTGTACAAGCAGAGTTTTATCTAGGGTTGCAATTATCGATAGATTCCTTGTAGGGTTATAGGTGACAAGTATATATAGGTCTTGGGGGGTGTAGTGTACCCCCCAAGTATGCATGGTGCATGTGAATGATGACCTAGACAATCCCCTGTTGACACCTGTAGATGCCAAATAATGACATAATATTCCCTCACGTGAGGGTGTGATTTTGTTATAACGGTCTCCCATATGCCATGTGTGCCTCACGCGCACTGTTCCATGCGTCTCCCAAACCACGCGCTGTGATGATGTCACCCTCGGCCTTTGATATGAGGCCGAGGGCAATGTTCCTTTCGGTAATGAGCCTGGCCTAATTTGGGCCTCATACTGTAGTACCCTAGGGAGGTCGTCCGGAGCGGCCCCCTGAGAGGTCATCCGGAGCCTGATGAAGGGTCGGCCCCCTGAGAGGTCGTCCGGATCCTGATGAAGGGTCGGCCCCCTGAGGGGTCGTCCGGAGCCTGATGAGGCGCAGGGCACCCTCGTCATGGCCGAGGGTATGTACGGGTATATCAATCACCCCCCATCCCTTAGCCATAGATGATGCTGAGATGGCTGAGGGATAATGTTGTTTTTGAGACTAAGTGTATGGTCTGTTTGATGAGTGACACCTGTCAATCTGATGTGACAACTGTCAATTATTTATCCAATGTCGTTCGAGTTTTCAAGGCATGGCGGCTGCATGCTGCTTGGGGCTTTGTGCCCTAATGATGTCCTCCTCGTGGGATATGCTTTGGCTTGGGTAATGGGCCCACTCACTACTAAGGTATATAAGCAATTTTTGAAACCAGTCATTCTCTTCTTCTTCGCGCCCAAGCTCTCTCTCTCTCTAGATTTCCAACAGACAAACCTCCATTTCTGCAGTTTTTGAACCTTCAAGCTTAGCAGCTTCGCCATTCCTCCTCAGGTAACACCTCGACCCTAGTGCCCTACTTATCTTTATTTCTATTTGCTTTCCTGTTTTAAGCTCATAGGGCTATATTTTCTTAGGCTGTTCCATAGCTTTTTCGGTGTAACCTCTGGTAAGATGTTCTTGAATTGTTCTTGATAGAAAACCCTTCAATTCTTAAGTTTTGATCGAAAAGTCCACCCTGGTCAATTGTGAGATTTATTTGTAGTTAGGTTACCCAAATTCTTCTAAGTGTAGGGTCTCCCCCTTAATGCTTAGGAGGATTTATAATTTAGCCGAGGAGTTCCCATCTTTCCCATTCCTCTTGCCACAATAAATTCATTTGAGCCATCTGAGTCTTGTGGGTCGTCTTTCCGTCCAGCCGAGAGTTATTCAGGAGAGATGGATGAGAGAGAGTCGTCTCCAACAGGCGTTGGACCTTCTGGGAGAGGAGAGGCGTATGACCTAAGCCCGGGTCGACAGACCGAGGGTATGGTTGCTTTCGAGGCCGTCCCTGTGACTACTCTATCTCCTCATGCCTTCCAGATGGCTTTTCCCCAAAGGTCTCTGATAGGTGATGAGGTCGAGGGAGAGGGGACAGAGGACGAGGGTGAGGACTCAGATGTTGACCAGGTTGACACCTCCCATGCCTCTTCCTATATCTCCTCAGTATGGGATCATGACCTCTTGTTGTGGAGTCATGCCTATGGAGTGTCCCCAAATATAACTATGAGGGTTCCCTCTAAGTCTGAGAGGGTCTTCTAGGGTGAAGAGGGAGAGGTTGCAGTATAGGAACAAATGTTCAAGGTTGGTGTTAGATTCCCTCTGCATCCTGATGTCGTAGATATCCTGTCAGCCCTCGGCGTTGCCCCCTCTCAGCTTCCTCCCAACTCCTGGAGGACAATCCTTGGCTACATCTCCTTGTGGAAGAATGCCCTTACTGATGAGCCATCGGTCGACGTATTTTTGGCCTGTTAAAATATCACCTCCTCGTCCAAACAGCCTGGGTACTACCACCTGGGGACGAGGAGGTCTGACAAAAAACTTCTCCACGTGGCACAGACCTCCAACCACGATTGGAAGAAGAGATTTTTCTTCATTTCTAGGGAGTGAGAATTTTCCGCCGAGTCTCAACATTTGGACGATAGTCCGAGGGTTCCCCGAAGATGGTCAAACCCCTCGATGAAGGCCAGGTCTGATCCCGGACTTAGTCTGGATGAGAAAGACATAGTTGAGTATCTGAGGGAACGAGGGAGAGGGGGTGAGATTGCAAAATTTGAAGATCTGATGACCCCCAAGTTCCTCAAAGAAGCTGGTCTGAGGGTCGGTACCCTAACAGAGCTATGTGAGTTACATTATTTTTTGCTCATTTTTTACCTTTTTTCAAGTGTTTCATCTTTGCCTCTGCATTTTTCTAACGTATCGTCCTCCTTTCAGGTCGTCCCTCTGTTATATCTGACCAACTCTGGGAAATGACTGCCCTAAGTTTGCTATCTGGCTTAGGCAAGAAGAAGGGCAAGGAGCCTCAGCAGGCTCCGAGGAAGACAAAGGTCGTGGGGCCGACACTTGTTGAACCGACAACCGACGGTCACAAAAGAAAAGAGCCTGAAGTCCCTGCTGACCCTCGGTCGGATTCTAGGACGAGGGCGAAGGTGGAGTCATCTGAGGGGACTGGTTCCTCTTCTAGCATGGGGGCCTTCTGGTCCCAAAACTTGACATCACTGAAGGTCGAGCCATCTTCCCTGATCGTGAACCTAAGGGAAGCCAAGGCGTCCATGTTTTCTGCCCCCTCGGCTGTTGATTATGAATTTCTGTCAAAGATGCCTCCTGCAAAAGGGCATGACCCTATAACAGTATGCCGGACCAACTCTGGGAAATGACTTCCCCAAGTTTGCTATCTGTCTTAAGCAAGAAGAAGGGCAAGGAGCCTCAGCAGGATCCGATGAAGATAAAGGTCGTGGGGCCGACACTTGTTGAATCGACAGCCGACGGTCATAAAAGAAAAGAGCCTGAAGTCCCTGCTGACCCTCGGCCTGATTCTAGGACGAGGGAGAGGGTGGAGTCATCTGAGGGGACTGGTTCCTCTTCTAGCATGGGGGACTTCTGGTCCCAAAACTTGGCATCACTGAAGGCCGAGCCATCTTCCCTGATCGCGAACCTAAGGGCAACCAAGTCGTCCATGTTTTCTACCCCCTCGACTGCTGATTATGAATTTCTATCAAAGATGCCTCCTGCAAAAGTGTATGACTATGGTCTGCATGCTCTAGCTCGGGTATTTATTTTTACTTCATCTCCTTAGTTGAATTTTTCCCTAACTGTTTCCTCAGCCTCTTAACAAGTGTCTTTTTCTGTGCAGTCTGTCTGTGCCTTTACCTCGGCCACTAAGTGGATGGCTGAGAATCAACATAAGTTTAATAAATCTGAGAGGGCCATTCAGCATGAGGCTGACCTACAGATAGAGCTCGAGACTGCAAGGGCTGAACTGGAGAGTGCCAGGACTGAGCATGCCAGGGTCTTAGATGAGCTGACGAGGCAGCACGATGCTGACCAGCAGGCCAAGGACCTGCTTATAAAGGGGAAGGATGAAACTTTGCTCAACTTGTAGGTTCAGCACAAGGCCGATCTAGAGGCGGCTGTCAAGAAAGTCTAGGCCGATGCTGTGGAGGTCTACAAACTCTCGGACGAGTTTCAAGCCTTCGGCCTTGAATACTTGGAGAGGGGAATTAAGACGGCCTGTCGATGGGTCGTCTTAAATTTTGCTGATGCAGTGTCGTCCATTCGCCCCTCTCTAAAGGTAGTTTAACTGGACGATCCACTTATTGCTGAAGCCCTAGCCCAAGTTGAATCTCAGCATATCGAAGTCACGGGCATGTCTGAGGCTCGGCCTGTCACGGTCATAGAAGAATCTCTCATTGATGTTGAGGCCTTGCCCTCTGATATTGCTCAATAGGGTGGTTGTCTGTAGCCTATACCCTCTTAGTGTAATCAATATTTTTGTACTCTATTTTTGTAAAACGAACATCATTTTGTAATATAATGTCTCTTGTTGTCTTCCATACTCGTCTCTTATGTGATTTGTATTGTGGATTTTTTGTACTAACAATATTAGTAACCCCTCCCTCGTTTTTCTTGAGGTCAATGGTGGGGTCGTCCCCTCCCTTGATACTAATTATAGGCTGAGGGTTATAATAAAAAAATTAACGGTTTTTAAACAAAGTATTCCCTCATCTTTCTTGAGGGCAATGGTGGGGTCGTCCCCTCCATTGACCCTCATTATAGCCGAGGGTTCCAATAACCAAACTAATGGTTTTTAATTAAGTATTCCCTCGTCTTTCTTGAGGGCAATGGTGGGGTCGTCCCCTCCATTGACCCTCATTATAGTCGAGGGTTCCAATAACCAAACTAATGGTTTTTAATTAAGTATTCCCTCGTCTTTCTTGAGGGCAATGGTGGGGTCGTCCCCTCCATTGACCCTCATTATAGCCGAGGGTTCCAATAACCAAACTAATGGTTTTTAATTAAGTATTCCCTCGTCTTTCTTGAGGGAAATGGTGGGGTCGTCCCCTCCATTGACCCTCATTATAGCCGAGGGTTCCAATAACCAAACTAATGATTTTTAATTAAGTATTCCCTCGTCTTTCTTGAGGACAATGGTGGGGTCATCCCCTCCATTTACCCTCATTATAATCGAGGGCCGTTCTCTGAAAATGTGTTCATGCGCACTGGAACTGATAAACACAGGATGAGGGGAAACACTGATATTTCTCATTAATTTTCCAAGTATTCTGTTGGAGCAAATCCTACTACAATTATGGTCTATCAAGACCTTACAACACTACTGATAGTATTTTTTCAAATGATCTGCATTCCAGGAGTTGGAAAAGGGTTCCCCCTCTAGGTTTTCTAGTCTATAGGTCCCAGGGACGACTTCATCGATGACCCTATACGGGCCATGCCAATTAGGATGGAGCTTGTTGGGCTTTTGCTAAGTCTTTTTGAGGACCAAGTCCCCCACTGCGATTGGACTCTGTTTCACCCTCTGATTGTAAAACCTTGCGATCCTCTACTGGTAGGCGGCCTGCCTTATCTCGGCGTCTTCCCTCCTTTCCTCAATCAGGTCTAAGTCGAGTCTCCTCTCTTTTGTATTTCTCTGGGGGTCATACATTTGGACCCTATGAGTAGGAAACCCAATCTCGGTGGGGATGACGGCTTCTGATCCATAAGCTAGCATTAATGGGGTCTCTCCGGTAGAGGTCCTCACTGTCGTCCTGTATGCCCACAGCACGGCATATAACTCATCGACCCATCTTCCTTTTTCCTCCTCAAGCCTCTTCTTGATTCCATCTAGGATTGTCCTGTTTGTAACTTTTGTTTGCCCATTGGCCTGAGGTCGGCCTGGGGTGGAGAAAAATTGTTTGATATTCACCCTTTCACAGTACTTCTGTAGAGAGGTATTCTTGAACTGAGTCCCGTTATCCGAGATGAGGGTGTTGGGGAGACCATATCTGCATATAACATTTTTCCAGATGAACTGGAAGGTCTTTTGCTCTGTAATTGTGACCATCGGTTCGGCCTCCACCCATTTTGAGAATAGTCAATAGCTACGATGAGGAACCGATAGTTATTGACTGCTATTGGTAAGGGTCCTACGAGGTCGATTCCCCATACTGAAAATGGCCATGGGGATGTAATGAAGGTAAGAGTCTGATGGGGTTGGTGAGGGATGGTGGCAAATCTTTAGCATTTATCACACTTTTTTACGTATGCCGCAGCATCTTTCCCCAAGGTCGGCCACCAGTACCCTTGGGTGATCACCCTCTTCGCTAAGGATCTGCCCCCAATGTGGCTTGAGCACGATCCTTTGTGCACATCTTGCAAAATGTAAGGGACTTCAGAGGGGTGCACACACCTAAGTAAGGGGAGCAAAAACCCCTTTTTGTACAAAGTGTCTCCGATGATAGTGAATTTTGCAGCCCTGTATCTCAGCTTCTTCCTTTCTTGCCTTGCTTCTGGCATCTCTCCCTCTTTAATGTATCTGATCATAGGTTCCATCCATGAAGCTTCCTGAGAAACATTCAGGCAATTGCCAAGTGTTCCCTCAGCGTCTTCAATAGTTGGCCGAAGCAAAATTTCCACTGGGACCATCCTCCTGATGTCTGTCCTAGTTACCGAGGCCAACCTAGCAAGGGCGTCAGCTCGACCATTATCGAGCCTAGGTATCCTCTTTAACCTTACTTCTCTGAATCCCTTCAGTAACGACCTCACCTTCTCAAGGTACCTAGCCATCCTCTCGTCCTTGGCCTCGTAGGTTCCTAGTATCTGATTCACTACTAGCCTCGAATCACTATGAACCAAAATCTGGTCGATACTAAGAGATCTGGCCAAGGAGAGGCCTGCTATCAAGGCCTCATATTCGGCCTCGTTGTTGGAGGCTTTAAAGTTAAACCTCAGGGCGTACTCAATGTCTGTCCCGTCGGGTGCTGATACTATTAATCCAGCTCCGCTCCCGCTTTCGCAAGAGGACCCGTCGACGAAGAGACTCCACGTAGTGTGTTCTTCTGAGAAACCTCCCTCGGTGAGTGACCCCTGTCTAAAGAGATATCTTCCCTCTTAGTTTTCATCCACTTTCCTTATAGCGGTGCTCGTCTCAGCCTTATCTGTAGGTGTGTCGGGGAGCTCACCCTGTCGGGTATCTATCTTCCCGAGGCTCTCACCCTCAGCTTCATCATCTTCCCAAGTAAACTCAGCCACGAAGTCTGCCAATGCTTTCCCCTTAATGGTCGTCCTAGGCTGATACACTATGTCAAACTCCCCCAGCTTTATAGCCCAGGCCATTAACCTCCCTGACTTTTCAGGCTTGTGCAAAACCTACCTTAGGGGAGAGTCAGTGAGGATGACCATTGCATGGGACTGGAAGTATGGCTTCATCTTTCTCGATGCATGGATCAAGGCGTAGGCCAACTTCTCCATCCTTGGATATCTTTGTTCTTCCCCCTGGAGTGCCTTGCTGTTAAAATGCACAGACTTATGTACTCCGTCTTTGTCTCTCACAATGGCTGCACTAATGGCTGACTCTGAGACGGCGAGGTACACATAAAGTCGTTCGCCCTGCACGGGCTGTGACAACAGCAAGGGAGACCCCAGGTATGATTTTAACTCCTTGAAGGCCTCATCACACTCTTCACTCCATTCGAAGGCTTTTCTAAGAATTTTGAAGAATGGTAGACACCTGTTTGTGGCCCTAGACACGAACCTGTTCAAGGCAGCAACTCTCCCTGTGAGTCTCTAAACGTCTTTAATGGACTTGGGGGTCTTCATCTCAACAAGGTCCTTTATTTTTTCGGGATTGGCCTCGATGCCTCTTTGGTTGACAATGAACCCTAAGAACTTCCCTGCTCCGACCCCGAAGACACACTTGGTCGGGTTAAGCTTCATCTGGTATTTGTCCATCGTATTAAAGGTCCTCTCCAGATCTTCCACATGATCCTCTGCCTTCAAACTCTTAGTCAGCATGTCATCTACATAGACTTCCCAATTTGGTCTTCGAACATTTTATTTACGAGGCGCTGGTACGTTGCCCCCGTATTTTTTAGGCCAAAGGGCATGACTCTATAACAGTATGTCCCCTTGTCAGTGATGAAGGTTGTCTTCTCCGAGTCCTCAGGGTTCATGAAGATCTGGTTGTACCTTGAATAGGCATCCATAAATTTCATGAGCTCATGGCCTGCGGTAGAGTCTACCATCTGGGCAATGCGGGGGAGAGGGAAGTTGTCTTTGGGACAGTACTTGTTGAGGTCGGTGAAGTCCACACACATCCTCCACTTCCCGTTGGCCTTTGGGACAATGACTGCATTAGACAGTCATTCAGGGTAGATGACCTCTCTGATAAATTCAGCGTATTCTAATTTTTTGACCTCATCCCTTATGACGTCATACTTTTCTCTAGAGCAAACTCTCCTCTTCTGCTTTACTGGCTTCGCACCCTCTACCACATTGAGCTTGTGGCTCATGACTTCGGGGTCGATCCCCGGCATATCTTTGTGACTCCATGCAAAGACGCTATGTCTTCTCTTTAACAGTTTAATGAGGTCTTCCTTGATATTTGGCTTCAGAGACTTGCCGACTTGGACGGTTTTTTCCGGGTCATCCTCATCGAGGATGATGGATTCTACCTCTTCCGTGGCCTCTCCTTTCTTTAGCTTCGTCTCATCCCTGGGGTCTATGGTATCAATATTGTAAGTGGTTGTATCCCTCTTGTGTGTCTCCCTTTCTTCAGCGGAGTTGTAGTAACATTCTCGCGCTGTCGTCTGGTCTCCCTGAACTTCCTCCACCCCGTAAGGGGTAGGAAATTTAATCATCTGATGGACCGTAGACGGCACAGCTTCAAATCCCTTGAGGGCCACACGCCCCAGTATGATGCTGTAGGATGAAAACACATGTTCATCCATCATAAAGAAACTGACCTTCTTGGTAAGCCATCTCAGCCACTCGTCCCCCATCCTGACATCGGCCTCATACACTCCAAGGGGATGAACCTTTTCCCCACTGAACCCAATCAATGGATGATGGTATGGGACAAGTCTAGAACGGCTGAGACCTAAGGCTTTGAAGCACGGCCAAAATATTACATCTGCAGAACTTCCCCCGTCGACCAATATCCTCAGCACCTCACACCCGTGCACCCTAGTTGTGATGAAGAGTGGGTCGTCGTGTGGGGCTAGGAGGCCTTTAAAGTCCATTCTCTAGAACCCCACTATCAGAGTGTCCATATCGACCTTCTTCCTCTTTTCTGACTTGACCTCCAGAGAGGTCGAGTGTACAGTCTTCGTCACTGCCTTGGCCTCATCCACATGGGCCTTCTGTTAGCGACCTCAGACCCTCCTCCTGCTAGACCCCCAGAGATCATTTCGACTCTGAGCGATATTATATTAAGCCTCTTGACAGGGCCTTGGTCGTCTCTCGGCGGGAGGTCAGGGTCGTCCTCATCATCAGAAGGGTCGTCCCCTCTTTTTTGAGGACCTTCTCTACATGCATCGCCTCGCTTATTTCTGGGGTCGTCCCCTCGGCCCCTCTTGAAGGCACCTTTGTCGACGTACTTTCTGAGCTTCCCTTCTTTCATCATCTTCTCAATCTCATCTTTCAGAGCGAAACATTTGTCTGTTACGTGGCCATGGTCTTGGTGAAATTCACACCACAGGTTCTTATTCCTCTTGTTGGGGGCTGCCCTCAACTTCTCAGGCCACTTCAGAGATCGGTCACTCTTTATCTCATTGAGGATTTGTTCACAGCTGACCGTTAGAGGGGTGTAACCAGCGAACTTGTCATCCGTAGACCTCTTCTTCCCCTCTTTGTTCTTCTTAGGGTATTTACCCCCACTAGAGCCTCCTTTTTCATCTTCGTATTTTGCGGCAATTGCCTCTTCGGTGTTCATCACCTTTCCTGCTATTGACAACAATTCAGCCATCGTCCTCGGAGGGTCTTCAGCAAGCTTCCATAAAAGCTTCCCCTTTTGGAGTCCTCCAATCAGGGCTGTCATAGCTATTCTCTCCTCATAGTCTTCCACCTCCAGCTTCTCTTTATTAAATCTGGCTATGTAGTCCCTCGGACTCTCATTCTTCCCCTTCTTAACATAGAGCAGGTGGGTGGTCTTCTTCTGTGGCCTCACCCCAAAGAAAAAGTTGTGGATGAACCGGTCTACCAACTGCTTAAAGTTTTCAATGGAATTTTTTGGAAGAAACGTGTATCAGACATGTGCATCCCCAGTCAAGGTACCAGAGAAGGCACGACACCTCATCTCATCTGAGATAGAGTATATGGCTGCTGCTAATTGATACATCTCAACATGGTGGACAGGGTTGGTGCTCCCGTCGTATCTTGGGGTGACCACAGGTGGCTTGATCTTTGATGGCGTAGGGAAGTTGACTATCTTCGCCACAAAGGGTGAGCCTATGGTGTATCCCTTCTGAAGAGGGTCCCGGATCTTCAGTATATCACCGATATTATCCTCTAGTCGCTGGATCGAGTCATTCCAGGGCCTCGCAGGGTCGGCTTGGCCGATGTTATCCCCTACCGCCTCTTTAAGGTGGACGGAGGGTTCTGCTGCGACAGGCCTGTGTCGGCTGTTTACTTCCCTTTGACCGTCATCCCGTCCTTGGGGTCGGCCATCTGCCGCCTCCCTCTTGGACCTCGCAGCACTCGTTGATCTGGACAATTTTTCCCGCAGGTCATTTACTGGGCTCAGCCTCTCAAAGGCTGACCCCCTGCTCAAGCGATCAAAAGCAGAGCCTCTCGGGCGATCATCAGGATTTGGTCTCCCGCACTTTCCTCTACTTTCCTGGAGAGGTCGTACAGTATTGTTGGAGACCTCATATGGTTCCCAGTATTCTATAGGGGCCTCCTATCGCTCCAGATCGTCATACCTGTCCTCAGGGCAAGGGTTTCCTCGCCTCCCCAGCCATAGACGCGGGGGGGCAGCAACATCCCTATGCCGCTGAGGGGGTGGTAGGTCTTTGCGTGGTGCCTGGGGTGGTCCCCTGGCTTCATGATGTCCTGGAGCTGCTGCCGGAGTAATCATCTCAGGTGAAACCCCTGGTGGTCTTAGTATGTTCTGGCTTAGAGCTGTGAACTGCTCCTGCATCATCCGCTGGCTTGATGCCAGAGACTTTAAGGCTGTCGCCACATCAGCCATCTCAGACTGAGGTGGTGGCTGACTAGAACTGGGTCCTCCCCCATCATCCGGTGGGGGAAGTGGTGGTGGTGGCATCTCAGGTGCCATGTGTCTGAGCTATGAAAAGCTGAACTGAAGAAAAGACTGGTGAGCTTAAGAACCTTAGTGGGTCTCTTTCAATGGTGAAACATCTCCTCTCAGGGGAAGAGCTGGCTCACCACTAGAGTGCTCAGTGAGGTCAAGCTGTACAAAGGAAGAGATGTCTTCTCGTTCCCACAGACGGCGCCAAACTGATGATGCTGAGATTTAGCACCACCAGATAAGTGATGATGAGCTCAAACAATAGTAACCATGGCAGCCATAGAGATGTAAGTGTATAAGTATGTAGAAGGAGATGAGTATAAGAGGAATAAGATAATAATGTATAGTGGTTCAGCCAATTTGGTCTACATCCACTGTGAGTGTGTGATTCACTAAGTATGGGCACTAATGGCCTTGGATACAATGCACATAAGCTCACTTTCTCTCTCTACTGTGTGTACAAGCAGAGTTTTAGCTAGGGTTGCAATTATCGATTGATTCCTTGTAGGGTTATAGGTGACAAGTATATATAGGTCTTGGGGGGTGTAGTGTACCCCCTAAGTATGCATGGTGCATGTGAATGATGATCTAGCCAATCCCTTGTTGACACCTGTAGATGCCAAATAATGACATAATATTCCCTCACGTGAGGGTGTGATTTTGTTATAACGGTCTTCCATATGCCATGTGTGCCTCACACGCACTGTTCCATGCGTCTCCCAAACCACGCATTGTGATGATGTCACCCTCGACCTTTGATATGCGGCCGAGGGCAAAGTTCCTTCCGGTAATGAGTCTGGCCTAATTTGGGCCTCGTACTGTCGTACCCTCGGGGGGTCGTCCGGAGCCTGATGAAGGGTCGGCCCCCTGAGGGGTCGTTCGGAGCCTGATGAGGTGCAGGGCGCCATCGGCATGGCCGAGGGTATGTACGGGTATATCATTGTTCGAACGAAATGTTGAGTCGTTCAACGAGATTCAAATATCGCTCGAATTGTTCTTAAAACGACCATCGAATGAAAAACACTTGTTTGCATTTAAGGCTCGTTAGATTATCATTAGAACCCCGTTCGAATGAGATGTGATGTCGTTGGAATGAGGTCTATTCTCATTCGAACGAGATTTCAATAATCAGGATTTTCAGATTCAAAAAATGTTGTCATAATCTAGACCCTTGAATCATTTGATTTGTCAAACTCTCAATAGAGCAGATCAAATATTGCGCGTGCGCGCGCGCGGGGGGTGGACCAAAGGTTAATAAGTTTAGGGTTTGGGGGTATTTAAAGGAGGTTAATCCATTTTTACCCCCATTTTAATCAGATTTTCTATCGTTCTAGCTCTTTAGAGCTCCTCCACCATCCACCACCCTAGCACCACCGCTCATCCACCCTAAAACACCATATTTACCTTATATTCTACCACATTTGAGCCTATAAAACCCATATACAGCGCATTTTAGGTAAGATATAAATTTATGGAGATGTTGTTGGGGATTTTTGGAGAAGAAAAAAAGAAGAACAAATTAGTTTGAAGGGGGTTCGCTTTGAGAATTTATGGAGCATTCAAAAAGGCATGCTTAGTGGAGATAAACAACCTCTTTTAAGGCCACCTTAGGATGTGGGAGGTTTCCATCTTCTTCTACATCTCATTTACCATTTTTGAAGCTTCCTTTGAGGTGAGAAAAACTCTATTCTTGTTAAGTTTAAGATTACTCTATTTTGCAATGTATAAGTTAAATATGCTAGAGTTCATAAGAGTAGAATATTTGTATGTATAGGTAGTCTTTATTCGTGATTTCTTAATGGTCTAGAAAATTTAAGAAATGAGTTCCCAAATGGTTTGAGAAAAGACTATAAAACTTCAAGGAAGCCTTATGCTTAAAAATTTTATGAAATAAAATGTTTTTAAAGGAATATTTACATTGAGGTTTGGCAATAAGGGGAAGCTAGCACCAAGATATGTGTGACCATTCTCGATTATTGAGAGGGTGGGACTAGTGGCATATAGGCTAGGACTATCGGAGCACTTACAACGGATTGACGATGTGTTCCATGTGTTGTTGTTGAAGAGGTACCTGACGCAACTTTAAAATTGTCTGTAGTGTGTTCTTATATAGACTCAAGTGTAAGTCGATCGCTCAAGTAATAATTCGGTAAAAATGGGTATCGAACACAGGGACTAAGATGAAGAATCGTGACGATGAATAGGAAGAACGAATGACCCTACGAATGACTCAGAGAACTAAGGAAAAGATGATGAATTGTGACTTTACCTATCAACTAATGCAATTTTAATTAAATCAATAACTAAACTACGTATGCAAGAAGAATGAAGTGGTTATAAACTATATGAGAAAAAGGGATTAAGGTACACTCTCCCGCACTGTCGATAATTGCATAGAACATAAAAACATCAAAAATCTAATTCTTCATTCCAAGAGACATCGAATATGTTTTAAGCATTCAACATATGAGGACTTTACTCCGCACAATATCAAATAAAAAATTGTATTTAACGAGGATGAGAAATTATCAAAAAGCCAATTGTACACTTAAACATCCCGGTTACCTAGGGAAAACGAAATTAAAAGACCTATAACTTTTATCTTGATAAAGTTCAAACCTTATAATGATGAAAGTAATGTGTTATCTAGGTTGGTTGTACCCCAACCCGCCAAAAACTTAGCCTAGCATAACTGTGAAGGAAATACGCAGAATTTTAACGTTGTAATGATGGAAAATCATGATTAAATTAATACTTAGCATGCAAGAGATATGTAGATATCTAGAAAAAGGGAAGAAACGTACAGGGAAGAAGAACGTGCATAAATAATATAGAGAAACAAGCTTGGTATTGAAATCTTAAAATCCTTAATCTTCAATAATGTATGAATAAGCTATGAAATTCAAAACTACGGTTCTTGGGACTTCCTCCCTTTTGCTCTCCAATAAAAACTAACTTCAAGCTTGTCTAATGTCTTCCTATTATGTTACATTAATGTTTTTACAAGAGTCCTACATACATCCAACTCCTTAAACAAATCAGAAAAGAAATAAAATTTCACGGGTCAAACCCCACGAACCGGTTCGGGTGTACCTACGAACCGATTCTCCCCCAAACCGGGTTGATTTTTCCTTATGTCTTGGCCTCTATTTTTTCTTTTAGACTTAGATTTTTTTGTTATTTTTCTTCTCAATATTCACATTAGCATAACTCTTTCACCGAAGCTCGGATTGAGGTGCCTTTTTTTTTAGTATTCTTGTGAATTCATCGTCTTCGACTTTCCAGTTGGCCCCACTTTCGGATTAAGGCTACAGAATTACTGAAATACCCTTAAATTCTCCGTTTCTTGGTTTCTTACCTTGTTTAGAGTTCTCTTTCTTACTAACTTGCATGAAATACCTATAAAACATATAAGGATACACAAAACACCAAACACTTGCCAAGTAGAGTTAGTAGCATGAATATGAGATAAAACTAAGTCAATTGTGATGCATAGAATCATATAAAGACCGAAATTAAGGGATAAATATGAAATATATATGCCTAATCAAATCCTCCTAACATAGAAATTTGCGCGTCCTGAGAAATGTAAAAGAATGAGAGTATGGGTTAAGGAACTCACAAAAACTTTATTGGGATAGAATACTTTTTTTGCGGGAAAGAAATTGCATTTAGCGTATGCGGCAAGTCTTTAAACCCCTAGGCTACCCTAGTAGGACAAGTTGTGTCTCGTGAGGGTTTGCAGTGAATATACCCACAAAATTCATTTTTCGACTCAAAGAAAAGGATCAAAATACTTTAAATTATACAATTTAAACTCCCCCAAAAATAGTCACTGTAAATTCATATTCAATAGTCTCAATTTGTAGTATGTGTGTCCGAAGTCAAAAATCGAACTGCTAATTTCCACCGATTTATCATTACGTTAATTTTTGAAAAATCGTTTTGATTCAATTTCTCACAGGATACTCTCTCAAACGAATCTCTCGAAATGTGGTTGTTTCTCTCGATATGCGTGATTTATAAGAGTAAATTTCATGGAACATAAATTTATGCACATAATTTAAAAGATGAAATTTTAATGGTGAAAAGATCTCATCATCGGAATACGATTATTGGAAAACGAGAAACATCGCCTCTTATTTGCACCAATTGATCTCTCTTTTTATCTTTTCGTGTCTTAGGCTCTCCATGCGATAATTAATTTTGTTATTCGGACTCGATTAGGACTTTTTCGGGTTATAAGATGCATTGGGTAATATGGAAATAATAGAGAAACTTTGTAATTGGAAATTCTGCTTACTATGCCCTTTAGCGCTTTTTCAAGCAATTGCTCTTTTTTTTTTTTCCTTTTTTTTTCTTTCTATGTTTGTTGAGCATTTTTCTATTTTTCTTTCCCCCTTTGTACTGCACCATTTGGATTTAATTGATGAATTTTCAGATTTTCACAACTCCGGGCTGAATGGGCTTTTCGGATTTATCAAACGAATTGGAAATTTTATTAGGCTCAAGTTGGATTCGCAAAAGGGTAATTTTTCACAACTTTTTATGGCTAATATTTTTAGGTTAAACAAATGAGGGCCTACTTCATTTTCCAAATTACTAATTATTTTACCATACGCGTCTCGAGAATATTTTAATTTAGAGATATTTTAGCGCGTTTCCAAGACAACATCTCACTCGTTTCCCGTAACTGATCAAAACAAAGGAATTGATATTCTCAACTACTTATTTGGATCTAAATTGAACTTTGAGTTAACCATTAACTCAGATTGATTTAATTACTAACAAAAATTGATAGGCTCGAAATCTCACCGGGTTAATTAATCTCCATATTTATTCGTTAAGTCGTCAATTTTCGCTCAATTTCCATCTTTGGTCAATTTCGGCTTTGTGCATTTAAATTTTACAGTTTGAGACTTCAAACAAATTTTTGGTGATATTTTTAAGTTTTTAAATTCCATTTTTTATTTATTTTGAAGTAAAATATTTTTGACTTTTTTGAAATTTTTTGATTTTTTTTTTTATAAATTTTCTATTTTTTTTAGACACTTTCAAAATTTGTGAAGTTTTAGAAATACACACTTGTCACCCCCCCCCCCCCTAACTTAGACTTTTGCATTGTCCTCAATCGAAAAGGACTAAAGGCTAAATTAGAAGAAAAATAAAAAGTGCGACAAGGAAAACCAGCAAATATAGAAAATGCATAATTTTTCTTTTTTATTACAAACCAAGACTTACATTGCAAGATAAGAAAGGGAAAAACAACTACATATGTGGTTCATATAAAATTTAGCACAAGAAAGCATAAAAGAACCACTTAAAAGAAACCTTCTCGAAGACATTAACCAATGGGCTAGCTACTCGGGCGGTGGGCGGGAGGTACTGGGAGCACTTGGGTCGTAGGGATCATAGAAATAGGATGGAAGTGCGACATTGTCCCCGACTTGCAAGCGATAGAGCTCAGCTTGGAGGCGCTCCATCATGCTTGTGTCACGTTGATATGCTCGACGACCCACTTGATATTCATTTACAAAGTCGTCAAAGTGCGACTCGAGGGAAGCAATGCGACTTGTAAGGCCCTCTCCCTGCGGCTCATAATCTTCAACTTCATCCTCGTCATACTCTTCCTCGTTGGGGACATCCCCCGTATTCATCATGGGGTATCCATTCCCACCTCCTCATCATCATCAATATCAACATTGGGACGCGGGGGGTGAGTTGCCCGCATTTGGCACTCAAAACTAGTGGTGGAAGAAGCACAAATAGGTCGAGGAAGTTTGGTGCCAAATTCAGGGACTTTCACCCTGGCGTCGGACATGATTTCGGAGATGAGGCGAGCATGGGGGAGAGCCACCTTTCCGCAATCGTCGTAGGCGACGTGAATGATGTCTGCATAAAAGATGTGGGCAAGGTTAATAGTGTTATGCGGGTCAAGGAAATGATAAAGGAAGTTCCCATGGCATTGAAGAACTACTAAGTCGTTGGTGGTTTGATGGACTGATCTGCAAGTGATGAGGTGCGCGTAGCGCACCGTGTTCGATACCCCGACACCATTTGCGTTACGCATTCGGCTTTGGTGTGTGGAGCACCATTGGTGGGGTAATCAAAAGGGACGGGGAGAATGAATCCCTTTTCATGCATCTTGCACTCGATAATGGCTACGAAAAACGGTATTCGGATGTTGTCAACAAAGGCTTCATGTAGAATGGTTGACTTAAGTGTGCCATAAAAATAGCGGATATCTTCGTCGAAAATGCGATCGTTCTCCGGGAGAGGAAAGAGCACCACCCTCGGCATTGGAAGAGGGCGGTGACGTCGTGGGGAAGCCCCTTCCAAAGGACTTTACGCTCAATGTGTATTGTTATTGAGGCATAAAGTATGCCTCAAACAAAGTGGTCTCTTGTATTGATCGAAAATTATGTTTGACACCCTCGTGGAGGATGATCGAAGAGTCGTACTTACGGGGTCGTAGGTTGACTTGACAGAGGCAAGGCATGGAAGGAGAGAGGGATAATCTGGTATAAAGAATATGTGAAAGTAGAGGATAAGAAAAGAAAATGTAGGTGTGAAGGAATGGGGGGTAGATCCATGAATTTATAGGTGTGAGGGAGGTGGTTTTGGTGGGAAATGGAAGGGGTGGTGGAGGGAAAAGATGGAAGGAGGTAATTGGGTTGGCAAATGAGTGGGGGGGAATGGATTATGAATGGATTTTCATATGGGAGGGAAAATTAGAAAGAGGTAAAATGGAAAGAATTTGGGAAATAAAGGGGATGAATTTACCAGACCCCCTGAACCAGTTCGGGTGTACCTGTGAACCGGTCCATCCCCAAATTGGTTCGGGGTGTACCTGCGAACCAAATCGATTTTTTCCACTAGCCTAAAATGCAAGAATGACTTGTTTTGCAAAATATAAGTGTTCTAAACCCCCATATCACCTCTCTAACGTACCTCAATACCTCCTTAACACTTGGGACCCCCTGAACGCCTCAACCTCACTCTCGCAACGCGTGTACGCTCTCCAGAGTGTGGAAACTCAAGATAGTTCTTAACCCTTCCTTAACTCGCGACTTTTACTGATTTCTAAATGATCTAAAAATGACTCGACACACTACTATACAATCTTACTCACCCCATATGCATCGGGGGTGCAACAATCTCTCGTATCAAGCTTAATCAACCCCGTAAATGAGGTCCGATAACCAAATTGTGTCGGCCTCTTCAACACAGATTCTAAATATGGATTTAGGCGTTTCCCATTCACTTTAAATGTATCTACCCCTTTTGGATCTTCTAACTCGACGGTGTCATGGGGGAATATTTCTCTCACAATGAATGGGTCGGTTCGCCGCGAACGTAATTTCCAACGAAATATATGTAGACGGGAGTTGTAGAGAAGCATTTTTTTACCCGAATGAAACTCCTTTCATCAGATAATTCTATCATGTGGTAGTTTCATTCTTTATTTGGATATCTTTGCATTCTCATACGCATCATTGCGCATTTCTTCCAACTCATTCAATTGAAGCTTGTGTGCTTCACCGGCTTTGTCCTTATTGTAGTTCAACCTCTTGATTGCCCAATATTCTTTGTGTTCTAGCTCCACGAGGAGAAGGACAGGCTTACCATACACAAAGAGAAATGGGGACATTCCAAGTGGATTCTTATATGCGATTCTATAAGCCCATAGCGAATCGTTCAAATAAAGGGACCAATCTTTCCGGTTTGGATCGACTGCCTTTTCGAGAATGTGCTTGATTTCATGATTTTCTAACTTGGTCTGCACATTCCTTTGGGGGTGATAGTTCGTCCCAACCTTGTGGATGACTCCATACTTTCTCATGAGTTTTTCAAATGGCCGATTGCAAAAATGTGTGTCGTTATCGCTAATGAATGCCTTCGGAGCTCCAAAGCGAGAAAGTATATGTTCTTACAAGAACTTAATCACCACCTTATTGTCATTAGTCTTAGTAGCTATGGCCTCAACCCATTTTGACACATAATCTACCCCGACAAGGATGTATAAGAAACCAAATGAAGGAGGAAATGGACCCATGAAGTCAATACCCCAACGATCAAATATCTCAATAACAAGTATAGGGGTCAACGGCAACATGTCACGTCGAGTGATGGATCCCATCCTTTGACATCTATCGCAAGATTTCTAATAATCATTAACATCTCGAAAAATTATAGGCCAATAGAGATCACTTTAAAGAATCTTAACGGTCGCCTTATTCATCAAAAAATGGCCTCAACATGCTTCCGTATGACAAAAATGAATGACGCTAGGAATCTCGTCATCCGACAAACATCTTCGGATGATTTGGTTCGCGCAATACTTGAATAAATAGGGATCATCGTAAAAGAACATGCGTGACCAAGTTAGGAACTTCTTTCTCTCTTGCGGTGTCCAATCGAAAGGAATGGCTCTCATGACAAAATGATTCATTATGTCCACAAACCAGGGGAGAGAAGAAGTGACGAATAACTGTTTATTCAAAAAATATTCGTCTTTGGATATGGGGTCACTAGATACGTCAAACAAAATCCGTGACAAATGGTCGGCTACGACGTTTCTACTCCTTTCTTGTCTTTAATACAGAGATTGAACTATTGTACGAGTATAACCCACTTTATAATGTGCGGTTTAGAATCCTTTTTGGAAAGGAGATACTTAACAGCTGCGTGATCGGTAAAGCAAGTAATCGGCGAATCAACGAGGTAAGAGCGGAATTTGTTTAGGGAAAAAATGACGGCTAGCAATTCTTTCTCCGTGGTGGAGTAATTGAGTGTAATACCCTGTAATTTTAATGACTTTTAAAATGGGTTATATTTTAAATTAATGGATTAATTGGATTTTATTATTAATTAATTCATTTGGGTTTTATCCGGATTGTGGATATTAAAATGGATGATTCTGAATATTACTTAAAGATATTTAGTTAATATATGAATGTGATGTCATTGATATGACTATATGATATAAATTCGGTAATTTGTATTTTTAGTCAGACGCGGTATGGGACGTGTCGGGACTAATTTATTAAATTAAAAAGGAATTTTATTTTCTATCGACCTTATAGTCATTTCGACTGCGTCGTTGCGTCGGGAAGGTTCGAAATAGTCAGAAAAGTCTATTTGGATGTTAATTTTGAGTCTCGGGTCATTTGAAAATGAAAAGATAACCCAAAAGGGCATTTTGGTAATTTTTACAAGGGGGTGAATAGTGATTTCGGGTTTTGTCTTATTATAAGTATTGGTAGATTAAGTGTAGGTGGGTTATACATCTCCTCTTCACAAATTAGAGGAGTCATCTTCCTAGAGAAAAATGAAAGGTTGCTTGGAAAGTGAAAGGTTATTTGGAAAGGAGGAGAACCAAAGGTCAAAGGTCACCACCACCATCACCACCTGTGTTATTCGACTCCAAAGGATCAGATCTTCAGTCAAGGCAAGTGTTTGATATTTGCAATTTAAGTTCGTATATTGTCCATGTTAGGATAGTTATAAAAAGATATGATTTTCATGCTTGGAAGATGAAAGGATATAGTTGTTAATGGATTTTTGGAATCTAAAAATATATAGGAATTAAACTCATGTTGTAGGTAGTTAGTAATCCAATAAATATTCATCAATCTGTGGAAGAAATTCTGAAAATAATTTAGTGTTCTTGAAGATAATATGTTGATAATTTTCTGGAAAAAGAGGCAAAAACGAGTGGAATGAGAAGAGCCAATTTGGAATGTTTAGATCTTCTTTTTTAGTGCATTTAGATGAGATTTAAGAAAAACTCAAAACACATACCTGACTCAATTTTTCGTGTAGAATCCAAATCTGAAGTCGGATTGATTATTTGAATAATTTTTGGATTTGATTTTTCTGAGTATTTAAAATATGAGAATTCATGATGTTGTTTCTTTTTAATGTTGGTTCTTATTCCAAAACTTTTGTGGATCTTTGGTGATTATTATTTGAATATTATGGGACTTAATAAATATCAGTAAACCCTTGATAAGATTTGAATTAATTTGATTTGGATTCAAGTGATGAAAATTATATTTAATGGAATTTCGGTTGCTAGATTCATTTGTTAAATTCCAAATGGGGATGTATGAGGATTAAAGATAGGACCAGTAGGGGTGATTTAATATAACACCTGGGTATCCTTAAGTTTAGAAGAGGATTTAATCCTAAGTGAAAGAAGATGTGTTTATAAGAGATTTGAAACTATCGGTTTAAACCTTAATTAAAGGGAGAATTTAAACTCGTAGTAATTCGGGAGAAATGATGTTATGGACCAGTAGGATATTAGTGACTTCTTACTGAATATATGTTGAGGAAAAACCTATTTGAATCTTGTGTATTGAGTGAGGGTAGCCTTAGGGTTACAATTTGAACATCAAGGACTGATTTTAAGCTCATTATTGATTTCGCAAGGACGGAGTGTAATACAAGAGCGTAGTGGTATGGCTCCTGGATAGAGATGGGAGTTTGGAACACATTTGGTTGAAAGAGGGTATGAGGTTATCCCGATCGCGTATTTGAAGTTGACGGACCTCCTCGATCGACAAGTTAAGTAGTAGTGTATTGGAGGGGTTCCTTGTTTGGATTTCGCTTTGCGAGACGCTCCGCGCATGAACCTTAACGACGTCGGGAGTGGAGAGATGTTATAGGATGCGAGGATAATTAAATTATGAAGTAAAGATATGATATTTTAATACGTGGAATTTAAAGAGATATAATGCTATGTATAATCTAAGGTTAATGTGAGTACCTTGTTGTTAGTATACTATAGGTATGATAATACCTATTTGATTGATTAATGATTATGTGTATGACATACCTAGCTTACTTGCTATCGGTGGGAGGTTTGCGCGTGAGGGCAGTCATATCCTGATGAATCCATGGGATCTTTGATTTGTCGCTCGAGAACATAGGTCTATGAAAGACTTATCGGGGAGTTGATAAGTCCGCTGACTGTGGGTACGTAGGTATGTGCATGACCCATGGATACGAGAACTATGTTCGCCTCCAATGTTTGTGTTTTTGTTTATGGTTCGAGGAATCCTTACCGAACCTTTTGTCCACTATTCGACTACCAGTGATGATGGGACATGATAGCAGAGTAATGCATTGCACCGCAGTTGTGACTCGGGGTGTCGTATTATATATGAATATATATATATATATATATATAATGGATTAAATGAATGAATGGATATTTATTATGGTTAAATCTATCTACGGTGATAATTGTAGATAACGGTGAATAAAGAAAGATAATTGAATTAAGTTAATGAATGTTTATTGAAAAACTTAATTCATATTAATGAGAAATGATTCATGTTAATGAGAAACGGTGAGAAATGTAAATAAATAATAATGTGACGTATGGTATGGGACATACGGGGATTATGATATTGGGATGGAATTATAATATGGAGACTAGAAAAGAGGAACCATTAACTAGGAGGTTAATAGGAAATGTTAAGTGTGCACTCTAGTTGAGAGGTGAAAATGGCAGCAAGTGAGAGTTGGGTCTAACATGTACATAATAAAAGATTTATTACACTTGTTAAATACTTGTTGTTTTAAAAATAATTTTCACAATCGGGCTTTGACCCGTTTCCTTGCATATTTTCTTTTCTATTGTATCTTCTATATCAGGTGTCCAGCAACAGGGACGCCAACCTTAGCGGATTATGACAGGATATGGATTTATGGATTTTTGCTTAGACGCCTATCATCATTTGATTCACAGTATTCTCTTAGTAGGGCATGTCGCCCAAAGGATTCAGTTATCTTCTTCTATCGGGGTCAAATACTATGGTATTCGTTTCATTTTAATACATTTGATATTGTTGGGATTACTGTAATGGATTGATATTATTTGGGAATGTTTATTCCAATTGCATTCAAATTATTTTGTGTTATCTAATTGGTTATCAGTGTTGTAGAACAAAATGTGTTGTGTTATTCTTAAACTGGAAATGGATTTTGTTAAATTAAAATTTGAAAAGTTTTTAACACCAGCTTAATTGAGTATTGGGTGAGTTGTAAATGTTTTCGACACTGATGCTAAGAATGAGCCAACTGTATATTCTGTTTTAATTTGGTATGGGATTGGCCACCCGGTATTTAATTAGGCGGGGTGTTACAAATGGTATCAGAGCTTAGGTATACGACAACCCTCGGGGCTTGGGTTTTGGATTCATTGCGTGGTTAGCAATTTTTGGAGATAGCAAATTTTAGGTGATATTCGTGTTAGGCATCTAGATTAGATGTGAGAAATTTATTTTTGGAGACGAAATTATTTTTGGAGATTGTTAGCCTAATTTTTTAAAATTAGGCATTCGGCGAATTTCGAGGGCGAAATTCCATTGTTAGTGGGGAAGTGTAATAACCCGCGTAATTTTGGGCTATTTTAATTAATTTTTGGAAAATGGAGGAAAATAAAGTTTTTGATAAAATTATTTTTATTGCTTAAATATGTTGGTTATTATTTTTATATGCGAGAATTTCAAACGGTTTAGAAAACGGATCTAAAACGGATTTTAAAATGATTTTTAAATGTTTTTAACTCTTGGAGTTGTTTTGACTTCCAACTCTTCATTTCTTTGCCTTATTTAAAGGAGTCTTGGATTCCAACTCTTCATTTCTTTGCATTATAAAAGAAAGTCGTGGGCAACCCTTTTAACATACTTTTGGCACAAATTTTGGCAGCAAATATATTTTATATTCCTCTTCTTTTTATATACACATTGGCCCTTGAGATTTGTGAGTTCCAACCTTAGATTAGAGGTGTTCTTGCGGCTATTTTGTTGGAGGAGGAGATTTTGTAGATATTTTGTGTTGATCTTGAGGATGTGATTGTTGGTTTCTCATCATGGTTTGAGGTATGGGGTTTTATACAATATGCTCCTGAATCTTGCGAGTGTTATTCCGTTGAATTCTTGTTTAATTGAACTCATGTTTGAATTGTTAAATTCATTGAAATCTGGAAAAATAATTGTTGAAATTATTTTGATTCATGTGGTATCATTATATTGTTGATGAGCACGTTGTCATGAGATTTTAATATGACACGGATGTTGGGCACCCGCCAAAATTCCTGTTTCCCGGGCTATGGCTTGATAAAGCATATACGGATGTGGTGAGGCCTGGTGACCCATTAATGTGTTGTTGAGAAATTATATTGATAAATGCTTTGAGATTTTCATTTTGATTTGAATATTCGTACTCGTGTTGTTACGTTTTATTCACCGCTAACATATATTTGTTGAGCATCTTTCCTGTCGTATTGTGTACTTCCCCATATTTTCTTTTAGTTGGCAGGTTTGCGTGGATTTAGACGCTATGGATTAATTGAAGATTTTTTTTAGCTTGGATATTTTGGGAAGAATATTCGAGATAGAAGATTTGTATTTATTTTTGTTGTATAGAGCATTGGTGATATATATTATTTCAAGAGACTTGTTGTAATTGAAGAGATTGAGATTAGTGGATTTATATTGTTGTGGGTTTATTTAGATGCTCTATACCTTGTTACTTGTGGATTTGGATTTATTTTATCGCATTAGCGCTCCGTTCGATCTCCCCGGGCGGGCGAGGTGTTACATTGTATAGGACTCACCCACTTGCTATCCAAAATTGGGTAAATGATGTCCGCGTCCAATAGCTTAATAATCTCCGCTCTCACTACATTTTTCATAGTGGGGTTCAATCGCCTTAGCATCTCCCTCGAAGGCTTCACGTCCTCCTCGAGGTGGATTTTATGGGTACAAATAAGGGGACTTATACCTTTCAAATCCACGATGTTACAACCAAAAGCACTCTGGTTCTTCCTCAAAATGGATAACAATTTACCCTCTTGACAACAACGGAAAATGTCTCATCCTCTCCCAAATAAGCATATTTTACATTGGAGGGTAGTTTCTTTAATTCAAGGGTGGGAAATTTTTCATCATAGGGAACCGTGAGAGAGTCCCTTGGTGGTAATTCCTCGAATCTATAACCCAATTTACATCTCTCACATCCTCCTCCGGTGCTCTCTCATCTAAGATCGCTATCAAATCTCCTACCTACCTCTCAAAGTCAGTGTACGTCCCGTCACTCTCACTACCCGAAATAAGACACGTTACTAGCGAATCCCCCCTGAAATTTCCCTTTATCTGCCCGTCTACTACCTCATCTATTAGATCTACCTCATGAAACTCGTCCTCATCACCAACTTTCTTAGCGATGTTGAAGATATTTTTCCCAAAGGTCATGATCCCGAAAGTGAGTTGCATTTGACCATTTAGAGTGTTAATCAAGGCGATAGCCGTATCTAAGAACGGGTGGCTAAGTATGACAGGAACATGATTACTCGAGGTGATGGAGGTCTCCGTGTCCCAAATGACAAAATCTACCGAGAAGTAGAAAGTGTCCACTTGGATTATCACGTCCTCAACAATTTCTCGAGGTATCATCACGGTACAATCCGTGACTGGGAGAGTGATCTTGGTGGGCTTGAGGTCCCCCAAATATAATTGCCTATATATGGAATAAGGGAGAATGTTAACACTCACCCCTAAATCTAGCAAGGCCTTCTCGACACGGTTCTCTCCAATGATGTATGAAATGGTTGGTGCACCCGGATCTTCAAACTTTGGTGGGAGGTCATTAAGTAGAACGGAGCTCACATTTTGTGCTAGGAAAACGTTCTTTTTCACCTTTAGTCTACGTTTCACCGTCAATAATCCTTAAGGACTTTAGCATAGGCGGGAATTTTCTTTATTGCCTCAAGAAAAGGTAAATTAAGCTTGACTTGCTTAAATACATCTAGCACATCTTCATTGGAGGTCCTTTTTTGGGGTGGAACCAACCGTCGATGGAAGGACGCGGCAGTGGCCGGTTTCACTACAATGTCGGGCCTACTAGTGTCATCTTTATCACTTTCGTTCAAGGGGGCATCTTCGGCCTCTTTCGTGCCGGGCGAAACCTCCTTGTCTTTAGGTTCATCGTGTGGGGGAGGTGATAAATCAACAACTCTCCCACTACATATAGTGGTAACGGCTCGACATTTCTCTTTATGATTCATCGGATGTAGAGATAACACTAGGTTGACCTTGGGAAGGTCTTTGGCCTTGGGCCGAAAACTTACCGTTCCCTTGGATACTTAAGGGCGATTGCAACTTTGAAATATTCGCATTCATTTCGGCAAACATTCGGACATTTGGAGCATTAGTTACATTTTGAGATTATATGAATTGATTCAAAGTATCCTCAAGATTTCTCCACTGTGCGGTGATATACGGCGCGGGGGGGTGATTGTTGCATATGTGGGGCTTGTTGGAAATACGGAGGTGGTGGTTTAAGAGGGGAAATTTATGAATTAGGATTCAACGCAGCATGTTGTTGTCCATAACTAAAACCATAATGGTTTATCCACGAAGGGTTGTAAGAATACCCGTGAGGGGCATTAAAATTACACTTAAATCCTCCTACCGCTTCAACTTGCTCTTGAAGCATGACTTTGTAGGCGGGTATCATCGGGCATTTCTTTGTTGAATGTCCCACCTCACAAATTGCACACACCCTCTCTCTCATTACTCGAGTGGATTTGGGAATTTCTCTTGCCCGTGATTCGACTACGTCTTCTAATCTTTTCTCAAGTTGGCTTACTCAAAGTTTACACCCGGATTCCTTGTCCAATTGATAAAGACCGAACGCGAAAAGATCTGTGGACGTTTGTTGAACCCCGGTTTGGGTGTTAGGATTGGATGTGTCCCAAGCTTGAATAGTCTCAACGACATACTTAAGGTGGGACTCTACATCGTTTGCGTCTAACCTAAAAAAAATTCTGTCACACATGGTCTCAACGAGTTGTTTAGAAGATATGCTTGGCCCGTGATGGAAGAAAAATATGAGTCTATACTTTTCAAACCCATTATGGGAGCATGTGTTCACTAACTCGTTGAAGCGCTCCCAACATCAATCAAATGGCTCAGTTTTTTGTTGTTTAAACCTTTGAATTTGAGCTTTAATGGAATTTGTTCGATGTTGGGGGAAGAATGTCAAAAGAAATTTGGCTTGCATATCCCTCCACGATCCAATTGAGTTCGGTGATGAAGACCATAGCCAGGTCTTAGCTTTATCCTTCAAAAAGAAAGGAAAAAGTTTGAAACGAACGACGTCTTGAGTGCACGTTTGATCGCTAAACGTATCACACGCCTCTTTGAACTCACGGATGTGGGGGTAAGGTTTTTTCGAATCCATATCGTGAAAGGTGGGAAGAATCTGGATCATCCCATTACGAAAGTGAAAGTGTCTCGCATTATACGAAAGTATATTGCATCCCGAAATGGTGGTTCGCTCGGGATAAAAGAGGTATCTCATGGGACGATACGGCAACTCACCCTCACCCGTGCTATAACTAGTGTGGTCCGACATGACTCTCTCTCCAATTGACTCGGTATCCTCACTCGATGCCCTAGAAGTGTGACTCATGATGGACTTGGGTGGTGTTGGTGGTGGAACCCAAAACTGAGGAGCGTTAGGAGTGTGGGGACTGTCGGGGTCATACTCTACTATAGGTTTTTCGTGAATGAGGGTAGGAGTGGATTGAGAAGTTTGTTGAGGATTTTGCATGTAAGGATTTGAGAGATGCTATATTTTTTCTTTTTTTCTGAATTTTTTTGAATTTTTTATTTTATGATTTTTTTTGGCTTGTTAAGAATTAAAGTCAAATTTTGGATTAAATCGACCTAACTTATAAGTCTACCTAATCCCCGGAAATGATGCCATAAACTTGAGGCGACTTTAAAAGTGTCTCTAGTGCGTGCTTATATCGACTCAAGTGTAAGTCAGTTGCTCAAGTAATAATCCGGTAAAAATGGGTATCGAATACAGGGACTAAGATAAAGAGTTATGACGATGAATAGGAAGAACGAATAACCCTACGAATGACTCAGAGAACGAAGGAAAAGATGATGAATTGTGACTTTACCTATCAAATAATACAATTTGAATTAAATCGACAACTAAACTACGTACGCAAGAAGAATGGAGTGGTTATAAACTATATGAGAAAATGGGATTAGGGTACACTCTCCCACAGCGTCGGTAATTGCATAGAATATAAAAGCTTCAACAGTCTAATTCTTCATTCCAAGAGACATCAAATACGTTTTAAGCATTCGATATATGAGGACTTTACTTCGTATAATATCGAATCAAAAATTGTATTTAACGAGGATGATAAATTATCAAAAAGCCAATTGTACCCTTAAACATTCCGGTTACCTAGGGCAAACGGAATTGAAAGACCTACAACTTTTATCTTGATAAAGTTCAAACCTTAAAAGGATGAATTACCTTTTATTCACTTTTAATCCATATGTGTTACCTAGGTCGGGTCCATGTACCTTAACCCGCTAAAAACTTAGCCTAGCATAATTGTGTAGAAAATACACAGAATTTTAACATCGCATGGATGGAAAATCATGATTAAACTAATATTAAGCAAGCAAGAGATATGTAGATATCTATAAAAAAGAAGAAACTTGCAGGGAAGAAGAATATGCAAAAAAAATATAGAGAAACAAACTTGGTGTTGAAATCTTGAAATCGTTAATCTTCAATAATGTATGAATAAGCTATGAAATTCAAAACTAGGGTTCTTGGGCCTTCCTCCCTTTTGTTCTCTAACAAAAACTAAGTTCAAACTTGTCTAATGTCTTCCTATTAAGTTACATTCACGTTTTTGCAAGAGTCCTACACACATCCAACTCTTAGAACCAACTAGAAAAGAAATAAAATTTCGCGCGTAAGACCCTCGAATCGGTTCGAGTGTACCTGCGAATCGATTCGCCCCCAAACCGATTTGATCTTTCCTACTGTCTTGGCCTCTCTTTTCTTCTTTTGGACTTAGATTTTTTTTCTTATTTTTCTTCTCAATCTTCAAATTAGCATTACTCTTTCACCGAAGCTCGGATTGAGGTGCCGTTTGTTTCAGTATTCTTATAACTTCGTCATCTTAGACTTTCTAGTTGGCCTCGCTTCCGGATTAAGGTTAAAGAATTACCAAAATGCCATTCAATTCTCTATTTCTTGGTTTATTTCCTTGTTTCGAGTTCTCTTTCACACTAACTCACATGAAATACTTATAAAAACACATAAGAGTTACACAAAACATGAAACACTTGCCAAGTAGAGTTATTAGCATGAATATGAGATAAAATAAAGTCAATTACGATGCACGGGATCATAAAAAGACCGAATTTAAGGGGATAAATATGAAATATTTATGCCTAATCAGTACCAAAGGAGCGAGAGAGAGGAGGCATCACATGAGGGCATTTCAGTCATTTAGGAGTCTATGGTAGAGGAAAATCCAAAAATTAGAGTGTTATATCAGCGCATTTGAGTGTGAGGCTAGGGTTATTACACTTTGGAGAGAGATGAGGCCATAGGAGAGGAAGAGGAGAAGAAACCTAGGCTATTCTGCACCGTTTCTCACCCCGAACGTCACCGAAATCGAGATCGGAGCAAGGAAAGGACATCCTCACCATCTCAGAACGTAAATTAGCTCTGCAAATATAAGGCAAGTGTTTATCTTGCATTAATTTGAGCATGTTATAATACCCATGTAGTGTAGGGTTCTCAATGTATGATTTAAATTACGATTCTTGGGATTTTGGTAGGTAGAACTCATGATTTGGAGTTGAAAATTCATGTAGAACAAATCCTTATATGTAGATAACACGAAATTAGTGAGTATGGATGATTGATATGAAAAAAATCTGGGTAAAATGATGAATACGTATGAAGAACACATAAACTAGGGTTTTGATGAAATAATGAGTTTTGATATGTTCTTGGGTAGTTTTCTATTAGTCTTAATGTGTAATTTACGTTGAAAAAAATGCCCTACACATGTAGTTAATGTTTGGGTATGTTGAATGGGAGTTGGGGGAAGTTTCATGGAGTTTTGTTGAGGTTTGAATGTGAAAAATCCATAACAACAACGAAGAGGATGACGCAGTCAGGTCCGAATCAATTCGGTTTGAAGCCGAATTGATTTAGTGGGCGAATCGATTCGAAATTCCTACCAAATCGATTCGGCTGCCTAGATTTGATGAAACTTTCTTTTTAAGTTATACTTCCTCATGAAATTAATTACGGGAAATGTTAGTGATAGTTTAGTAATTATACAAGACTTCGAGAAGGTCGGTGGGTATATGATTAAGGATTGGTTAATCTTGATGAGGTTAGAATTGGAATTTGGACCGACTATGCTTCACCTATTGAGAGGCGTATCGTAAATTTATGATTTGGGTTACCGGAAGAGTAGACGATAACCTAAGACTTATACCAGTAGTGTAGTGATGCATGAACTACTGAAATAACTTAAAGGATAATTGGGACCTTTCAGGTAGTGAGTGATACTCGAAATAACGAGTATTCGAGGGATATAAATACTACGTACAGGTTATATTATAGGTTGTGTGTATACCTATGCTGATTTTATATATATAGGTGGTGTGAATACCTAGTATGTAATTTTCTATGTATGTGAACATGCCTACGCTGCCTGCTATCACGGGAGGTTCCGCGCAGAGGGCGATCCCACCTTGGCGATTCCAGCGAGGTCTGGATGTGTGCTCTAGAACATAGAACTTAGGGCAGCTCACTATGTGATGTGTATTAGTGGGACTGGCAGGTCATTTGGGTACGTTAGGTATGTGCGTAGCCCAAAGGCTTGGAACTATGTTCGCCTCCATTATGTGTTGTTTGATTTATGATTCAATGAGACATTTCGAAATGATAGTCCCTGATTTGGTACGAGAGATACGTGGACTTGATAATAGAGTATGCCTGCATCGTGGTGGTCATTCCGGGAGATGTTGTGGTATATATATATAGTTATAGTTATAGTTATAGTTATAGTTATAGTTATAGTTATAGTTATTCTACTTATGTGTGATGGTAGAAAAGGTGGATAATGTATATCTAAAAGTAATCTAAATATGAGAATACTTAAATAGATGATGCGATAATAATTATTCAGTTAATATGAATTTTTGGTTTAACGGTAGCGTATTGTATCGACGGTACGGAGGAGCTCAACCTAGTGTGGTTAGTTAGATACTTAGGCCTAGTTAAGTTGGGTAGCATGGCTAGGTGGGTTAAATAGGAGACGTTAGGTATGCACTAGAGATGAGATGTGAGGAATTAAAGGGAGTGTACGATGGACTAACGTGTGTATCTTATAACTGCTTTTATAACTGCAATTTAAATACTTGCTAAATATTTTTCAAATGGTTTTGGACATTGACCCGTGTCAAAATATTTGCCAAAACACTTTAGGTGTCCAGCCACAGGGACGCCAAGCTTGATGACTTATTTCAGGGATGCATAGCTTCAGCATTGTGGAGGCTTGTTGGACTTTGTGTAAACGCTTCAGTTATTCATTCTTAAACTAGGTTTTTGACTCAGTAATTCATTTGGGCATGTTGTCCCTTCAGTTGATACATTCATTTAGTTTTATTAATCAGGCTATATATTAGGATTTCGTTTTATTTCCGTAGATCTATGGATTGGATATTACTTTGGAACCGATGGTTTATTCGGTATTTATTTCTATCTATCTATCACGTGATGATTCAGACTCTTATAATTGTTGTAGATGAGTTATTATATTTCTCTGTTTCTGAACGTTGTTACGTTAATGAAAGATAAAATTAACACCAACTTAATTTAACATACGTGGTTAGTGATTTAATAACTTTTCGACAGTGATGCTAAGAATAAACCACGTGAGATTCATGTTTATTTTGATAAATTACTGATCACCCGTGACTAAAATAAGTGTGGTGTCACATCCCCTTTTGAAAGTTTAATTGTCACCCATCCCATGTATTTTACAATCGTTATTAGTCTCATAACCTCTCGTAAGCGACTCCAACCGCGCTTGTTCATTTTCTCAAAAAATGACACTTGTTCCATGAACTTCTTAACCACCACGCAACTGGACCAACAACTAAAAATAAAAATACATGGAATGGAATGCAACTAAAACATCCTACCTGGGACTAAATACCTAAGATCCCGAATTTAAAAGGAAAGTTCTATAGGATGAGCATTAGGCATGTCATGTTATATGGGACGGAGTGTTGGAAAAACCAAAGATACAAAATGTGTACAAAATAAGAATAGCGTAGATGCAAATGTTAAGATGAATTTGTTATAAAACATGAAAGGATAAAATTAAAAATGAACATATTTGTGAAACTGTAAAAATAACTCCTATAGAAATAAATTGAGAAAAAAACAAATCAGATGATTTGGACACATTAAACGTAAAACAATATCCTGTAAGAAAATGTGATTTTTAGTATTGATGATAACGTTTTGGATAGAGGTAGATCTAAATTAATTTGGTGGGATATCATAAAAAAATATAAATATATGATATCGTGTGATTTAACCGAGAATATTGCGTTAAATAAAGCAGAATAAAAATATATGATTCATATAACCAACCACAAATAATTGAGTAGTAGTATTCAAAAAATAATTGATTTAATAAAAGGATTAACATCGTCTTTTGCATAGATCTCAAGTCCTTAGTATACCAAAATGAAACTTGGTGCAAAAGTACCCAAAAAATAACCTTGCAGTCCGTTTTTGTTGAAATCCCAGGACCTTTTTTAAATGCAAAACCCACATTGAACTATGCATTTTGTTAACAATATATCAATAGTGCCTCTAACAAGAGTCACTAGAAAAATTCTCAGTCAGGGGTGTAAACCCCAAATGCATGGCTCCATCGTGTTTTCGCATTAAAAATAGTTAGGGAGTTTTCACGCAAAAACTTTATGAATTAGGTAACAGTACTTAACAGACCCTACATATATGGTTCAGCTGGCAAAAAGAACAGAATTTGATTCACTTTTTATAATTTTCAGAAACATTAGTTTACAAATCACTAATCAGCTTCCTGAGCCTTTGAAATCTGAGTTCCACAATCTCACAGAATGATCTCCTCCTGTACGCTTTCATTAAGAGTCTTATTCGGCAGAACAATGCTGTTGATCACCACAACTTCGTCTTCAACGCTCACAGCTTCTCCTGCGTCGGAATACACAAAATACTCAATATTTTTTGAATGATTTGGTTCTCTTGTAGCATAAGGCTCTGTTTGCCACTGTGGAGATTTTTTGGTACCGAAATATTTTCACCTAGAGTTGAAAATTTTGTTGGTATAAATTTTCAAGTGTACACTGTAATTATGTGGTTTGAACAAATAACAACAAACCATTTTCACTCTGAGTAGACGAATTAATTTTTAACAAACCTAACGGAACCTAAAGAACATGGAACTAGAAGTGAAAGATATGACAAGCTGAATACCAAGGATTGTAATTCCAAGCTTCGCACTGTAGTCTCCTTCAGCCTGAAATCGCTAATCAAATTTTTATCAGCCAAAAAAAAGGAAGAACGTGTAGATTTGGATTAATTAGGTATATAAGATTATTTCCGTGGATATCACAATTAATGGAGTCTGAAAAATTCTTCTGTGGAAGTTTTTAGCAGATCTGTTGAATATTAATCAAGATTCGAGACAATAAGGGCAGCAATCATCATATCTAGGGAAATTGAAAGACATCTTCGTGTTCAAAATTCAAAGGTGAATTGGTAAGATTCCAAGTCTGAAAAGTTAACGGTGGTAAATAGATGAATGATAAATTTGATCATTTTTCAGGCGATAAATGTGTCTCATTCTTAATTATGCGCGAGACAGGATCTTGGGATCTATGAGGTTTTCATTTTTATTTCACTAGTTCACTGTTTCACACTCTTATGGAGTTCTGCTCCTATCTACCATCCACCCATTCACGCATTGGCAATTCGGGTCTCATCATGGCTGGGTGGGGATGGGATCCTAAAAGAATATAAAATATCCATAAAATACCCAAAAATATAGGATATCTAGGGAAGTAACTAATTTTTATAGGCTCCTCCTCCTGCCAGGGGTGAAGCTAAGGCCGGGCAGAGGAGGGGCAGCCTGCCCCCGAGATTTTCAAAGTCTGAACATGGTGTTCCCTATGGTGCTCTACAACTATTACAGTGTTAGCCTTATATAGTAATTAACTACAAGCAACAGGTGTCATAACTAACAAAGACGATCTAGGAGTAATTTTTACCTCCCATCAAAGCTTCTGCTCACATTCTTAAAAACACATTTGAACTTATCAACCTTCTTGTCCAGCTATATAGGACTAAATACATTTATATATAAGGAACATTTTATTTTAAATTATAAGTTACAAGTTTATTCGTCCATAACTTGTACTCTAAATTGTATTTATCATATAATTACATTTTTTTAAGTTGCGCATATTTAATATTTGTCAATTGTTTTTTAATGTGATAGTTTAAGTACAGTTTAAAGATTAAAACTCATATACGTATACGACTTAACGAAAAAAATTCTTTATTGTACCTCATATTGTTTTTTTTATATCAATTAAACGCGACATCTTTTTAATATTTGTCAAATATCAATTAATCTTGAATAATAAATTAAGTAATCACCTATTATCAACTCTAACAAATGATAACTTTATATATATATATATATATATATATATATATACAGTCTTGCTCTTGAGCGGACTAGTCCGCTTTTTAAGAATGCGGACCAGATATGTGTCACCTGGCGGTGAGCCCAGAAAAGAGAGAGAGAGTGCCTATAATTTAGGCGATAGTTTCTAGGCGCACCTTTAGGCGACGTATGTCTGGTCCGCATTCTTAAAATGCGGACTAGTCCGCACAAGAGCATTATTATATATATATATATATATATATATATATATATATATATATATATATATATATATATATATATAATTATTAATTACATATTTTAAAGTTAAAAGTAGTATTAAAAAAAATCAAAGACATCTTATAATGGTTATCTAATATCACATTCATAAGTCCTTATTGATAAAATTTCAACCCCTTACAAACATCGGAATCAACCCAAATCCTTACAAACAACATATCGATCAACCGCACCAGTTCAATGATGGTCTGGTCCCCCCCCCCCCCCCCCCATGTTGAAATCCCGGCTTCTCCCCTGCCTCCTATGTCCATCCCACTCTACTCCAGATGCTAACATGAAACGGAGGCTAACCAAAAGCACAAGATGAATTTATTTGTAGGTAAATTCATTTGCATTCAGTTTTTTAGCATCGAGTAAAGATATTCCTTGTGAATATTCCAGAATAACCTTTTAAAGGTGATGGGACTTTGTAGTCACTAGGGTTAATTTCTTGGGCGCCCTATAAATAAATTGTATTCTCTCCATGGTAATAAAGTTTAATGTATTATTACTGAGAATGGATTGCGATGCTGAATCCTAATTTAATTTCTTTACGTGATGTCTACCTCAATAGATATCAGAGCCTCGGGATGCTATTACAGTTTTGTGGTAGGTACTAATCACGTGGACTGCATATCGGTAATCACAACCCACTGTTTGTTTATTCCCCAAGCTGAAGGGAGAGCCGCTTGATTCAAGTGTCTGCAGCTGGTTGAATTTTTCTGAGGATCAGATACAATATAGCTTTGGGAGAAAATTGTCGTGTCGTTCAATGCACTATTGGTTTGAAAGAAAAATCACTGTGTCATTCAATGGGGTGAAATTAGCCACAGAAACCCGGACAACTTTTAATCTAGCCAGTGCACTTATTTAAAGGCCGTCACCACATCCAGTCAGATGAAGAGTGTCGTGAAGAGATTGGGTCATCGGGGATGATGTGAAGTTTTCTATACATGCATACTTTGTTGAAACGAGGGAGTATTTCAAGTTCGATGAGTGCTGACTTGCATTGAAAGACACCTCCAACTCGGCCACGGACATACTAACTCAGTCCAAGTTGAAGAAGAAAGTAAGACTTGAATCTACCTCCTCCAACTCGGTCACAGACATGCTAACTCGGTCCAACATGATGTGAGGTTTTGAGGTTTGCCAACAGACATACCTTGTTGAGACTGCTTGCTATGCTAGAAGATAAAGATTTTTTAACTCTTCGAAGGGAAGAAGAAAGCAGTCTTAAGAGGAAATCTTTAATGGATAAGTGAGTCAAAATAGTGGATTATCTTTGGGAGATGAAGTCTGGTTATAAGAAATTAACGCTAGAAAGGGAATTGCAAGAAGTGAAAAAAGGTCACTGGCCTCTTTTTATATTGATTCAACACAATAGGGGAAAGATTGTACAGTTCCCTACCAAGACAAACTCTCAAATGTATCCTCCGCTCTCTGGTTAACCTCTTCCGTGCGTCTTTCTCTTGGCGGGTAGCCATTCCCTCCTCAGGGAACCATACGTGAGACATCCGCATCATACAGCTCCGTCCTAAGCTTCTGTCGTCAACCTTGTCATTAGACCACCATGTATATGCAGCCTAGACTCTTGAATTTGTTGCTTCTTGGGTGATGGCAGCCTCCCACTTTTTTCTCCGCTGCCTTGGCAGCGTGTCCTTTCCCTCGTCGGATAGAAATTCATACGATCCACGGACAGAGCAAAAAGTGGATTCTTGGTAGAAATGGGGGAGTACTTCAATTTCAGAAAATGCTACATCGCATTGAAACACACCTAAGTGGGTCGCGAACCTGTCGCTCGGTGACGGAAAAGACGGAAAAAAGGAGTTGAATCTACCTCCACCAGCCCTGGGTCAAACCCAGCTTAGCTTCTCCTCTCTAGACATTTCCCTCAAGTAAATATGAACTTACGGAAGGCAGCGAGATTGATCTTTCCTAGAAAAGGCATCCCCTAAAAGTTGGAAGGAAGGCTATCCTCTACAGACATTGCCATGCCACAGATGATTGGCAATCACCACAAACTTTGGATACGGATCTCACCAGCATTGCCGTCATGTGTTGTGCTCATACTGGAAGCAGAAGCAAGCAACAATTTTGAAAGATGGACCTAGAAGCCGAGAAGACAACAACAAACAAGGGAAAGACGGCAAGACGAGTACAAACAAGGTGGAACCGATCTCCACGATTAGTTAAATTAGGTTTTTTTCTTTAATTATTGTAATAACTAACTAGTTTTTTTTGTTATTTAATTAGTATGCAAATTTTTTATTATATAATTAATGAAATGTTATAACCTCGGGCTACCCTTTTGTCCTCATATTTTAATGTTTTTTCAGTCGATCAAATGCAATTTAGAATTCACCTCAAACACTGCTATAACCAATTGACTGGCGTGAGTTGGTACCTATAAAAATTCCTCACTGCACACTATATGTATATATATACGTCCCCATCCAATCAAAGACGTTCATACTATAGAGAATAAGGCTCGACAAAAACGAGACTAGGGACCATGAACCCCCTCCATCATATTATTATTTGATAGAGAATGCTCCCCCCTTTCATCCTATTGTAAGTTAACTATCCGAAACAGCTCGAAGCAAGCCATATCCATCATGTTCATCAGTATTAAGTATTAACTATAAATACTCTAGAATGGCATTTAGGGATAAGTTAAAGACTTTCTAGTCATTAGGATTATTTACTTGGGCACCAAGTATGTTGGGCCCTATAAATGTATTGTATTCTCTCTGTGTAAATCTGCTCTAATTATTATTGATGAGAATGGATTGAGAGTTAGAATCCTAATTTTATGTGTGTAGGTGAACGCTTCTGCTTTCTACATCAACTCCTCTTGTAAGATTTTCATTGTCATGTGAAAGCTATATAATCAATTTAGCTAGTTCCGTAGGTCCCAAGTCCTATTTTTACAGCAGCTACATTTGATATATCCCTTGCTTATTCAATATTATATTCTTTAAAGTATCTCCTCGTAATTCCATGTAAGACGTGTAAATAAATGCAGGAGAAGTCTGGATTTACCACTTGTTATAGAAAACAGACAGGAGCAAAGTTAATCTTATTATGTTCGAAAGATGAAACTACGTGGTCAGCAAACATCATCTATGTTTTAATGTGTACCGCATTTAATCATGATTAATGTAAAAGGATAGTGGTTTAGTTGCACAAATCCCAAAGTCATTTATTATGCTACAGAAGAAGAGGCTTTTGAACATTTGGTCAGCTAAAGTAGAAGATCAAGAGGTATAATTCCGGAAAACACTGAAATGTGAGGGAGTCATTCAAAAATACAAACAAAATAAATATCATATATTAAAAGTCTTCTTGTACGTTTTTAGACATTTCCATATTTAGATATGTATTAGTTAGAAAAGAATTTGTCTTTTAATAAAAAAATCTTGAGTGGCTTAGTCGAACTGGGGCACTAGTTCCAATTATTTAGTTATGGGTTCAAGCTATATCAAAGGGAACCCATGGCTCTTATGATTGCGTGTTAGTAATTCAAAAATAACAACAAACTAGAGTTTCTACATCAATACATATATATAAAATTATAATATAATAATATCCCTCTGTCCCAAATTAAGATTCTTGTTTTCCTATTTGGTCGTCCCAAATTAAGTTACTTTTCAACAAATAGTATAGAAAATAGCACGAAATTCTGATTGGGTATTCAAGCACCTATTTACTAGAAAGGACATGCAGAGTAGAAGAGAGGAGTCGGAAGGGAAAACATGGAAAAAAAATATTTCCTTAAAATTTATGATTTTAAATGACAACTAATTTGGGACTAGAGTATTAAATTTCTAGGATAGAAGATCAGGTGCGTTTCAGTTCAGTGCACATCAAATAGAGTGCATCAAGAAGATTGAGTGTAGGGTAATTTTGGAAAATTGTTATGAATACAAATAACGGAAGTGAGACCAAACTTGCCTGGACGCGTGACCATTTTCCAATAGAAGATTTCCAACCGACGATAGCATGCATAACAACTGCATTGTCCTGTTAAGAGGTAATACAACATAGTTTTCACAAACTCCACATAGTTGGGGCCACAATTTGCCGAGTTCAGTTATGCCAGTATCTAGAAATAACCGAGTCAAACCTATTTATTCTCTCTCTGTACCTTGATTTCAACATCATCCAAGATTATGCAACTTTTAAGTCTTACTCCAGCCGCTATTCGAACATTTGCAGAAATCGAAACATCGGGACCAATCTGTTTAAATAGCATAACAACTTTAGAGGAAGTAATGGACGGACAGAAGAAGCTAGTGGTGTTACATGTGATTAGAGGATATATCAAAGATAAAAAGCGAAGTTCTACAGAACAGTCATTAGGCCAATGGGCATTAAAGAAAAAGTACAGGTAACGTAAACGTATCCATGTAAGTGAGATGAGTATGCTATGATAGATGACAGCTCCCATTAGTAATAAGATAAGAGAAAGTGGACTTAGATGGTACGGACATGTATATAGTAGGCCAGTGAACCTTTGTTGCATGGATACGGACAAATATGATATACCAATACAGAAAATCTAGAAAACGCAAAGATCGGAACGGCAATAAAATAATATATAATGTTCTTATATATAGAGAGAGAGAGGGGTTCACAAGTGAATCAAAATAATAAACTTTCTAATGAACCTAAGAAGACATTAAAAAATAACCCTTTATTTCTTGTTGTAATTGGTCCGCGCCAGTGGTAACCGACACGCGTGTGACACAAAACCCATTTCGACCCTATTTCCACCTTAAGCACCCCTCCCCCCATCCCCCCTAATCATCTGAACCCACTCTAGCAGCTACTCGAAAACCCATCAACATTCCTCAATCCAAAAATAAATTTGGATCCACCTCCACCTTAACCCGACTTCAACCTTGCCCCACCTGCTCAAACCCACCACCAGCAGGTGGTGGCTTGTTCTGGGTTTTTCCAGTAGTTCAGGTGGAGAATTTTTCAAAGTCGAATATGGGCCAAGTGGTACCCAACACTGAGTTATCTACAGATATTGGCAGAATGAGATGAAGTCTGTTGTCCAATCCAAAGTTCCTATTTCTGAATATGCTGAAAAGTTAGAAGCTGCATATAATTCTGAACAACCCGTTCCTAATTCTGCTAAAAAAATTGAGTTACTAACAAAAAGTGTTGGACAAGCTGTACCTAATTCGGAAGCCTCTGCAAAGATGATGGTTTCTGTAGCCAATCAACAGGTAGAAGTTGCATCTTCTGCTACATTCCTTAGAAACTCTTGGACCAATTGAGTGGAGGAGGAAGAGGAGAACACGTATTCCAATCAAGGTGATTTAGTTATAAATACATATATACTTTGTACGGGTTGCTGGGTGAAGGAGGATTGGTGTGGGAGGGGTGGGGGTAAGGTTTTTCGTGTGTATATTAATAAACACGCGTGTCACACCCGTATCCGTTGCCGCTGGCGCGGATTAATTACAACAAGGAATTAAAAGTTATTTTTTAACGTCTTATTAGGTTCATTAAAAAAATTCATTATTTTGGTTCACTTGCGAACCCCTCTCTCTCTCTCTCTCTCTCTCTCTCTCTCTCTCTCTCTCTCTATATATATATATATATATAGATAGATAGATAGAGAGAGAGAGAGAGAGAGAGAGAGAGAGAGGATCACAAGTGGACCAAAAGAATGGACTTTTTAATGGACTTAACAAAAAACACTAATAACCCATTAATTTTAATTCTTATATTTTAATTGGTCCGCGCCAGCAGCACCCGAGAACCGAGAACCCACCTTCACCCCCTACCCACCCACCCCCACCCCCTAGCCATACATTTAATCCGAGCGTTTTATTTCCAATATTTCTCCTCATTTTTAAGATGATACTGACATTGGGACTTTGCTTTATGGTACTGTTCTCTACTAATATGAGTTGAATTACAATCATACTGGCCTCTACATTTTTAACTGGTTGGAACACATTCTGAAATTCCTGTTTGTCCATGTTTTGAGAGTTGTTTTAACACTGATCATCTTGGCAAAGAAAATATGCATTGGGCTTCCCTCCGAGGTATTCAACCAGCTTTGAGAGACCACTTTCTTAAACATCTGATATCTAATCCACATAGACTAGAATCTGAATGGTTTTGGAACTAAATCCAAACAGTTTTTAACTGTTATAAGCATGGAACAGTGATCCGAGTTTGTTCAGAGTAGGTGATGAACTGGAGGAAAAATTACTCTTTAACCATATGTGGTATGGGGTGGGGGGGTAGGGGGTGAAGGTGGGTTCTCGGGTGCCGCTGGCGCGGACCAATTAAACTATAAGAATTAAAATTAATGGGTTATAAGTATTTTTTGTTAAGTCCATTAAAAAGTCCATTCTTTTGGTCCACTTGTGATCCTCTCTCTCTCTCTCTCTCTCTCTCTCTCTCTCTCTCTCTATATATATATATATATATATATATATTAGGGGTGTAAAAAGGACAGATATGGAGCGGATACCATAGTATCCATATCCGTACCCGTTTCAAAATTCACTATCCGTATCCGCCTGAATGGTAATTAAAATTATCATTATCCGTATCCTCTCGGATTTTCTGGATTCGGATATTATCCTTATCCATTTATAATATTTAAGATACCTTTAGACATACATCGCTTATCAAACACTAATTTAATCACTGAACTAAATATATAATTCTCCAAGTAAGATATAGAGCATGTGTGAAACATGAAATTAAATTGTAAAAACAGATATGCTATGCTTTACTTATCTAGATTTTGAACCTCAATTCTATATGTATATTTGCTTATATCTTATCATATATACACATGTAGGTCTTTTGGTCCAACGCTCCAAACAATGAATCCTAATTTCTAGGAATTTTAATTTTTTTTATTCAAATAAATTCACGTGTAACTCTTACATTCAAAACCTTCTAAAACAGTTTCTTTGACATTTTGAAATAACAACCCAATAAGCTTCCACGCTCCTTACGGTTACAAAAACTCCTACTAATGTTGAACTTTCTTCCTCTCCAAAATCAAATGGAACCCTTTCTCTCTCTTACCCACAATACTTATCACCGAACATGAAGACCATCTTCTGAACATAAAATCAATACCAAAACCAGCTACCTCCCTCTCAAACCCTCGCCAGTAGAAAACCATGTTCTGAAAACTCTTCCGCCAGTCGTTTGTCACTTGGATTTCGCTTTCAAATTTGCATATCAAAATAATCTCTCATCCTTTTCTCCGTGGCAAATCCTAGCCTTATCATTGCCCTAACGATGAGCGTCTATGGTGCTATATCTCTCTAAGAAGGAAAGACCTCCCTAAAATGAAAACCAGAAAAATCAAGAGCTTTTATTGTGATTATTCTATTGTGAATGTGATTTTATCATTATGTATATCATGTTTGATGGGAAAATTTAGTAATAAAAAAATTGCATATAAAAATTCAGAATTTAGAACTATTTCACAATTTGATTCGATATTTTCTCATCTATTTATTGTATTTTATTCAAGTATCCTAATGTTTTTTTGGAAAATTTACTTCTAAAAGATTTGCATATAAAATAATCAAAATTTACAACTATTTCACAATTTGATTCGATATTTTCTCATTTATTTTTTGTATTTTATTAAAGTACCCCAATGTTTTTTGGGGATAAATTTTCTTACACATTAATTTTGTGCATTTATAATTATTTAAATTGATGTATTGGGTATATGACTAATATTTCTTTCAATTACACAAAACGCGTTATACTAGCACGTACATCGCACAGGTTACCACTAGTGTGTGTGTGTGTGTATATATATATAGGGAGAGGTTCAAGAGCGAACATTAAGGAAAAACACCCAAAACCCATTTATTTTAACTCCTATGTTGAAATTGGTCCGCGCCAGCGACACCCGAGACCATTCCGGCCAACACCCCCCCCCCCAACCAGGCCCCACCATGGCAGCAGGTATGGCAGTCCTTACCAATTTCAACATAGGAGCGAAAATAAATGGGTTTTGGGTGTTTTTCCTTGATGTTCGTTAAAATGTTCGCTCTTAATGTTCGCTTTTGAACCTCTCCCTATATATATATATATATATATATATATATATATATATATATATATATATATATATATATATATACACATACAGTCAGGCTCTCCAACATACCTCCTAGCAACATACCCATTTTTTAAAATAGTAAAAAAATAATTTTGAGATAATATTTTTTATATGGGTTCATGATATTTCAGTGTACCCCTATAAAAAAAATCAACTGAAAATAATATTTTTTGTTATTTTTAAAAAATAGGTCAAAAAACTAATAGTTTTTACCCTTTAAAACTGTCATTTTTTTTCCCTATTTTTTAAAAATAACAAAACACATTATTTTGATATGAATATTTTTACAGGGGCAAAACGAAATATCATGAACCTATATAAAAAATATCAACTCAAAATTATTTTTTTTACTATTTAAAAAAATAGGGTATGTTTAATGAGGTATGTTGAAGAGCCTGGCTATATATATGTCAGTGAGAGAGAGAAGCTACCTGTCGAAAGGAGAAGGTAGTACCTGTCGGCTTTGATTGTTGGTGAAGGAAAGCCGGAGATGCAGTCGGATGTGAGAAATAGGAGAGGAATGGGAAGCCGGAGGTGTAACCATCACAGGAAAGGTGAGAGAGAGGACAATAGATGAGAAATGATGTCATTGGGTGGGGTTTGTGAGCATGCGTGTGGGAATGGGAAGAGTACGTGGGTTGTTGGGCCCTTTATTTTTTTTAGTGGCCATTGGATTTTTACTTATATATTATTAATATATAAATATTATTATAATTATTTTACGGATACGGATATCCGCAAACGGATATCCGTTAATATCGATAGTCCGTCTCGGATATGGATTATTCATCAAGGATGCCAGCATTATCCGTATTTGTATCCTGTTTTTCGAATATTTAATACGTCTATCCAAATCCGCTCTTTCGAATACTTATTCGGATAAATATCCACTAAATTCAGATACAAATTCCGGACGGATTCAGATTTTCGAATATTCGTTTTCACCCCTAATATATATATATATATATATATACACAGAAAGTCTCCTGTAAGGACTCCTAATGGTGCAGACTCCGGTACATACCATTTTTTTTAAATAGTAAAAAAATGAATTTTTTGATGAAACTTCATGGATATGATGTCTACGGTTAAAAGATTATCTCCATTTCTTTTAATCAATAAATTCAATAAAAAAACGTTGAGATGAGGTGATATGTAAAAAAAGGGTATAAATATTCATTTTCAACCGTTGAAATGTTGGGTCGGCGTCAGCCACTTTATTGATTGAATTTTTTTATGAAACTTCATGGATATGATCTTCTCACTGTCAAGATCATATCCATAAAGTTTCATCAAAAAATTCAATCAAAAAGTGGGTGAGATGATCGCCAACATTTCAACGATCAAAAATGCATATTTATACCATTTTTTTACATACCACCTCGTCTCAACGGTTTTTTATTAAATTTTTTGATGAAAATAATTGGAAATGATCTTCTCACCGTGGAGATCATATCCATGAAATTTCATCAAAAAATTCATTTTTTTACTATTTTAAAAAAATGGTATGCACCGAGTCTGCACCATAAGGGATACTTACAGCAGAGGCCCTCTATATATATATATTCATTTTCGACACCACTCAATTTCCTAAACCAGGCACTTAATAAAGTAAGCAAACAGTAAAGAGAAATAATATAATCAATCCAATTTATATAGACAAAAGAAAAACTGAGAACAATGCTAATGTGTTACACAGTTAACACACACTCAGTTGCAATTTATACACAATAATTTAAGGGGGGAAAACAAGAAAAAGGTTTTGCAGTTAGCAACACTCAGTTGCAAATTATGCACCATTTCTTTCAACAAAAATAAAGGCTGAGAGAGAAAGATGTTGCACTTAACACACACAAATAGGAAGTTTGGTTGAAAAACAGATGTGAAAGGCTCACAAAACGAATATATGAATACAATATGGTACACATAAGAACATCTCTTAAAAAATAGAGGAATGGGATTCAATAGAATTAGAGAGAGAGAGAGAGAGAGAGAGAGAGAGGGAGGACCTTCAGCAATCAAGAAGATTCAACGTTAAAGTGCTATTAAAACCCTAGTTCCTTAAAAATTACAAATTGAACCCTGTTTAAAAAAAAAGGAAAAAAAATGCCCCCATCGTATCCCAGGATGTATCTGCAATGTGTCAGACCATTTCCAAATGTAAAATGGACATTTTGGTCAGCAGATACTTATATCAAATACGTATCGGGGCCATATCCGTAACTAATGCACCATTTCTTCCATTTTTAAAGTGCCCATGCTCATAGTTGTCAAAATCGTCCGATTCACGAGTCGAATCGTCCGATTCGATTCATTCATAGGTAAAACGATTCGAATCAGCAAGAGAATCGTAAATGATTAAAGAATCGATCGATTCGGGTGAGAATCGTCCAATTCGAGTTGGAATCGGGAATCAGTATCAAAAACGATTCAAGATTTGGGGTCTTTTAAACTCACATGCTTCTGTTGGGTTTTAAACTCGCGTGATATTTTTAAACAAAAATTAAAACCCTAAAAACACTTACGGCATTTCTTTTGCTGCAAATCAAAGCCCGTTTTTACCATTCTTACAGATTGAAGGCCGTTTCGGCTAATCGAAGCCAAAACGAAGGGTGTTCTTACAAATCGGAGGGCCGTTTTGGCTAATCGCTAGTTTCTGTACCCTTTAGCTGTTCTTACGGTATGTTTTGGCTAATGGAAGGGCCCTTTTTGCTGTTTGTTTTTTTTTTGTTATAAACCCTTTTGTTATAATTGAAGTTATTAAATAATAGTTTTAGAACCTTTTGCTGTCGTTTTTTTGTTATAATGGAAGGGCCTTTTATGCTGTTTTTCTTTTTTTTTTGGTTATAAAACCTTTTGTTATAATCAAAATTATTAAATAATAGTTTTAAAACTTTTTGCAGTTTTTTTTGTTATAATGGAAGGGCCGTTTTTACTGTTTTTTTTTGTTATAAAATCTGTTTTGCTAAATTAATATATTTTACTGTTTTAAGTTAATATATTTTAATATTTGTAGGCTGTTTAATTTTGTTATGATTTATTTTTGTTTTTTAACATTTTTAAGCTTAAAATGAATGAGAACATGTTTTTTAAGCTTAATTACCAATTCTTTAGTGTTAATCCATTAATGTACGTTTTACTATATTATTATCATTTGGTTCCGATTCGACCGATTCGATTCACGATTCGCGATTCGGGGAGGTAAACGATTCACGATACGATTCGCGATTTGACAACTATGCCCATGCTACATAGGGATGTGCACAATAACAACAAGAAGGCTAATTGAGATTGAAGGTAAAAGACAGAGGAGCCATCCGAAATTATCTTGGAGGAAATTATAAGAAGAGATCTTAAGAATTAAGATTAGTAGATAACATTGCCTACGGCTGAAAATAATGAAAAAAAGATCCATGTGACTGACCTCGCGTAGATTAGATTAAAGATGGTGATTAATGGCTGGACTAGCGGGGTAGAGATTAGGGAATACTTATTTTTTGATGATAACCATGGAGAATCCTGGATTTACACCAAGATGAATTTTCTAAGTCACTGAGGTTCTTCTCAAAAAATCATAGCTAAATTTATCTGTAAGCATTCTTTTCTATACGAACCATATTGCTATTTACTGATCTCTACAATTTACACTAGTATACAATCTTTTATTTTTTAGATATACTGCTTTATTTATGCCCAAGACAAATTCACTTTAGAAGAAAAATACTCGTACAAAGGTAGTCAAGTTAATGATTTTTTGAACATTCACTAGGGGTGCAAACAGAGGAATGCCAGTCATTATCCGCATCAATTGAGAACTGCACTATTCGAATCCGTATCAGTTTCTTAACGGATTACCAGGATTCATACAAATGAATATATATAATATATGCATACAACATATTAAATACATATATACATACAACATATCAACTATGAAAAAAGCTATACGATTTATATGTATACATAATTAAATACACCTGCGTACATATGTAGTGTGCGCGCACAAAACTCTGGCCATGGTTACTGCCATGGCTGAGTTCGGTGTTTTAAAAGGCGCGCCTAGGCGAAGGGTAAGCGCCTCGCCTAAGGGGTAGACGCCAAAAAAGAGGACCATTTGAAAAAATCGTCGTTTTTAAAAAATTTGTCCGATTATACATAGAAAGTAAATAGTACTATAGTAGCATAGAAATATGTTTTAAATTTATATATAAATATATATGTATATATCACATGCTCTGTATTTATACAATGATTATAGGAGCAATTTTTAACGTAATATTTTCAAATGTTTTATGTCTACAATAGCATTATTTTTTTGTGTGTAATATATATACTCGTTGTTTTAGGAATCAAATATCAATTGCACAAAATATTTTTTAGTGTAATATTTCTATTATGTCTTAGTGTTAGCAATCTTTTCTTTATGTATGGGACTTCATAAGAATGTTATTAATGTAAAAAGTGTAGTACTTTAAAGTATTGTTACCAATGTTCACGTGTAAATCAATATTAGATTCTTTGTAACATAAACTTCAAAGCATACTTGGTGTTGTGTGTGGAAAAAAAAATCGCCTAGGTGGGCGGCTAAAATTGGCTGAGTTGTTCCTCCTCCCCACTTCTTTCTTCTAAAAATGGATATGTTTTTGTGTGTGTGAAATAAAATTACGTTAGGAAGATATTAGATGGACCAACCTTTGCTGTTGGATGTACTTTGGCTGATGGATGAACGTAGACATCACCAACAATTGTCGCACTCTTGGTGCCATCTCCCTCAGCCAAGAGATGGGGAGAGGTATATCGGAATTGGGCAAGATACAGAGCAGAACATTTTAAAGACATCCTGACAAAATTAAATACAAATTAAAAATGCGATGGCATAAAGGTCAGAGGCGAAAAGATAAAGAGGAGGAAATTAAGAAAAAACGTTCTACCCAGGAGTCTTGATCTGTTCCCAGAAGTCCATAGTTTCATAAGTATACAGTTGCTTCTTGCCGGCAAGTGGTGACAGGATATCTTGATCCAATCTAACAAAATCTGTAGGCAGAGTCCTGTTAAAAAAAATGATATCAGCATGGAGATTGATTTTCCCAAAGCAACTACTAAAATTCACTTTGATTCTTTAAGTTACGGTTTTGGGTCAAGCTAAAATACTATTCACCTGTGTACAAAGTAAAACGGTGAAGACCATGTTTACCTACTCGGAGTTAGAACTTTTGCTTCTATAAAATGATATATATGTGCACACGATATTATTATTTGATTTTGAACAATTTTTAACTCCGAGTAGGAAAAAAATACTTTTCATCTGAGAAATTATATCACCTGAACTAAACGAAGCCTAAATATTCGTAACGAAAACAATCTATAGCAAAGTGGAACTGGTATAAAAAGGTCACACCTTATTGCAAGGGCTTCAAAACTGGACAGGCGCCGTAAATTAGCTGCAAATAGCAGATTCAATTCAGTTAGCCAATCCAATTCAGTTAGCAGATCAATTCAGTGATCAACCTGGAGGACTTCATCCCCACACAATATAAAACAATCTGACAGAGAACAGAAATGAATGAAAACTCTTTACGACTAATTTGTTATTTCAACGGGAAAAAGAACAAAAAAAGAGAACATATGATGGGTCAAATAGGTATGCCAAATTGAACAGTTTCTTCCAAGACAGAGATTGCGCTAGCAGCATAGCCAATATTCAGAAGGACACAAATAGTTTGGCCATATGGGAATATTTAAACTATTTGGAATGTGGACTGTGATTATTAATAGATCATTAAATTCCCCGAAAGTGTTAACAAAAGTCTAATTAAAACCTGATACGAGAATAACTTGACACCATCATGGACAAATAATAGAGCACATCCAATTAAGATGCACTTTGCTTGATAGGAATGTTTAATGTGATCAATGCAGGGCCTTCTGAAAAAACTCGGGTTTCAACAAAAACTTTGCCACAAATGACAATCATCTTTTGCCAGGATAACAGCAAGAATTTCATTAATTAAACCTTAAAATCAACCATAAATTCAGATGGTAATAGTAGCCCTTGACATCCAACAGTCATTAAAGCATCAACTTGAGCTATGAAGTACGGATTCTTTAAAATGGTAAACACACTAAAATCTCCCCTGAAAAGGTGCGATTCACCCTCGATTCTCCTCCAAATCGCACACACGGTGTATTCATTTCTTTAGTGAATATTTCTTGGACTCTTTTAGGATTCTTTATAAATCCTGAAATTGGAAGTTCATGAAGAATCCTAAAAGTAACGAAGTTTAGTGCTCTAGTTGTATAATTTTACGAATGTCTTTCATCTATAAATCAATGGGGAGGTAATAGGAGATATATTGTGGATTTGTTGGAGCTTTGTGTGTGTGTGTGTGTGTGTGTGAGTGTGTGTGAGAGAGAGAGAAGAGAGCGATATATATGTGAGGCATGGGATATCAGTTTTGCTTTTTATTTTTAGTTGTCGTGCTATATATATCCTTAGAATAAATGCTGTTGTCAAGAGTTAGGTAACTACGTTCATGATTTATGTCATAGGTTAGATTGCCAACCAAGTAGTGGGACCTATAAGTACCTTTTGTATTCACTCATTTTGTAGTGCATAAATATTATGAATATATGAGAATGAGAGTTATCATTTGATTATTTTTTCTTGTGTATAATCCATTGTGTTTACAGCTCATTGGTATGGTAACCACATGTGGATACGTACTGTATTTCCTAATTTTGTAGTACGCAATTATTATGAATAAATGAAAATGAGTGAGTTATCATTGGATTATTTTCTCGTGTGTGTAAACATTGTGGTGTATTTACATCAAATTGATATCAGAGTCAAATGTGGCAGACGCAATCGTTATAGAGCTATGTGTGAAATTCAGAGCAACCATCGTCAGACCAAACCCCACCGGCGGCACCTGCCCTATCTCCACCCTTTTGCTTAGCGGTTTTCGTCTCTTCCAGCGTCATAATAACGCAACACTTGTCAGCATGTTAAGGATCTCCGGCGACCCCCTCCTCTAACTGGAGTACCAGCCCTGAAAATCCATCAAAAATACCCAGATCTACTGCAACTAGACCCCGAAAGCTCCTCCACCTTTGCAAAACCTTAGAACCCACTTCCCCTACACTCATCGGCATTGGGAGGTCATCTTCGACATCCAGGCAAGGCTCCACAAACCACCCCAACGCCAAATCTTCCAGGCCTAAGGGCTCTTTCAATGCCCCCAACGCACCCATGTTCATATCCAATGCCCCGTGACCTTTGGCAGTGTCATTCGAAGACCGGAAATTTACTAACGAGGCCCACCGATGGTGGTATGTACTCAAACACCATTCAACTTGCATAGCAGCCAGGGATATATCTCGAGAACCACAGATCCATCAAATCGTAAACTTTTTGACCTCGCCCGACATCCCCTCCACCCCACCGACCTCTGGCGAAGGTCGCTGACAGGGTGCGAAGTTGGATGGGCCTCCGGCAAGCCTGTTCCATGCTTTGGCAGCATTTACTCCAAGATCGTCGCCTTTTTAATGTTGTTTCTTTAAAGACCTATCCTGGATCTGAAAATCACAAACTTAAACCCATGAATCTCCCACAGAACTCCAACCCCCTGCCCTTAAACATTTTAATCACACAAGTCAGGTTAAAAATTCCAAATCATCCCTTGAAACTTTTCAACACCAACTCCTTGCAAAAATACCCCCCCCCCACACACACACACTTTTTGACGTTCCCGAAACAACCCTTCTCGCTTCCCTCACTACTTTCAGGAAACCCAACCCCATGTTGTGTGGATACTCACTCAATGGAGTGATTCATGCACGCCCAGAATCCAAGATAAAGAGCAACCTGAAAAATAACAAGAAAAATACACTCTAAACGCAAAGTAATGAGAAATCACACACCTACAAATCACAAGACAAGATGTATGTGGTTCACCAATTCAACTACGTTCACGGATGATGGCTTCCTTTCTTTGATATAAACAAGGATTACAACTCTCTCAAGCCTCACAATCCTCTCAAAGTGTATACAAGAGCACTAAAAGATGTACAATAGAAACTCTCTTCTATTCCCATGTGTTTTGAACCATGACTAAAACCCTTATTAAATAAGGAGTAAAGGTGGGCAGGAAAACGTGTATAAATTGTACTCCGCATGTGAACAGTACCCCGCGTGTGAACAGTGAAATTCAAGCCAATTTCCACATCCCCTTTACAGTAGATACAATTTGGAGGCCAAATATAGTGATTTAGGATATGTTGAGCAAATCAAGGATGAATATAGGGATTTTGATCCTTGCTATTTGAGTTTTTTGACAAGAATTTGAAGGGAAGAATTGGAGGGTGGGCGTTCTTACTAGTATAGCGAGGCAATGGGGTCATACCAGCTCGATATCGGGGGTGTCATTTATGAGTTGAGGAGTGCAATGAGGCAATGCTATACTGAAAATCCGAGTATGGGGATATTGAGTTTGAGTGTAGGATAGATTTGTCCAAGCTCCGTCCAACGGTCAAAAATGTCATCAGTTGTTTTGCCATTGGATAAGCCATTCCCTATTTCTCCCGCTACTATTTATTCAGACGTTCGTTGCTCTTCGTCTTTTGTTACTCTGGCCGATGGTCCAAACTAATTGGTGATTGTTGAGGGTTACGCGATTTACTCTGTTGAGGCTTTCTTCAATATCTTCGTCGAGGATGGTTGAATCACTCGCACTAGGTTTCGAGATACTAAGGTGTTTGCTATTGGGGACTTTCAGCCAATCTTTGGGAAGGAGATCGGGCTTTATACTGGAGATTTCTTTAATACTTTTGTTAAGATTGGCTTAGTGACTCGAGCTAACTACTAAGATGACTTATTCCCGCTCTTTAGGGCAAAAGGGGATTCTTATCTGAATGATTCTAAGTTTTATGCATTAACATGGCTTTGCTTTTCATGGTGTATGTGAACTCGATTTGGGATTTTTTTTAATCCATTATGAGATGGTCAGTTGAAGTTGTTGATGTTCAAGATTGATCCGATCAAGTTGTGACCTCGCCTATTCCCATGGATGCTATGGGACTCAGTTCTTTATCTTGGCAAGTCTCAAGCCAGAGTTTGGGCTCTCCGAAATTGAGTTGCCTTTTTGTGTCTAGCATGTATGTTTTGCTAGTGGATATGCCGATCAGTTTAGTGGACGACTTCCCTTTAACATGCAGGAGTCCCTGGGTGTGTCTGTGGAGTTTTGGTGAAAATTTCCCTTCCCGCCTCCCCGCTCGAAGCGTGCTATTGTGCTTTTATTTTTAGCTGTAGTGCTCTATTATTGTTAATATAAATGAATATTCCATTGGAATAATCTAGGGTTGGTTAGTTACGTCAAATGATGTCATGCTTAGGTCACTATGCCCATGACATCACTGCTTACAATACTGCTGCACATCACGTATTGGAGGTCTACACTTACATTTTTGTAGTCCCTCATTTTCTAGTAACAATTATTATGAATATGTGAGAAAAAGTGAGAGTTATCATTATTTATTTCCTCTTGCATGTGTGTAAACATTTTGTTGTTTGTAATGTGTGTGCGTGTGTGTGAGAGAGACAGAGATAGAGAGATGCAAAACGAAGCCCTGCACCCTGCACTTGATATTTAGCTCAAGATGACCATGTTGTTATAATCAACTTCCAACATCTTCCAATCACAAATGGTGGTTTTAAATAGCAAGTTTAAGATAATTTGCATAAAGTGCTTCCGAATAGCTAGATTTTACAATAATAAAATTAACATTTACTATCTTTTTTATATATTATTTTTAGGGTAAATTACACCAAATCCCCAGAACTATCTCGAGTTTACGGGTCGACCCCCTGAAAATTTTTACTTGACAAACTCACCCCCTTAACTATCAACACGTTACACATAGCCCCAAAAACTGGGTTCCGCTTTTGGGGGTAAATTGACAAAAATACCCCTCAACCTAGAATTTATAAACCCAAAACTAAAAAACTCAAATTTAAAAATACTGTCAACCCTTTCTCTCTCTCTCTTCACATTCGGCACAACCGCCAACCCCCTTCAAAAACCCTAGTTGGAGCCGAATCCTTCACCCAATGGTTCACCGGAGGTCTACCAGCAACTGTTGTCAGAGATGGTCGTCGGTGACTTGATAATCGTCTTGCATAGGTCAACCCTGTGTTGTTGCGATTTGTAGGATTTTTAAACCTGTGTTGTTGCGTTTTGACTAGGATTGATGTCAGTAGGCTCGAAGCACTAGTAGAGCTCGTCTCCCTCGGGCGAAGGTAATCGGGACTTGGCAATGACGGAGACTTGGTGATTTTGATGGGAATCCATTGTTATTCTCCTTTTATTTTTCCTTTTATTTTTCCTTTTATTTCTATTTTTAGTTCTTTTTAGGTATTTTCTCTCCTTAATTAGCCTCCAAGCATGTTTGGGACTAATTAGGCATTCTTTTATTTTTAGTTAGTCCTTTTTAGTCACTTTAGGCTATTATTTGATTTGCCAGTAATAACCCACCTATAAATGGCTTCGTAGTCTTCATTTGAAGATAGCTTCCATTTTTGAAATATAAGAAATTCTTTATTTTCCTCTCTAGAAATCATATTGTCTTGATTTTTAGGTCATTGACGCGTAGTTCACGTCAAATTTAGAGTGTTTTTTTCTGGGGTGGGGGGGTCGGTAGCCGTTGCGATGGGGTTTCCAACTCAGGGTGGTTCAAGGGTGGCTAAAGGCCGTTGGTAAGTGTTGCACGATGCCGACTGTTGGAAGTTGATAAATATGAGATTTGGATGTGTGTGTGCATGTGGGGGGGGGGGGGGGGGGGGAGGTGGGTTGAGTGCATTATTAGAGATGGTGGTGGTGTCGTGTTTTGATGGGTCGGTTAGGGTGGTTTGATGATGGTGGTGTCGTGTTTTGGTGGTAGAGGAGGGTGATGGAGGTGGTGAGTGAGGGTTGATATTCTATTGGGTTTTCTAGTTGGTGGGGAGGTGGTGGCGCGGGTGGTAGATATGTTGATTTTTGTTAGTGGGAAGGTGGAGAGGTGGTGGTAGAAGTTGGGTGTGGGTGTGTGGAGAGAGAGAGAGAGAGAGAGAGAGAGAGAGAGAGAGAGAGAGAGAGGGTGATTTTTTTTTTCTTTTTTTGTTTTATGTTTAGTTTTGGGCTTATAAATTTGGGTTGAGGGGTATTTTTGTCAATTTACCCCAAAAAAAGAGGAAACTCTATTTCTGGAGTTGTGTAACGGGTTAATAGTTAAGGAGGTGAGTTTGTTCGATAAAAATTTTCAGGGGTCGACCTGTAACTCGAGATAGTTCAGGGGGTTTGGTATAATTTACCCTTATTTTTATGTTGGAGATTGATGATGTAATTGTTTGTAAAAAAACTAATGTCTTGTCTATACAAAACTAACGGATAACATACTATTTATATTATTGTTTTATTGCTCAATAAACCTGAATCCTACTTTTTTTCAGGAAAAAGAGAGAGAGAAAGAAAAACTACTCAAATTTTTGCACCTCTTCCTATTCGAAAGATCCAGACATGATATCATGAAACATTAACGGGTGTTCCCCTATTTGATGGTTTGATGATGGCTTAAGATTTTGAATAATCCTTTTAATTTTAATACAAAGTATTCTCATTTGAATATTTTAGTTTTTAAAGTCTCCTTGTATTTAAAAGTGATAATTAGTTTTTTTTCCTTTTCTAACGCATCCTAGAAAAGACGTTCTATGCTTGCAAGATATATGGTGATTCGGATCCGTTTAGTAAGAACTTAGTTAGATTCGGATCTACAATAATAGATTCAAATCTGAATCGGATCAGGTTCGAGACAGACAAATACATTTATTTTTATTTTTATTTAATCCTACTTTTTTTTCTTAATCTTGAATTTAAAATATTTTATAATGTATTATATAATATGATTATTATAGATAAAGCATATATTACCTTTATCATGTATTATATCCTAAATATATATTTATATATATAATACTTACATATTATATATATGTAGATATATTTATATTAAATATACATAATTTTTTAATATAAATTATATCTAATCGGATCAGGTCCTTAACGGATCAAATTAGACAAGATCCATATTCATTCCATTTAATAATCAGCATATCGAGTGAACATATCGAGTGAACAGGTAATTGAATTTTAAGATATGATCCAGAATCAGATTTGGAGTGGGTCCAGGTCCAGATCCAACCCATTAATACTATTATAAAGCCATATTAGTTAGTGAATGAATGACAATTAAATTTTCGTGCGAGCTTGGAGTTTCTTTGTAAAATCCTAATCTATTAGTGATACATAGTTGTCTATCATATTATTTCACTTTTTGTGTCTATATTAGCTGAGGTTGTTTTTTACTTTGTTCGTTTTCATCCCCTATAGTATATAAAGGAACCATTAGCTTTTGTAATTTTGTATTTGATTATTACATCTTGCATCTTGGAGAGTACAAATGAGATATAAAGAGCATTTCAACATTGAACTCAGTAAGTGCATCACCTCTCGAAGGAAGAAGCCTTTTTGAGAAAGCAGGGAGGGAACAGGCTCACCTTACTCGTTATAAGTTCTAAGTCCTATCTTGAGATAAGTAAAAGACCCGAGGAACTCAACGTTCCAAATATCATCTTGCTCTCTGAACAACTCAGATTGCTCTCGAAAACTCATGTTTGCTCCCCCAAAGAGACTCATGTAGCTCTACAAGCAACGGATACTTGCTCATTGAACGAACGCATCCAGCTTGCTCCCAAGCAACTTAGTCCGAAAAACTCATGGTGCTCCCCGAGCAACTCAAGTTGCTGCCCGAGCAACCCACGTTGGTCCGCAAGCAAATTCATCTTGCTCCCACATACATGGGTGTCGTAGCAAGTCTTACTTGGCTCGAGGAACTCAACGATCTACCAAGCAATAACTTTGGGTTCTCAATTGGAGGCATTTGGTAAATCCTAACCATTCCAAGTATAAGAGAGAGACACCACTATGAATCCCCATGTAACAACTCACTTTCTCTCTTGAGTAAATCTCCCGAGCAAACACCAAGTCGCTCCAAAGAATCTTTTTTATACAATAAAAAAAAATTGCTATGCCTAGAAGGCTTAGCCTGTCACCGAAGTAACCCAACGGCTGACTTCCATCACTAAGTTTCCATATAGCACTAGGGAAGGCCACTCCCTCAATAATGAAGATCTTGTTTGAGTCATAACATGTGAATGCTCCCTCTCCTCCATATAAATGCCTTAAAAGCCCTCATCACACAACAAATAATACATATTTCTTACTCATTCACTCTATATTTCATACTTGGTGTTCTTTGCCTCTCTCAATATACTTGGTGCTTATCTTCTCACCCCCTCCTCTACTCATTGAGGAACCAATTATATGTAACTCACACGCATCACTCATTGCGCTCCTTCAAACATACAAGTTACACCTCAAGCTCTCACGAGCAACCTAGGTACACCACTACAAACATCTCAACCTCAACAACCCTCTTACTGTTGTTTGATTCGCTTCTCCTCATTCATTAAAATTGGTACATGATTTATTCTTCTGTCTTACCCTAGAATTTTCAACTATGGTGAAGATTTAGAATGATTGGGAGGAGGGTCCGATCAACCCTAGAGATCCAACACAAGACTCTACCCATATCGATACGAACATGGAACTACCACCACTCAAACTACCACCTCACAGCTACCAGAGATTGATTCCTCGTAGCCACTTCCATCCGGATCCCGGGGGGTCCCTTTAGAGGTCTCAGCTGCCATAGACAAGCCCTCTCATCCCCCCACCTCCAAATCTACCCATCTTACTCCTTCAGTTGCAGCCATCTATCACCTGGCCCATGTGTAATTTGCCCAGTACCACGTCTTTGATCGAGCACAACAAGTTATTGAGGCAGTGTGTAATTGTGGGTTATAACAATATAGCATGTCGCCCTGTGTCGTACATGCCCTTCTCACTAAAGAAAGAAGGTAGCTAGAGGATCGTCGACAATTAGGTCATCAAAAAGATCACCGTAAGGTATAGATTCCCTCGCCTGGTAATGAGTGGCCACTATCAGATTCTAAGAAGGCCTGGTAATGAGTGGAAGATCGGGCTTCAAGATTAGGGGGCATTGATCTCATTTGGCCTGTCCAATACCTCATCGACCCTTCTAATAGCAAGTCCGTGGTGGTGTATTTCGACAACATTCTCATCTACATCCGTTCAAAGAGGAGCTTTTGGAGCATATTAGGCAAGTACTTAAGCTTCAGCGCACTCATCAGTTCACCTCGAGTTGCACAAGTGCGCTGCTGAACTATTTCCACTGAGGGGGTAAAAACTGATGAGGCCAAGGTACAAGCGATTGCTTGCTGGCTCAATCTATGCTTGTCTCTCGGGTGCGCAGTTTTCACACCTTAGCTAGTTTTTACTGCCGTTTAACCTTAGATTTCAGCGCCATCATGGCTCCCATTATGGCACTCATGAGTGCATTATACGTTGATTAGTACTGTATTGATGGGGCCAATGAAGCGTTTCAGCTCATTGTCTACCACTGAGACACCACCATTTGGTATTAGATCCAAATGATGATAACCTTGTTACTGTTTGGTATTAGAGATGAATGTATACGAAATTCCAAAATTTGCAGCTGGAATAATTAAGGATTTAACAAATTCTAAAAATTCACATTTCGAGTACAGCAAAATCTTCCCATACAAAGTATACATGAATGAGTAATAAATTACACACGGTGCAGTGATCATCAAGCGTGAATACATAAAGAGAAAAACAAGGAGTGTATCCATTGTTGGAGGTGGAGGCCATTGCTGGAAGATGTCGGGTCTGGAGCACAGGGAAGCACAACTGGGAAGAACAGTAACTGTGTTTTGTTGAGTGTTAGTCGAGCATGGAGCTTGATGAGAGAGAGTTTTTTTTTTTTTACTAGAAAGCTTCACTCCCAAAGACGGGGTTTGATGGTGTTTGGGTTTTAGACGGATTTGAGAGAGAGAGAGAGAGAGAGAGGGTGGTTTGGCTACATTAGATTTAGGGTTTATTGAGTGCGGAAGATGATGGATATTTGGTTATAAGGTTTGACTTTTAATCATGGGTATTTTTGTCTAAAAATATTGTTGGGAGTATGTATAATTACAAATTATAAATTTTTTAACAGTATTAGATTTCTGTTAGAAAATAGAGGGTTATGTCAAAGAGATTATGAAAGTGATGATCAAGTCAAGTAACACAATAACATGTGAGTGTCAAGTAAAATGAACTATTTTTATTACTATATAATGAATTTGAATATGCTTAACTGGAGTTTTGGATTTATAATAAGTCCATAATCAATTTTTAAAATTTTTTTGTGTATTAAACAACAATAAGAAGGGTTTGGGGGTTAAATTCCAAATGAAGTTTTTAGTTTTCACCTTATTATAATTAAATTTTCAACTAATCAAAAGCAAAACCTTGAACATTTTTTCAAAAAGAAGTACATCATTCACTCGAATTAAGTGCTATTTTTTTATTTCAAAATAAAAGTGCTAAATTATTATTATAAATACTTATTTATATTTTTGTTGGTCACCAAATTATAATATATTAAAATTGTATATAAAATATGGTTTTAAACTATCAAGTTTCCGTGACATTTGGAATGCAACACGAGAGACCCCGCTGCGATGTTATAAATGACGCAGGACCTTGTACAATGTCCAAAGCCTTAAAGTTAGTTCCTATTTTGGGTGGATCAAAATAACATTGGAACATTTTGGTGGACCAACTCAAATAACTCGGAGATGGTCTTAGGCATTTAGTCAAATCTTGATTGTCTCAATTTTCATGAAAATTAAGTGGGGTAAATTTCAATATTATAATTATAATTATAATTATAATTATAATTATAATTATAATTATAATTATTATTATTATTATTATTATTATTATTATTATTATTATTATTATTATTATTATTATTATTATTATTATTATTATTATTATTATTATTATTATTATTATTATTATTATTATTATTATTATTATTATTATTATTATTATTATTATTATTATTATTATTATTATTATTATTATTATTATTATTATTATTATTATTATTATTATTATTATTATTATTATTATTATTATTATTATTATTATTATTATTATTATTATTATTATTATTATTATTATTATTATTATTATTATTATTATTATTATTATTATTATTATTATTATTATTATTATTATTATTATTATTATTATTATTATTATTATTATTATTATTATTATTATTATTATTATTATTATTATTATTATTATTATTATTATTATTATTATTATTATTATTATTATTATTATTATTATTATTATTATTATTATTATTATTATTATTATTATTATTATTATTATTATTATTATTATTATTATTATTATTATTATTATTATTATTATTATTATTATTATTATTATTATTATTATTATTATTATTATTATTATTATTATTATTATTATTATTATTATAGGGACAAAAAATTAATTGTTAGAAGTTAACTTCATTTTTCTTCTGCACAGAGTTGCAAAACCACGTGGCTGCAACGTACCACTTTTCCAATAAACAATCGCCCGTCAAAACGGTTGCCTTCCTTTTGCCCAAGTCTGGAAAGCTATAAATGGGGCACAACTATTTATCTACCTCATTTTTTATTAATACTGTACTGATGGGGACAATATTGTCTACCCCGAGAGACAATATGTTGATCAGAACTATACTGATGGGGACAATATTAAGTTCTACGCAACAACGCGATTCGGCATTGGTATGAGTACTACATCCACTGAGAGTTCATTGTTAAGTCTGACTCGGAGGCACTCTATTGTTTCAATGGTCAGACAAAGATTTCAACTGGGAAGTGGTCTAGCTTTTTCCTACGCTAAACGTTTCATCTTTGATATCAAACGAGGAAGGAGGAACAAGTGGCTGACACTCTTGAGTCACCAATCCCATGTTCTAACAGGTATTCAAGGTTGAGTGTTTGGGTTTGATGAGGTCCATGACTTGTATGCCTAAGATGATTACTTCAGTCCAATAGTTAGGGCCTCTGGGGACTTTCTCCTACAGCACGGATTTTTGTTTCACGACGTCACTTTTTGCATTCCCACTTCTTTCTTGAGGTAGAAGATCATCAACGAGATTCATTTGAGCGGGGTTTACCCAGACATGTGTGTCCCACACGATGTTGACACTTGAAGAGAGGTTCGTCTAACCCACTATGAGGAGTGATACCAACGCCTTCACTCGGAGTTTCTACGGTTGTCAGGCAGCAAAGGGTATGTTGGTTAAAAGGTTTTTCAAAACGAGTTTGAACACAATATATACAAAAATCGGATCTGATCAACATAGATTTTAGGTTCAGATAATATATATTTCGGTTTCCAAACTTTTACCGAGAGATGCAAATTATAACTTTGCAGTTCTCGTAGGGAATGAAATTATTAATTTGATGCAAATTTGTATCGCTTTGAACACCTCAGATCTTTCGAGTATATATGATCCAGAAACATGTGGCCTCGTGTGTGGCACACCTTTCTTCCTCTCTCCTAGCCGACCTCACCCCCTCTCCCCTTTTCCTCTTGAAAGAGTGAAGCATGTGAAGCAAAGGCTCCTCCCTTCTCTATAAATAGGGAAGGAAACCCCAGGGATAAGAGAGGTTGGGTATGTTCGCAATGAATATCGGGGATCCATGGCAAATAGTTTATTGGCTTCCAACAGTTAATCACTCTAATCAAAATTACACTCTTCCATTTATTGCAATGAACTCCACCAAAAATTATAAGTGCACTCTAATTTAATTCTCTCAAAATACTTACAATTAATTAAGAGTCCATTTTTGTAAAGTTTATATCCTAACACGTAACATGATTCCCCACATCAAGTTACAAATATTCACTTAATGAAATCTAATTACTGACAATTAAATTTCACTAACACCTAAGAAAGTCCTTGATATCAAACTTAAACTATTTGATACCGCTAGAATCAAAACGTATAAGCTCGTCACGGAAGTATTATAATTCAAGATTAACAATTTTGAACACGAATTCCTCTTAAATATAACACCGACAATGCTCTATAATTATTACCGAACTTACAAGTTTTTATTGATCCAATAAATTGAATCTCACCCATAAGAAAATCAAAGCAATAATCATATAAACACTTTGACATTCAATATTCTTTAAAATTAAGTATTTAATGCCCTTTATAAACCTATGAAACTATGAAGTCAACAACAAATTTCAAATCCACATGTGGCCCTACTCAATACAATTATGGTGTACCGATCATGGTTCAAAGTCTCGGTATCGATCGTCCCGATATCAAACACCCGACTTTCAACTCGATTGCGGTATCAGGCAATAAGCAAAGATACGTTATTTAGAGAGCACAAAAATTCCGGAAAATATATAGAAAATTTTAAAAAATAAGTCTAATAATGTGGACCAATTAAATACGTTCAAACCATCATTTAATATGCCTTGCATTGTACAATTGATTATACTGAAGCGCAACGAACTTGGCATATTGTTGATGTAGTAATATTTATTTTTATTTTTAATTATTTAAAATCTTTAAATAATTACGTATTAGTGACTAATTGTTGATTTTAATTTATGTAAGTGTAAGAGGAAGTTTGATCTTCATGGACGAGACTAGGCTTATGGAGATTCTTTTTTCCCCAAATCTTTGTTTCTTCCATTTTTGGACATCATTATGTGACAATATATTTTGATAGGATATTTTGTTTCAAGTTCAAATATTTTTATGTACAGTGAATGTTATTAGTTTGATATTTGTGACATTATAATTTTAGTGCAATTGTTTAATTTCATCTTAGTGTGTAAAATTGTTTTGCATATGTGTTATGTGTACAAACTTGTATAGGTGGTGTTTGTGTTGTTGGAAAATTGGACCTAAAGTTGGACTTAAAAGCTGTCCAGATTTTTTGGACAGAACTTTGAGCAACTTTGAGCTCAAATTTAGGTGGGACCCACACTACAATAATTGTGGGACCATATACGAACACGTTCTCCTTCGCAAGGAGATTAACGTAGTATATTCACATATTCAATTTCATTAAAATATGAATGATAAATATGTCCCCAAAGTGACTCATAAAGCAATGAAATTAATGAATTTGGTATGTTTTAACTTTTGTCCCACATTGGAAGAGTAGTGAAAAATTGGCGAGTTAATAAAATCCAAATGATGGACTAAGGCATGGATGCCTTTGGGGTATCCCAACTCTTTGAAGGGGAGATGGCCTACACTATGCATGTTTAAACACCGAATTAATTAATTCCGTAATTAATTAAAACTGTTTAAACAGTTAATTGCCAAGAGTCAACTGTTCGAAATTAACTCCCTGGCAGTTAATTTGAACAGTCAACACAGATGCTATAAATACAACATATTCCCTCCAGTTTTAATTGCTGAAAATTTTTCCCCTCCAGAAAATTCCGAAAATGCTACTGCAATATTTCCTTCATCCACAAAATTATTTTCTTCATTTCTGCATATCATATTACTGTTCTGGTTGAGTATATTAAGACAGACTTGTGTTCGTTGGAATTGATTATTGTTGTGCTACATAATTAATTCGAAAAATTTGTTCTATCTTGGGAGGCAATTATTCAACAACCTTGAAGCACATTGGAGGGAGTAAATTTGCCTTAAGGAGACTCTTCTACAGGGCTCGGATTTATCTTGTCTATTTCTATTATTAATTTCTGCACAAATCAAGTAAGTCTTACTTTTCTGTAATTTATAATTTATTTCTGTAATTATTATTTTTCGTAATTTTGTACAATTATTTAATTAGATAGTAGATATAACATGTGTAAATGTTAGAATATATTTTCAACAACAAAGAAATATGGTAAAAGATTGAAATTCTATTAAAAAATAAAAATTCACAATGTTCAAATAATGACACAAAAAAATTTTCATGTTACTCAGAAAAATTATATAATATCGCAACAATTTTCATTTTTTTGTAAAAAAAATTATTTTGTAAAAATATACAAAGAAATGTTTTATAAAACATATTTTGAATTTTTTTTACAAATAAAGTAAAAAATATTTTGTGAAAAAAATGTTTTTTTGGTACCAAAACTAAAGTCAAAAGGGTAAAAAAATACGTCGTTCGAATCAGTTGTCTCGGTCGATATATCGGCGAGATGTCTCGAAATCAGCTGTCTCAGCTGATATCTCGTCGAGGCAACACGATTCAATATTTTTTAAAGTGTCTCGGTATCGTATCGCCACCCTTCGATTCCGAGTTGACTCGGCCGATACCGAGTCAACTCGGCCGATACTTTGAACCATGGTACCGGTAGAATCTTCTTTGAATAATCGAATAAATTCCCAACCAATCAGGCATGTTTATGTATTTACGATCAACTAATAAGATTGTACATCCGATAGGATGATAGGATGTCAGCGAGTTCAAATTTTTTTACCCTTTTTAGTGAGGGTTAACATGACCCCCTAATGTGATTAGTCAAAACATGGGGTCCATTGCTGAGGCTTAGCCAATCATATTGGAGAGTCGTGTTAATCCAACTCATTTGGATAGGGTCAACAAATTTATACTCGATGTCAAATCCTATCGAGATGTGATCGGTTCAATTATTATGGAATCGAGATACTGATCTTACATGAGCAAGTCGAACTCTACTCATCAAAATTCCTATTAAGTATAATTTTGATTGACATAACAATAGATTTAACAAATAAATATACACGCTTCCCACAATATGATTCACATAAAGAGCTAAGGACAAGCTATTATTAAAACTAAATAAATGTCTTTACAAAACATCGTTTCAAGGATAAAACCCTAACAAGGTCATTACTTTGATTGTGTACTCCCCCTCCACAGGAAGTAACCAAGGATTTCATTGTATGACTCCCTTGGACAGCCAAGGGCCACAACTCCCACAACTCCAATTCATGATAGTAGATAGGTTATCACAAATAGATGACGGACACATCCCATGTAGCCACCCTGTATTTTCAGGAGATTATCCGTTTGCATGATGTCCTTCGTAGCATCACCTTTTTTATCGAGATATTCGTTATACTTGGATATTTTTGGCGCACGCTTTGGCAACTCTTAAGATGTTCACTCCAGTTATCTACTGATTTTCACCTCCAAACAAACAGCTATATAAAGTTCATCAACCATAGCGTAAGTGGTGCCTTGGAATAGACAGCCCGTAGAATTGAGACGTCGTTCTTGCACAAGCAAAATTTGCCTTCATCAATACATTCAACCATCATGAGTTTTGTACTCTTCAAATGCCCGTTAATTTGGTTGAACTTCCTCCCACAGTACCGCTTAATCCTACATATGTCAATTTCACCGCTCGGATGGTATTTAGACATATGTATGTTCAAGAGCACTTATGGCACGTATACAGCTCCTATAAGGAGCATGTTAATCCTCATTAGCGTGAGGTTGTATAGAAGCATGGAGTACCTTAGAAAGAAGTAAAGGCACAATTTGCAAATTTGGCACTTTGGACTGTTCCCTGTTCTGCGTTGTCATTGGGCGAACACCTATAAGATCAACCTCCCATGATTCCCACCTGAGTTCTACATAAACCAAATGTTTTACCATCACAAAGCAATCTCCTTTTCGAGATCTTCACAAAGCTCGGATAACCTTATGGACATCACACAGCCTGTGTGTTTTCACCTTTACCGCGTAGAGGGCATCTTAGACACCAAGATCTTTACCTTAACCGATTAGGCGGAGAAAGCAGTACCTTGTCAGCTGGATTGGACAACCTATTTGCAACAAATGAATTTCTAAGGCTACTTTGCAACACGTCGACCTCGACTTCTATAGTCGCTTCTCTTCATGCATAACATGCTCTCATAGTTTTCTATCTTATTATTTCATGAAGTCAATGGTATTTTTGTCTTTGTTTTCTTTCACCCCTTTAGTATGAAAGGGTCATTGGCCTTTGTATTTGATTATTACACTTTAGATAGTAAGAATGTGATATATAGAGCAATTCAACCCTAAATTATTTTTGTTGTTGTTTGATCCTCTTCGTCCCATTTACATCAGATTGTTTAATCGCGTTTTACTTTCACAAACACATTAAGAGTGGTATCAAGGCATTAACAATCTTCATCGCCATATCCAAGTCAAGAAACAATAGAAAGGATGGATCAAATTGAACAACACGTGGATTCAAGACTGGATCAAAATTTCATGGAGAAGTCATAAGATTGAAAAAAAAATGTTCCAAACCAAGAGGAAGTTGATGCATCGTGGAACCCCCAAGGGGTGCTCGTGGGAGGGAGAAGGTCCAAAATGGCGTGCAAGAGTGAGATGCAAAGGGAGCTTGAGATTGCCACGAGTCCTTTCAATTTTGGTACTTTAGTTTGAGTACTCTAGTTTTAGGCCTCTTATCTTATGTAATAAGTAGTAAGCAGTTATCTTCTTTTCACCGCCTCTTAGAAAAACATAACTAGATTTATGACTCTCTATTATAAATTTTATAAATAAAGGATTTAGGTCTTATTAGTATCTAGTGAAAAGAAGGATTTAGGGCGAGTTTTGAATTTTCTTTTCAAATCCAAATTTTTGAGTGATTATCAATCGTGTTATACTTCCATAACATATCATCATTGCAAAGAGTAATTCCCCCATGGTGCTCTTGAGCCCACAAGATTGCAAGCTTTTTATTTCATGAATGCTTCGACTTTGAAAAAAGTAGAATGCATTGGTTGTTTGTTTATTTACACAACCACTTGATGTCATAGTTTAAAACTTGGTAACTTACTTGATACAACTCCCAGGGATTGGACAAAATAGGTTTCAGCCTATTTTACATGCCCAATGGCACTCCAAGACACTGGACAAAATGGGTTAAACTCTATTTTTTTAAGCAAAATTTCATAAATTTGTGCCAAAGATTTCCCCAAACCGCCCCGACAGAATCTAGATTTGACCAATGGCTAGTTGGGCATTTCAATTTATTTAAATCTAACTTTCCACCACTATTCAATCATTCCCAATCTAGTTTCATCTTAAACAACCTAACATTGAATTCATAATTTTTAAAGGCCATCGTCATAGAATTCACAACTACTGAGAAAAATATGCACCAATGTTGAATTCGATTGAAAAACTACAGTTGCATCCAATATCGGCAATTGAAATAGGATAGAATATACGTCGGGGTAACCAAGAAATAATCATTTATCGGTCAAAGGTGTCCCTTTTCCATGCAACTCTCAATAGCTCTTTGGCTAGGAACAAAAACCTGATAAGTGGGTTTCTTTTCTCGCTTCTTCTAATATAAGAAACGAGGGGAAGTAATAAGAATTGTTGAACTCACAGCCACTTTGAATTCCCTGTTGATCAAATCTTCGCCACCTAGGAACAGGGATACAATTTTCGAATGAGAAAGAAATTTTTCTACATTTGCAATGAAAAATGAAAGAGCGTGGTAAGCAAGTATTGAAATTGGGAGTGAGTGAATTTATAGTAAATTTGAGGGGTATAAATAAAAATTCAGATGATAGTCGGTGAGAAAATAGTCATTGATCAAGCGTTCTGCCGCCCGAAGCCTAGGATATGTCACTCGATTACTTAATTTGACTCATATGTTGCAAGGCAAAATGCCTATACATCTAGATGTACTACTTATTTGGTTGATTATGTAATGAGCAATAGGTGATGATGTAATGAGAAATGTATTACTTATTTGGTTAATATAATTTTCAAATTTGTGCTTATTTTCTCTCTCTTCTTTGGATCCAATTGTTGGTGTTTGCATCAAATTGGTATCAGAGTGAGGTGAGCTCCTTCGTGTGTATGTGGGTTGGGGGACGGGGCATCCTCCCATTGCATCTCCATTAATGGTTCCCAAGAAGAGAAATCAAAACTTTAATTTTGAAAATCGATTGACAGCCATCGAAGGAACCCTAGCCCTAATCTTGCAAAAATTAGAGGGTTTCTCTTTTTCTCCACCAATACCCCTAATTTTGAAGATCGGTTGGCAGCCATCAAAGGAACCCTAACCCTAATCTTGCAAAAATTAGAGGGTTTCTCTTCTTCTCCACCAATACACCCACCTCCAATACAAACCCTAAATCCAATCTTGAACCATAATTTCAATGTTCAAGAATTATCCCAATTCAATCCAGCCTCAAGCGCCAACTTCCCCAAACCCTCAAAAACCCCACAAACCCCAGTTGCAACAATCAAGAATCCCCACGAATATTGTTCGCAACCCAACAAATCAAACCCTCCGCTGCCCAAACCAACCAAACGCCTCAAAACAAGACGACGAAGAATTCGTCGCCCTAGGGCTACAATAAAGAAGATGAAAAAGAATAAGAAGAGAGAGAAGATGAAATTGAAAAAGAAAGAGGTTCGATCGACCTACCTCACGACAGTTGCATCTTCAGCAGACATTTCATTGCTCTAGCAAGATCCGGCAATGGCGACTATAAAGGGATAAACCTAGGGTTTCGCAACCCCAAGCTACTTTTCGACCCAGGGGAGTTGAGTTTAGTCAATATAAAAGGAGAGAGATGAGTTAAAGGGAACGAAATCTTTGGCGGCTTCAAGAACCCTCTTTTGATCTCACCCATCGCCGATCACCGAACAGTGTTGGCAGCTAACGACGAGGCTTAATGAAGTGATTTTTTGGTCAAACATCACATCCGATCCCTATAGGGATTGATCCCTTGTGTCAGCTCACACAGAGTACTATTTCCATACCATGGGGGACGGGATAGGTTCAAAACAAACAACTGGGTCTCTACGAGTTGTTGGCCTATTAAAAGTCAAAGTCGTATAAGTGGGCTGGATAATTGGTTTTGAGCCCAATAATTTTGCAATCCAAATTTTACAAGTCTAGCCCCTCAATCTCAATCCATGTGGGAGTTTTATTTTATGAAATTCAGCATGGCCTGAACTCCTGCACTTCAACTTCGAGGATGAACTCTTTCAATGGGGGGAGAATAATGTAGAATAGAGTTTTACGTTTTGTTTTGTTAATTTTTAGTATTAAATATAATAAAGGAGGTTTTAGTCCTCTTTAGTAGATATTAGAATATATGAAGGGTATTTAGTCATTTAAGGCTTTCCTAGTTAGAGTAGGATTCCTAGTAGTATAAATAGGTGATGATTTAATGAGAAATGTACTACTTTTGATTGATAATACAATTTTCAAATTTGTGCTTGTTTATTCTCTCTTCTTTAGATCCAACTGGTGGTGTTTGCATCACCTAGATTGGTCTTACAAGTGCACTTTGATGATATAATAAGATATGGAGTAAAAGGAGCATCTCATATAAATGTATACAGATACATACACCTACCATATAAAGTTGCCCAACAACTTGGGGGATGTCATTTACCAGTGCTCAGAGAGAACAAATAATAAATATATTGTTGCTACAACTCCAATAAGACACCGTACCCATTTAAGAAGAGAAGTAGTTTTTTGTCGAAAACTGAAAGGAAGTGTAATGAATATCCAACCTCTGTCTTCCCGGTCAGTGGATACATCCTGGATGGCATTTAAAATTTCTGGGGTGAAGACATAAACGCCACAATTTATTAAGTCGCTTACCTACATTTTGCAAAAAGAGAACTATAAAGAAATGCAACGAAGACAAGGAAGAGCAATCAATAATACAAGCTTATCAAGCACCAAATAACTTCTCAACAAAGCAATCAGAAGCCCCTTCTGTAGAAATACATACAAAAGTCTCAGGTTTCTCTGTGTAATGCAACAGCTCATTGGTGATTGGATCAGCAACCAACTCCCCAAACTGGTTGGCTGACTCAGCAGAAACCTGCATAGGAAGTATAATAAAATGAGATGATGAAGAATGCAGTGTTTAGAATGAAAAATGGCTGCTGGCAGGTTTTATCATTTAACCAAGTTTAGACTGTTTCGTCCAGCAACCATACGTGACGCTAACTAGGATCGGTCACTGCTGAAATTGACGGCATAAATATGCCCAGTCATGCACACAACTTACCCTGATTACCAACAATGTGCCAATCCCACCATACCTTCTGTGCGCCCCTGCAAGTAGAAAGGCAAGCGGTATGAGTTCATGAATACATATCTTACAGCACTGCAAGCCATTCAAGTGTTTCTAGTGACTTGATGGTTAATTATTCAGAAAAGAGAAAAATAACCAGAAATAAGATAAAATGTGAAAATGCTGACGATTATAGTATTATGAAGCTTACCAAGCATTTCTGGGAGTGGAAAATTGCAGCACACGTCACAATTTAGCAAAAATATATGTGACTGCATACAACAACAAATGGACATAACAAAATCTTAATGGGAAAAGGGGAAGTGAAAAGAAAGAAAGAAAGAAAGAAAGAACGAAAAGATGTAGTGTGTGGATGAGAGGAAAATATCTAGAAGCATTCATACCCTGCTACAAAATCTCTCTTTGTCAAAAATTAATTACTTCAGTGTACAATCAGACGATAACAGAATACTTTTAGAAGATAAAATAAGGTAAAATTAAGACGTAAAAGCATAAAATTCATACCGGGTAATCTTCCATGACGAGATCTCGGAAGTAATAAAGACTACCAGCCGAACCATGAGGCTTGTCTTCTTTCAAGTATCTAGAGTAGCACCAGAAACATGAGCCAACATTCATATCCTATATTTTCTTTTCATTCAAAAACTTCTACAGCAAAAGCATGATGCGCAATGAAAAGGCACTCAGTCTCATAATCACCTGACGGGGACTTTAAGCTCATTAGAGATCGAAGAGACATATAGTGCGAATTCACGCTCCTCATAGAATCCAATAAGAAATATTTGTGCCAAATTGGGTATCTACATATCAGTTAAACACTCTGATTTAAGCATTGTTTCAGTCTTCAACTTCATTACTCCTAAACTCAATGCTACTTTATTTGACCACAAAATATAGCAAATAGAGAAACATATAAATTTTAACCTTAAGGACCTGTTAATTGTAAAAGCTGTTTTCCCAAAAAATAAAAAATCTAAAAATTATCCACAGAAATGAAAAACTGGAAAATGTGTTCAAATTTAATACTTTTCCAAATAGAAAACTAGAAAACAGTTTTTCTGATTTCTCAATTTTGCAGCGAAATTGATAAACAAGCTTAACATGTTTTCAACGAAGTTTTAAAACATCATTTATCTTTAAATATTACATTTAGAACCCCTGAATTCTTGTTAATTACATTTTGACCCCCCAAAATTTATAAAATTACATTTTACACCTAAATTTTAAGGGGGAAAATGACATATCCAGCACTTCTTGTAAATTATATTTTGGCCCCAGAAATATCTGTAATTTACATTCTGGCTCCTAAACTTTATGTATATTAAATTTTGACCACTACACTTGCTGTAAATTATATTTTGGCCCTCAAATTCTCTGTAAATTATATCTTGACTTCCAAACTCTCTATAAATCACATTTAGGAAATAATTGTTCATTTTGACGATCATATGAAGTTGTTTCCCTAGTTTTCTATATATTTAATTGAAAATGAAAATTTGGGAGTAATAAATAAGATTGAGTGGTCAAATCTCGTGAGGTACCAAAAGGAGAATTGAGGATGATTAGAGGAAATAAAAGGATACCCTTTTACAAGCAGAAATTGGGTGGTGAACCATTGGCTGACCAGCCAGAGGAAATAGAGGCTTGGGAGTATTGAAGGAAAGAGGCCGAAATCTGGTACCTACAAAATTTAAAGTATAGGAAACAAACAAACAAACCATTGAAAAAATGAAATGGGAGGGATGGCAGAAAGTTGATACCTTTAGTGGGTCCACCCACCATGATCACGGCAACCACCTTCTCATCCGACCTCTGCATCTCTCTTAAACCCCTACAAACACCTATCTTTCACAAGATTTTTCTATATATATATATATATATATATACCTTATGTTTATTTGTGTATTAAATAAATTGTACTACTCAGGGTTGTACTGTTGTAGCAGGGTAAAGTGCTGACGTTGAGATCTGGGGTGTGGAAGTAGAACAGAGACAAAGCTGGTGCTGGAATGTCCTTCCTATTCCGCACTACGGATACTTTTGGCCATGTAACCTACCTACCACCCTCGTTATTGGTCATGGAATATTCGAAAATTCCAATTTGTTTGGTGTTTGAGTTTGAATTTTTTGGATACTTATTGGAAAAAATATTTGGAATAGAGGATATGAATAGTATATTAAAATATTCGGGAAAATGAATATGGACATAGATAGTATATGTATTTGACATTCGAGGCAGAATATTTATATTTGCGGATATTCGTTTTTCTCGATATTCGTATTCGTATAATATTATAATTATTATTTATTATATTTATTATGTGTAATGTAAAATATAAATATATAAAATAAAACGCTTAATCACTCATTTAAAAAGTGAAGAAATAGTCATTTTTAAAAAAATCAAACTAGGATGAATGGCTTAAAAAGAAGAAAAGAAAATAAAGAAAACACAATAATCTTTTTTAAAAATGATTTAAAAAAAGGAAAGAAAAGAAAATGAAAAGTACTAAAACAGATACAAACCCAACCAAAATAAACTCGATTTTATCTTTTTTACCCAAAACCTAAAAAGTCTTTTCCTTCTCCACCCAAAACCTAAATCAATGCATCTCCACCATTTAGGTATGCCCCCCCCCCCCCTCTCATCTCTCTCTCTCTCTCTCTCTCTCACACACACACAGACGCACAACAACACACACATATATGCACAACAACATACACACAGAGATGCATAGTAATACACACAACAACACACACAGATGCACAATAACATACACACAAAACCGCATAACAAAACACACACGGAAATGCACGTTGTACACATCAACACACGCGCACACTGAATATTGTTGATTTCAATAAGTTTTAGTGTAATTTTGAGTAAGTTTTCGTGTAAATTTTAGTAAGTTTTAGTGTTGATTGAGTAACCTGTCAATTTCAGTAAGTTTTAATGTTCTTAATTTATATGGACTAAATATTGTTGATTTTCCAGTAAGTTTTAGTGATGTTGATATATTTGGACTGAATATTTTTTATTTTTCAGTTTATTTTACTTATAATGATTCAGCAATTTAAATGTTTGTACTTGATTTCAAACATTCTCTTAAGTGTTTGTATTGTCGCTTTTTTTAGTTATTTATAGCAAGATTATTTTGAACTTTGACCATCTTATTTTTATCCAATATGAATTTTAGTTAATTTCAAAATTAGTGTTAATTGCAATAGATAAACAATATAAAGAGGTACGCATATTATCCGTATCGAAAAAATTATAGAGGATACGGATATGGATAGTTATTTTTACTCCGGATGAATATAGATATGGATACGGATAGTGCATTCAGATAATGAATACAGATATGGATAGCATCGTATCCGCTCCATATCTGCATGTTTACTACCCCTAAATATATGTTATATTTCATTAATTTTTATTTTTTCTGATTCTTTTGCTCTCCAACTAAAATCTCTACAAGAACACAAACGCTAACTAAAAAACATAAAATTCAAATCAAGAAGAACAAAACTCAAGGCACACTATCAAATCAACCAAAATCTTTATTTTATACGAAGGTTCATGCATAAATAATTTATTATAAGATTGTTGTAACATTACAGTTTAACTAAATATGAAATTTATTTATGCTAAAACCTTAAATCTTATTCAAAATGAAAAAAAACACTTTAAATTGTTAAATATGTATTGTTAATGTTAGTAAATAAAAAAACAATAAAAAAAGTACTTTTGCATTTATATCTAACCCAATGTTGAACCCCATTGTGAAGTAAAAAAACGTCATTGGTACCTAAGTGCCGAGAACGAAGACAAATTTGGGCACCTAAATGCCGAAATTGTAAATTAATTTCGGTATCATACCACCATGATAAAGAAATAATAAAATAAACTTTTTTGACACTGGGGTACCGAATATTATTCTCTCTTGTAGTAATTATAACCGAAGGTAGGTCTGCAGTATTAGGATGTTAAAAGTTATGTTTTATTTTGATCTTTTAGGGACAAATGAGTTGTTCAAAATAATACACATTATGTTTAATCTCTCTTTTTGGATTAAATCATGGGTAGGGAGGAAAAATCACTGGCTAAGGGTATAAATCCGTCGACAGCTTCGAATCACAAGATGCACAAAATAGACAATGTTATGGGTGTTACTTGAAAGTGGGAAATGGTAAAGGAGATGTTAGTGCTGAAATGGATCTTCAGGTGGGGATATGAAAAGGATAAATAAGAAACAGTATATGCAGCATTTGGGAGTGGGTGAAAAAATGATAGTGGAGAAGATAAGGAGGTTAAAAATGAAAGTGGGAGTGAAAGTGAGAATATGGACGAGAATGGGTGGAGGAAAAGGTGAAGGTAAGAGTGAGGGTGATGGTGAAGGTGAGAATGGGGATGAAGGTATAAGGAGGTGGAAGTGGCTCGATACAAACTAAAATTTGACAATCTTGGAAAGTGGTTCTAAGATAATTGGGTTGACCGATCCGATCTGTACCCGTTTTAGAGGATCCATGGGAGTGCACGTTGAACTTCATGGACTTGTTCTTATTATTTTCTCACGCGATTGTTCACTACACCATTTGAGTCAGATTGTCACAATCAAGGACCATGATAATTCTGGATGTGATAACAAACCTTGTCATGGTCAAGGACTGTGATAGCTCCTTGTTGTCACGGTCCTTTTAACCCTAGAAAAATGTCAAACTTAGGGGTAGCCATATATTACCAAGTCAAGGACCGTGACAGCACATATCTTCTTACGGTCCCATAATGATCAAAGACCGTGATAAGAATTGGGTTGTCACAATTAAAAATGGTGACAACAAACTCCTTGTCACGATCAATGACCGTGATAAAATAATAACTCAAAAAAGGGGCAATAGATACTGCCCAGCAGAAAACCTGCTTCAAAAAATCCAAAAATGAGTTATTCTTATTCAAACCAAACAACAACACCAACCACAAATATAATAAGCAATAAAAAAAATCAAAACCATAAATGCGGTTACACAAATCAAACCAAATTACATCAAATTTAAGTTAATTGTATCAAAATCAAATACACAAGTTTAATTACATCAAACCAAGTTTCATTATAAGTATAATCCTACAAAAGCTCAATAATGATCGAGGAGAAAAGTTGTCTAAATGAGATATTACCCTACCGTGTTATCGATATACCAAATGCCGGTTCGCTCGTTCAACCACAAGATCTCGTCCTCTTTCCCTAGTAACACTTCATTCACTCAAGCTCGGAACTCATAAGGCTGCACCGGTCGGTTATGTACTATGGTACCCATAGTGGATCTCAGATCCTTCACTCCTTTGGAAATTTCTCGCACCTCCACAAGTGTCACGAATATAAACTTTCACTAAATTTGGCTCAAATGGAGTCGGGATAGTGGGGTTGGGAGTAGAGTATATATCGTAAGAGGATGATGAGTCCTCTAGCATCAGTGAGAGGGATAGAGTAGTGATGCCCTCACCAACCTTATCCTTACCCTTTCATTTATATTTCGCATTCCCCTTCCCTTTCCCCATCTCTGTTACTACATGTTTAATCCAGTCGAACATGTGGTTCATGGTATGGTGGAGATTTTGTAGCTCCGAGACTGTATCTTCTTTGTATGTGTTGACATTGGAGGATAACCCACTATTATTACAACCAATGCCCAACAACTTTGACTTTTCAATCTAGGAGGTGATACCCCAAGTACGACCTATTTATCTTAGCCCAACACTTGGCTTAGTGCATCCGTAAAATTCGAATAAAAAAATAGAAGAAAGCCAACTATCGGAATCGAACCGATGACCATCGCATTACAAATGTGATGCTCTAACCTCTGAGCTAAGAAGGCTCACATAATAGAAATTCTACATGGATAGGAATTCAATAAACTCTTGGAATCTTAATGACTCATAATTATCAACATCACTTTGGTTATTGTACACCGCCTTTAACCTATCTTGAAACATTATGAAAACATGTTATTAACTTTGAAAAGTACTATTAATAAATTACTGAAATTGACAATATAATTTCAATTATAACTTACCAAAGTCTGGGTGACCTACAGACTAGTAGCATTACCCTTCTTCAATCGAACCTTTATATGGGAGTAGATCCATGTGGCTTTCCCTCGGGGCCACTCCCAGACTCATACGTCGATTAAATTAATAATAAATTCTAATTTAACCATTAAGAAAAATGCAACCAAATTTAAGCAATTTACTTACCATTCTATGCTCCCTCTGCCCATAGTAGTGAACATCCACCTTTTGTCACCGGTTAGTCCTTGTCGAGCCATAGGTGTACAAATGTCTCTCAGACGCCTCAAAATATTAGAACCATTGCTAGTTGGCCAACGTGATAAGCTCATTCTCTGGGACGATGTCCCTACATTGCAGCACAGACTCTCGGTCCTCCCAAAATAACTGTGTGCATGTTTTCCTTCCATATCTTCCATTGCCCGCCAACACTGGCCAATATATTGTCCCACGATCCCAGGGGAAAGTTGAATTGTTGTTATCCAACAAACATATAATATAAGAAAGTTAATGAATTAATATTAGAAAAACATATAATAAAATGTTATATGAAAGTGAAACATTTAATATAAATATTGAGATTTTAACAACTTTAGGTCCTCCCAAATGGCCATCTTTAGCTTATCGAGTACGCTAATCCAATCATCATATCCAAGACCAATGTAACACCCCGTATTTTTAACGATTTAAATAATTATGTGATTAATTATTATTATGGAAATAAGTATGTGATTAATTATTGTTGTTGGATTAATTAAATTAAAATGTCAGAAATTAATTTGTTATTAATCCGAATTAAAATAATTATTAACTAGCGTGACAAGGGTTAATACTTATTGTTGATAATTATTGAATATTACCGTGTGATATGTAATATGGACTTATAATAATTAATAAATTATCGGAAGTGAGAAATATGGCAGTTTGGTAATTTAAGTCTGAAACTCGTGTGAGTCGTGTCGGGACTAATTGAATGGAAATAAAAAGAGAATTTATTTTTATTAGCTCGTATGGTCATTTCGAGTGCTCCGTTGAGTCAGGGAGGGTCGAGATAGTCAAAATAGTATACTCGGGTGTTTAGTTTGGATCCCGGGGCGATTTTAGGCCCCGAGAGGGCTTATGGTAAATTGTATTTTTACGCTAAATTAATGGACGAAAATTAAGAGTAATTATATGTGATACCCTGACTAATTAAATACCGGGTAGCTACTCCTTTATTCAAATTAATATAAAATGTCAAGTTGGTTCAGTTCATAGCATCACTGTCGAAAATATTTTTTATAATTACTAGCCACCTAATATTTAAAAAGTGAGTTGTCAATTTTAATTCAATCCAATTATCATGCAATAAGTAGATTATGAAATACCAATGTAACAACCACAACATGGTCATAGAAGAATAACCATAGAATAATAATGAATCTGGAGGAATACTCCTCACAACAATCCGAATACTGGAATAAATAAATACAAAGTTTGAATCATTAATTAATTACATCCCAAAATCTAAAATAAACTGAATAGATAAGATGTCTCTAAAGGAAATGGGGCGACATGCCCAACAGATGAGTAAATATGAAATAGAGTCAACATAGAAAGTGGAAGCGTCTACCATCGAGGTCCTATAACTTCCACAGCAGCTATAGCACGTCACGGGAATAGAACTCCTATGATTGGTGTCCTTGTGGCTGGGCACCTAAAGGCTTTTACAAAAAAATAGATTTGAAAGCAAACGGGTCAGAGCTCGATTGTGAAAACAGTTTAAAATACAGCAAGTGGTTTAATATAATTAAACAGTGAATATAAAGTGCATGATAGTGCGTGCACTCACATGAGTTCCTCACCTCTCAACTAATTGTGCACTCCTATCGTACCCATACCCGTTCTAGATATTCTCATAGCTAACTAGTCCAATACACAATCTAACATTTCTATACGATTTACGATTTATTATCCGGCACCTTAATTTACATAGAGTTTTACTTTTCTTCTTAGTTCCCAATATTAGTAGTGCTGATCACGAGCGATTTCCATTTTTAACTCTACTAAAATGTTACTATTTCTCATGCTTACATTTATTCATGACAACTCATTTCAATTAGCAGCATATTATTCTCATCATAAATATACAATACTGGCGCCCCGAGTCTAAGCTGCGGTGCACACATACTCTGCTATCCAATCCTGGTACATCACGTACATAAGGACCACGTATTCCGAATCTCCCAGGAATCGTTTTCAATAAACAACAATCACACAAAATGAAGGCGAACATAGTTCACATCACATGGGTCACGCACATACCTACGCTCCCATGATCAGCAGACTTATTAACTTTTCAATAAGTCCTTCTCTGACAATTGTCCTCGAGGTACCAATCTAAATCCCCCCGTAGGCACACAAAGATTAGATGGCCCTGATCGAACGCCGACCTCCTGTGATAGCAAGTATGGTAGGTATGTTATACACAACTAACTACATATACCAAGCATTCACACATTTTTTATATCCCATAGTATTAATAAAGGTATATTTCTCATTCCTATACCTTCATCTCATGTTACACGTTTACAAGTCCCCGATTTATATACATTAAAGTTATCAACTCTCCTCGCGTCGAAGTTTTTAGATACTAATATCATAACCCATAAATATCACCCGATTTACTACAATACTCTAAGTTTTAATCCTTGACGTACTTCTAATCTCACAACTATATCCACAAATCAACAAGGGAAGGATTACACTCAATTATATAAGTCTTCTGGAAGTTTTAAATAAAATCAGGCCTAAAAAAGCATTATGCCAACTCGTTAGAAATCTCGTTCGAACGAGGTCGTTCGAACGAATGGCTTCGAATGAACTACCAACTCGTTAGAAGAGGTACTGTCATCTCGTTAGAAGTCTCTTTTAAACGAGGTCGTTCGAACGACTTGGGCAGGTCTTCTAACGAGATGGCAGTTTGCGCCCAAAAATTCTTCACTTCGTTTTTCTCAATTTTTCTCTTCTCTAAACTCATCCTAAGATCATCCCAACAGAATTTTAATGTTCTTAAACTTCTCTAAGCCCTCTTAGGTCGTTTCTTAATATATTTTTGGGGTCAAATCCTCCTAAACAACATGTAATTATCATCCATCCCCAAATTTTACCCCAAACCTTATGAACATGAACCCAGAATTTTATTGTGCCCAATTACTCATCATAAATCCGTTTTTAAATCATCATATTTAAGTCTTCGAATACTAAATTCGTCTATAGTCATTCTACATGCAAATCCTATCCCAAATTTTGAGTTTCTCCAACAAATTTCATTAGTTTTCCTCAAAACTTTCAAGTCAAAATAGTTCTTACACTAAACATGGAAGAAATATTCAATGCAATTAAAATATCAAATCACTTGCCTCAGATTCGTTCTTCAGATGTGTTGCCAATGATTCGAGGTTGATTCTCTCCTTTATCCGGTCACAAATCCTTTCCAATTTGATGGCGGTGAGTGTTTTTGGTTTGGAACCCTATGGTAACTCCTCTCTAACTCCCGTAGCCCACTTCTAAAGCTTTTTGGCTGGTAATGGCCTTAGTGGCCCCTTTAATATAATAAATATTAACTCTAATTTTCGTGGGTTTTAATTCCCTAATTTTTAAAATTACCAAAATACCCCTCTAGGTAGCCGATTTGGCCTAAAAATGCGCCGGGACCCAAACTAAACCCCCGGCTAGTGTTTTCTGACTATTTCGACCCTTCCGGACATGTTGGCGCACTCAAAATGATCATTCGATTGATAAAAATATAAATTTCTTTTTAATTTAAATAATTTCATTCCTGACGCGACTGACACGCGCGTCCCAACTAAATTTCCAAATTGTCGTATTTCTGCCTCGTGATAATTTAAATATTTTCGATACTCATGAAATATTAAATTTTAATATCATAATCAAATACTAACTCACATCTCGCTAGTATTTATATCCGGATTAATTCCCAATTAATTCTCATTTAATTTAATTAATCCCTTAAATAAAAATCAATAAAATTACGGGGTATTACATACTTCCCCCCTAATAACAGAATTTTGTCCCGAAATTCAGAACTAAAGAGTATCTGGTAAAAAAAACTCTGGGTAACGTTCGCGCATCTCATCCTCGTGCTCCCATGTGGACTCCTCGGCATTATGATGTCGCCATTGAACACGTACTAATGGTACTATCTTTTACCTCAGTTTTCGCTCGCTTTGGTCCAAAACAGCAATCGACCCCTCCTCGTAGGAACTATCAGGCTGAAGATCGATGTCCTCTAAAGCAATGTGAGTATGGGCCAAATCGTCCCTAAGATATTTCCTTAGTGAGGAAATATGGAACACATCATGAATCTTATGCAAGTGTTTCAGTAACCCGAGTCTATACGCAACTGGCCCAATCCTCTCGATGATAGGAAATGGCCCCACGTATCTTGGTGTCAGTTTCCCCTTCTTCCCAAAATGCATAATCCCCTTCATAGGAGATACTCTGAGCAACACCTGGTCCCCCACCTTGAATTCTCTGAAGAACCTCTTGGCATCAGCATAGCTCTTCAGACGGTCTTGAGCTACCCGAATACAGCTTCGTATCATCTCTATCCTTGCCGAAGTGTCCTGAATCACTTCCGGCCCAAGGAGTTTGTTATCCCCCACCTCTAACCAACATGTTGGGGAACGACAAGGTCTACCATACAACGCCTCAAACGGAGCCATGCCAATGGTGAACTGGTAGGAGTTATTATAAGCAAACTCCACCAGTGGAAGGTACTGCTCCCAACCACCTCCAAAATCTAGGATGCACATACGTAACATGTCCTCCAACATCTGATTTGTCCGTTCTGTTTGCCAATCAGTCTGCGGGTGATATGCTGTACTTAGTCACAACTCTGTACCCATGGCCTCCTGGAAACTCTCCTAAAATCGTGAAACAAATATCTTATCTCGGTCAGACATGATATTTAGAGGCACGCCGTGAAGTCTCACTATCTCTGCAATGAAAATCTGGGCATACTGTCCCGTAGTGTAATCTGTCCTTACAGGTAGAAAATGAGTAACTTTGGTCAACCGATCCACAATTACCCATATGGAGTCGTGACCCCTCTGTGACGTAGGTAACCCCGTGATAAAGTCCATGGATATGCTCTCCATATCCACATCAGAACCTCTAACGGTTGTAGAAGTCCCATCGGTTTCTGATGGTCCACCTTTACTAGCTGACAAGTGGCGCATTTAAAAATGAACACGACGATGTCTCTCTTCATCCCGCTCCACCAGTACTGTCGTCTCATGTCTTGGTACATCTTATCCCCACCAGGGTGTACCGCGAACCATGAGCCGTGCGACTCTGTCATTACCTCGTGTCGCAAGTCTTCCCCTTCCGGAACGACCAGTCTCCCATTGAAGCGTAATCCCTTATCTGAGCTAACGGTATAGGACTCGACTCCCTCTGCTAGTAATCAAACTATTTGCTCCTAACAGAACGAGTAATTTGCCTGGGCCTTTACCACTCTCGTAACAATCTGAGGTGTAATAGTCATCACAGACATGAACGATCGGGCCATTGTATCCTGGTGTCCTAACTCCTTCCACTTAGCTTTCCACACATCGATCACCTTATCTACTGGCCTACGACTCAATACGTCTGCTACCACATTAGCCTTCCCTGGGTGATACTGGATATCGAACTGATAATCCTTCAAAAACTCAAGCAACCGACGTTGACGCATATTCAGCTCCTTTTGCGTAAAGAGGTATTGGTCTGTGAACAACCGAAATTTCTCCCCCAGGAGATAGTGTCTCCAAATCCGAAGAGCGAATACGACTGCCGCTAACTCCAAGTCGTGTGTGGGGTAATTCCTCTCACGAGGCTTAAGCTTACGGGAAGCATAAGCTATTGCCTGACTCTCCTGTTGCAGCACACCTCCAAGTCCTTGTAAGGACGCATCAATATAGACTAAATACTCAACTCCCGGTCTGGGTAATGCTAACACCGGCGCTGAGGTCAATTTGTCCTTCAACTCATCAAATGCCAACTGACAGACATCGCTCCAGATGAATGGCATACATTTAGGAGTCAGATGTGTCAAATGGCCCGCTATCTTTGAGAAACCCCGAATAAACCTCATGTAGTATCCTGCTAAGCCCAAGAAACTATGGATCTCAGTCGGTGTCGTGGGCTGTCCCCACTCTCTCACCGCGGATACCTTCCCCGGATCAATAGATATCCCCCGGTTTGAAATGATATTCCCCAAAAATTGAACCTCCTTCAGCCAAAATCCACATTTCTCGTACTTTGCATATAGCTCGTTCTGATATAGCGTCTGCAAAACCTATCTCAAATGCTCGGCGTGCTCCTCTTCTGTCTGGGAGTAAACCAGAATGTCATCAATAAAAACAATGACGAACTGGTATAGGAACTCTCTAAATACCCTATTCATCAAGTCCATAAACATGGTTGGAGCATTGGTCAAGCCAAAAGACATAATCCGAAATTCGTAGGAACCATACCTCGCAAGAAAGCAGTCTTCGAGACATCCTGTTCCCTGATACGCAACTGATGGTATCTCGATCGCAAATCAATCTTTGAGAAGAAGCAAGCTCCTCTCAACTGGTCAAATAAGTCATCGATTCGGGGAAATGGATACTTATTCCGTATCGTGACTTTATTCAACTCTCGGTAATCTACACACAATCTCAACGATCCATCCCTCTTCTTTACTAACAATACAGGGGCACTCCACGGTGAAGTACTCCTTCGAATGAACCCCTGACCCAATAAATGCTCTATCTGATCTCTTAGCTCTCTCATCTCCGCTGGAGCCATACGGTACGATGCGCGGGTAATTGGCTGAGTGCCCGGTGTCAAATCGATAATATAATTTATCTCCTTACTAGGAGGTAATCCAGGTATATCCTGAAATACATCAACGAACTCCCTCACGACTGGAATCGAATCAAGTGGTATCACCACTTCCTTAGAGGTCTCCTCATCTATATAGTACAAGTGAGTGGACGATCCTTCCTCGGGGCGAGGCATCGCCACTAAAAACATCTCCTGCCCGGGAATGGCAAAAATAGTACTCCTACTGAAACAATCAATCATGGCTCGGTACGCAACTAGCCAATCCATACCAACAATCGCATCGTACTCAATCATCTCTAATACTAGCATATCAGCGGGTAAAGTAAATCTCTCTATCTCTATACCCACACCTCTACAAATAAGGGAAAGCACGGAACCCCTACTCAACGGTGAATCTACACAAGTAACCGTGCTCTCTACAGTGTCTAACAACCCCAAAGTGCGTGCAAATCTCGTGGCAATGAAATAATATGTGGCCCCTGTATCAAATAAAATACGCCCCATAGTCCCCTGAATAGAGAACATACCTTCAATAGCAGGTGGATCCTGTGGGACTGCGGCATGCTGGAGTTAATAAACTCTCCCGTACTATAGCTGTCCCTACTGGACTGGGACTGCTGGGATGGATGGAAAAGCTGGCATCTGTGGTGCTGCTGGGAGGGCGGCAGGAAACATAGGTCTCTGGGGCTCATGTTGAGCACCCTACTGCTGCTGATGTGGGGCCTTGCCCCTATCAGGACACTCCTGTCGCTTGTGGCCAATCTTGCCACAAACGAAACATTTCCCCGGAAAGTTCCCCCCTCTCTGACCCTGATACCCACGGCCCTGGTGGCCGTTGCCAGTCCTCCCCTGTCCGTGCTGGCCCTGCTGAAACTGCTGCTACTGGCTCTACTGGCCCTGCTGACCCTGATGGCCATGACGAAAACCTCCCTATTCGTTTCTGAAACCCCCAGACCTGAACCTCTTAGAATCCCCTTGCTGGGAACCCTGATCTCCTTGCCTATGCTGACTCTGAGCAGATTGTGCCCCGCTGGCACCATTTTTCCCTGTCCTGCCCTGATGGCTGGACTCTCCTGATCTCTTACTCTCAGACATGTGAAAGCGGTGATCCTGGCAGTGAAGCAGTGTTGCGTTAACCACATCAGAATAAGTGGCCGACGAGATATTTCCCAACAAGTGCTGACGGATCCTCCAAGTCAACCTATCCATGAACTTCTGAATCTTCTTCTCCTCAGTCAAAATCTCATCGGGAACAATGTTCAAGAGATTAGTGAATTCGGCCTCATACTCGACCACGGTTCTCCCCTCCTGCTTGAGGTTCATTAACTTCCTCCTCATTTCCGTGTGAACGGATGATGGAAAATATTTACGGTCGTACCGCACCCAGAACTCCTTTTATGGAAAGGGCATCTCTCTCCTCCGGGGTGGTAATGGACTCCCACCACTGCAACGCTGATCCTACTACCTTAAAAGTATCCAGTATTTGTTTATGTACCTTCGTGCACTCATACATCCTCAAATGTCTTTGAATGTCCTTCTTCCACTGGCTGGACACAACAACATCGGAGCTACCTGCAAACTCCGAAGGGTGTGCTTTCTGAAAAGCATCACGAACACATTCCCAAGCAGACGGGAATGCATGATCCTGAACTGGCGCTACTGCTGGCGCCTGGGGTGGTGCCTGCTGCACAACTGCGAGGGCGTCATTTACCGCTTGGGCTACAATAACAACAACCTCTGCGGTATTTATGGTGCCCTAGACTGCTGTAGGCTGCGACTCAGGCTGTGCATCCCTAGGAACTCGCTGTGCATATCGTGGAGGCATCTGAAATGAGAGTAAAGCCTTATAAGTTCGCAGTTATTATATCAAAATAGCTGAAGAGCGAAGCATACACAAAAGAATACAACAATCCAAAAATATAGGGCTCTACATCAAAGAAAGCTCAGCGTAAACATAATAAGCCATACAGATCCTAAGGACACTAAAACCTGATGCTCTGATACCACCTATGACACCCCGACTAATTAAATACCGGGTAGCTACTCCTTTATTCAAATTAATACAAAATGCCAAGTTGGTTCAGTTCATAGCATCACTGTCGAAAACATTTTTTATAATTACTAGCCACCTAATATTTAAAAAGTGAGTTGTCAATTTTAATTGAATCCAATTATCATGCAATAAGTAGATTATGAAATACCAATATAACAACCATAACATGGTCACAAAAGAATAACCATAGAATAATAATGAATCTGGAGGAATACTCCTCACAACAATCCGAATACTGGAATAAACAAATACAAAGTTTGAATCATTAATTAATTACATCCCAAAATCTGAAATAAACTGAATAGATAAGATGTCTCTAAAGGAAATGGGGAGACATGCCCAACAGATGAGTAAATCTGAAATAGAGTCAATATAGAAAGTGGAGGCATCTACTATCGAGGTCCTGTAACTTCCACAGTAGCTACAGCACGTCACGGGAATAGAACTCCTATGATTGGTGTCCTTGTGGCTGGGCACCTAAAAAGGTTTTTACAAAAAAATAGATTTGAAAGCAAACGGGTCAGAGCCCGATTGTGAAAACAGTTTAAAATACAGCAAGCGGTTTAATATAATTAAACAGTGAATATAAAGTACATGATAGTGCGTGCACTCACATAAGTTCCTCACCTCTCAACTAATTGTAGACTCCTATCGTACCCGTACCCGTTCTAGATATTCTCATATCTAACTAGTCCAATACACAATCTAACATTTCTATACGATTTACGATTTATTATCCGGCACCTTAATTTACATAGAGAGTTTTACTTTTCTTCTGAGTTACCAATATTAGTAATGTTAATCACGAGCGATTTCCATTTTTAACTCTACTAAACTGTTACTATTTCTCACGCTTTCATTTATTCATGACAGTTCATTTCAATTAGCAGCATATTATTCTCATCATAAATATACAATACTCCGAGTCTAAGCTGCGGTGCACACATACTCTGCTATTCAATCCTGGTACATCACGTACATAAGGACCACGTATTCCGAATCTCCCAGGAATCGTTTTCAATAAACAACAATCACACAAAATGGAGGCGAACATAGTTCACATCACATGGGTCACGCACATACCTACGCTCCCATGATCAGCAGACTTATTAACTTTTCAATAAGTCCTTCTCTGACCTATGTCCTCGAGGTACCAATCTAAATCCCCCCGTAGGCACACAAAGATTAGATGGCCCTGATCGAACGCCGACCTCCCGTGATAGCAAGTATGGTAGGTATGTTATACACAACTAACTACATATACCAAGCATTCACACATTTTAGATATCCCATAGTATTAATAAAGGTATATTTCTCATTCCTATACTTTCATCTCATGTTACACGTTTACAAGTCCCCGATTTATATACATTAAAGTTATCAACTCTCCTCGCGTCGAAGTTTTTAGATACTGATATCATAACCCATAAATATCACCCGATTTACTACAATACTCTAAGTTTTAATCCTTGACGTACTTCTAATCTCACAACTATATCCATAAATCAACAAGGGAAGGATTACACTCAATTATATAAGTCTTCTGGAAGTTTTAAATAAAATCAGGCCTAAAAAAGCATTATGCCAACTCGTTAGAAATCTCGTTCGAACGAGGTTGTTCGAACGAATGGCTTCGAATGAACTACCAACTCGTTAGAAGAGGTACCGTCATCTCGTTAGAAGTCTCTTTTAAACGAGGTCGTTCGAACGACTTGGGCAGGTCTTCTAACGAGATGGCAGTTTGCGCTCAGAAATTCTTCACTTCGTTTTTCTCAATTTTTCTCTTCTCTAAACTCATCCTAAGATCATCCCAACAGCATTTTAATGTTCTTAAACTTCTCTAAGCCCTCTTAGGTCGTTTCTTAATATATTTTTGGGGTCAAATCCTCCTAAACAACATGTAATTATCATCCATCCCCAAATTTTACCCCAAACCCTATGAACATGAACCCAAAATTTTTTTGTGCCCAATTACTCATCATAAATCCGTTTTTAAATCATCATATTTAAGTCTTCGAATACCAAATTCGTCCATAGTCATTCTACATGAAAATCCTATCCCAAATTTTGAGTTTCTCCAACAAATTTCATTAGTTTTCCTCAAAACTTTCAAGTCAAAATAGTTCTTACACTAAACATGGAAGAAATATTCAATGCACTTAAAAATATCAAATCACTTGCCTCAGATTCGTTCTTCAGATGTGTTGCCGATGATTCGAGGTTGATTCTCTCCTTTATCCGGTCACAAATCCTTTCCAATTTGATGGCGGTGAGTGTTTTTGGTTTGGAACCCTATGGTAACTCCTCTCTAACTCCCGTAGCCGACTTCTAAAGCTTTTTGGCTGGTAATGGCCTTAGTGGCCCCTTTAATATAATAAATATTAACTCTAATTTTCGTGGGTTTTAATTCCCTAATTTTTAAAATTACCAAAATACCCCTCTAGGTAGCCAGTTTTGCCTAAAAATGCCCCAGTACCCAAACTAAACCCCCGGCTAGTGTTTTCTGACTATTTCGACCCTTTCGGACAGGTTGGCGCACTCAAAATGATCATTCGATTGATAAAAATATAAATTGCTTTTTAATTTAAATAATTTCATTCCTGATGCGACTCCAACTAAATTTCCAAATTATCGTATTTCTGCCTCGTGACAATTTAAATATTTTCAATACTCATGAAATATTAAATTTTAATATCATAATCAAATACTAACTAACATCTCGCTAGGATTTATATCCGGATTAATTCCCAATTAATTCTTATTTAATTTAATTAATCCCTTAAATAAAAATCAATAAAATTACGGGGTATTACATTATATCAACCAAGGAAAGTCCATTAGGGTTAACAAGTTACAGGAAGTTAAGAACGGCTATAGAAGGTGTGAGGGAGAGCTAATTCCGAGAGAAAATGGTCAAATCATCCTCATCTTGTATAACCATGACCACCAACGCGTAGATCGAGAAGAGAGGAACGCGTATATACCAACATCACCAACGGATCAGACCGTCATATTCGAGGCAAGTGTTTATTACTTAATTTTTTAGCAATAATCATAATCATGTTAGTGTAGGTGAATTTAATCCTTGATTTACATGTTAATTGGGTGAAAATTGGAGGTTAAATGATGATTAGAGGTTGGGGTAATTAGTTGTTAATATTTTTTCATGAATGTAGAGGATGAACTACAAAATTTAATTATATATTGATGAACGAATCTGGGTTGATTAGGTTCTTTAATTGAAAATTTGGAAACTAGGGTTCATATGAATTGATTTGGGGATTTTATATAATTATGATGATTTATGACGAATTAATGATCCTAGGAGGTTAGGAATGATTTATAACTTGTTAGGGATGAAGGGTATTGATGATGAGGCATTGGGTGTTGAATCTCAGTGGTTTCTAGGTACATAAATGGTGAAAAACGCAGAATTCTGGGAAAGAAGAAGAACAGTGACATCTCGTGCGATCTCGCGCGAAGTCGCTCGAACGACACGTGGAAATCGTTCAAACGACAACCCTTCTGGTTCGAGCGACAGAGGGAATTTTTGGGGATTTTCTCAAAGTCCAGTTTTGAGTTTGCCAGTTTATTGGAGTGAGAAAAATTGCCAAATAGTAAATTCAAATAGGACAGAATTTCGGGAAAAGTATGGGAGAATTAATACTTTAATTATTTCGATATAGAGAGAATGTACCTTGGAGATTACGAGACAGATAGTAATCTAAATATTTATACTATACGTAGTGATGATGTTAAAATACGTATGAGGAGTATATATGTAGGTTGGAGAAATACATATAAATTATAATAGGATGTGTATGCCTATTATGTGATAATATTGTTAAGAGAACTAATGGGTGATAACCCGGGGGTGCAAGAACCTTATAATTAAGCGCACTAATGAGTGATAACTCGGGGGTGTAGAAACTCTATTGTTAAGTGTACTAATAGGTGATAACCCGGGGGTACAAGGATGACTATTGTTAGGCGCACTAATGGGTGATAACCCGGGGGTGATGGATTATTATTGATAGGCGCATTAATGGGTACCAACCCGGGGATGCAAGATTCTATTGCTAGGCACACTAATGGGTGATAACCCTGGGGTGCTGAATTGTTAATGATAGGTGCATTAATGGGTGCTAACCCGGGGATGTAGGATTTTCTTAATAGGTGCATTAATGGGTCTTAACCCGGGGGTGCAGGATTAGTATATATATATGTATAGGGATGATGCGACTATATATATATATATATATATGAACTTGTGAATATTTCTACTGTGTGAAATTAGTAGACTTGGTAATAATAATAATCATTACATTGCACCAAGTGGTCAACCTAAGTGTGACAACCCGTATATAATTATGATAAATTATATTTAAATCATACTTATCATATGTGATATGAATAATGTGTTCTTAGTATATCTAATGTTAAGTGATTATGGTTAGTATAATTCTACTTTGATAAATCATGAAATGTCGAATTATTTACGAACACAAGATTTGGTTATTTTCGATAGAAATAATCCTATTTAAGACTAGTTTTTACCCTTGTAACATTACAATTGACTTGAGGTGAAAACTACATAGTTGTATACATGTGAGTTAGGGTTGTAACACAACAAACGGTGCATTAAACGGATGTTCGAGTAAGATGTTAGGCCGAAATTACGAACAAGGGGCAAACCTGTCAATTCCCTTAAGTGGTAAATTGTCTTTTATTAAACCAAATATTTTAATTTGATTGGATGGATTGGGAGGCAGCCTTGGCCGACTTAAAACTCTCCCTTAACCTTATTTCTTCAGCAAATAAGTCCCTAGGTTCAGTTTGAGGTGTTATTAGCTTGAGGAAAGAGAGGTAGAAGTTAAGGAAGAAAGGGTTACAAGGAAAATCTAGGAAAACAATTCCAAGAAAATCCTTAAGGTGTTTCCTAGGTAATATTATGTGTTAATATTGTTTTAATCTTCTATTATACTTATTCCAAAGTATATAAATCGTGAAGTATTTATCCAAATTCCATCCTCCTTTGTGATAATATGTATTGGTTCATATGTGAGATAAGTGGTGTTATAGGTCATATTGCTTTGTATTGAAACCCTTTGTATTAAAACTTACATATCTCTTTGTGTGTGCTTACTAGAATTCAGAAATTCCAATTGGATATGAAAATAGACTCATATATTCATATCATATCCAAAAATTAGAATTTAACTCCGTATGGTTAGGCTTTAGTGATGGTTGCAAGTTGGTATATAGTTGTTGTTTGTATATTTCATTTCGGTATGCCCTGAGTTTGATCAAGCTTTTGAGATAGCAAATGAAGTCCAAATATTATGAAACTTTAATTATGTACTATTAAGTATTTCTACTGAAATTGTGTTGAAAATCATGGAAAATTATGTTGTATAAAAATTATGAAAATTCTTGGAAGTCGAAAGAACAATAGAGGAGTTTGTAGGGCAGATTTCTTGTGTTGTAAATAAATGGCCTTAACTTGCCCTAGGAAGCTTGAAAAATTACACCGTCACTTGTAACGAAAAGTATATTAAGATATGTTTTCATATCGATAAGCTTGGACACCTGTATGTGTACTATTTATTAATATGGGATGGTTAAGTATGGAGGACAATAATTTGAGGTCATATTGGATACTCCATGAAAGAATGTTTTTATCTGCTCTTTCCAAAGAGTATTTTAAGTACATGTTTTATGTGTATATACATTGAGAAGTATGCTTTAATAGTTACTTGGTTTTAGTTGTAAATTTCTTATGAGGTATGTTCTACGATTGAATGTTCATAACTCTATCAACATATATACCATTGTTTCGACTTTACTCATGTTTCTTGGGATTCTACTTAAGTGGAATCATATTGTGGTTGTGTAGTGAGTGAAAGTACATAATTATAATAAGATAATACTTATCATAGAGATTCAGTACTGATTTAGTTGGATTAACAGGGGTAAGGGAAAATCAACCAAGTTCAGCTCCACCAGAGGGAAACGTGAATACATAGTTGACAACCCAATGTGAGTGTACTTACTGAGTTGATTTTGGATATGATGTATATGTATTATATGTTAAGATGATATGGCTTATTTAAAATCCAAGAGATGTTGAGATGTTATGGCTTATTTAAAAGCCAAGAGATTTTGAGATGTTATGGCTTTATAAAAGTCAGGATATGTTGAGTTGCTATGCAATTCAGGAGATGTTAGGTTTTTAAAACCTATGGATATGATTATTGCCTACGGGCAGGAGATGTGGGTTTTATTAACTCTGGATATGTATATGGCCTAATTTGGCACAGAGATGTATATATTAATATGTTGAGATGTCAATATAGTACTTTTACTATATAGAGATGTAGTACATTCACTGAGTTTTTAAACTCATGATTTTATATGTTTACATTTTCAGGTTTTCCAGCTGCCACTGCCAGGTCTAGGAGGCTGAGTACATAGAAGTAGGGTCTTGTTAGTTTATTTTATACACTGCACTAGTTGTAATTAAGTTAAATGATATGTGAGTTCTGTTGAAATTATGTCTCCTTAAAACGATTGAATTTTTTTTTATTCCGCATTTTAACCTTGAAGTTGTTTCAATATGTATTACCTGAATAATAAATAAATTATAATTGTGGTTTGTAAACTATTTAGTTAATTATATCCTAATGGGGTTAGGGGGTGACAACTTGGTATTAGAGCTTTAGGTTTTTATATTCTGGGGTTAGAGAGTCTAGATATGGCAGTGGCAGAAATAACGTTGTGTGGGTCATTTATATTAATTTGTGAGAAATACTAAGCATTATGTTTGAAATAAATGTTGTATTCTTGTTTCTATAATTGTGGTTTATGACAGATAGTAAGCTATGAAAGGAGCAAATATTCATGAGAGGGTAGATGAGGAGTCTTCAAATACAGTAAACCAACAAAATCCAAATAATGTAGAGGGGGCTCCTGAACAACTTACAGATATGCAGAAAATGGCTCGTGCCATGACTTTAATGGCAGAACAACAAAACATGTTTATGATGCAAATAGCAGAACAACAAGCCAAGTACTTGGAGAAGCAGACTTTGGTAAGAAGAGAAAGGGAAATACAACGAGAGGAGAAGAATACTCTGTACGAGAAGTTTATCAAATTGAACCCCCCAGCATTCTCAGGTTCTGTAGATCCTTTAGAAGTTGAGGCTTGGGTCAGAGACACAGAAACTATCTTCGGGGTGACGAATGTACCTAGCGCGCAGAAGGTAATTTTGGCTACTTTCATGTTAAAGGGCGAAGCTAAATATTGGTGGGAGTCTTCCAAACATTTATTGCTTACTCCGGAGGGAGGTGAGGTAATTACTTGGGATTCCTTTATTAAAGTCTTATATGAAATGTATTTTCCTCGCATTTATCGGAAGAAAAAAGAGAGAGAATTTTTATCATTGACTCAGGGGAATATGTCGGTCAGGGAGTATGAAACTAAATTCACATCTTTGTCTCAATTTTCATTACATTTCTTACGTGATGAGGAGGATAAATTCACCAGATTTCAGGATGGGTTGAATTTGGTTATCAAATCTAGACTCACTGCACTTGAGATGGTAGATTATTCTTTCTTAGTTAACAAAGCTAAGATGGTTGAAGGAGATGTTAACGATGCAATAAAGAATAGGGAACAAAGGGGAAAGATGAGTAGATTTGATCCATCTCTGCAAAAGGAAGGCAATGTTGAATACTCAAAACAAGGGAGTCAAAGATTTCAGCGCGGTAGAGGGACTGGAAATTATGTTCAGAATAGGACACCAAGTAGTTTTAGGGGTGCATGATCGATGGTCCAACATAATAGACAGCAGGAGAATGATAATAGGCAGTCCAAGCCTGTTACATGCTATTTTTGCAAAGCTGAGGGCCATATTAGTCCAGATTGTCCCAAGTTAAAGGGGGTAGAGTGTTATCACTGCCATCAAATTGGTCATACCAAAAAGAACTGTCCTATGCTACTAGGAGGGATTCAATCAGCTACTACTAGTCGAGGCTCATCACCTGGAGGCACAGGGAGAGGAGGAGGTAGAGGACAGGCTAGTGGATCCAGGGCTCCGGGAAGGATATTTGCTATGACTTTACAGGATGCTCATGCTACTCCGGAGGTGGTGACAGGTGCATTTTCTGTCATAAACAAACATGCTTACGTGCTTATTGATCCAGGTTCTACTCATTTATGTGTAGCACTGTCATTTACCATGCATTTGGGTAGACCATGTTCTTATCTAGATTGTGGTTTATATATTTCTACACCTATGGGGGATGTGATGTTAGTGGAACTTGTGTATAAAAATTGTGTATTGTATATGGGGGAGAGGGAGTGGACCATTGATTTAATTCCACTAGATATTCGAGATTTTGATATTATCTTGGGTATGGACTGGTTATCTTCTTACCATGCATCAATTGACTGTTTTCGTAAGGAGGTTACATTTAATATGCCAGGAGAGGAAGAATTCAAATTTACTGGGGAAAGAAATGTGGTTCCGAACTGTCTTATTTCAGCCCTTTCGGGCGAGGAAATTGTTAAATAAGGGTTGTGAAGGATTTTTAGCATATATTGTGGATACAAACATGGAATTGCAAAAATTAGAAGATATCCCAGTCGTTAAGGATTTTGCAGATGTGTTCCCAGATGAATTACCAGGATTGCCACCTAGCAGAGAGGTAGAGTTTACTATCGATTTAGTGCCTAGTACATCTCTAGTTTCTATTTCTCCATATAGAATGGCACCTGTGGAACTAAAGGAGTTAAAGGTTCAACTGCAAGATTTGCTAGATAGAGGTTTTATTAGACCCAATGTATCACCATGGGGCGCTCCAGTATTATTTGTGAAGAAGAAAGATGGCACCATGCGACTCTGCATTGATTATCGACAGTTGAACAAGGTGACTATTCGAAATAAATATCCATTGCCTCGTATTGATGATTTGTTTTATCAATTACAGGGTGCTAAAGTGTTTTCAAAAATTGATTTGAGATCGGGTTATCATCAATTAAGGGTAAGAGATTGTGACATTTCTAAAACAGCTTTTGGTTCTCGCTATGGTCATTATGAATTTTTGTGTAACAACCCGTGTAATTTTGGGCTATTTTAATTAATTTCTGGAAAATGGAAAAAAAATAAAGTTTTTGATAAAATTATTTTTATTGCTCAATTATGTTGGTTATTATTTTTTAAGGCGAGAATTTCAAACGGTTTCGAAATCGGAGTTAAAACGGATTTTAAAATAATTTTTAAATGTTTTTATCTCTTGGAATTCTAAGTCGGCGAACATTAAGTAATTTTCAAGAGTTGTTTTAACTTCCAACTCTTCATTTCTTTGCATTATAAAAGGAAGTCTTGGGCAACCTTTCTAACCTACTTTTGGCACAAATTTTGACAGCAAATATATATTATATTCCTATTCTTTTTATATACACATTGACCCTTGAGATTTGTGAGTTCCAACCTTAGATTAGAGGTATTTTTGGGGCTATTTTTGTTGGAGGTTCTTGGAGGATCTTTTGTAGATCTTTTGAGTTGATCTTGAGGATGGGATCGTTGGTTTCTCATCATAGTTTGAGGTATGGAGTTTTACACAATATGCTCCTTTAAATCTCTCGAGAGTTTATTCCGTTGATTTCATGTTTAATTGAACTCATATTTGAATTGTTAAATTCTTTGAAATCCGGAAAAATAATTGCTGAAATTATTTTGATTCATGTGGTATCATTATATTATTGTTGAGCACGTTGTCATGAGATTTTAATATGGCATGGATGTTGGACACCCGCCAAAATTCCTGTTTTCCGAGCTATGGCTTGATAAAGCATATACGGATATGGTGAGGCCTAGTTACCCGGTTAAAGTGTTGTTGAGAAATTATAATGACGAAATGCTATTGAGATTTTCATTTGATTTGTATATTCGTACTCGTGTTGTTACGTTTTATTCATCGCTAACATATATTTGTTGAGCATATTTCTTGTCGTATTGTGTACTTCACCATATTTTCTTTTAGTGGCAGGTTAGCGCGGATTTTGGGGCACTATGGAGATTGATTTTAGCGATGATTGTTTGGGAAAGATTTGTATTATTTATTTTGTTGTATAGAGCATTGGAGATTTGTATTTTATTTTTCGAGAGACTTGTTGTATTTTAAGATTGAGATTAGTGGATTTATATTATTGTGGGTTTATTTAGATGCTCTATACCTTGTTATATTGTGGATTTAGTTTAATTTTATCGTATTAGCGCTCCGTTCGCTCTCCCCGGGCGGGCGGGGTGTTACATTTTGGTAATGCCATTTGGGTTAACAAATGCTCCTGCGGTGTTTATGGATTTAATGAATCGAGTATTTCATCCTTTCATAGATTCGTTCGTGATTGTCTTTATCGATGATTTTTGATATACTCACCTAACCAAGAAGAACATGAGAAGCATCTAAGAGTTGTATTGCAAGTTTTGCGAGATAGTCAATTATTTGCGAAGTTTAGCAAATGTGAGTTTTGGTTAAATCAGGTAGTATTTCTGGGGCATGTTGTTTCGGGAGATGGAATTTATGTTGACCCTAAGTAGGGAGAGGCAATTGTGCAATGGGAAAGACCGAGGAATGTAACGGAGATAAGGAGTTTCCTAGGATTGGCTGGATATTATAGAAGATTCATAAAGGGGTTTTCATCTATAGCCTTGTCGTTGACTAAATTAACCCGAAAGGAAGTTAAATTTTTGTGGAGTGATGAATGCCAGCACAACTTTGAAAAGTTAAAAAACAGGCTAGTATCAGCTCCAGTTCTCACTGTTCCATCCAGTGGAGAAGGTTTTGTGATTTATACTGACGCTTCACATCAGGGTCTGGGTTGTGTTTTCATGTAACATGGAAAGGTAATTTCTTATGCATCTAGACAGTTAAAGACGCATGAACGTAATTATCCTACGCATAATTTAGAACTTGCAACTATTGTTTTTGCCTTGAAATTATGGAGACATCATTTGTATGGAGAGACGTGTGACATGTGCACTGACCATCAAAGTTTGAAGTATTTATTTACACATAGAGACTTGAATTTGAGACAAAGACGTTGGATGGAGTTAATTAAAGATTATGATTGTACCATTCACCATCATCCCGAGAGGGCCAATGTTGTTGCAGATGCTCTGAGTCGAAAGTCATTGGGGAGGTTATCTTGTATTCAATGTGCACGGGTTGGCAATATTATGGAATTAAGACTGATGGGAGTCGAGTTGAACTTATCTAAAACGGGGGCGTTAATTGCACACGTTACAGTGAGACCTTTACTGGCAGAACGCATACGAAATTTGCAAGTCAGTGATCCATTCCTTGAAAAGAAGAAACGGGAAATCCTGGATGGTAAAGAGAGTGACTTTGAAATTAAGAAGGATGAATCATTATGTTATAAAAACAAAATTTGTGTACCGAATCATCCGCCCTTACAAAAGAATATATTGGAAGAGGCACATAGTTATATTTACTCTATGCATCCGGGAGGTACCAAAATGTACAGAGATTTGAAAGAGTATTACTGATGGAACAATATGAAATGTGAGATTGCAGAATTTGTAGCTAAATGTTTAGTATGTCAGCAAGTGAAAGCGGAGCATCAGAATTCGGCAGGATTATTGCAGTCATTGCCTATTCCGGAATGGAAGTGGGAGCATATAACGATGGATTTTGTTACAGGATTACCACGGTCACCAAAGGGGAATGATTCTATTTGGGTGATTGTAGATCGATTGACCAATTCGACCCATGTTCTTCCAGTTAAGACCACCTACACTGTTGACAAGTATGCACGTATGTACGTTGATGAGATTATCCGTTTACATGGGACACCAGTGTCAATTGTATCAGATAGAGATCCAACGTTCACTTTTAAGTTTTGGCCTCGTTTACAGAATGCCATGGGAACAAGTTTGAAGTTCTGCACTACATTTCATCCACAAACCGATGGGCAATCTGAGAGGACGATTCAGATATTAGAAGACATGTTACGAGCTTGCGTATTTGACTTCAAGGGTAGTTGGGATGATCATTTGCCATTGATGGAATTCTCGTATAATAATAGTTATCAGTCCACCATTGGTATGGCTTCGTATGAAGCTTTATATGGGAGGAGATGTAGAACGCCTTTGTGTTGGGATGAAGTAGGTGAAAGGAAACTTTTGGGTCCTGAATTGATAGATATGACAACTGAAAAGATCAAAATGATTCGGGAACGGATAAAGATAGCGCAAAGCAGGCAGAAATTTTATGCAGATAAGAGGAAGTATCCATTAGAATTTCAGAAGGGGGATTTTGTATTCCTACGTATTTCACCGTGGAAAGGCATGATGAGATTTGGAAAGAAGGGGAAACTAAGTCCAAGATACATTGGACCATATGAAGTGTTGGAAAGAATTAGAATACTGGCATATAGATTGGAATTACCTCCAGAGTTATCTCGTTCGCATGATGTGTTCCACGTATCGATTGCTTCGTAAGTATTTGGCAGATCCATCTCATCAATTGAAAACCCGACCTATTGAATTGAAAGAAGACTTGTCGTACATCGAGGAACCGATGGAAATTCTTGATCGTAAGGAGCAAGTATTGAGGAATAAAGTTATTCCCTTAGTTAAAGTTATGTGGATGAGCCATGGAATTAAATAAGCAACTTGGGAAACGGAGGATAGCATGAAGAGACAGTATCCCCATTTGTTTGGTAAGTGACATTCGTATTAAATTTCGGGGATGAAATTTTTTAAGGGGGAGAGGTTGTGACAACCCGTATATAATTATGATAAATTATATTAAAATCATACTTATCATATGTGATATGAATAATGTGTTATTAGTATATCTAATGTTAAGTGATTATGGTTAGTATAATTCTAATTTCATAAATCATGAAATGTCGAATTATTTACGAACACAAGATTTGGTTATTTTCGATAGAAATGTTCCTTTTTAAGACTAGTTTTGACCCTTGTGACATTGAAATTGACTTGAGGTGAAAACTACATAGTTGTAGACATGTGAGTTAGGGTTGTAACACAATAAACGGTTCATCAAATGGATGTTCGAGTAAGATGTTAGGCCTAAATTACGAACAAGGAGGGGCAAACCTGTCAATTCCCTTAAGTGGTAAATTGTCTTTTATTAAACCAAATATTTTAATTTGATTGGATGGATTGGGAGGCAGCCTTGGCCGACTTAAAACTCTCACTTAACCTTATTTCTTCAGCAAATAAGTCCCTAGGTTCAGTTTGAGGTGTTATTAGCTTGAGGAAAGAGAGGTAGAAGTTAAGGAAGAAAGGGTTACAAGAAAAATCTAGGAAAACAATTCCAAGAAAATCCTTAAGGTGTTTCCTAGGTAATATTATGTGTTAATATTGTTTTAATCTTCTATTATACTTATTTCAAAGTATATAAATCGTGAAGTATTGATCCAAATTCCATCCTCCTTTGTGATAATATGTATTGGTTCATATGTGAGATAAGTGGTGTTATAGGTCATATTGCTTTGTATTGAAACCCTTTGTATTAAAACTTGCATATCTCTTTGTGTGTGCTTTATGGAATTCAGAAATTCCAATTGGATATGAAAATAGACTCATATATTCATATCATATCCAAAAATTAGAATTTAACTCCTTATGGTTAGGATTTAGTGATGGTTTCAAGTTGGTATATAGTTGTTGTTTGTATATTTCATTTCGGTATGCCTTGAGTTTGGTCAAGCTTTTGAGATAGCAAATGAAGTCCAAATATTATGAAACTTTAATTATGTACTATTAAGTATTTCTAATAAAAGTGTGTTGAAAATCATGGAAAGTTATACTGTAAAAAAATTATGAAAATTCTTGGAAGTCGAAGGAACAATAGAGGAGTTTGTAGGGCAGATTTCTTGTGTTGTAAATAAATGGCCTTAACTTGCCCTAGGAAGCTTGAAAAATTACACCGTCACTTGTAACGGAAAGTATATTAAGATATGTTTTCATATCGATAAGCTTGGACACCTGTATGTGTACTATTTATGAATATGGGATGGTTAAGTATAGAGGACAATAATTTGTGGCCATATTGGATACTCCATGAAAGAATGTTTTTATCTGCTCTTTCCAAAGAGTATTTTGAGTACATGTTTCATGTGTATATACATTGAGAAGTATGCTTTAATAGTTACTTGGTTTTAGTTGTGAATTTCTTATGAAGTGTTTTCTACGATTGAATGTTCATAACTCTATCAACATATATACCATTGTTTCGACTTTACTCATGTTTCTTGGGATTCTACTTAAGTGGAATCATATTGTGGTTGTGTAGTCAGTGAAAGTATATAATTATAGTAAGATAATACTTATGATAGAGATTCAGTACTGATTTAGTTGGATTAACAGGTGTAAGGGAAAATCAACCAAGTTCAGCTCCACCAGAGGGAAACGTGAATACATAGTTGACAACCCAATGTGAGTGTACTTACTGAGTTGATTTTGGATATGATGTATATGTATTATATGTTGAGATGTTATGGCTTATTTAAAATCCAAGAGATGTTGAGATGTTATGGCTTATTTAAAAGCCAAGATATGTTGAGATGTTATGGCTTTATAAAAGTCAGGATATGTTGATTTGCTATTCAATTAAGGAGATGTTAGGTTTTTAAAACCTATGGATATGATTATTGCCTACGGGCAGGAGATGTGGGGTTTATTAACTCCGGATATGTATATGGCCTAATTTGGCACAGAGATGTATATATTAATATGTTGAGATGTTAATATAGTACTTTTACTATATAGAGATGTAGTACATTCACTGAGTTTTTAAACTCATGATTTTATATGTTTACATTTTCAGGTTTTTCAGCCGCCACTGCCAGGTCTAGGAGGTTGAGTACATAGAAGTAGGGTCTTGTTAGTTTATTTTATACACTGCACTAGTTGTAATTAAGTTAAATGATATGTGAGTTCTGTTGAAATTATGTCTCCTTAAAACGTGTGAATTTTTTTTATTCCGCATTGAAGTTGTTTCAATATGTATTACCTGAATAATAAATAAATTATAATTGTGGTTTGTAAACTATTTAGTTAATTATATCCTAATGGGGTTAAGGGGTGACACTAAGGGTGCAAGATTAGTGTGTATATATAGGGATGATGAGACTATATATATGTATGAGTGTACTTGGGTAACTTTCTACTTTGTGAAACTAGTAGATAAAATGGAAATGAGAAATAAAATAATCATAGTGAATAAAAGATTAACCATTTAAACAGTGAATAATGAAACTTAATATGTGAGATAAACTATTTGATTAGCGTATTGTATGGGCGATACGGAAATACTACTAGTGAGCATTGTTAGTATTAGTATGGTTTCTGACTAGTTAGGCTGGGAGGTATAACTAGGGGGAGATTAGATGTACGTTAGGCGTGCACAATAGACGAGAGGTGAGAAACTCATGTGAGAGTTTGATAACTAACATGCGTATAAGACTTGTATTAAGAACTAGTTTTAAATTCTTGCTAAATCATGTTTTCACATCGGGATCTGACCCGTTTCTTGTATCTCTTCTCTCTTTTGTTATATATATGTATTATATCAGGTGCTCAGTCGCAGGAGTACCAGATTTAGAGATTTGGATTGCTTAACGTGCTGCAGCTGTTGTGGAAGCTGTAGGTCCTTGTAGTAGACGCATCTATCTTTTCCGTTGAATTTCATCTAGACTTCTTGTTTAGGGCATATATCGCCCACTTCTAGTCCCTCATCTGAGATATTGTATTCAGTTTATTTTATGGTTTGGAGCTTTGAACTGAGAGTTTTACTCAGTCTTATTTATTTTAGTACTTGATTCATATTCAGTGTTTATTTATATTCCGATGTGTGGTGAATGGTTTATATTTTGAAATTCAATGGAAATGGATTTACTTAGTTTTACTAAATTGGAAATGTTTTGACACCTAGCTTAATTTTATATTAGGTGATTAATATGTTAAAAAGTTTTCGATAGTGATGCTAAGAATGAACCAACTAAATATCCTGTTTTGAATTGGTAGAGGACTGATCACCCTATATTTAATTGGGCGGGGTGTCACAGGTGGTATATAAACATCAGGTTCTAGTGTCCTTAGGATCCGTACGGCTTATTACGTTTCAGTGCATCGTTCTTTGATGTAGAGCCTTATGATACGACTATTGTGTTCCCCTACGTATGCAACTTACGTTCTCCTCCTACGAATTATAATGGATGTGACTCATTATACGAAATTCTATGTGATTCGAACACCGAACATTTTAGGACGATCAGCGAGGGTCGTAAGAAGAACTGCGGGAGAAGAAGCTCAACAGAAGACATAGAGCAATCGGGAAAGAGTGATCGAGACAGAAATCACCATAAAGATTACTCAAGCAAGAGATAGTAAAATCGTCACTCAGGAACTGTGGGTTCCCAGGACACAGTCGTAGATAACGGTGGAGTGATTTCAGGACCACCTAGCACAGTAGATAAAGGGGAAATCAGAGGGACTCTTTTGAAAACCCATCGGTGAAGATGCGGAGAAGAAAACGAGAAAATGTAAAAGACCAACGGAAGTGGGAAAATTCGAAGGCAGTGGGGTAGAGTGGGGTGTGACGACACTCAGAATTAAATTTAGAGTTAAAAGCTATAGCTCTTAGGAGCATCATGTAGTGATTAGAGGCCATCACCATATCTGAAGAAGTGTGTTTGAAATTTAGAAAGAAATTTAGGTACAATTTGACTGTGAGGTCTTTCATTCGATGTGGTAATAAAATGCGAGTGAAATTTTAATGTTTAGCATAATGGATAAGATAGAAATCGATCGTGAGAGAAAGGTTGAATTGCATAATGAACTTCGTACCTAGCAGAGGGGTATAAATTATCCAAAAGGTTTATAGTTGATAAAGGACCCGCGAGTAGAATACCAGTATAAATGGGAAATATGGCTAGGATAACTAGTGCCGAGGTCATCAAGGTCATGTGTTAGTATGATAATGTTAATGCTTCCAAGAGAAGGGAGTAAAGAGGGTTAACAAATCTGCTGAAGAGCGAAAACTGAATTTAACGGTGTTAATGAAACCCCACATGAGAGTATACCCAGTAGGGAGCTCGGTTAGATGATTTTTAGTGATTAACTTCAAGAGGATGATGAAGTCAATCAGGTCTTTAGAGGCTAACCATAGTTCCGAATGGCCGACGTAGCTAAAGGGACAATGGAAGAATACTTGTGAGTTAAGACTGTCGGTCCGAGAGAAGGACATTCCCAAAATAGTCAGTGGGACCAGTGATGGGGAAATGGTTCGTGAAGGTTTACTTATGTGAAGGAAGTAGAACTACAAGTGTTTAAGGTGTCCAAAATTGAGAAGTGAGACCGAAAAGATTAGAAATGGGAAATCGTGCCAGTTAGGCATAACAACTGGAGGAGTGAGACTTCTAGCGAAGGAATTTGGGGTAAAGAGAATTAGGCCCAGAAAATTTATAACCCGAGAGTGATGGGTTCAGGCTGGACCAGTAGAGTCCTCGTTAATAGTAGCATACAGTATGTCAGGGTAATCGGGGCCCGGGATGTAAACGGGAGTTCAATAAAGCTATAACTAAGGCCTAGAGAGTTTGGGCCAACGTTTTAATAATGGACGCGAAACTCACATAATGGAATAAATTGTCCATGATGAGAGAGGACAACTATAGGTTGAAATCCTAGGATGTATGACGATTGCAGATGTTCATGGGTCGTGATGGAAACCACGTGCTGAGACCCTGTGATTTGGCGAGACTGGCGAGGTTTTGCTTCTTCCTTGTGAGTAAAGGATAGATTCTAGTGACATGGGTATGCCACAACCTTTATGCAAATTGGAAATCCTAAACTTTGCGTGCGGGTCAAGTTTAGTGGGAATGTTAGTTTTAACAGTCTTATTACAAATGTATTTCTCGTTGTTAGCAGGGCATTTTGATGATTTCCCGTGAGTGAACCGGGTGGGCCCTAAGAATATGTTTTATTGTTATAATTTACTATTGCATTGAGTCAGCTTTAGTAGAGTTTATTATGGTAATGTGTAGTGATTAATTACCGTATGGTTAAACGATAGTAAAAATGTAGTGTTATGACTGTCGTGTCGAATAGTCCGGGAGGAGTGATCTTAGTTTTGTGAGGCGTCACCTGAAATAGGGTTGGGCCCAGATATAAGTATATATGAAACTTTCATGGTATTATAGACCTCAGCGAGTATAGTGTCTAATTATATGTGATTCCCGAGCATAGGAATTTATTTGTCTGTTAAGACTTAAAATACATTGTGTTCTTATAGAGCGGAAAAATATAGCTCGTTATATATTTATAGCGCCAAGTACTTGGGATAGTGAGGGCGCCATGCTTCATGTTACATTTTTAGGGACATGAGAGTGGACAAGTAAACTTTTGTGTCATAATAAGTAGATTGTGGGAAAGTACATAGTATGTATTAAAGGCCTTACGGACCTCGGCAACCGACTAGGTTAGATACTAGTGTATCGGGGGGTTCCTTATTAGGATTTCGCTTTGCGAGACATCCCACGCATGAAACTAGCGAATGTCGGGAGTTGGAGAAAAGTTTGGTCGATAGTACCTAAGTTTTGTATGTGGATTATTATACCTATAAAGGAATATAATTGAGAGTTAATAATTCTTTTATAACTTAAGGCCAATAGAGTCGCCTAGCCTTAGTATTATTCGGAATGGAGCAATGATACCATTGAAAGATTGATTAAGTTTTGACTAGTGGGGTGGTTGAGTGTACCCCTACCACATCAGCATACCGAGTGTGCAAGAATTGAAGTAAGAAAATTTTATGTCTTTTGTATAATGATGCACGAGGCATAGGGTGTATGGGTTCCCTAGGGGATTGAATCAAACGGTGGATTATGATTATCTTGTGAATTCGATAACATGTAGTCGAGTAAGCCGAAGATTACTCCGTAAGATTTTTTAGAGACTTACGTTTCAAAATAAACTGAGATTTTTGAGCGAGAAAAGAGACTTGTGTCACACGATTAGACAAAGTCACACGTATCACGATTAGAAGCACATTCAAGAGAGTATAAAATGTATCAGGATGCAAATAACAGTGGTAATGGGTTTATTGTAGAGTAATTTTCAAAGTTAGTCTTGCAGTGGGTCACCTGGCTGTTGAAAAATGGCGGACAATTCGAAACTAATAGGGGATCCTTCAACTATAGAATGGAAGAGTATCCCCAAGGATCTTCTCATGTAGCTAAAATAGTAAGATTATAGGTACTAAGATGCGATTGAGTACGGCCTAATACCCACAGAGGGATGGGCAGGACAAGCGGTCTAATCGGATGCGGGAGAGAAAATTTTTATGTGAACCCTAAGATCTTAGAGGAGAACGGGAGCAGTACCTTCCACTAGTGGAGTTTGTGTCCAAATAACTCCTATAAGTTCACGTTCGGGCAGAGTTTCAGTAGAAGTATGGCACGGTAAACTTTGTTGTTGTCCTACTTGAGAGTTAGAGATGGGGGACCAATTATGATTACAAATGTCGGAGAAGAATCGATATTATCGTACATATTGTGTGTGAAATATATATTTCACAACCAATTTACTTATATTAACGACACGAGACGAAATCGTATGTATATGAATAGGGCATAAATCTATTAAGGTGCATATAGTAGAAGGCTAGATAGTGAATATCTAAAATAAAGTTGAAGTAGTGAAACTTAAGCAGAAAGGCTTGGGCAAGAGCCTATATGACAGGGTAACCTAGAGTTTAAAGCAAACACACGTGAATTGTTCATTATTAAAGGTATTCGATAGCGTACTATATGGGTGGTACGGAGTAGCTTACTTTGTGAGCACCCGGATGCGATGCGCAATATTTTTACAGCGTTGTCTGTACCGGGTATACTTTTTTCGAATTTAGGGATGAAATTCCATTGTAAGGGGGGAAGTATGTAACACCCCGTATTTTTGACGATTTAAATAATTATGTGATTAATTATTATTATGGGAATAAGTATGCGATTAATTATTGTTGTTGGATTAATTAAATTAACATGTGAGAAATTAATTTGTTATTAATCCGAAATAAATAATTATTAACTAGTGTGCCAAGTGTTAATACTTATTGTTGATAATTACTGAATATTACTGTGTGATATGTAATATGGACTTATGATACTTGATAAATTGTCGGAAATGAGAAATACGGCAGTTTGGTAATTTAAGTCTGACATGCGTGTGAGTCGTGTCGAGACTAATTGAATGGAATAAAAAGAAAATTTATTTTTATTAGCTTGTATGGTCATTTCGAGTGCGCCGTTGAGTCCGGTAGGGTCGAGATAGTCAAAATAATATACCCGGGTGTTTAGTTTGGGTCCCGGGGCGATTTTAGGCCTAACCGGCACCCCGAGAGGGCATTATGGTAAATTGTATTCTTGCGCTAAATTAATGGACGAAAATTAAGAGTAATTATATCAGCCAAGGAAAGTCCATTAGGGTTAACAAGTTACAGGAAGTTAAGTACGGCTATAGGAGGTGTGAGGGAGAGCTAATTTCAAGAGAAAATGGCCAAATCATCCTCACCTTGCATAACCGTGACCACCAACGCGTAGATCGAGAAGAGAGGAACGCGTATATACCAACATCACCAACGGATCAGACCGTCATATTCGAGGCAAGTGTTTATTACTTGCTTTCTTTAGCAATAATCATACTCATGTTAGTGTAGGTGAATTCAATCCTTGATTTACATGTTAATTGGGTGAAAATTGGAGGTTAATTGATGATTAGAGGTTGGGGTAATTAGTTGTTAATATTTTGCCATGAATGTAGAGGATGAACTACTAAATTTAATTATATATTGATGAACGAATCTGGGTTGATTAGGTTCTTTAATTGAAAATTTGGAAACTAGGGTTCATATGAATTGATTTGGGGATTGTATATAATTATGATAATTTATGACGAATTAATGATCCTAGGAGGTTAGGAATGATTTATAACCTGTTAGGGATGATGTGTATTGATGATGAGGCATTGGGTGTTGAATCTTATAGGTTTCTAGGTTAATAAATGGGGGAAAAACGCAGAATTCTGGGAAACAAGACGAACAGTGACATCTCGTGCGATCTCGCGTGAAGTCGTTCGAGCGAGATGGCATCTCGCGCGAAGTCGTTCGAACGACACGTGGAAGTCGTTCAAACAACAACCCTTCTAGTTCGTGCGACAGAGGGAATTTTTGGGGATTTTCTCAAAGTCCAGTTTTGAGTTTGTCGATTTATTGGAGTGAGAGAAATTGCCAAATAGTAAATTCAAATAGGACAGAATTTCGGGATAAGTATGGGAGAATTAATACTTTAATTATTTCGGTATAGAGAGAATGTACCTTGGAGATTACGAGAGAGATAGTAATCTAAATATTTATACTATACGTAGTGATGAGGTTAAAATACGTATGAGGAGTATATATGTAGGTTGGAGAAATACCTATAAATTATAATAGGGTGTATGTATGCCTATTATGTGATAATATTGTTAAGAGCACTAATGGATGATAACCCCGGGGTGCAAGAACCTTATAATTAAGCGCACTAATGAGTGATAACTCGGGGGTGTAGAAACTCTATTGTTAAGTGTACTAATGGGTGATAACCCAGGGGTACAAGGATGACTATTGTTAGGCGCACTAATGGGTGATAACCCGGGGGTGCTGGATTATTATTGATAGGCGCATTAATGGGTGCCAACCCGGGGATGCAAGATTCTATTGTTAGGCACACTAATGGGTGATAACCCCGGGGTGCTGAATTATTAATGATAGGTGCATTAATGGGTGCTAACCCGGGGATGTAGGATTTTCTTAATAGGTGCATTAATGGGTCTTAACCCGGGGGTGCAGGATTAGTATATATATATATATGTATAGGGATGATGCGACTATATATATATATATATATATATATATATATATATGAACTTGTGAATATTTCTACTGTGTGAAATTAGTAGACTTGGTAATAATAATAATCATTACATTGCACCAAGTGGTCTGAACCTAAGGGTGCATGATCAGTGTATATATTGGGATGTTCAGACTATATATATGTATGAGTGTACTTGGGTAACTTTCTACTTTGTGAAAATAGTAGATAAAATGGAATGAGAAATAAAATAATCTTAGTGAATAAAAGATTAACCATTCAAACGGTTAATAATGAAACTTAGTATGTGAGATAAACTATCTGATTAGCGTATTGTATGGGCGATACGAGAATACTACTAGTGAGCATAGTTTGTATTAGTATGGTTTCTGACTAGTTAGACTGGGAGGTATAACTAGGGGGAGATTAGATGTACGTTAGGCGTGCACAATAGACGAGAGGTGAGAAACTCATGTGAGAGTTCGATAACTAACATGCGTATAAGACTTGTTTTAAGAACCCGTTTTAAATACTTGCTAAATCATTTTTTCACATCGGGCTCTGACCCATTTTTTGTATCTCTTATCTCTTTTGCTATATATATATGTATTATATCATGTGCTCAGCCGCAGGAGTACCAGATTTAGAGATTTGGATTGCTTGACGTGCTGCAGCTGTTGTGGAAGCTGTAGGTCCTTGTAGTAGACGCATATATCTTTTTCATTCAGTTTCATCTAGACTTCTTGCTTAGGGCATTTGTCGCCCGCTTTTAGTCCCTCATCTGAGATATTGTATTTAGTTTATTTTATGGTTTGGAGCTTTGAACTGAGAGTTTTACTCAGTCTTATTTATTTCAGTACTTGATTCATGTTCAGTATTTATTTATATTCCGATGTGTGGTGAATGATTTATATTTTGAAATTTAATGGAAATGAATTTACTTGGTTTTACTAAATTGGAAATGTTTTGACACCTAGCTTAATTTTATATTAGGTGATTAATATGTTAAAAAAATTTCAATAGTGATGCTAAGAATGAACCAACTGAATATCCTGTTTTGAATTGGTAAATGACTGATCACCCTATATTTAATTGGGCGGGGTGTCACAACCAATTATTAATTCCATTAATTTAATGAGCTCGTCATTATAGTCGTATTATTTTCAATAACGCTCACGTGCTTATGGAACTTGATGGAATTTATGTCTGACGATCCTCCCCCCCCCCTCGAGAAAGCGTGACACCGATTATTTATGGATTTGTAAATTTTAAATTATAGTCAATCTTTGATCCAAATTTTATTAAACCCTAATCATGCATCTATGTGAGTAAATCAAACATCTAAACACAAATTTCGGGACAAACAAATTTCAGGAAAAAAACCTTTCAGATAAAACCTTTTATTTCACTATATAATGTAAATCGCAACTTACAAATTACACAATGCAATATGCAATGAATATCCCTCAGAAAATTCACATATACTGTATCCTAGCAACGAGCAAAGATTCTCGCAAGAACCTCAAGAACCACAGCTCTTCCTCTGTAGTGAATACCCTCGAGTATCACCAGTGACCTCGGTCATCAATAAGCAGCTCGCGCAAGAACTACCAAATTAGCAGTAAAGATGACACTCCACAAAGATAAACTTCACCAAAAGTGATTGGGTTCCACAAATGATTCGCAAAAGAATTGGGATGTTTTGGTGAATCAAAAACTAGGTTTTTAACCCTAAAAGACGAAGACTAGAAGTCTGTCAAAAAGCAGTTTTCGTGTATCAAAAGTCTTAATGAAAAAAGTCTCTAAAACATGTATTTATAGTTGAACAAAAATTTTGAGGTGACGCATGTCGTTCGAACGACATTGTTGTGTCATTGTACAACATTGGATGTCGTTACTAACGACCTAAGAAATGACTCTTTATAAAGCAAGACAGTACGTGGTCGTTTAAAGCAAATACGAAATGACCCTTCGAGAAACCTGTCAATGAAAGTGCATGTCGTTAGAAACGTCGTTTGAATAACTTATCAATGTCGTTTGAACGACATTGCTATGTCGATTGAATGATATAAACGAGAACTTTTATTTTTAAGAAGCTCGCCTACTAGTCTTTAAAAAAATATTTTGACTTAGAAAAAATGCCTCAGTTTGATAAAAATTGTTTCGAAAAATATCTCAATACTAAAGTAAAGCATTTACGAAACTTCACATTTTATATGAAATTATACCCCGTGTCGCTTAAATATTGATGATACTTGAAATTTGGATCCGTCTTCATGAACTTATGAACTTGAACTTCTTCGACGGTTGTAGCGGTATACAACATACTCTATGTAAACTACGGAGAATGGAAAATATGTCATTACAAATCGCCCCATATGTCTTTGCTGGTACAAAATAAAAACAGTTTGAATTATCAAAACAAAAAACCTGTACAAATATAATACGCGCCAATGCAATCCAAAAGCCGAAAAGATACTAAATATGCAAGACAATCAAATTCTTCTCAAAATATTCAACTTTAAAATTTCCAAATCTCTTTGCTTTTCTTTCTCTTCTTTTGTGTGCTTTCCAAATGATCATCAAAGTCCTACACACAATAAATAAGACGTATTGAGTTTGAAATAAAATAAATATAAATCAAATAAATTAAATCAAATCTCCCCCATAATTCATATTTCGTTCTCCCCCCTTTTGTTTGTCCGAAACAGATAAGGAAAAGAATAAATCAAATAAATACGGAGTGTCACGACAAGCATAGAAAATATATATCAATTACGCTTATGCAATAATAAACTCAAAAGCAAACACGACCAACTATTTTTGAATTTTTTGAATTTTTCAAAAAAAAATCAAATTTTACAAAAACAACATACACCATGAATTTACACTACGAGAACCAAATCATGAAAATGGAATTAATGGGTGTGAACTAATTCGATAGAAAAATCAATACAATCAAGCATAACATATGTGCACGATGAATATGGATACTCCTAATGAATGAACTCAAAATCTTCCTTAGGTGTCAAAGTGTTGAATTTAAATGACATCCACTCAACTAATCGACACATCAAAGTCATAAATGATTTCCACACCAATAACGTCTAAAACTATGTAATGCTTTTTTAAGACCGTGTCAGGACGTGCAAACCCGTTGTTATATTTCTATCCAAACACCCTCATAAATAATAAATCTTTTTATTTTTCTATTGAGGTGATCAAACTAAACTCAATGGCCCCTCTTTGGCATATTATCTTTTTATTGCCTTAATTTTTTTCAGGCACTTTTCAAACGGTGGCTTTATGACATGATTATTATTCACTCGCAAACCTTTCCCGTGTTCACTCATCATTTTTTCAATTTTAAACAAATTCCTCATGGGCAACGGTTCTTATATGCACTACTTTCATTGTCAAGTTTTATCGCATATGGTTCGTTATAAAGACAAAAATGGAAAGAAATATTTTGACTAATATATGATAGACAAGTACAATAATCAAATAAATCCGTGCACGTGTGCAATAAAAGAAATCACGAGTCAAACATATAGGAAGTAACAACTAATCACATCTCAATGACTCCAAACATTGTAAAGCACAAAATGAAATGATGATGTGTCTCAAATCACTATCAAATAGTCACATGGATATGAAATGATGTAGTGACTTGGTCATCCTAAATGTCCATTCATAAACGGTGTAAAACGAAATACAAAAAACTTTTTGCCTTTTTCCAAAAAAATTATCAAAATAAAATTCTTTTGGCTTTTTTAATTTTTTTAAAAAAAAGAAAATCTTGTTTTATTATTCCAACATTTTTCAAAAACAAAAATCTTTTTGGGTTTTTTGAAAAATATATCAAAATGAAAAAAAAATACAAATGTGATACACACTAGCAATAGGCATAAAATATCATCATAAAAATCATCTCATGCTAGCGATCAAGTCTAAACCTCAACCGTTAGGTGCAGAGGAGTTTTCCAATGGTGGTGACATCCTATGAAAAACATCCATAAAATCATGTGAAGTTTTGACCAAAAACTTAACCTGCTCTCGAATATGTGCAAAATCTCTCATGTGCTGTGCAGGATCAAGAAAATTATCATGAGTGAAAGCACGTGTCGTAGCATAACGTGGCAAAAAAAAATTCAGCACATTATCCAACTTAAAATAAAATTCCTTAAGATGTACTCTCTTTTTGCAATGGGTGCAAACATAAATGGTCCTAGGAACACCTCTCTCAAAACGTCTTGGACGCACTCTCCTTTCGGGTAACAGACGCCTAGGTGGGTTAGGTCGAGAGCTATATGGATCTATCACAAACTCGGGAATCGACTCGGGTGGAACATGGGAAGTAGATGCACCGTCATAACCTATTCCTAGTCTCTCAATATTGCCCAAAGCGGGACCGAGGAACATCTTTCCAACCTTCTTAGATGTATCCTATAAAGTAACCTTGACTTCCCGGGCACGTACAAGATCTCTCTCGAGTTGGGGTATATGAGATTCAAGTTCACTATTTTTTTTTACCTACGACGATCAACTGCTCACTTCAAGAAATCTTCACCTTATAGAATTGACTCGCCAACGCCTCAAATTCCCTCAAAACGTCTATCTATCTCTCCAAATCTAACACCTTAAGACCTAACTCTCCTCATTCAACTTCTTTTTCTTTAAGGTATTGACATATAAATCTCTAAATGCTTTTTGAAGTTCACTTTCACCCTCACTTCCACACTCACTTTCACACTCACTCGAAACACACAAATCACCATCGGGGTTCTCACGTATATAAGTGTCCTCATCGTCGTGGGACAAAATAGTTGGGATCATGCGACTAGTTATAAAGGCAATACACATACCATGTGATGACTCATCCCCGAAATCATTCACCTCGACATCACTATCGCTAAGAGTGGCTGGCATAGTAACTTTCTTTCCCTTTATTTTTAGCGTAGTGGTACATTCAAACGCTTTGTGCTCTTTACCTTCGCACTCAAAATATCTTGCCTCTTTCTCTTTCTCCCTGCTCTCATTGGCTTCCTCTTTCTTTTTATTTTTCTCAAACATCTTTTTATTGAAGGAATTTTTTTTGGAAAATTTGAGAAACTTTTAACAAAAATCTCAAACAAAGCCACATCATCAAAATCAAACTCTCTATCAGACTATGACTCACAAACTCTCTCTTTCTTTTTCTTCTCTTTCTTCCTAGACACTTCCTCGCCTTTTTCTAGATTATCCTCTAAGTTCAATCCCTATATCCTTAGGCTTAACAGTGTTAGGGAACATGTCGATCTCATAAGTTTGAAGATCTCCTACGAATTCTTCTAACCTAAATGTATCTAATATCCCTAATGAGTTCAAGACAGTGACCTTAGGAATGAAACGTTTTGGAAGTGACCTCAAAATATTTTTAACAACTCTCGTCTCATTAATTTTCTCACCCAAATTAAACCTCGTGTTGACTATATTCGAAAAACTAGCATAAAGCTCGTCAAAATACTCAGACTCAGACATCGTAATTTTCTCAAATTGGGTGGTCAAATTTTACAACTCTAACGCCTTAACTGTATTGGTACCCTCATGTGTCAACTGGAAGATATCCCATGCCTCTTTAGACGTGGTGCACGTCATAATACGACGAAACTCGTCAAGGGTGACGGCTTTAGAAGTAGCACTCAGGCCGCGGGAGTTAAAGTTGCTCCATTTATAATCGTCCTCAGTCCAGTCTGACATATGTTTGGGATTGGTGACATTATTTGCGGTGATAGTGGGAGGAGTCCACCCTATTTCACATATTAACCATACCCACTCATCAATAGCCTTTAAACATGACCTCATGTGGGCTTTCTAATAGGCATAATTTTTGCCATCAAAGATGGCCATCTGATTATATAAGTTCTCCATCGAAAAAATTGCGAAATTTTTCAAAAAAAATCTATATTAAAAAAAATTTACAAAAAAAGAATCACTAAATAAATTAGAGCAACCCTCTCTGATATTAATTTGACAACGTGTGGAGTCAAAAGGTATCAAACGAAAAAACTTTAAAAAAATCAGGATAACTCGATAATTTGGAATAACTTGTTCTGATACCAATTTGAGAATACGTGATATCGATTATTTATGGGATTCACAAATTTCCAATTAAACTTATTTAATTAGATTCAATCTTTGATCTAAATTTTATTAAACCCTGATCATGAATCTATATGAGTAAATCAAACATCCAATCACAAATTGCAGGACCAACAAATTTCAGGAAAAAACCCTTTTGGATAAAACCTTTTGTTTCACTATATAATGTAAATCGCAACTTACAAAATGCACAATGAAATCTGCAATAAATCTCCCTACTAAAATTCACATAGACTTTTGCCTAGCAACTAGCAAAGATTTTCGCAAGAACCGCAGCTCTTCCTCAGCAGTTAATACCCTTGAGTATCCCCAATGACTGCAGTCGTCAGCAAGTAAATCCCGCAAGAACTACCAAATCAATAGTAAAGGTGGCACTCCAAAAAGATAAACTTAAACATAAGTGATTGGGTTCCACAAATGATTCATAAAAGAATTGGGATGTTTTGGTGAATCAAGAACTAGATTTTTACTAAAGGTCTACCAAAAAGAAGTGTTTGCGTATCAAAATTCTTAATGATAAAGGTCTCCAAAACAGGTATTTATAGCCGAACAAAAATTTTGAGGCGGCGCATGTCGTAAGAAGTCGTTCGATCAACATTGTCATGTCGTTTGAATGACATTGGATGTCGTTACTAATGACCTAAGAAACGACCCTTTAAAAAGCAAAATAGTACGTGGTTATTTGAAACAAACAAGAAAAGATCCTTGGAGCGACTTATTAAACGACATTGCATGTCTTTAAAGCTATCGTTTGAACGACTTATCAACGTTGTTTGAACGACATTACTATGTCGTTTAAACGACATAAACGAGAAATTTTATTTTTATAAATCTAGCCTACAGGTCTTTAAAAAATTATTTTGACTTTGAAAAAATGTCTCGGTGTGATAAAAACAGTTTCGAAAAATATTCCAATACTAAAGTAAAGCATTTACGAAACTTAATCACATTCTATATGAAATTATACCTTGTGTCGCGCATATATTGAAGATACTTAAAATTCGGATCCGTCTTCATGAACTTATGAACTTGAACTTCTTCGACGGTTGTAGCGGTATACAACATACTCTAAGTAAACTACGGATAATGGAAATTATGTCATTACACCCTCACTTTGTCCCGAGGTCTGATGGACTAATGTAAACATATTCTATAAAATAACAAATAGGCTTGAGTAACATAATATATAACATAAATCAAATGGAGATACTCAATCATGATATAAGAATTTAAATAATACAAAACTATTCGTGCCTCTTTTCAATTTCAATTTTCATTTAAATTTTAAGCAACCTATCACATACATCAATTAGGTGAAGTCATATTAGGCATGTGGAGCAACCAAACATAAGTCTTAATCAGGATTAATTAGGAAATCTAGGTCAATTCACTAAATGCAAAATCGTAATTTTTTTTTTATGGATTTAACAAGATCTATATGAGTTCTAGGTATAGTGTGAGATGCAAGTGAAAGAGTAATGAGGATTTTGATTTTTTTGAAAAGAGAGGGATGTGACCTATTTGTAGTTTTATTTTAATTCTATTCTTCCATGCGCACGGACAACTTTTTTCATTCACACGGTTTCAGCTAATATGCAATCATGGATAAAATGGTACGTGGTTGTGTGCACGGGTCAAAAGGTTGTCGTGGCAATAGGTCCAAATAGGAGACGATTCGAAGAAAAATGAAAGAGACTTTAAACACAAGCACCTTTAAAATCATATTTTTTCCTAATGGTATACGCAACACATCTCACGTATAAAAATTACTTGTCCAACCCTTAAAAACACATTTTATAAATATGTGTAAGTGTGTGAATAGTGTCATATGACACGAGTCACATGAGTGCATGAGTTATTTCTATAAGTTAGTTTAGTACCATATGATGAGATCGTGACTAATTTCGGACAGTTTTGTTATTAGATTACATTTTTACCCTTTAACGCCCTATTTTCAAGCTTAAGCCTTTGATTTTTGAAATTTTAATATAACAACCCACATTAACTTAACAAACAACAAATTAGAGATTACATTTTACCAAATTAGCTATTACATTTGATTATAAATTATAAATTAAAATCCTCATCATCGATCCAACTAAAATTTTCCAAACTAGACAGAGATTACATATTATATCCTCAATAAATCTACTCATGTAAAGTGTATAGAAATTGCTTCAAGTTCGGGTTGTCATTCAAAATGGATTGATAGTTGGTAGGAGATTTTAAGTCATCTACGCTACTGATGAAACTATTTGGCACGTGTAATACGACTGGCAACCGTTTATTGTTGATATACTCAGAGTAAAACACTTGTTTGGGCTATTTGAATTCACAGACAAATGTCTCATCATTTATATGATCATTCCTCTTCATCTTGGATAAGTCTACCATTATTATATTGGTAAAAGATGAAACACCCAAAATCTTTGACTTACTTGAGTCTATATTATTTAGGCGTTTCAACTAATTTGGATATTATGTCAAAACATATTTTTTAGTACGAGCCTTCTCCATGTATTTCTACTTCATCTCTTTTCTGTTTTTGTTTTTAATTCTCAATGATCTTACACATCATCTCATATTTTAGAGATTGTAATATCGTGCTATAGTATAGAATATTTATGTGCTTTCATGATGAAATATTTTTTTTTACATAAACTAGAATTCCTTGGATTTTTATATTCGAATTTTATTGAATATTTTTATGATCTAAATATTATGATTTTGTGTTAGAAGCTATATGGTGTTAAAATCAGAATTTCTCCGGATCTTATATGTTTTTTGAATTTTTTTTACAGATCTGTGTTCTCATATTTGAGAAATTATTTGTAAAATACTTTTCTCATAAAATCTAATTTTATATTTTTGAGAAATTAAGAACACATGTTAGAGTGATTATTTTATGTGTACATGATTGTGTTCATATGAGTGTTATTACATATTGATTAGAAAGAATGCTTAAAGAATTGATGATGATAATTTTGAAATCTTTCTAAAAATTGATTATGTGAAGATTTATGATTGAAAATTTATTTTGCAAGTTTTTATAGAAAACTTAAGTGATTGTTAATTGAAAATGGGTTTTTGTTAAGTTTTTGTAGAAAACTTATATGCTTGAGATTTGAATTAAGGTATTGCATGGTTTGCATTTAGAACATGTAAGAGGGTACTTTAGATAAAACGGAGGCGTAACCCCTTTGAAGTATAGTAATGATAAGTTAAATAGTTAAAAACTTGGATTAGTGATAGAACACGCAAACATAAATTCTATGAAGATAAAACTTAGTTTAAACTCACAAGTCTCACGTGTATAACTCACAAAATAGTAATGAACTTAGAAGTAACTTAGCTAGAGGGAGAGAGAAGTAAGCACCCTAGATACACCTTGGCAGGAAGCCAAACACACCAACCACCCTTAAGAATCTCTATCAAGTATTAAAAGCTTCTTAATAAATGACAATGGTGGGTGAGCAAACTCTCTGATTTGTAATAACTCTCTCTAATGTATATTCTCACTAGTAATAACTTCTGAACTCTAAAAAAGATCATCCTCTCCTCAGGGGTGGTTGGGGTCCTTAAATATCCCCCCACACCATCCCCGAGGCAACTCCGTCATTAAAAACTATGAAAGACATCCCTTATACTTTATGTCACAACATTAAATGCCTGATGTACTAGTTGTCTCCACGTCATAAACATTAAATGCCAAGACATGCCTTTTGCCTAACCATTGTGTGTCAGGGGGCTGTTGTTGCAGAGGTGGCTCACCAACTGCCTGACAGCCCCAAATACCACGGTGGTTTACTCAAGTGCAGGTGTGACATTATTTAGCTGGCTATTGACATCACCTAAAATAAATGTGACATTAAGTAGAGGGCTGTTTGGTTCACAGCTCAACTCCCGATGGAACTCCAAGCTGCTCCGCCCGAGGTTCCACGGTCAGGGTTCTTCGATATTTTACCAGGTGTATCTAAGATGGTCGGACAAGCCCAAATGGCGCCTCACTTATCAATCCTCCATACCAAGTCCCTCTAAAGTTCCCACGACGAGGTCATTCAATAGAGCATGAAAGCTCTCCTAGGCCCTGCCAAGCCTGGTCTCTCGCGAGTACCGTTTGACCTCACACTAAAATCCATTATTATTCTCATTACATCATTACAACCGCTATAGCTCATAATCAATATAAACACAAAATACAGTATGACTGATACAATAAGCTAAAATACAAGTTGCCACGCTGAGCTGCCTTGCTGAGATGCCACGCTGAGTTACCACGCTAAGCTGCCTCGACCCCATATACTGTTGTAAATAGGGGAGTTATTCCTATTCTCAAGATTACTTTCAGGCCCCCTCTACATTTGCCCCTTCGTGGAGAGATTTTTTGGAACAAGAATTGTCTGCACGAAACTTCTCATTCAGATGAACCTTCTCTGCGTGAAAAAATTCTGGTCTCCTTTCCTTCGTTAGAACCACGGCGTTATAATCTCCAGGAAAAAGTAAAATTCTCCCTGATGTACCTGAGCCGAAGTGCCACGACTTATTGGGGCTTGGGCGAAGGGACATCGCCACTTTTTCCTTATACTGAGCCTCAACCGTTCTAGCTTTACCTTTTAAAATACTTATTTGGATTCTAGGGAAGTGAAATTCTCCCTTATAATGCTTCGCTATGTTCGAAAAAGCAAAAATTATCCTCGATGTAATTGAGTCATAATTAAATAACGTTTGGAATTGTGAGGAGGGGATATCTTTTTCGTTGGGGTTATTGGATATATCTGACAAAAAATTTGGCGCCAAAACTCAAAATGTCTGAAGAAGGCAACCCCTTCTATTCCCCAGGCGTCGCTTCATAAATGAAGTGGCGCTGTATTTTCAGCTGTCAAAACACTTCCCGAAGTGCCACATGTTCATTTGAAATGATTATAGGCGATCGTGCACGTGCGGTGGTGGGAAACTCAAAAGTTAGGTTTAAATGGCTTCGAACGTTTCTTTTATTTCAAAACCCTTCTCTTTCCTTCTTCTTCAAGCTCCCGTATTCCCTAGAGAGAGAAATTATGTGCGAACTCCATTGTTTACTAAGCTCTTTTTAGCTTCTTCCTCCTCTCATCTTTTACACCACCGCTTATGGTTATGCTGCTCCACGTTCATTCCTAACCCTTCTTTTACCAAGCTTTTTCCTTACCTCGCTATTGTCTGCAATGGCCTCCTCCAGAAACACTACCACACCTGCCACCAGTGCGCCACCTGCCATCTCTGGCGCCACCACTGTCCCAAGCACTGCTGCCCTGGATGCTGCTCGTTAAGAGCAACTACACTTCTATCACCGGGCTCCTATTTTTGGCGAATGTGATAAATTTTCTGATGCATGTAAGGATTGTTATTTCTTATCCAAGTTCGACCCCTTACTGTTGGGTGATGAGGAAATGGATTCATCAAAGTGGGGCTATCTTCCACCCGAGGGGACTCTGCATTGTCATCTGGATCGTGGTGATATCCCCTATTCCCAGATTGACTTCGAAGCACATGGGGGGGTCACCAACCCATTTCACTGCCTGACACACACATATGCAGAGCTCTCACGCTGCTTCTCTTACAAATGTTGGGGGTCATCGAGCCTACTGGTTTGGGGAGTTCACCCTTTCCAAGCACAACGCGGTGCTCCAAGTGCTAGTTTCCAGATGGAACATCACAACTCACACATTCTTTGCTGCGTAGGGAGAGTTCACTGTTACATTGGAGGACATTTGTGAGCTCCTTGGGTTTGAGCCAATGGGTGAGTTCACATATCACGATGAGGCCATGGATGCCGAAAAGGCTGTCGATCGAGTTGAGTTGGATCGAATCTGTCGCAGTTGCACTGGTTCCTCGAACAAAACCACATTTACTCCCCTCATCAGCTATTTTTTCGAAGCTCTGACCCTTAAGGATGCCAATGCTGTAACGGGCCGAGGTAGAGGTACATCCCCGGAACCACCGGCCTACATACTTATGTTGCTTTCACGCTTTTTCCTGACTGGGAAACCTAACGATCAACCCAGGATTGACCTTATAAACATTTCCATTCATTTGGCCAGAGGTTTCAATCTTTATCTGGCCGCCATTGCCTTGAGGTCTCTCCATACCTGGTTGGATCGAACTCACATCGACATGACGCGGTCACTAGGTCGTTACAACTTGGCGAATTTTGCCAATACCATCATTTTGACGGGTTTCCTCTACACCCGTTTTCCTGCCATTACCGCCAAGTCTATTTCTCTGCCTGTGAGCAAAGGTATCAAGCCCCCACGCCTCCTATGATTTCACAAAAAATAAAGTCGAAAGCAGATAATTGAAATTTTTAATCTTTTAGACTCCTTTGTGATGAGGCCATACAGTGATTCTACATTTGCCCATAGTTGGGATTTCTTTCCTTCTATAACCACAATGGTTAAGTTCATCCCAGTTGTAAAAAATCCATCACAAGCCGTGGTGCTTCTATTTACCCTCGAGTTTCTTTCTTCCTACACTGAATGGGGATACACCTCAGGACCCTACAACCCAGACAGATGTAACAGACAGTTCGAGTTTGATCAGGGGTGCCCTCGACCTGTGTTTCAACACAACCACCTAAGGGCCACTTTTGCTGAAGCCTGCACCCTCTATACTGTAGTCGCGGTGCTTGGTGTGACGTCCAACATCGACGGCAGTGTCACCCTTCCTAGTGCCACTAGGAAAGGAGACGTATCCACCTCTTTTGCCACCAAGTTCCATTTGGGGCAGTTAAAAATGATTCATGACTACATTCAGTCCCCCCCTCAATATCCCCCAGTCCTTTCTTTCTCTTCTTCTGAACTGGGTCTTAAGGGGAACTCCGTGCTTGGGGTTGAGTTTTCCTTGAGTAAAACCATTAAAGAAGATCCCAGGAGCTACCCCCTCATTACCCATTGATCCTAACTTCCGCCACAAGACCCAAGGCCTCTACAGCTCCCAAACTAACTGCACTTTCGACCAAAGCTGCAACGGGGGAAGGGCCTTCTAAGCCATCTGCCAAGAAGGCCAAGAAGTCGAAGTACTTGAAGTCCAAGCCCCAGGTTCAAGCACAAACTCCCTTGGAGGCGTTTCATATTGCCTCCGTTCCCCCTCCCATGTCTCCATAGATAGGTGAAGAGATGAGGAGGCAGGTTGAAGCTGAAGTCGTAAGAATAAATGTCGAGTTTCAACGACGCGCTATCGTCGTTCCTCCTTCGACTGCTTTTCCCACAATCGTGGTTGATCCCATCGAGCCACCGACAAAAAGGAGGAGGAGGTCGAGGGTACCTGAAGGTGGTGATGCAACGAGCTCAAGGAAGAAAACACTGGGTACTAAGTCAGAGAAAAGACGGGCTATCAAGGTACCTCCATCCCCTGCCCCTTCTGCTGCTGCCTCCTCGCCACCTTCACCAATTGTTATACTCTCTCGTTCTCCCTCCGGATCTCAGGTATGTGTGTATATTTTGTTTTTGTTACCCTTTTCCTAATCAAGTTGCATTCACTTATTTCTTTGATAACTTTAGTACAGTGAGTTAAAAAAAAAGGCGCAGCCCCTCAAGTCCTCCCAGTCCCCCTGTAAACCGTTTTGTGTGTGTCTGTGTGTGTGTGGGGGGGGGGGCATTACGGTATCTCTCAAGCCGATACCACTCCTCCCCGTTCCCCCATGATAGACCTGACCTATTCTCGCCGTTTGGCCTCCCAACGGGCTAAAGAAACTGCTACGGGGGCTGCCACCTTTGGGTCTGCTGAAATGTCTAGCCAACCTGTGGCAACTCCAACCTCCTCTGAATTACCCCCCGAGCAAGAGGTTCCTCTGCCCTCATTTTGGTCGAGGAGAGTACCCCTGAGGTAAATTTCTTATCAAGTCTCACGTCTTTTATTTATCCCATTGCTTTGTTTATCATTCTGATATGTTGGGCTATTTTAGGTTGAAGTGGCGTCTCTTATAGCTAACCTTCTCCTTCCCACTGCACTGACGAGACCTCTGACTGCAATTCCCCTCTTTGGTGCCATAACTGGGGTAAGTAACGTTTATAAGTATTTCTCTCTTTTCGATTACTAATTTATCATTTCTAACACTTAGCTTTGTTACTGTAGCTTTCTCCAAGTCTCTCTCCACCCTTTGCACTTAGTGGCCTTTTCCTTTCCAAGGCCAAGGTTGATGCTCCTCCTCCTCCTCCTCCTCCTCCTCCTCCTCCTCCTCATGTTAGCTCTTCTATACCCACCGGCGTTGGGACATCTCTTGAAGGTCCAATGTATTCTTCTAATGATATGCTCGTGTTGGCCTTAGTCCCTTATATTGGCGAGGGAGGTTTGCCTACTGTTGAGGCTTCTTCAGCCAAGGGCCCCGTTAAAGCTACCGAGGCAATGAGCCCGCCCGCAATGGTTTCTATCGCTATGGCCCCCGTTGTGACTCCCGTTCTCGCTTCTACTACTGCTGAGGTATTCCGCTAATTTCTCTGCATTTCTCAGTTTTTCCAACTTCACCTATGTAGGTGACTTAACAATGAAAACACTTGTTAAGTATTTTTTTCATAAACTCCACCTATATCGGTGACTTAACAACGAAAACGCTTGTTAAGATTTTTTTCATAAACTCCACCTATATCGGTGACTTAACAACGAAAACACTTGTTAAGATTTTTTTTAATAAACTCCATCTATATCGGTGACTTAACAATGAAAACACTTGTTAAAATTTTTCCATAAACTCCACCTATATCGATGACTTAACAACGAAAACACTTGTTAAGATTTTTTCATCAACTCCACCTATATCGGTGACTTAACAACGAAAACACTTGTTAAGCTTTTTTCATAAACTCCACCTATATCAGTGACTTAACAACGAAAACACTTATTAAGATTTTTTCATCAACTCCACCTATATCGGTGACTTAACAACGAAAACACTTGTTAAGACTTTTCATAAACTCTTTATTTCCTCTAACTGTTCAGGTTGCTCGGGTGGATTTTCCACCAGTTCCTTTGCCCATTGCCTCGCCCCATCGGGAACCTATCGTTTTAAAAGATTCTAGCCATAATGATCAAGGTTCCACAATCGGTGCTGCTGCGGAGAGCGAATATGGCTGTGAGCTTCCTCTGCCCGACCTAGCTCCCTACGCCTTCTGCCTGATGGTGCTTCAGCGTTCTCCTCAGATGCCCGCCAACTATCGTCTGGTCATTGAACAACCCATAAATCATTATCCTGAGACGTTCACGATGGACTGCCTGCATTCAAACATCCCTGTTATGGGTTACAGGCTTCAAGGCATGGCTACCGCCATTGCTGAAATTGTCAACACTCCGACCTCAAATGTTACCAGACCCCTCCTTAACCAATTTCTGGGTTATCTGAGGGAGTTGGGTTGTGACGGGTTTCGTTTTGACTGGCTTATCATGCATTTAAATACCTTAAAGAGCCGACAACTGGATAGCCAGAGGGAACTACTACAGAAGCATGAGGAGGATCAACGGGACGAGGAAGCTAAATTGGCCGAGTTAGCACCTCTTTTGGAGGCTGCGAATAAAGAGGTGGAGGACATCGAATAAGCTTTGTGTCTGGTGAAGCTGAAACGAGAGAAACTCCTGATCGAGCGCACACAAGCGCAAATAAGGTTGGAGGTATCTATCAATTCTCAACGGTCTTGCCAATCAGCTTCTTCGGGCCTCCCTGGAGATTTTTTCTCTTCTTCAGATCTCTGGTTCCTCCTAGGCGAATGAACTTGTATATATATTTTTTCTTTTCTTCTCATGTAATTCTTGGGCAATAGCTCCCAATTTTGTAATGCCCCAAAATTTATGAATGTAAAAGGATATTTATTTTCTCGTGCCATTTCTTTATGTTACAACTATTTACATAGATTGTGAAGTGTGAAGTGCTGTAATTATTTTATCTCTACTTGAGCTATAATAAAAAGAACTTGTATACTCATCATAGAAAGAACTTGTGTATTCATAACAACAGCCAAATATATCAGTGGTCAAACATAACTACCTACACATGATAGACTTTCAACCATTTATTATTGATTTTGAATGGTTTGTCTTCTTCCATCTTAGAGATTAGACAATAACCTGAGTCATGAGCTTCCTTCACAATGAAAGGTCCTTCCCAATTTGCTGCAAACTTGGGTAAAGGAAGCCCCCTGATATGTTTCACTGCTGCTTTCAATACGAAGTCTCCCCCTACGAACTTCCTTAGTCTCACTAAGTTATCATACGCCCTGGAGAGTTGCTTCGTATACATTTTAAAGTGTTGCAACGCATTATCTCTGTGTTCATTCAACGTTTCCAACTGCACATGTCTGTTTTGGGGGAACATGCTACTTCGTAAAGCATATCGAGTAGAGGGGACTTCTAACTCCACTGGGAGAATCGCTTTGGCCCCATAGACAAGAGAAAATGGTGTATACCATGTGGGCTTCCTCTTAGTTGTTCGATAGGCCCACAATACGGCTGGTATCTTGTCATCCCACGATCTTGGAAAATCCTCCATTATTTTAGCTAAGATATTAACCAAAGTTTTGTTAATTGCTTCGGATTGACTGTTTTCCTTTGGATATGCCACCATCGAAGTATGATGGATAATGGAGTACTTATCTGTGAGCATCGTTACTTTTGAATTGACGAAAGGGGTTCCATTGTCTAAAAGGATAACCTTTGGGATCCCAAAACGACAAATGATGTATTCTCTGATAAAGTTGCTCCCTACCCCCGCAGTTTCCCTTCTCAGTGGTATCGCTTTGACCCACTTTATGAAACACTCCGTTGCTACTAGTATCCATATCTTCCCTCTTGAAGAAGGATGTATTGCCCCCACCAGGTCGAACGCCCAAGTGTGAAAAGGATAAGGCGTTGCTAGGGAGTGTAGGTCCACTAATGGGTCATGGATCATATTTCTATGAAGTTGACAAGCCTTGCACCTTCGAACAAACTCAGCAGAATCTTTCTCCATCATTGGCCAATAGTACCCCAAAGTCATCAACTGGTAATATAACTTGTCCCCTCCTATATGAGATAGATCGTGCGCCTGTTTGAGGACCTCAATTGCTTATTCCTTCATGATGCAATGAAAAGTCCTGTTAAAGTATCTCATTCGATAAAGCTTCCCCTCCTGAATATAGAATCTCGGGGCCCTTCATCGGAGTCTCATCGCATTAATTTTCTCTGTTAGGATAACTCCATCTTTAATGAAGTCAATATAGGGTTGTCTACAGTCAGCCTGAGCCTCCACAAAATAACATTCCGCTGCCTCGAAGAATAACTGACATTTATCGCACTTCCGTTGTAGCTCCATCGCGTCCTATTTCATTCTTAGCCAAAAATACCCCTCCCTTTGCATTCTTCTGTAGATGGGTATTTTAGTTATTTTGTAGTGTTATTCGTGTATTTTCTTTAATCTTTACTCTACTTCTTCTAGACCGATGCACCTCAATAACCATCCTCCGGCATTCCTAAAGTAAAGGTTCCCCTGATTTGTGAAGTATTAGGCTAATTCTCTTAGCCCCATTGCTCCTTCCCCAGATTTTAATTTCCTTTTGATCTCTCCCCTCCAGTCTGCATCCTCTTTCATTGGTAGAATTGAATGTACCATCGAAGGAGCTATTCTTCACTGGATCACGATGGTAGTTGTATCGTTCCTCATGAATATCTTTTGGGCAATGATGGCATATGCGTCTGGGTGACTATTCATCATTCTTGGTTGTCTCTTAATCTTGGTCCGATGGAACTAGCAGAGGAGCCTCTAAATGATTGTCCAGTATGGTTCCAGGCTCATGTGTTTCAACGCGCACTATCCATTCACTTACAAAACCACCAAGTTTGAATCCCCTTTGATGTAAAGTGAACGAATCCCCCTTCGAAGAGCCTCTAGCAATCCCAAGACCAATGCTTCATATTCTATCTCATTGTTAGAATAAGGTAAATCTAACTTGTAAGAAAGGTAAATCTCCTCTATTACTTTTGAAAGAATAACCCCTACTCTTCCTTTCTTTTATGCTGAAGACCCATTGAACTGCATTGTCCATTCCTCTTCCGTTGCGTCCAAGCGATTGGCTTGTAAATCGTCTCTTAGAACACTTTCTTTGGGTGGCTCAAACATTCGTGAGGGGAAAATAGCCAACAGATCAGCGTACGCCTGGCTTTTGATTGCGCGAGGATGATGAGGAACCACTTAGCTGCTCTACCAATCAGTATAGTCCTTGTTAAAGTTACAATATGAATTGTAAAAGATAGCATGTAATGTCTAAGTTTTTGTGCTACAAATACTAAGGCTAAACAATGCCTTTCCACGCTACTATATCTGACTTCTGGTCCATATATGATCATGCTGAGGTAGTAAACTGGCCATTCTTTCCCGTTAATCTCTTGTGTCAGCAAGTCTCCTAAGGACCTCATAGTGGATGTGAGGTACAACTGTAATGGTATTCTCGCCTTTGGGGGAACTATGGTCTGTGGTGAAATGAGCAGCTTCTTCAGCCCGTTGAGAGACTTCTAGTGAATCTCCTCCCACTTGAACTTCGTGTCCCTTCATAACAGCTGCATCAACGGATGTGTTATTTCGGACAATCCAGGCACAAATCTCCTAAGGTAGGAGACTTTGCTGAGGAAACTCTTCAGCTCCTTCACCGTTCTTGGGTATGGCATTTCCAAGATCGCCAGCTGTTTGTCCTGATCCATCTTTACCCCTTATCTATCAACCACAAAGCCTAGGAACTTCCCACTTGTCACTCTAAAAACACACGTCAGTGGATTCATCCTTAATTTATACTTCATGCAACAGGAGAACACCTTCCTCAAATCGCTCAGGTGGGACTCCTCCTTCCTCGATTTGATGACCAAATCATCCACATAGAATTCCATAAATTTGTGGAAGAAGTTAAGGAAAGTGGCCATCATTGTTCTCTGGTAGGTCGCCCCAGCGTTCTTGAGTCCAAACGACATCACCTTATACATAAAGTTGCCCAACGGGGTTCTGAACGATGTTTTCTCTGCATCTATGGGGTTCATCTTGATCTGGTTGTACCCTACATACCCATCCATGAAGCTATACATCTCATTATCAGCCGTTGCATCTATTAGGCTATCGATGGAGGGTAGAGGGAACTCATCTTTGGGATAAGCTCTGTTCAAATCTTTAAAATCCACACGGATCTTTATTTGGTTTTTATCTTTATTTCCCCTTGGGACAATGCTAGATAGCCAGAGTGGGTGCTGTATCGGTGTGATGAACTATGCCATTAGTAAGAATTGAACCTCTTCCTTGATCTTTAAATCTAACTCATACGTTCTCGTCGCTTGTTTCACTGGAATGGATGAAGGCATTACGTTTAACCTGTGGTCGCTCACCTCCTCATCTAGCCCCTTAATCTCTGTGTATTTCTATGCGAAGACGTCTATAAACTCCTAAATCAACTCAACCAAGGCCTCTCATTTCTCCTTTTTGAGATCTTTTGAGATGAATATGGGCCTCGGATCTTCTCCTTCTTTCGCTAGGTTCAACTACTCTAAATCTTGTGCCTGGGGCTTCGGTCGATCTACCATGTAATCTAGTTCCTCGGTGACTTCTTCCATAAATTCCTGTACGCTGGAATTGTCTATCAACATACATTTTCCCCTTTGATCCACCAGAAAGCATTCATATATCGGTTTAACCTCATCATCATCTTCCTCGGTCGCCCGCTCACATCGTTACAATCGATACACCACCTTTCCTTTTTCTCTAATGACTTTCTTGCATTGTCTGCTGGTAGCGGTGATTGCCTTCCTCTTCTTCTCTCTAGAAGCCTCAACCACTCTTTTTCCTGAGAACCGGCTCAACACGCTTTGTCGTTGGAACTCATGCTCCATCGGATCCACTCTGGGCCTTATTCTGTCTTTGAGCTACTTCGAGATGCTTTAGGGCTGAGGGACCACTTGGTGAGCATCTTTAACCATTTCCCTTGTGCTGTTTATAACCCCCTTCATCTGCTCGTTCAAGGGCCCCATCCTTTCTCTGATCGAGGGAACCCATGCTCCCTCCATTCTTCTGGTTAGGATGTGGACACTCTCCTCCAATTCAGTGTAAAATGCCGCGTCGACTAAATGATCTTCCTCGATAGCGAAGGGCCTTTTCGTAGCCCTAATGGTCACTTCTGTCCCTTTGATATATGCCTTAGCGCATTAGTGGTACGTACAAGGAACTAGCCCTTGGTTGTGCATCCACACCCTTCCTATTAGTAGATATAGGAAGTTGCACTCTCTATTACGTGGAACTTGATATGGGAACTCAGATTTCCCATCATAATCCCAACATTAACGTACCCAATGGATTTGGAAGATTGATTATCATACCCTGAAATTACCAAAGGTATGGGGACCAACCTTTCTTCTGTAATATTAGCTGCGTGGAAAGAGTTGATTAGCATGATATTGATGGAAGCTCCCCCATCCATAAGAGTCCTTGCAAAGCTAACTCCATTGACATTGGCGATCACATATAATGGCCTGTTGTGAGGGGACCTTACAGCCCTATCTGCATCGTTGAAGGTTACTTCTGACAGAAACCTTCCTACCAACCTGACTATGGGTCCCTTCTATCTCAGCGAAGGGACTGCGTTCTTCCTCGTAATATCAAGTATTTCCTGGGTTATCTCCAACCTACTCTCCTTTGGTATCCCCATTTGGTCAAAGAACCAGGTGAACTTTGGGGATTTTGCAACTGCACAGTATTCTAGAACTGGGTCTGCTTCCTCACCTTCGACACTATATACATCCTTCACATCTTTGGCACTTGCCTCATCGTAAGCCAGTACTACATTAGCCATTCCTCTCGTACAATCTTCTAGAGCTTCTTCGTACTCTTCTTGCTTCGTCGTTGACTCTCTTTCTCCTCTCTTAGCTTCTTCATCATAGGCCACCACGAAATTGGCCCCATGTACTAGCAACGGATTATTATTAACGTTATGTGGAGGTATTTGTAACGTTCCTGCCTTCACGTACTTGTCGATGATTCTTCTCAATGTGAAATATCTCTCTGTTGGATGCTGGATCCTCCGATGAACCTAGCAGTACTTAGGATCCGCCTTCATTGCCGCATCGAGTTCCCCAACGGGAATGTTCTTTGGCTCGTAGACCGTTCCTCCTTGGACCATCGCGTTGTAAAAGCTGACAGATTCCTTCGCTATACAAGGCAATAGTGGTGGGTCCTCCCTATCTCTTCTAAACTTCCTCTTATTATCCTTCTTCGATGCCTTGCTCCCATCTCCTCCCTCGGTGTACCCTACCCGTGGGGGCTGAGACCTCCCCCCCCTCAGGTTGTATCGGCTGCCTAAACATCCTGGGCACCACCACCAGATTTGGTCATACCACCAAGGAGATATTTTTTACCACTTTTAAGAACGCCGAAAAAGTCCCCTCGCGCGTCTCATTGATAAGATAACAGATGTACTAAGGAAGCAGCCCCTCAGCGCAAATCTGCAATAACTTGGATTTTTTGGCCTCCTCCTTCACGTCGAGGGATCTTTCCCTGAACCTTTGAACATAGACCACCACTTCTTCCCCAGGTCGCTGCTTCTCCCTACCTAGTTGGGTCAAAGTAAACTCATCCTTTGCCAGAAAGAACTTCTGAACAAACAATACATGCATCTCCTCCCATGTAGAAACGCTGTTAGGGGCCAAATGGGAATACCAGGTATATGCTTTATCGATTAAGGATTTGGAAAACTCCCCCAACCTAAGTTTCTCTTTATTACAATGCTCTCCCAAGTGTTCAACAAAGCGCTTAATATGCTCCTACGGGTTCCTACCTTTCCCTGTGTATTTTTCAAAAATAGGAGAAATATAGTCCTTTGGATAGGGCTCATCATTGTATTCCTAAGGATAAGGTGTTCGAAAGTTATCATAAACTGAAGCTACCTCACCAGCAGATTGCGAGGAAGCTTGTATGAACCTCAGCATCTCTTTCTGTATCTCCTTCCTCATTTTCTCCATAAGTGATGCTACTGGGGCAACAACCAACGGGAACATGGACTGAGTACTCGTTGCAGCTGTAACAATTATCACAGCTGGGGCCGTTGATACTCCTGGGTTTTCACTGCTGTATTCACAATAAAGGGCATGCTTGCTAGGACCGTTCTCGCTACACCTGCACCTGGTGGGGCCGTTGGGGCTGCCCCTGATGTTACGAAGGCATTAGCTTCCAATCCTTCCAGCATTGTGGAAGCTACCAGAGTTTGCAAAAACTCATAAAACTTACTCATGAGGAGCACCACCTGAGTAGGTCCCAACCCTGCACTCGTGGAAGCTTGTGTCACGCCTGGAGTGCCTGTCATCGCCTGAACTGGAGGTACCTCTATTCTAGGAACCCCATCCCTTAGAGCCTCCAGTTCTCTCGTAGCTTGTTCTTCATTGTGTTGGACATTATCAAAGTTGAGCCTTCGATTAACATTATCTTGCGCCATACTCCCTACTTAGAATAATGCCTCCCCAGTAGAGTCGCCAAATATAAGAGGGTACTTCAGATAAAATAGAGGCGTAACCTCTTTGAAGTATAGTAATGATAAGTTAAAAAGCTAAAACCTTGGATTAGTGATATAACATGCAAATATAAATTCAATGAAGACAAAACTTAGTTTAAACTCACAAGTCTCTCGTGTATAACTCAAAAAATAGTAATGAACTTAGAAGTAACTTAGCTAGAGGGAGAGAGAAGTAAGCACCCTAGATACACCTTGGCAGGAAGCCAAACACACCAACCACCCTTAAGAATCTCTATCAAGTATTAAAAGCTTCTTAATAAATGACAATGGTGGGTGAGCAAACTCTCTGGTTTGTAATAACTCTCCCTAATGTATATTCTCTCTAGAAATAACTTCTGAACTCTAAAAAAGATCATCATCTCCTCATGGGTGGTTGGGGTCCTTAAATAGTCCCCCACACTATCCCCGAGGCAACTCAGTCATTAAAGACTACGAAAGATATCCCTCATACTTTATGTCACAACATTAAATGCCTGATGCACTAGTTGTCTCCATGTCATAAACATTAAATGCCAAGACATGCCTTTTTCCTAACCACTGTGTGTCAGGGGGATATTATCGCAGAGGTGGCTCACCAACTACCTGACAGCCCCAAATACCACGGTGGTTTACTCAAGTGCAGGTCTGACATTATTTAGATGGCTAGTGACATCACCTACAGTAGATGTGACATTAAGTACAGGGTTGTTTGGTTCACAGCTCAACGCCCGATGAAACTCCAAGCTGCTCCGCCCGAGGTTCCACGATCAGGGTTCTTCGATGTTTTACCGCGTGTATCTAAGATGGTCGGACAAGCCCCAATGGTGCCTCACTTCTCAATCTTCCAAACCAAGTCCCTTGAAAGTTCCCACGACGAGGTCATTCGATAGAGTATGAAAGCTCTCCCAGCCCTTCCAAGCCTGGTCTCTCGCGAGTACCGTTTGACCTCACACTAAAATTCATTATTATTCTCATTACATCATTACAACCATTATAGCTCATAGTTAATATAAATAAAAAATACAGTATGACTGATACAACAAGCTAAAATACAAATTGCCACGCTGAGCTGCCTCGCTGAGATGCCACACTGAGTTGTCACGCTAAGCTGCTTCACCCCCCTATACTATTGTAAATAGGGAAATTATCCCTAATCTCAGGATTACCTTCAGGCCCCCTCTACAGAACATATTCACTTACACATTTTGCACAACTAGTATGTTGAGAGAGAGATCAATTTTGACTGAGTTGGAATTCGCTAAAACAAGAGACGAGGAGTTAAAGCAAGGAAACTGCCAGGGAGATTTAAGTGTCAGTATCAGAAATGTCGTGGAGGAAAGATCGAAGAGTTTTATGCTCGGGATAAGAGATAGCTCGTGGGGGTATATTTTTCTGACTGTTTTACTTAGGATCTTGTGTTGCATGTTTGGGTGCTTGTAACTCTTGTAAAATAGTTATTAGTGGAATTTTTGTTTTGTGGCGTAGAGGTCACTGTGGATGTTTTCCATAGTTTGGGTTTTTACCCCGTAAAAAAATCGTACTTGTTATTATTCTTTTCCTCATATTCTTCTATGTATGATTTAGAATTAAAATTGTTACATGATTTAATTTCTTGTATTGGAATAATTAATCATATTTGATATATTGTATTGTAACGTAATAAATCAGATTATTATTAACTTGACTTTAGTTTAAATCAGATTTAATTGATTTTAATTTTCGCATGTATTAAAATCTGATTAGTTGAATAATAAAGTTTTTCTTGATTTGAGTATATATATGTTATTAGAAAAACTTGCATGAAATCATAGTACATTCATTTGCACGTATGGAGATTGTTTCATCGGCGTATTAGGGAATTTCAATTAGTATCAGAGCGGGTCACTCCGAATAAGATTTAACCGTCTGGAGTGTTAATCCTTATTTCTTAATCATCTGATTTCATGTTACAAATCTAATTATTTTTTTATATCCATAATATGATGATGAATTTTTATATGTATGATCTCATGGTAGATAACATGTTAATTTTTTTATCTCCTCTAATTGTTCTCACTCTATTTCTTGAATTTAGAACCCCTATTATGGTTTGTATGCTTAGTTTAATATTTTTTTTGTAACTATAGTATTGGATGAGGGGAGAGAACTTATTTGTTAATTACTCTAGTATGTGCTTATCCTGTTTAAATTATGTCTAATATGTCTTTTACTCTTGATTTTATTTGAGAATTCCCTGAAGACTGGATGAATGTTCTTGATTCATTCTTTTACCGTATTTACATATTTTCCTATCATAATCATGGTAATCACATGTCCTCTGATATTTTAGGGTATGGATGTTTGTCAATGCAAAAGACACCTCTTAAAATCATGTCAATATAGGAGTGACACTTGATTAGATCCGTTAATATATTTATTATGGTAGTTATTTTTTAATCTTCTCTAAGTTATCACTGTTTTTATCCTTTGTCTATTTGAGACAAAAAGGTGAAGAAGAGTACATTATTTTATTAGTCTTGATTCTTGAATTATTATCATGATATCTTGTTTTTTTAATGATTTATCAATTTCTATGATATCTTACACTTGTTCTTGTGAGTTTGGTTTTAAAGTTTTATGCAGGAAATCACAAGAAGGTGTTAGGGTAATTGATGTATAGTTGAGTCTTGTAATTTTTATTTTCTAGGATTATTTTGTGGATTGGGTAGAATAGTAATTGTTGTATAGGACTTAGGTTATTTTTTTAAGAGTACCATGATGTACTCGAAGGGTTTTGTCACAAATCTCCAAAGGGGGAGATTGAAACACCCTAAATTTTTTACTTGCTCGAGTCTATATTATTTAGGTGTTTCAACTAATTTGGATATTGTGTCAAAATATATTTTTTAATACGAGCCTTCTCCATGGTACATCAACCGACGTCACTTGACGACTCAACATGCCTCGACTCTACACAACGACATATCTGAGTAAAGGTATTCACGTGTGTTGCACATTTTCACTTTGACACATTAGGCACTCATGCATATATATTTATCCATGTAATTAATTGTGTGACTAAACATTTATTAAAAGAAAAATAAGATTATTTTTACTAAAAGTAAATTTTTAAAATAAAATTGGTGCAACTTTGATTAAAAATGAATTTTTATTTTAAAATAATTTTCAAAATTATTTTATACGCTTTTAACTAATGTTAGCATATATTCTTAAGTTTATTTTTAAACCTTAGTTGATTTCGAATATGCTATACCTGTTGGTTTTTATCCATTGGATCTTTAGACCTTACCATAGTTGTTGGACGATAAGACCTCTTGTAGGCCTACTATAGTTTTCTTCCATACAATTGTATATTAAGTATACCTTTGGTTTCATTATTTGACCATTAAACATGTTAAGACCTGTTCATATTTTAGTTAATATGTTTTAAGCCTTACCTACTAGCGATTTGACTCCATAGGATTACATGGAAGATCTTTTGACCATTAGGTGGTTTCATTTATGTACTTGCTTGTACATAGTTATCTTAATAGGTCCGATTGGGCATGATAGGAGAGCCTTAGTACCTGATTTCGTCACATGAGTGTTGTTACCTTTATCCGTGTAAGACCTTACTAAACCACTTATAGCTGCTTGTGTACAATTCATATACTTTAATTAGGACTGTGCCAGACTTACGGCTTTGTCAGTTGGTTAGAATGCTTAGCTGTCTTGATCTGAATCAAGTAAAATAACTTTGATCGTTGGAGTTTCGTTAAGGAGATATGTGATATTAGATTTTAGTGCTACCTGTCCTAAATATATCCGTTGTGAGTTTGTTACAATAAAACCCTAAACTAGAATGGTTTTCAAGAGAATGATTTTAGGTTCTTGAGACTTAGTTTGTTAATAATTTGTTAATCTGTTTAACTCGATTTAATCATAGCCTTAGATTAATAACTTTTAATCTGGACCCTTCATTTAGTGTTTCTAGAATAATCTTTTCTCACTTATATAAACCTCATTAAAGAGTTTATTGGAGTTAGAATTTTTTAGATATATTCAGAACATATTTTCTGGAGTGAGAAACACAAAAAGGGTTAGAATTTGTAGAGAGAGAAATATAGAGAATTAGAGAAAAATCTAAGAGAGAGATTGAATGTTATTTTTCACACATTGTGTTTATTTATAATTCATCTCTTTTCTGTTTTTGTTTTTAATTCTCAATGATCTTACACATTATATCATATTGTAGAGATTGAAATATTTTATTATCATAGATAAAATTTATCTGCTTTTGTGATGAAATGTTTTTTTTTATAAAAACTAGAATTCCTTAGATTTTTAGTTCCAAATTTTATTGAATATTTTTATGATCTAAATATTCTGATTTTGTGCTAGATGCTATATGGTATTAAAATCAGAATTTCTCCGAATCTTATATGTTTATTGATTTTTTTTACCTATCTGTTTTCTCATATTTGTGAAATTATTTGTAAAACACTTTTCTCATAAAATCTAATTTTATACTTTTGAGAAATTAAGAACACATGTTAGAGTGATTATTTTATGTCTACGTGTTTGTGTTCATATGAGTGTTATTACATGTTGATTAGAAAGAATTCTTAAAGAATTGATGATGATAATTTTGAAATCTTTCTAAAAATTGATTATGTGAAGATTTATGATTGAAAATTTATTTTGTAAGTTTTTATAGATAACTTAATTGATTGTTAATTGAAAATGTGTTTTTGTAGAAAACTGGTATGCTTGAGATTTGAATTGAGTACTTGCATGGTTTGCATTTAGAATATATTCACTTACAAGGTTTTGCACGACTAGTATGTTGAGAGAGAGATCAGTTTTGACTGAGTTGGAATTCGCTAAAATAAGAGACAAGGAGTTAAAGCAAGGAAACTGTCAGGGAGATTAAAGTGTCAGTATCAAAAATGTTGTGGAGGAAAGACCGAAGAGTTTCATGCTCGGGAGAAGAGATAACTCATGTGGGTATATTTTTCTGATTGTTTTACTTAGGATCTTGTGTTGCATGTTTGGGTGCTTGTAACTCTTGTAAAATGGTTTTTAGTGGAATTTTTGTTTTGTGGCGTTGAGGTCACCGTGGATGTTTTCCCTAGTTTGGGTTTTTACCTCGTAAAAAAATCGTACTTGTTATTCTTCTTTTCCTCATCTTTTTCTATGTATGTTTTAGAATTAAAATCATTACATGATTTAATTTCTTGAATTGGAATAATTATTCATATTTGATATATTGTATTGTAATGTAATAAATCAGGTTGTTATTAATTTGACTTTAGTTTAAATCAGATTTAATTGATTTTAATTTCCGCATGTATTAAAATCTGATTAGTTGAATAATAAAGTTTTTCTTGATTTGTGTATATATATGTTATGAGAAAAACTTGCATGATATCAGAGTATGTTCATTTGCGCGTATGGAGATTGTTTCATTGGCGTATTGGGGAGTTTCAGAAGAATTGACTTTTCAAGCATTTTTGTCATCAACTCTTACCCAATCGAAGTAATACACAATTTATTTGAAATATATATAGTCTAATTCAAAAACATTTTGAATTACACCATTTTAATTCATTTATGCTTCAACGAGGTTTTTGTCTTTGTCACTCGCCCTGAAATATAGAAGATCCTTATATTAAATTCCCATATTTTGTAATAAAGTATTTTTCTTGTACAACGTCGATGAGAATACATAACCATTCAGCCAATACTTCTTTATCCCGTTTGCCATGACATTGGGTCTATTAACGAAAAGAGCAAGTCTTGACGTGGCATCGCCCATCTTCGACAACTGAAACTATGCATTACATAATTTAATTACATAATTTTTAAAGTTTGCAGTTATTTATCATTTAATAAGGGACATTTGACGTAATAATTACCTCATGTGATACCCAAACTTAAAATTTAATGTCTGAATGTGAACTCTCAGTTTAGTCCTACTTTTGGTTCATTTTATTACTAAAAATGGAGGAGGAAACTCAGTACCAAATTCTTGGCAATCCTTAGTAGAGCTTATTTATGATTTCACGACTTGTTGTGTCTGAACACATTATATTTTTTAGAAATTGCAAATTTAACATGAAGGTTATCATGTATATTAGATAAAAATATGGAGTAAAATTAGAACAAGAACTTACTCTCTCCATTCTTCGACATCTTCGTGGGTTTCAAACATATAACCATCCACTTGCTCATATTGTAAACTTTCCAGTTTATCTCATTTGCCCATGGCTTGACCACCCTCATCAGCGAACTAATCTCCATCATCTACATTGTTAGGGTCGCGCATATATTCCCTAATGAACATGGATGCCTCCACGGTCATCAACCTATATATTTAAGTTATAAAAACTCAGCAACCCATGTATTAAATTAATTAAAGTAAATGAAATTATCATCAACGTATATTAGCAAGTATACCTTTCAAACGAGTATGTCCATCAATGTCTTACTGCAACAAATAAGCGCCTCATTACATAAGTGCACCAACAAGTGAATACTAATGTCAAATAATGCGGGGGGAATTAATTTTCCAATATACAAGTTGCTTCAGCTAGAGTTGCCTTCGCAATCATTATGTGCTTTCAGTTGTCTAATTTTGTGCACAAAAGTGTGAAGCAAAGGCTAATTTGCATAATGGTCCTATGTAAATCTTATGCTTAGAGATGCATTGCTTAAACAATAAAGAGACCAGTTTAACGATCACATGTCAATCATGAGACTTGCGCTTTTATAGAGCATGTGTGGCATAGTTCACAATCCTCTGCAAATTTGATGAAAAATTAGAGGGAACTCCCAAATTATACGATGTATCTAAAAGAACCTTTCTTTCTTCGCTCGCCAAAGTATATGCCCCGGGGGGAATTATATTCCTCTTTCGCTATTGTCTTCTTTCAACCATAATTGCGGCTTGATTTTCAATACTTTAAAATCATGTCGTACCTTTTCTCCATCTTTTGAATGACTTCCACTTAGGCATGTGCTCACAATATGTTCGACGATGTTCTTCTCAACATGCATGGTATCTAATAGATGATGCACGGGGTTACCCTTCCAATACGACAGGTCAAATAATATTGACCTCCTATACCACGCCTTCCTTTTCTAGGCTTCATTCTCAATCGGGGTCTTTTTATACTTGGCATTATTTAATTTAACCTCCTAGACCGCGCCTTCCTAAACCTATGATTAGTAGGTAAGAATATAATATGAGAATGACATATAATTTTCCCTCTGTCCTTGAGATTTTGAGATTTAGTTTCCTCTCCACAAATGGTACACCTAAAGTAACCATGAACATTACATCCAGGTAAAGTCAAATAAGCTGGAAAATTATGAATTATCTAGATTAACATATATTTCAATGTGAACTCTTTGTGTTTACTAGAGTCAAATGCTTTCACGTACACTAACCATAACACATTCAATTCTTCTACAAACGGTTCCATATAGACATAAATGTCGTCACTTGATGCCTTTAGCCCAGGTATCAATGAAGACAACATCAAAAGTTTTGGTCTCATGCATAATGAAGTATATATATTTAGAGGCATTAAGATCACTGGTGGTACAGTTCGATTGGTGCTTAGAGTACTGAATGGATTGAACCCGCCCGTTGATATTTCCAAATGAATATTATGTTGTTCATTAGCAAAATCTGGGTAATTAAAATTTATTCCTTTCTAAACGGTTGAATCAATAGGATAATACGTGAGATTATCGCTTCCTACTCTACTATGCCAAGTCATTGACTTCGCTATCCACGGTATTGTAAAAAAATATCTTCAATCCAGGACCAAATGGGGAATATTTCAACATTTTTAGGCACTATTAAAAGTGGTCCTCTCTTACCATTCAACCATTCCCCGATATATATCTTGGTTCTCCAGATACCGGATAGTTATCACAATTTTCATACTCCTTTTAGTATAATATGCAATCATACTTTCAAGCATGAATTTATTTATAATTCATTCCCAAACCTTTTAAACTATTTTTTAATATTCGGATAGTTATTTGGAATCGTATTTTATTTGGGAAGTGAACCCTTCACCCAATTTAAAATTTAAGTCACGCTATTACCAGACAAACCAAATAAGCTCTTTGAACTATGAAAAACAACCATGGCATGCAAAGTTTTTGATATTTTGCAGTTACGGTACAATAATTGGGTCGATTTGACTTTCAAACTTTAGTATTCATCGTCAAGTTTTATCCCAATACTATCATGAGTACTAGAAACTCCACCACAAGATTCATTGTCTTCCGTATCAGAATCCATATTGTCTTCCATCACACGAAATCCGTAAGTATCATCTATTAAATCATCTAACATATTATGCTCTATAGGATTCTTACGTCATTCCACTGATGTCATACTTGACGGTTATACGAGAGGTTATTTAGGGACAAATGGATAATGTATTTCCCTATGAAAAATCCCCACTCGATAATCGTTTTGCATACCTATTTAAGGAAATGTAATTAAACTGCTTGCCACTACCATTTCTACAACGTGCGCAAAAGATAGGAGAACTCTTCATCATTGAGACACCTCTTTCAAAATTTTACAAACTCGTTAGCACCTCTACGGTATATGTAAAGAAAAAATTTCAATCGAGTTAATTTATATGTATATTTGATTTATTCTGTTTGGACAAAACTTGTTTAGGTCATAGGTTAGGATTTGATCTTAGTTTGTCCTTTATGCCTATGGTGCGTTTTGAAGATCGTAGAGGCCAAGTAAAGTGACATTCACATTATTCTGAGTTCCTTGTCGAGTTTCATCTTCTACATCCATGGTATCTCAAGAGGCATGAATGCATATTATGTTGATCCCTGGATTTAATTTTAGGTGTTTAAGTTGTAAAATCATTGAGGCTTATTATCGAAAAAGATTTTCAAAAAAATATTTTTTAGCTTTTTAAGTCGTTCAAACTAGATTCAAATGAGTTTCAAATGACCTTGAAATGAATTTTGTAATATCGTTTAAAGGAGATTCAAATTACCTTCAAACGAGTTATGTAATATCATTCAAACGAGATTCAACAGACCTTCAAATGAGATGTTTAGGTTTTTTAAAAAGTTTTCATTCAAAGATCATTCGATGGTTGTTCAAATGAGAATGAATAACTTGTTTAAAAGGCTTGCCTTAACTCCTCTGAATAAGTTTGCCTCAAAAAATGTGCCATTGACTTTAGCATTTTTCTATAACTATTATGGTTGTAATAGTGTTTTTGAAGAGAAGTTTTGCAAAAATGATTCGTATGGACAAATATTGAGCTACCAAACCCTAGTTTACAACCCTTGTTGAGATCCAAGAATCTACATACATATGTCTGTTTGAGATCTCATGTGTCTTACACCAAAACTGTCTACTCTTCATTGAGATTTTATTTCGAGTCATGGATTTTGTGTTTGAACATTTGTGGGGACGACTGGAATTAGATATTCCAATAATAAAACAGGTGTGATACCAAGACGTGGGAAGCGTCTGCTTTATGCTACCGTTAGAAGGCGTCCAACAAATGTGAAGAAAGTTCAAGGAGAAAATAGAGCATTAAGTCTTGAAGTAGTCGAGTCGATTGAGTAATTATAATTTGTACTTGTATGATACCTATATCATAATGTATTTGTGTGTATGGGTAGTCCAAGGTTTTCCCGTTATGAGTTTTTCTCCTAAATCGACGTGTTAGGATTTTCTTATTTTAATCTTGCTTTTTCACCTAGATGCATGCTTAGGGTAAGATAAAATTGGAATAATTGTCTTCACAACATAAGTTCAATTGGTTCAATTAATTTTGAAAAATTAAAAATTGGTGTTCGTTTACAATCCTCGTATAAACTCTAGGGGCACTAATTGAAGGAGCACTTTCAATATACATCCCCGAGTATGTTTGTCTCACACATCCACTCTTTATAGAGAGGATACCCCATAGCATCTTGTAGTAATCATTACTTACCATCTATAAATAAATGGGGTAGTTAAATAAGACACAAGCACAACCTAATTAATGACCAAGTTAACTCATAGACAAGCTCAACCTAATTAACAACTTAATTAACAAAATTAATAATAATAAATAGGTTAAGTCTTGACAAGTATAGGTTAATTAAAATGTGTTTCGCAAGTCCCTTGACACTATCATGTTGAAACCCTAAGACACGTATACATACCAAGTTGGTTTTAATTATACTTTAAAACCTAATCAAATCCAACTTTCATAACCTATATCGAAGAACGTTCATTGTGTTCTTTGCCATTTTCACCAAAAAATCCAAAATAATCCACATTTTTAAATAAACCCAAAAATTATATAGTTTTAACCAAAATGATTATATTTAAAACAAACAAACACGTTATAATGAAGACCAAATAAATGTAAAAGTTAAATATTCATATTCTAATGAAGAATGGTTTGAATTTTAAAAACTTCTTTTTGCACAAATTATATTAAAAAATATAAAAGCCATACATGTATATAGAATTAGTTTGCAATAAATAAACGCATTATAACGATGCCCAAACAAATAAATATTCACAATTTAATGAGCAAAGGTTTGAATGTTCAGACCTAGTTTTTGCACAAATTATTTCCAACAATATCAAAGCCATACATGTATATATAACTAGTTTGCAACAAACAAACAACCACAATGTAATGAAGACCAAACACATATATATAAATTCAAATATTCACATTTTAATGAACAATCGTTTGAATGTTCAAACCTAGTTTTTGCATAAATTATTTCCAATGATATTAAATCCATACATATGTATACAACTAGTTTGTGATAAAAAACACATTATAATGAAGCCCAAACAAATATATATATATACCTTTTGAGTGTATAAAAATGGAAGATTTTGACTAAGGAGAGAGAGAGGGAGCCGAGTTGATGGAGAGAGAGAGAGAAGAGAAAATGAAAATGTTGGGGAAAAAGGGTTTTCAGTGGGTTGTCCCTAAAAAATTATCACGATCCTTGACCGTGATAAGGACCGTGACAAAAAAAATTGTTGTGACTTATCACGCTCCTTGACCATGACAAACCGCACGTATTTTTTTATCATAGCCCTTGACCGTGATAATATCTGGTTAGAAAAGTGTGACATTTTCCCTCTTTTGGTGTTGTGGTTCAGCATCTTGATTGTGGATTAGTATTAAAAAGAAATCTAACAGTCAGATAAGCTTGTATTTTGAAGAAATGTTTTTTTTATAATATAGGAGGCAACGATTATTGAGTCGTTGGTTATACTTGATCGGTTAATTGGATAAGGGGGTCATTGGAATTTTAAGAAGTCTATCAAATCCTGTGCACCCCGCTTGGTACCGTTAGTGGAAAGGGAAAGAAAAATGTTGTTTAACACCTCATAACAAGTGAGATAAGGTCCAAGCGATTATAGGACGCTCTAATAAAAAATTCGGAGACGTCAATCACTCTAAGGAGATTAAGGAGGCCATGATAGTTAGTGGAATGATGTTGTTGGTGGTTGACAGTTTATAACTTTTTAATTTGCAGCCAGTGAATTTGTAACTCTTGTTGGTGTTGAAAACATGAATTTGTAATGGAATGATTGTGGAGGAAAGTTTGTTGTTAATGGTGGAATAATGTTTGAATTTTTGTTTATGTTGTTTTGAATGATGTTTGAAAGTTTTGTAACTTTTGAATTTATGTTTTGATTTTTATTTCTAATTTATTTTTAGATTGTTGTTTTAAATGATGTTATTTTGAATTTATGTTTAGATTGTATAATGAATTCATCAATACACAATAAATGTTTCTTTATGGAAGTTAACTGTCAAAAGTGAGGCTCTCTCTCAATAGTCTAATGCCGAGAAAATAAAATTAAAACTTTATATTTGGTATTTAACCCCCAAAAGAAACCTAACGTTATGCGAGTGTTGAGAGTTAGAATGTTTATCAAAAGCGTAATGTCGACTCGGTGGCCTATTACCGAGATAAATCATGCCAAAATTTTTGTTTGGAATTTAACTTCCAAAAGAAACCAAATAGTTACCAAGTGTTGAGAGTTGGAATATTTTTCGATAGGGTAATATCCTATTACCGAGAGAAATCATGCCTACATTTTGTTTGGTTGGCATTAAGGTGTCGAAACAACCATCTCAGTATCCTAACACCATGGTTGAGATACATTATCAATTGAGGTGTCGGGAATAAGTTTTAAATAAATAGTAATGCTAGGGATAATCCGACAGCAGGAGGTCGAACGTGTCTCACATTCTCGGTAGTGTACTACCGAACTACTAGAACTTCACAGTGTTATATAAATACTTAGAAAGATTTAATTGTCTCTCAAATTTATACTTAACACTCATAAAATTTGGTATACTTTTCACTTATTTTAATGTCCATCTTTTAGGATTGTTTGGTTCACTTTTGTAGTTTGGGTGACCGAATAACAAGTGTAAAAATAGTTATCTCAGCCTACATTCAAAGACTAGTTATTTCAGTGGGATAAGTAATTGCCCATAAAGTTCATTAACATTAAAGGAAACAAGAAATAAGAAACAAGTCTTAAAATCCATAAAGTTCATCGAAAGTCTCCAATGATATCCACTTTCCATCCACATCACACATGTATCCATTTACATTTGTTAAAGAAAAAAAATTGAAGTGTTAAAGAACAAAAATACAAATGTTAAACCCAAAAATAAAATAAAGCAAGTGTACAAACACTAAAATATAATTGGCCAATCTTAACTACACATGTAACAAAGATACAGTTGTTCAATCATCAACTAGTCATCAGGTCTACAGATTAACACATCTCGCGTGGTATCCGGTGGACACATCAAGTTCAAACGTTTAATCTGATCACTTAGTACTCGTTTCCACCCATTATCTTGAGGCTCGTGATGTGTATTTCATATAAATGCTAGTGGTGGGAGTGGGGAATCTTCCTTAAGCTTTACATTCACATAGTACATGTTAGCCACATTTTATCATGGTAATGATTTTAATTATATCTTGAGGTAAAGGGTTGAAAAATGGAACATATATGAGGCATAAGGATTTTGATAGTGACACGATGACACAATTGTATACTTTTGCAGCCAAGTATGCTATCTCAGGAACTTGGAACCAATTATCTCTACCGCACGGGGATATGTTACAATTCAACTCCCCCAAATATCCGAATATATCTCAATTATCCCCAAAACACACTAGTTCAAAACTTTTCATTGTTAGTTAGTTCACGCATAAGGTTTCTCCAGACGTACTTCCAATAATCAACCATCGGATCATGCCAGGCCATTCCAATTGCTATTACTTTATACTTGCATTTCCCATCTCCCTTAACATCTGTCATCTCTTCAATATACGATTGGCGAAACATAAACACATATTAAATTTAAAGCATGTATCATGTTATATTTCTTCATTTTCAAAGGGTGGTAGCCTTTACAACCAAGTCATCATCTAACTTGGTTGTTTCTCAAGCACACGGGTCATATTTTATTGACGTGGTGTATTTTCTTTCCTTCACCATCATTTTTTTACATACCCTCCCCTTCGAAATAACTGGAATTGAATCCAACAAACAATGACCGGGTGGATTTTCAAGATCACCTAACTTGAAAAACATAATCCTCCTTCCATCGTCTGTTGATTCTTACCATCATTTTCTAAATGCAATCATCCTGGTCTCATAATCAACCTCACTATATTTGGGGAATTTTGGGATAGCATTGAGTTTTTGCCAATGTTTATCTAAAGCTCCAAGAAGGATCAGTAGACTTCACTGTGTATCATAACTCATGAGCATGGGGTAACCAAAAAATATTCACAAACACGTCCACACGCATACCCAATTACTCCCATAACGCCGATTAAATAAATCTCTTACACCAATAGTTCAAGATCATAGTGTGATGCATGCCCCCGCAAATGCTTAAATTGAGGAAGGTTATAAGTATGTTAGGTGCGACCATAAAATCTCTCAAAGTGTACGTCCCTAAAACATGATTAGGAATGTAAATTACATGTTTAAGTATATGTTATGAATTATAAGTTGGTGATGGGTGTTAAATGTGTTAATTTTCATGTTTGGGGGAAGTGCGTGCTCATGTGATATATGTGTTGCTTACATTAGATGATAATCGAGCTTATGACCGGGGATAAAATGTTTAGATAATATGATTAGTTATGTGGTTGAATTCATCATTATGCTTATAAAATTAAGCTAAAGTATTGGTGCGAAAGTGGCGATGTTTGGTCGCTAAATGTGAAAGTTTTGAAATTTTGAGTAAATTATTACTTTCCTGTTCGAGCCCAAATTAAGAATACTAATTTTATGATTTGGGAAAAACACAAAATATGGAAGTTGTAGATATATGAGTTAAGTTTATAACACAATAAACGGTGCATCAAACAGACATTTGAGTGAGAAGATATTGTCTTTTTACGAATAGGGGTAAAGTGGTCATTTAGCTTTAAATGATATTTTGTCTTATATGGCGCCACATGTCATATGTTGATTGGATCGAGGGGGTAACCTTACGCCGAATTTAAACCTTTAAGATAACCTCCTCCTTCAGACAAAATCATCCATGAGAAAGTTTGTCCTGAGGAGAGAGAACCGGGGATCTTAGGAAGGGAAGAGCGAGGAGAAGGTGAAAAATCTGTAGGAAATTACGAAAAAGTCCTTAAGGTAATTCTATCCCTAAATATTGTTATATTTTTTTGGTATTACTGATTAAAATTGTAGAAATCATCAATTTGTTATTGAACTTGCAAGCCTTGGTGGTTATGTATGGATATATGCAAGTTCAAGCAAAGTAAAACGTGTAAACCCTCAAAATTACTTTGGTTAGAAACCTTGTATATTCAGACTTTTATATCTTCTGTGTACTTACTGGAATTGAGCAATTATAATTGGAGATTAAAATAGACTCATATGTGTATATCATATCAGAAAATTATGTTAAAATACTAATAAATGAATCGTGGGTAATAGTTTGAAGTTCATGTATAAAATTTGCCCCAAAAGTGTAAGTGCACAAACTAGGTGTTTGACGTTTTGCTTAACTCATCAAATGAACACTAAAAATTATGAAAATTTAATTTTATATTATTCAATATGTTTAATATATGTTCCCATGATTTATAACCGAGATGGAGTTATATAAGCTTGAAAAATGTTAAGTTATGCTTTGATGGTCTACTCAGACCTAGATGTGTTAAAAGTGGCATAAATCATTGAATACTTGTTGAAGTCAAGAATTCTAATTGATAATGTTAGAGAACATATATGAGTATGATATACTTGAAGGGTAGAATGAAATACCTCCTAGTTTGGCTTGGGAGTTGTGTTGAAGTTGAAGTTTTGCTGTTGTTTTCTCTAGAAATAATTTGGAAAAGGTTGTAATAAAACGGGCATAACTTTGTTGTGACACCCCGACTAATTAAACACCGGGTAGCTACTCCTTTATAAAATTAATTCAAAATGCCAAGTTGGCTCAGTTAATAGCATCACTGTCGAAAACATTTTAAAGATTACTAACCACCTAGTATTTAAAAAGTAAGTGCCAAATTTTATTAAATCTGATTAACATGCAACAAAAGTAATGAAGAAATAAATAACACCATTCACCATACTGAAGTGAAACGAATAACCATCACATAATGTAAATAAAACCTGGAGGAAAAACTCCTCAATACAAATCCCACAACTGATAAGTAAACTGAAATAAATAACTAAAACTGAATACTGAGCAATACATGCTAGAGTCTGAAAACTGAAATGTAAAAATGTCAAATAGAATTGGGCAACATGCCCTACAACTGATAGATGCTGAGACTGGAATCCAAATGAGAGAAGCGTCTACATGCAAATTCCTGTAGCTTCCACAAACAGCTACAGCTCGTCACCTGAATGAGAATCCTATGCTTGGTGTCCTTGTGGCTGGGCACCTAAAATGGTTTTACAAAAATATATATTTGGAAGCAAATGGGTCAGAGCCCGAAAGTGGAAGTCATTTTAAAAACCTGCAAGTGCTTTAAAAACATTTAAAACATTAAATGCAAAGTACATGTTAGGACGTACACTCACATTAAATTCTCACCTCTCGACTAACTGTGCACTCCTAACGTAAATACCCATCTATAACTACCCTTTCCACTAGCTAAGTGACAACGTAAACTAGCTAGACAACCAAAGGTTCTACCCATTTTACTCGGTTAATTTAACATAACAACGCTCGTAATTTAATAGAGGTTTCACGTAAACTCAGTTATTAAGTATGCCATTGATATAACTATCAGCTAACTCATTATATATCTCGAAACAATACCGGAATATTTTTACAACATTAACATGAGGATTTCCATAAATTTAATGTATATTATTCACATCATAAATATACGATACAAGCACCCCGCAATCTAAGCTATGGTGCACACATACTCTGCTATCCATCCCGGTACATCACGTACATAAGGATCACATATTTCGAATCTCTCAGGAATAGTTCAGATAACACAAATCACAAATAGTGGAGGCGAACATAGTCACCATCACATGGGTCACGCACATACCTACGCTCCCATGGTCAGCGGACTTATTAATATCACAATAAGTCTTTCTATGACCTATGTTCATCAAGGTACCAGTCTATATCCCCCCCGTAGGCACACAAGGATTAGAGGGTCCTAAGCGAACGAAACCTCCCGTGATAGCAAGTATGGTAGGTATGTCATACATACAATCCATATATCAATACTAAGTAAACACACATCTTAGTAATATCGTATTATATTCGTAGTACATATTGCACTCTCGTACTAATTATAATTATCACAACTTATTTTATTCCGGTTCATAATTATACGTGCCATAATTTATCCTCACATCGTAGTAGACACTCACGTCTCAACCCAAACGGTTCATTGAATATAACTCTAGTGTATGATTTACTCATCTCAATAACCCAAAAGTCCCAAATCAATCACTATATCATCAAAGGGATGCTAACTCTACCCTTGAACCAGTTTCCGGAACTCCAAAAGTCAAAACAGTCCAAAAAAGACCAAACTGTCAACTCGTTAGAAGTCTCGTTCGAACGAGGCTTCGAACGAGTTTGGACTGTCAGGTCGTTAGAAGTCTCGTTCGAACGAGGCTGTTCGAACGAGGTCCCAGTTCGTTCGAATGAACTGACTCTTCTAACGATATCTCGTTCGAACGAGATATCGAACGAAAATCCTACTCGTTAATAACGACTGGTCAACTCGTTAGAAGATCGTTCGAACGAGTTCGTTCGAACGACCTGGGGCTGCTTCTAACGAGATGCCAGTTTCGGCCCAGAACTTCCCAAAAATCGTTTTTCACCATTTTTACTCCTCAAACCTCTTCTAAAATTCGTTCCCACAATATATTGAGTTCTCTAATCATCCTCAAACATGTTAAGGGGCTATACTAACATCATTAAAGGGTTTGATATCATCTAAACATCATTAAATCACAATTTCTACATTAATTCCCAATTTTCTTCAAGAACATAAACCCTAACTTTTTCTCATCATAAATTCTCAGATTTTAATTCGTTTATTGCATCACCTAGATATGAAGTCTCCGAAATTAAATCTCCCAACAATGTTTCTACATGCAAACCTATCCCAACATTCAATAATAACTTCAAATTTCATGGGTTTTCTTTTAATCTTTCAAGAAGAATTAAGATTATTCAATTTCTAACATGGAAAAGACATTCTTCGAATTTAAATGAAATAAAGTCACTTGCCTTGGTTTGATTTCTGAATTTGGTGTGGATTCGGTGTAGAATTTCTGCATAATTCCTCTCTCTCTCTCCTTCTCCAAGCTTTCTTCTCCAAAAGGCTATGGTGGCTAGGGTTTGCTTTGAGGGAACTTATGAAAACCTAATTTAATAAACCTCCGTAGCTTGTTGGGTTAATAAAGGTTGGTTGGGTCAATCCCTTATCAGATTACAACTCTCAATTTTCGTCACTTTTAATTACCCAAAAATATCAAATTACTAAAATACCCTTTATAGTGCCGGGATGGCCTAAAAATACCCCGGGACCCAAACTATACCCCCGGCTAGTGTTTTCTGACTATCTCGACCCTTCCGGACGCGTTGGCGCACTCAAAACGACCATACGGATTATAGATTTTAAATTCACTTTTAATATCAAAATATTATACCGTGACCCGGCGGTCCCACGCGTCTCAACAAAATTTCTAAAATGCCGTATATAAATCCCACAACAAATTTTATAATACCAAGTACATATATAATCATATATGCACATAATCAAATACCAATTCGCATCACATCAGTATTTATAACCCGGATTAATTTCCAATTAATACGCATTTAATTAATTAATCCCAAAAATAAATATAGCCAAAAGTACGGGGTATTACATACTTCCCCCCTAATAACTGAATTTCGTCCCGAAATTCGAAACTAGAAAGTACCTGCTAAAAACAGCTCTGGATAACGTTCGCGCATCTCATCCTCGCGCTCCCATGTGGACTCCTCGACATTGTGATGTCGCCACTGAACACGCACTAACGGGACTATCTTTGACCGTAGTTTCCTCTCGCTTCGGTCCAAAATAGCAATCGGCCCTTCCTCATAAGAGCTATCCGGCTGGAGATCGATGTCCTCCACAGCAATGTGAGAATGAGCCAAATCATCCCTAAGGTATTTCCTCAGCGAGGAAATATGGAACACGTCGTGAATCCGATGCAAATGCTCCGGTAACCCGAGTCTATACGCAACCGGTCCGATCCACTCAATAATAGGAAACGGCCCCACATACCTCGGTGCCAACTTCCCCTTCTTCCCGAATCGCATAATCCCCTTCATCGGAGAAACCCTGAGCAAAACCTGGTCCCCCACTTGAAACTCCCTGAAAAACCTCTTCGCATCAGCATAACTCTTCTGCCTGTCTTGAGCTACCCGAATGCGACTCCGAATCAACTCAATCCTTGCCGAAGTATCCTGAATCACTTCCGGCCCAAGTAGTTTGTTGTCCCCCACTTCTAACCAACATGCTGGGGAACGACAAGGTCTACCGTACAATGCCTCAAACGGAGCCATGCCAATCGTGAACTGATAGGAGTTGTTGTAAGCAAACTCCACCAGTGGAAGGTACTGCTCCCATCCACCCCCGAAGTCAATAATACACATGCGTAGCATGTCTTCCAACATCTGATTGGTGCGCTCGGTCTGCCCGTCAGTCTACGGATGATAAGCCGTACTCAACCGCAATTCCGTGCCCATGGCCTCCTGGAAACTCTCCCAAAACCTCGAAACAAATATATTGTCTCTGTCAGACACGATATTTAGGGGCACACCGTGAAGTCTCACAATCTCTGAAATGAAGAGCTGGGCATACTGACCCGCAGTGTAATCAGTCCTTACGGGTAAGAAGTGAGCGACCTTGGACAGCCTGTCCACAATTACCCATACGGAGTCATGACCCCTCTGCGACGTAGGCAACCCCGTGACAAAATCCATGGATATGCTCTCCCACATCCACACCGGAACCTCCAACGGCTGTAGCAATCCTGTTGGTCTCTGATGATCCACTTTTACAAGCTGACAAGTGGCGCATTTCGAGACAAACTCAGCGATATCTCTCTTCATACCGCTCCACCAATACTGCCGTCTCATGTCTTGGTACATTTTGTCCCCTCCGGGATGTACCGCGAACCGTGAGCCGTGCGACTCTGCCATCACATCGTGTCGCAGTTCCTCTCCTTCCGGAACTACCAATCTCCCATTGAAGCGTAATCCCCCGTCTGAGCTAACGGTATAGGATTCAGCTCCCTCAGCGAGTAATCGAACTATCTGCTCCTGACAGAACGAATCATTTGCCTGTGCCCGTACAACCTTCGTGACAATCTGCGGTGTAACGGTCATCACAGACATGAAAGATCGGGCCACTGCATCCTGGTGTCCCAATTCCTTCCACTTCGCTTTCCACACCTCTGCCACCTCATCTGCTGGCCTGCGGCTCAACGCGTCTGCTACCACGTTAGCCTTACCCGGGTGGTACTGAATGTCGAACTGGTAGTCTTTCACAAATTCAAGCCACCTACGCTGCCGCATATTTAATTCCTTCTGCGTGAACAGATACTGTAGTGACTTGTGGTCCGTGAACAGCTGAAACTTCTCCCCCAAAAGATAGTGCCTCCAAATCCGTAAGGCAAATACTACTGCTGCCAACTCCAAATCATGCGTGGGGTAATTCTTCTCATGAGGCTTAAGCTTACGGGAAGCATAAGCTATGGCCTGTCTCTCCTGCTGCAAAACACCTCCAAGCCCTTGCAAAGACGCATCGGTGTAAACCAAATACTCAACTCCCGGTCTCGGCAATGCTAACACAGGTGCTGAGGTCAATTTGTCCTTCAACTCATCGAATGCCAACTGACAGGCATCACTCCAGATATATGGCACACCCTTACGAGTAAGATGTGTCAAAGGACCTGCTATCTCCGAGAAACCCCGAATAAACCTCCTATAGTATCCTGCTAAACCCAAGAAACTACGAATCTCCGTTGGTGTCGTGGGCTGTCCCCACTTCCTCACCGCTGACACCTTCCCCGGATCAACAGATATTCCCTGATCGGAAATAATATGACCCAAGAACTGGACTTCCTTCAACCAAAACCCGCACTTCTCGTATTTTGCATACAACTCGTTCTGACGAAGTGTCTGCAAAACCTGCCTCAAATGCTCGGCGTGCTCCTCCTCTGTCTGAGAGTAAACCAGAATGTCATCAATGAAGACAATAACAAACTGGTCTAGGAAATCTCTGAACACTCTGTTCATCAAGTCCATAAACACTGCTGGAGCGTTGGTCAAGCCGAAAGGCATAACCCGAAACTCATAAGAACCATATCTTGACAGGAACGCAGTCTTCGAGACATCCTCCTCCCTGATACGCAACTGATGGTAACCCGATCTCAAGTCAATCTTTGAGAAGAAAGAAGCTCCTCTCAACTGGTCGAATAAGTCATCGATTCGAGGCAACGGGTACTTATTCCGTATCGTGACCTTATTCAACTCTCGGTAGTCCACACACAACCTCAGTGAACCGTCCCTCTTCTTAACAAACAAGACTGGAGCGCCCCAAGGTGAGGTACTCCTACGAATAAAGCCCTGCCCTAACAGCTGCTCTATTTGATCCCGTAACTCTCGCATCTCAGCTGGAGCCATACGGTACGGTGCACGTGCTATAGGTCTCGTACCCGGTAGCAAATCAATAACGAAGTCTATCTCTCGACTGGGCGGTAAGCCTGGTATCTCCTGAAACACATCCGAATACTCCCTGACAACCGGGATCGAATCTAAAGGAATCACAACCTCCTTAGAGGTATCCTCCTCTATGTAATACAGATGAGCGGTCGATCCTCCCTCTGGGCGAGGCATCGCCACTATAAACATCTCCTGCCCCGGAATGGCAAAAACAATGCTCCCGCTGAAGCAATCAATCATGGCCCTATATGATACGAGCCAATCCATACCGATGATCACATCGTGAACATGCATGTCTAACACTAACATGTCCGCAGGCAATACCAAACCACCAACCGCTACCCCCACTCCCCGGCATATAAAGAAAATAAGTGACCCACTCCCCAATGGTGAGTCGACACACGTCACTGTGCTCTCTGCCGTAGCTAACAATCCTAAAGCTTTCGCGAAGTGTGTAGCTATAAAACAATGTGTAGCACCCGTATCAAATAACACCCGACCCATAGTGCCATGGATAGGAAACGTACCCTCGATCGCGGGCGGTGCCTGTGGAACTGCAGCCTGGTGAACGTTGTAGACACGTCCATACTGTAGCTGCCCCTGTTGAGCTGGGACTGCTGGAATGGGTGGCAATGCTGCCATCTGTGGCGGTGCAGGAAGAGCGGCGGGAAACATAGGTCTCTGTGGCTCCTGGCGAGCACCCTGCTGCTGCTGCTGTGGGGCCCTGCCCTTATCAGGACAATCCTGCTTCTTATGGCCAGTCTTGCCACAAGTAAAGCACTTCCCTGGGAAGTTCCCTCCCCTCTGCCCCTGCTGTCCCCGGCCCTGGTGGCCGTTACCATTCCTCCCTTGGCCCTGCTGGCCCTGATGGAACTGCTGCCCATTCTGCCCCTGCTGGCCCTGATGGCCGTTTGGACCCTGATAGCCCTGGCGGAAACCTCCCTGTCCCTGCCTGTAGTTCCCTGACCGGAACCTCTTATTGTCCCCTTGCTGGTTACCCTGCTCAGTCTGTCTCTGCCCCTGACCGGTCTGTGCCCCGCTGGCACCATGTCCTCCAGTCCTGCCCTGATGGCTAGACTCCCCTGACCGCTTGCCCTCGGCCATATGAAAGCGGTGGTCCTGGCAGTGCAATAGTGCAGCGTTAACCACATCAGAATACGTGGCCAACGATAGGTTCCCTAGCAGATGCTGACGGATCCTCCAATTCAACCCATCAGTGAACTTCTCTATCTTCTTCTTCTCTGTTGGAATCTCGTCTGGAACGATGTTCAACAGGTTAGTAAACTCAGCCTCATATTCGGCCACTGTCTTGCTCTCCTGCCTCAGACTCATCAGCTTCCTCCTCATCTCTGTATGAACTGCGGACGGAAAGTACTTGCGGTCGAACCGCACCCAGAACTCCTGAATGGTGAGGGTATCCCTCTCCTCCGCGGTGGTAATGGACTCCCACCACTGCAGTGTAGATCCAACTAGCTTGAAAGTAGCTAGCACCTGCTTCTGAACATCTGTGCACTCATGCATCCTCAAATGCCTCTGTATGTCCTTCCTCCATTGGCTCGAGACCACTACATCTGAGCTTCCTGCAAACTCTGGCGGATGCGCTTTCTGAAAAGCGTCACGTACACGCTCCCAAGCAGACGGGAATGCATTAACCTGTGCTGGCGCAGCAACCGGCGCCTGAGGTGGTGCCTGCTGGATCACGGCAATCGCTGCATTTACCGCTTGGGCTACTATAGCAGCAACCTCAGCGGCGTTCAACATGCCCTGAACTGGAGCGGGCTGTGGTTCGGGCGTAGCATTCCTGGGAACTCGTCGTGCACGCCGTGGAGGCATCTGAAATAAGAACAAAGTTTATAAGTTCGCAGTTTATAAACTTAATATAGCTGAAGAACGAAACGTACACAATAAGAGTACAACAGTCCTAAAATATAGGGCTCTATATCAAAGAAAACGTAGCGGAAACATAATAGCCGTACAGATCCTAAAGGACACTAGAACCTGATGCTCTGATACCACCTGTGACACCCCGACTAATTAAACACCGGGTAGCTACTCCTTTATAAAATTAATTCAAAATGCCAAGTTGGCTCAGTTAATAGCATCACTGTCGAAAACATTTTAAAGATTACTAACCACCTAGTATTTAAAAAGTAAGTGCCAAATTTTATTAAATCTGATTAACATGCAACAAAAGTAATGAAGAAATAAATAACACCATTCACCATACTGAAGTGAAACGAATAACCATCACATAATGTAAATAAAACCTGGAGGAAAAACTCCTCAATACAAATCCCACAACTGATAAGTAAACTGAAATAAATAACTAAAACTGAATACTGAGCAATACATGCTAGAGTCTGAAAACTGAAATGTAAAAATGTCAAATAGAATTGGGCAACATGCCCTACAACTGATAGATGCTGAGACTGGAATCCAAATGAGAGAAGCGTCTACATGCAAATTCCTGTAGCTTCCACAAACAGCTACAGCTCGTCACCTGAATGAGAATCCTATGCTTGGTGTCCTTGTGGCTGGGCACCTAAAATGGTTTTACAAAAATATATATTTGGAAGCAAATGGGTCAGAGCCCGAAAGTGGAAGTCATTTTAAAAACCTGCAAGTGCTTTAAAAACATTTAAAACATTAAATGCAAAGTACATGTTAGGACGTACACTCACATTAAATTCTCACCTCTCGACTAACTGTGCACTCCTAACGTAAATACCCATCTATAACTACCCTTTCCACTAGCTAAGTGACAACGTAAACTAGCTAGACAACCAAAGGTTCTACCCATTTTACTCGGTTAATTTAACATAACAACGCTCTTAATTTAATAGAGGTTTCACGTAAACTCAGTTATTAAGTATGCCATTGATATAACTATCAGCTAACTCATTATATATCTCGAAACAATACCGGAATATTTTTACAACATTAACATGAGGATTTCCATAAATTTAATGTATATTATTCACATCATAAATATACGATACAAGCACCCCGCAATCTAAGCTATGGTGCACACATACTCTGCTATCCATCCCGGTACATCACGTACATAAGGATCACATATTCCAAATCTCTCAGGAATAGTTCAGATAACACAAATCACAAATAGTGGAGGCGAACATAGTCACCATCACATGGGTCACGCACATACCTACGCTCCCATGGTCAGCGGACTTATTAATATCACAATAAGTCTTTCTATGACCTATGTTCATCAAGGTACCAGTCTATATCCCCCCCGTAGGCACACAAGGATTAGAGGGTCCTAAGCGAACGAAACCTCCCGTGATAGCAAGTATGGTAGGTATGTCATACATACAATCCATATATCAATACTAAGTAAACACACATCTTAGTAATATCGTATTATATTCGTAGTACATATTGCACTCTCGTACTAATTATAATTATCACAACTTATTTTATTCCGGTTCATAATTATACGTGCCATAATTTATCCTCACATCGTAGTAGACACTCACGTCTCAACCCAAACGGTTCATTGAATATAACTCTAGTGTATGATTTACTCATCTCAATAACCCAAAAGTCCCAAATCAATCACTATATCATCAAAGGGATGCTAACTCTACCCTTGAACCAGTTTCCGGAACTCCAAAAGTCAAAACAGTCCAAAAAAGACCAAACTGTCAACTCGTTAGAAGTCTCGTTCGAACGAGGCTTCGAACGAGTTTGGACTGTCAGGTCGTTAGAAGTCTCGTTCGAACGAGGCTGTTCGAACGAGGTCCCAGTTCGTTCGAACGAACTGACTCTTCTAACGATATCTCGTTCGAACGAGATATCGAACGAAAATCCTACTCGTTAATAACGACTGGTCAACTCGTTAGAAGCTCGTTCGAACGAGTTCGTTCGAACGACCTGGGGCTGCTTCTAACGAGATGCCAGTTTCGGCCCAGAACTTCCCAAAAATCGTTTTTCACCATTTTTACTCCTCAAACCTCTTCTAAAATTCGTTCCCACAATATATTGAGTTCTCTAATCATCCTCAAACATGTTAAGGGGCTATACTAACATCATTAAAGGGTTTGATATCATCTAAACATCATTAAATCACAATTTCTACATTAATTCCCAATTTTCTTCAAGAACATAAACCCTAACTTTTTCTCATCATAAATTCCCAGATTTTAATTCGTTTATTGCATCACCTAGATATGAAGTCTCCGAAATTAAATCTCCCAACAATGTTTCTACATGCAAACCTATCCCAACATTCAATAATAACTTCAAATTTCATGGGTTTTCTTTTAATCTTTCAAGAAGAATTAAGATTCTTCAATTTCTAACATGGAAAAGGCATTCTTCGAATTTAAATGAAATAAAGTCACTTGCCTTGGTTTGATTTCTGAATTTTGTGTGGATTCGGTGTAGAATTTCTGCAGAATTCCTCTCTCGCTCTCCTTCTCCAAGCTTTCTTCTCCAAAAGGCTATGGTGGCTAGGGTTTGCTTTGAGGGAACTTATGAAAACCTAATTTAATAAACCTCCGTAGCTTGTTGGGTTAATAAAGGTTGGTTGGGTCAATCCCTTATCAGATTACAACTCTCAATTTTCGTCACTTTTAATTACCCAAAAATATCAAATTACTAAAATACCCTTTATAGTGCCGGGATGGCCTAAAAATACCCCGGGACCCAAACTATACCCCCGGCTAGTGTTTTCTGACTATCTCGACCCTTCCGGACGCGTTGGCGCACTCAAAACGACCATACGGATTATAGATTTTAAATTCACTTTTAATATCAAAATATTATACCGTGACGCGGCGGTCCCACGCGTCTCAACAAAATTTCTAAAATGCCGTATATAAATCCCACGACAAATTTTATAATACCAAGTACATATATAATCATATATGCACATAATCAAATACCAATTCGCATCACATCAGTATTTATAACCCGGATTAATTTCCAATTAATACGCATTTAATTAATTAATCCCAAAAATAAATATAGCCAAAAGTACGGGGTATTACATTTGTCTAGAGAATTCGTAATTTAATTCCGCAAATTGTGTTAGAAGCCTAATGAATACGGTGTTATAGAAATGTGAAGTATTATATTCAATTAATTTTCAATTATATCAGATGACTAACTGATGTGATGTGTTACCGAGTTTAATGTGATTTGGTGTATTTAAATACTAATGATGTTTAATTGTTAGGCGGGTAAGTGGATAACATTACCATACCAAGGAAATAGTTTTGGTATTAATCTTAGTATGAAATTCAAGGTTAATGACATGCCCTATGAAATATAGATGCTTATATGTTCATATGGAAATGTGTAGTTAAATACATGTATTAAAATGCTTAGGGGGTGTGATGTTGGATTTATGAAACATATGCATATGATTAAAAATGTTATGCTATGTTATATAATGATACGGACTGGCGAGTCTTTTATCTAATGTTAAGGACTGGTGGACCCTACGGGATGCAACGGCCTCGTTAATCCAACTTAAAGGTTTATTGTACTCGGACCTAATTATGGGATTTGGTGTTCCCCATTAACTGAGAGTTAATTGGACTGACGGGTATAGGCTTGCGAGAGTTACACAATTCCTGTTAGGTTATAACATTATAAAATAAAAATGGTTACTTAAATTGGCTACATGTGTGGTATATGGTCATTCACTAAGCTTGTGTTGCTTACACTCCTATAATGTTATGTTTTAGGTATGCCTATTATTTGGAGTTCACTGCCAAGTTAGGACCTTAAAACGGGGGAGTGACGGATGTCTAATATGGTTTGGATATCAAGAAGTTTTTTGTGTAAATGTTAAACAAAGGAACTTATGTATGTAAAGTTGTTTAGTACTTGTAAGTTATATGTACATGTAGTTATGTTTTCATCTAAACATGCCTTTAAAAAAAATCTTGTGCTATTTTATGATAGATTTAAAGTAAAGTATCGTTTAAGGGAATTTATCTCTAAATATAAAGGATCATTTTAACTTAATTAAGTGGAGGCGCGACACAAAGTTTGCCTATATTTTGGTGATAAAAAGATTTAATGACCCAACTTGCCTTTTAAGTTGATCTTGTGCACCCTGAGTTATGTCGGTCATATGATTACCACAATGCTTAATCATATGTGTCCATATTATTTCAAACTCCCCATGCACCAATAACTATGTCTTCTCAATGTAGTCAACATCTTATAGAAGTATCATATGGTTTAATTTGAATCGGAACCACACATATAGAAAATAAACTGGGGTCTTCTTCTCTACTACTCCCTACCTCTCTTGCATGGAGTTTTTTTAATCATCATGTGGAATAGGCAAATCATTGTGAGAACTTAGGGAAAGACAATGTGAATAACATTTATGCATAACTGTTGTCTATTGGTAATTATCACTTGTGATAATCAAAGGTTTGTATAGCATCCTCAAGTATGCTAATGCCCAAGTAAACTGATCTTGCTTCTCATTAGATAAGAAAGAAAAGGCAATACAAAATGTTTGGGCAGCCGATGTATCACAAATCATTTAAAATGATGGCATGTTAAAACGGCTGTTCTGATATATGCAGTCTATCAATGCAAGTGTCCAAAAGAATTTTTCATGCAAAATTGAAGTGAGGTTCACAAAAAAAACCTCTAACACATCATCGCGTGTGTCTCTACGTGTCCAATACTCATAATGTTTGTTCAATATGAGTTTCAGTAGTTATCTCATCATTTTCCACCTCTGCAAGTTTTTGTAATTTAACTTGTCTTTCTACTTTTAAATGATGCACATAGTGAACATGTTGTTATCTGATCTCTACTTCAAACTATTTAGTAATTGGTTCGATTTTACCCTACCAACAATTATATCCTTCGAGATTGAAAATTCCTCTCGAATTAAGCAACTCGTATACGGATGGCCTACTAGTGATTTCAAAATTTCATGGTTATGGAGACCACTAGCAACTTCAAGATTCCATTGACCATCCTGTAATGAAACACCCTTGAGATAAAAAGGGAAATTGCACCGAGTAGACGAATCCCTATCACCTTTATTATTCTTCCATGATACCATTTTTTCCATACCTTTCTTGTTATGTGAACAATATAGTCCACCCTGTTCATAACCTACTAGCAATTGTCCCCTCCTTTCTTGAGATGGATTTTTTTACTTGAGTGTTATAATCACCACCCTCAACTTTCTTCCACGCTCTTGAGCCCACTGCATTAATGAAGTTCAGCTAGGAAATACCTGTATATCAGTACGACAATGTATTAGCATTGACATTCATCTTGCATAAATAAAACATTAATAGACGCATAACTCAAAAATTTTACTTCATCAGTAGTAAGCTTGATTGAATGATCAACTACCATGAGTACATGATCATTAACATCCATCATTTGAGTTAAATAAGGTGTTCTCACCAATGGTTGTGGTCAATTTTCTTTTACTCTCATTACCACCCAAGTATATGAAATCAATTTATCCCATAATTTTCATCATTGAATATGGGGTTATCAACGTGAAAAGTTGAAAATTTTATGATATAAAAAATGTGGAAAATGAAAATAAAATTATTTTGGTACCATAAGATCGAAAGAGTGATAAAGACTCGACATTAAAATGCCGAAACCTCCTATCGGTGTTGTGGTGCCAAAATGTTGGACTATCTTCGATATATTAGTACTGAAATAAATTTTTCAATATTCTCTTTTTCATTAGGTGTTACAGTGCGAAAAATCATCATCGGTCTCAACTTTGTAACACTGAAACAACTGGGAATGACATTTTTTATGCATACTTGGATTCATTTATTATTTGAAAAATTAAATAGAGGTAGGGAATACAGTTTTATACCTTTAGGAGTCCATCAATTTTATGTTTTTGTAGGTTTGAGATATTAAGTTAATCCACTTTGTGGAGATTATTTCCATTGGCTATAAAAAGTTTCTTGCAAAGATTACTCACTTCAAAAACCACTTTCCTAACAATTAGGGTAAATGGAAGTGGGGAGTAGTAGTATTAATGAAGGTCATGGGTAGTAATGGAGGATAAAAGAGGGAGGTACAACTCGTTTTGAATCCTTTTAGTTGTTTGTGTCTTTGGGGTTTCTTTTTTGATTTTTTAAGAGTGTGGGTACCACAACCCAATGCATTTTTTTAATCCGTGGTGCTAGTTACAAAAAATCGTGATGCCTTTAGCACGGTCAATTTTTTAAGTCCAATCAAATCTTATGCTTTTAGGGTTTATTAAAGGGTCATTTGGGCTTTGGTCCCAGTTAATTTGTCCAGTTTTTTTGGTACCTGATATTTTTTATATTATATATTTAATCAATATTTTGAATTAAATCTTTGCATACAATTATGTTGACCATTAAATGATAATTCATATATTTAGTTTAAATCCAAAATTAACCTTATAAACAAAAAAAAAATGAACAACTTATTTTATGATTTAAAAGAGAAGTTAATTATAAAAAATAGTTTTAAAGAAGATTTCTTTAATTTTAAATAGTATGTTTTAAAACACTTTTTTCTAATGGTAATAATTTTTTTTTATTTCATTTACTAACTGAAACTGCTAAGAAAACAATTTTAGCATTTATATATATATAGTTTTCATGTTTAAATAGGATAATAATTACAAAATAAAAGAGTTTTATAGTAGTTTTTCAGGAAAAAACAGTATTTTAAAATGGTCATTTACTCTTGGGGTCTAGTAGTTCTCATTGGTTAGAGTTTGGCTACACTAACTTTCGTACTAGTTGATTGGGATCGAAAATGAAAAAAATCCATTAATTGATAAGTTTGACAATTAGTTAGCCTATCTTTTCAACTAAAAAGGCATTTTACCCCTATATACATTAATATACATAATTATACTCATACATTATTGTAGGAGCTAAAATCCTACAAAGAGTAATTCTAAACAACTAGAACTGAACAAGAAAATCAAATCACAAAATCACACAACACAGGAATGAACGTGGTTCGATAACATGCCTACGTCCACGGGGTTTCTTTCTTTCTTTTTGATCAGCTTGAAAAAAATAAAATTACATAACCCATTTCCCAGGGGAGATGGTTATGTTTATATGTATCAAAGGGTTAATGAGCCGTGTAGGACTATATGAGTTCTAGATATAGTTACATATTGATCGAACTAATCTTTCCCTTGAGAATTCTATTGATCAGACTCCCCTTTGTTCTCATCCTTATGCTAAAATCCTTATATGTGCTATCGTGTAGGTTTCATCTAATCCGAATAACTCGAATTGTTCGAATAATTTTCCTATAATTATCCCCAAATCTTTGTAGCATGAAAAGGTGGAGAGGTTTTATTGCCGGTGAGCATTGATTCTGGTCGGCGGCGGCTCTTGATTGTTAGCTGGGTGTCAGTTTCGGATTATATTAACACTAGTGATATTTTTGGAGCAAAAATCATTTATATTCTTCCCGTTGAGCTTATGCTAGAACACTTGTAATTTAACTTGACTTTTTAAGGTAAATTGTTAAAAAGTGCATGAAATTACCAAAGGTTAGGGCATGCATGTGAGATATCACTTTGGGTCTTATTTCAAATGACAAGGAACTTTAGGAGTTAAACCATACAATTTCAAAGTCCTCCCTACCATCAATTTTCATTTCGTTTCAACTATTCAAGACGTCAGTGGCTCTCTCAATCTTTCTTAACTTATAAGTCTTCTCCATTTTCCATTTTTCTTTATAATTTATTTTTAATCTACCATTTGCTTCCTTGAATCTTCTTGCGTTATTTTTTATTGAATTTCAAAAAAGGAGTATATTGTGAACGCCAAAATCCTAGGAGAATTTAGGAAAACATTTTCAATCCTTGATTGGGTGAAAATTGAAGGTGCCAAGGAACTCGATGATCGCTACACTGTACCGGTATCCATTGGATATACACACACAATCTATAGCAAAGGGTGGTATCACCTTTCCCCCAAACCAAATATATTAGGTGTTTTATGAATTCTTGATGGCTTTCGCCGCCTAATTCACCCCAAACACGCGAAGAATCATAAATGGGGTTCGTCAAATCAACGAACTATATGAGACCCAAATTGGGATTCCAAAGATAAGGTATTGTTATTCGTGGGTTGTAACATCCCGCCTAATTAAATACCGGGTGATCAGTCCTTTATTAAATTAAAAATCAAGGTGACCAGTTGGTTCATTCTTAGCATCACTGTCGCAAAGTAATTATTTCCAATTTAAACACCCTAAACAATTTAAAGTCTTATTTTCATTTTATTAAATTCCAATATAAAAACCTTTTTAATAACTAACAGTTTTAAGAATCACATAATGCTAATGATGGCAATTAACACACAAGAATTTAAACCATCTAGATAAACCAATCCAAGTTTAAGAACTATAAATGAAATCATCCAGACAATAGTTAACTCCCAAGGAGTACTGAATACCAGAAATATAAATGTACATAAACCTCTGCCAATCCAAACAGAATAGAAAATCGAGCGACAGATGCCCTAACTATGAATAACTAAAGTAAGAACTGAATCAATGAAGAGGTCGTCTAAAGCAAAGTCCTACAATTTTCACGAAAGATACAACACGTCCAATCCAAAGAATCTATGTAAGACGCCCCTGTGGCTGGGCACCTATAATATATACATATATATACAAGAGAGAGAGAGAAATGACATAAAATGGGTCAGAGCCCAAGTGTAAAACAGTTTTAAAAATAGTTTAGCAAGTATTTAAAATGCTTACCGACTAATATAACTACCGTGTTAGTATGCGACACTCTCTTGAGAATTCTCACTTCTTATCTAGTGTGCTCACCTACCGTACTACTGATCACATAAGTCTGTCTAACTTATCCTCCCATAAAGTTCTATCCCTATAAGTACTAAGACTATAATATTTAGTTTTAGAAAATCATTATCTTCCATATTCGTACGTTACTTAGAACCACTTAGTACCGTTACCAAATTCACGAACACTTGTTATAAAGCTGAAGCATTTATTCATTTCTTAACTACTTATACACACAGTAGAAAGTTTACGTATATAAGTATACATATGTATCAATCACTCTTATAATATATATATATACTATCGGCACCCCAAATAAATCTATGGTGCTGGCGTACTCTGCTATCAAGTCCCCGTATCACTAAAACTAAGGGAAATACTAGTTCGGAATCACACTTGAACTGTATTAACACAATACACATACAAATGGAGGCGAAGCATAATTCCAGGCCACTAAGAGGTCAGCACATACCCTCACGTCTCTTAGAACATCTGACTATCATTCTAAGATAGCCTGTATCGAGGATACTATTTTCTAAGGTACGAGTCAATATCCCCTATAAAGGTCCAATCGAGATAAGACTGTCCCGACGCGAAAACCTCCGTGATAGCAAGTAGCCCGGGTATGATTTTTTACACAGATACATAATATATGCACAGTCACACAATCATCTATATAAATATTCACATTTTCTAAATTAGGTGCGCCCACGACCCATAATTATAATTATCCGTTCTTAGCACAAATTACTTAATTATCTCGCGTAACGGATTTGTCTATTTTATTTCCATTTATAATTTATTTCATACATACTTCTCATCTCTTGAAGTATTTTAACTCACTAAGTATAATTTCAGTAGGTATACTCTCACTTACCTTCTAGTCTAAATCTTTCACGAGTCTCCATCTTTTAGTAAATGTACGTACAATTTTCAATGTATGAATAACTCCCCGTTAACCCATAATTTCATCTCATATTAATTTCACTCAACGAAATCTACTTAGACCCTACTGGTCCTCTTCATAACCCATTATACTATTTAAAAGATATTCAAGGGTTCCCACGTATTTTATCCTCATTAAACAAAAAGGGGAAAAACATGCGATTTCCAGGAGGGATCGATCGATCGTGGAATAGGGTCGATCGATCGATCAAGCAGTTCATGCCCAGTTTTCTGTAATTTGCAACCTACGGGTTCAATCATTCTAACCCCTCTAAACCTATATAATTTAATCCCAAACTCCCATCAAAATTATCCAAATGTATAAGCAATGTATATAAACAAGTTCTAACGTAACGACATCAATAAATCCTCAACGTATCAATCAAAAGGGGGTTTAATCTCAGATTTCTTTATAAAACCAAATTTTGCATGAATAATCACAAACCTCTATTTAAATCCAGATTTTCTTCCCAAATATCATACTAAAATCGTGGTTAATCCTCTATATATGATCAAGATTTTAGGCTACGTGCATTCTCCCTACAACACATATAAATTCTCTTCCAAAACATATAATTCTTTAATTAAAACATATAATTTCCATTCCTAAACTAACATGGAAGGTATATCAACTTGGAAACCAGCGAGATATATACTTGCCTGGAATTCAAGGATCTGATTTGTTGATGAAAAAGATATGGTTGTGTTCCTCGTCGTGCGATCTACGTTTTGGTGGTGGTGGCAATGCAATCAGGTGAGTTCTAGGCCTTGGATTGCTTGGAAACTCTTCACCTTCTTCTTTAATCTCTTCACCTTCTTCTCTAATCTCTTCACCTTCTTATCTAATGGTTGGGATTAGGTTTTATGTTTGTTAACCCCAAGAGACAACTCCAAATGGCTATTATATACTAAGAAAATTTGTGGGTTTAATTACCCAAAAATACAAAATGTCTAAAATACCCTCGTGGAATGTCAATTAGGCCCAAAAATGCCCCGAGACATAAACTAAACACTCGACTACACTTTTCTGACTATCTCGACCCTTCCGGACACTTTGGCGCACTCAAAACAGCCATACAGATGACTTATAATTTATTCACTTTTATAATAATAATTTAGTCCTGACACGACGCAGGCGCGTCCTGAATTAAATTTCTGTAATTGCCATTTTATTCACTCATGACAATATTAATAAAATCAATCTCATATATTACTTTACTCATCCAGTAATATTCAACAAATTTTCAATAATTAGTAACTCACATCACGCTAGTAAATATTAAAAATAAATTTCCGAATTAATATTAAATTAATATCTCAATTAAATTTAATAAATCTCCAATTTTAAAAGCCATAAAAATACGGGGTATTACATGGGTGAGAAGGAATGATAATAACTTCTATTTTAAAGCAAGGAAGGCTCATAAGGCTTTGGCGGTTAACCTCTTTGATTCTTATAAGGGTTATTGAAGCAATGACTTCATTGCCAAAAAATGACAACATCCACTAATTCCCGAGGGTGGTGAGCTATATAGATTTTTATGTGTCCCAACAAGGGGAACAATATAGGTTGACCACTATTTTGATTATTCATTGTTCTTTATGACTAGTTTGTTATATGAGATGTCTACTGACTATTCCTTTTGCCTTTTGCAGAGGATTCAGGAACAAGCAATCTGTAATTTCTCATATTAATTGGCCCGAGCTTGTGAAGGTTTAGAATCTTAGAAGACCACTATCTCTTGGTACTGAGCATCCGAGATCAGTATCTTTGTTCTCGAGTACGCAAATACTACCACCTCAGTCATCGCCAAACCCGTTAATTTAGTTCCCGAGATACCACTCCCTTCAACTAGTGTGGGGTCCTCAAGTCTGTCTACCTTATATTCTTTTGAACCTGTGAACATTAACGCCATCCCTTCTATTGAAGAATATATGCCTTAAAGGAAGGGAAACCTTACTCTAATGGATGAGTCTGACCTCCCCACCTCTCCAAAAGCCAAGGTTTCCAAGAGAAAGGAGGTCGGAGGTTCCTCATAGCTCGTCACTATGCTAGATTATCATGATAAAGAGAAGGAAAAGAAGAATAAAAAGAACGAGGTCTCTCTTTGTACTTATATCATTGTTTCCACCAAGAATGTGAATGCCCCCAACACTAGGAGGGGCCACCAAATCATGTCGATGTCCAAGAATCCCTCTTTTGCCCCTGGTGTACTGAGGGGGCTTTTTTGGAATTAGACTGAGAGCAGGTTGGCAGACTTACCTATGATCAAGTTCCTTCTCACATCTCTCATGCATTATTTATAGTATATTTTATGACTTTTAGTCCGATTATTCCTTTAGATTTTTTATGGTTGTATTGACTTACGATCATCCTGTTTTCACAATTTATAGCAAATTTTATCGACATGCTCGACAGGATGGATACCCAGGTCAAGTAAAATGATGACCTTGAGAAGGCCTTGGAGAAGTCCTAAGAGTCTTTTGATGTGGCGACCCACAATGCATATAATACCGCAAAGAAATAAGTTGAAGTCGGAGCTTGATCTGCTAAAGAAGGGTATCGAGGATAATGTTCGACTCTTGGCAATAGCTGAAAATGAGGCATACTACCAGGGATGTGTGGACATATTTTGTCCGGCCAAAAAGGAGCTGGATTATTTTCATAAGTTAAATTTAAATAAGGGCTGGGATGTAACATTGGCTAAGATCGAGGTTCCCCCGAGTCTGAACTTTTTGGGTAGCATGATCTAGGTTCTCCACCAAAGGAGGAGGAGGAGGGAAAGGCCTCAGGTGGTGGCTAAGTGAAGGATGGATCGGATCAAGAGATGATGGATGCTGATCAAGAGAAGTCCTAATAACCCACGAGCAGGTGGAAGAAAATGAGAGTATATCTAGTTAGGTTTAACTTAGGTCTCATTATTCCTTATATTTGATTGTCTTTTGAACGTTTGTTAGGGCATGCCTTATCCTATGATTTATTGAAAAATACTTTTATTCTTAATTTATTATTATTTTCTAGTTATTGATGGCTCCATGGATGCTTTTCAATTGTCCCTTTCATACCTGAATATTTTTCTCTTGATCCTTGTATCTTGAAAACTAGTTAGTAGAGTTACCAATTCTTCCAGAAATTGATGATCTAAACTTGGTACTTGGTCGAATGCCAGCATTTGAGCTCATTGTGCACTTATTTCTATTCATTAAGTTCTAAAAAAGATGACAAGTTCTTTTGATGAACAAGCTCGTTTAGTTATTGGTTTGCAAATGAAAGTTAGAAAGGTCGGTGATATCATCGAGCTATTATAGAATGAGAATAATTCCATTGGGGAGAAACTTTATAAGATAAAGGAGGAATTTAAGAGAGACGATGCGATCAAGAGAGGCATGGGCCTTGAAATAATGAAATTTATGTATCTTTTCTAAAGAGGTCCTCGTGTAGGTTGGGTTGCTAGTTATGATGAAGGATAGGTGGATGCCCCATTCATTTAGATGAATCTAAATAGGTAAAACACAATCATGGTTGGCTGAACGCCCTAGCTATCATAAAGTGTCCTAAAGACTCCCAAGTTTGGTATTGGTACCAAATGGAATGCCCTACCTAAAGTCGTCCTCCATTTAGGAATGATGAAAGTTAGATTCCTCTTGATGCTATAACCATTCAATTAACGAAGTATTACTTGTCGACTCATGATGGTGACGATGGGTTTTAGCACAATCCTGATGATAGATAAATAATTAAAGTTATCGAACTGATAACTCGCCATAGTTGATGGCCCTGTGCTGTGACTATGTCTATTCATTTTGTAACTTTTACAGTATTGACCATTTGTAAAATGGATGCCTAATAAAACTATTAGTTAACTTTTACACTTTCCTATATTTTTTATATTAGTTATGTTTTTGTTTTTTCCTTATCTTTTAGAGAGTGTCATCACATAATATTAGGCTTAGGTCAAACTATGGAAAATGAACTTAGTCATAGGGCCATCCACCCATTCACGTATTTATCTGACCAAAGTCGGGAAATTTATTGCCTAGGGATCCCCCTTAGGTCTTTTTCTTGCTGTGGAAATTCTTGATGCTTTCGTATTTATTCATGATGAAAGCATGTAACCATGAATTTTGATTAAGTGTAATTGTACTAAGGAATTAATGCCGATAACTAGACTTTGATCGGATATAGTAATAAATAATGAATAAAAATAATTGACCTTACATTTTGAACAATAGTGAAGCTAACTGCATTTATTGAACTTAAAGTCTTACAAGAAACAGGACCTAAAAAATTGAAATAAAGCTAGACATGATTAATGACATTTGTGTGAAAGGAATTTGCTAAAAATAAAACTTTATAAGATTGGTTGCATTCCAGGTCCTAGGGATCTCCCTATCACCCATTGTTTCTAAATGGTAGCGCCCTTTGACGTCATCTTTAATAATCTTGAATAGTCCCTCCCAGTTAGGACCTACCTTTCCTTCTGATGGTTTTTTCGTGCTACCGAGCACTTTTCGGAGGCAATAACCTTCGACCTGGAAACTTTTTGAGTTAATGCCTTTGTTATACTGCTTAGCTAACTATTGTTAGTAGGAATCTAACTTAATTCAGGCTTGTTCTCTTCGCTCATCAGCTAGGTCGAGCTCAGTCCTTATGATTTATCCGTTAAATCTCGTTCAATAATAGTGGTCTTCATAGTCGGCAAGCCAACCTCTAAAAAGATTATGTCTTCCATCTAATAGGATAAGGCAAAGGGCATTTTCCTAATCGACCTCCTCGACATAGTATGATAATCCCAAAGGACATGGGGTAGCTCATCCACCCAAGAATTTTTTTTCTTTTTCCAACCTCTTCTTCATGCTGTTAAGCACTGTTTTACTAGAAAACTCATCCTGCCCATTACTTTGGAGGTAGGCCACCGGGCCAAACTAGTGCTTGATGATGTGGTTATTACAAAAGTGTTGAAATGTCGAGCTTTTGAATTGCGTTCCATTGTCTTTAATGATCATTCTTAGTAGGCTGAAGCGAGTTACGATATTCCTTCAAATGAACCTCATCATATCAGTGTCTCTGATGTTCACCAAAGATTCGACTTCAATCCACTTGGTGAAATATTTTGTGTCGACTAAGAGATACTTACGATTTCTTATTAATGTATGTAGGGGGCCCACGATGTCTAAATCCCACTGAATAAATGACCATGGGTTGGTCAATGACTTTAGGTCATTGGTCGACTAATGAAGTATATGCGAGAACTCTTGGCACTTTTTTCACTTTCTAACATAATAGACCACATCCTTTTACATATATGTCCATCAATAACATTCTTTGATCACTCTGAACGTCAAAGATCTCCCCCTTTCATGGCTCTCACATATACTGTTATGAAGTTCGTATAAGACTTGATCAACGTCATTTGGGTGCATGCATTGAGGGTAAGGACCTGTAAAAGATCTCATATAGAGTTTGTGCTCAGGTGACAAGTAAAAACGAGCAACTTTTACATTGACTTCATGGGTTTATATCTCGTCGCCCAATAAGACATCCTTTTGTAAATAGGCTATGATCGGGTTCATTCAGTTAGGATATTTTTTAACAGCGAGGAGTTACTTAATGACTTTTGATTTTATGATGCTTTCCTGGGCAAGGTACTCCACCTCGATGGTTATTTTAAGGCTTGTTGAACCCATAGTTGCTAAGGCATTAACATGACTGCTGTTTCAACCAGGGAATTATTAAATGTGGACCTTTTTAAACTTAAGGATTAGGTCTTGGGCAACCTGCATATATGTTGACATTAACTTATCTATATTATTTTAATCTATTGATACTTGATTGGTGTAATACCCCGTAACTTTGTGTGACTTTATTTTAATTATGAAATTTGGATTAATTGATTTAAAGGGAGAAAATTTAATTTATAATTAATCCGAATTTAATTGTAATAATTACTAGCGTGACAGGAGTTAGTATTATTGGCGATAATTATGTTGAATATCACTTAGCGAGTTAAATAATATGCGAATACAAAAATATTATTATGGCCGGGAGTGAAAAATACGGTAGTTGCAATACACATAGTTAGGACGCGCGTGTGAGTCGTGCTAGTATTAATTTATTGAGCTAAAAAGGATAATTTATTTTTAAGTAACTCGTATGGCCGTTTTGAGTGTTCTAGTGTGTTCGAAAGGGTTGAAATAGTCAGAAAACACTACTCAGGTGCTTTATTTGGATTCCAGGGCATTTTAGCCCAAAATGACACCCCGGAGGGGTACTTTGGTCTTTTGGGATTTTTGGGAATTAAAATGGACGAAAATAAGGAATTAAATTAGGAATGTATGTGGGTTAGAAGAGAGTTGTCGGTTTCCAACTTACGTGAGAGAGGGGGAGAGAACCAAGAGGAAGAAGGAGAACTCAACAGTGCTTTAGGCTAAGAAGTCAATCCCTTCCACCGGAAATCACACCAACGCATAGATTGCGAAGAGAGGATCATCCCCATACCAATTTCGTTCAATGATCTAGAGGTTCACAAAAAGTCAAGTGTTTATCCTGCTAAAATTTTGAGCATATATGATTCATGTTAATCCTAGTTGATGAGATAACCATGATGCTATGAAATTGAGACTAAATGGTCAATTAGTTTCGAAATTTGAAGATAGGTTTGCATGTAGATGAATAACCCTATTGTAGGAATGATAAATCTGGAAATTTTATGTTGTAATCACGAAAATAATTGAAGTTTTGAATGATTGTTTATGGTGGGTTTATTTTAAGGGACTTTTAGGGATTTGAGGTATTAGTTTAAATTCCCTATGATTATGTAAAGATTTGTCATTTAAATTATGTTACAAAGTACCCTATTATGATTAGGAATAGTTTATAATCATTGAATGGGAGTTGGGATGAATTTTAGACGAATTTGGATGAGGAAAGGATTGGAAAAAATGAAGTTTGGAAGAACATGGGAAACCTCATAATTCTTGCTCGAAGACCTGCCTAGGTCGTTCGAACGAGAATTCTAACGAGACTTCTAACGAGATTCCTGAGTTCATTTGAAGTGAGAAGTTCTTTTAAACGACCTCATTATGAGAATCCTGTACTTCTGATGATATTCTAGAATGCTTATTTTTTGTCCGGACAAGTTAGAACTCTTTTAGGTTGATCCAAGTGATAGAACCTAACCTATGCTATCATCAAATGACTTAAATTCCTAGTTACTAGTGAGTTGAGAGCGTGAATATTCAAGTGGATATAGCGGGATAATAATTCCTTAAAGAGAATGTACTTGTTAGAGAGATAAGTTGTACGGTTGAAACATTGTGAGTAGTAGAGACGATAATGCTACATATAAACTCAGGGATTTGGGTTATGTGAATTCCTATTGTATATAATAATTTGTGTGTATACTTATTGATTGAACTATTATGCGTATAACATACCTACGCTACTTGCAATCGCGCCGAGGTTGCGTGTTATGGACAATCATGCCTTGAGGAGCCTTCGGGTGGGATATTGGTTTGTACCACTAGAACATAGAACCTAGGTACGGGTAATCTGTGAGTACAACAGTGATGACGATCGTAAGGGTGCGCAGGTATGTGCGTAGCCCATCGGCTTGGGACTATGTTCGCCTCCAATATATGTGTTTTATTTTGATGGTTCGTGAGAGACTGAACCTTTAGTCCTTTATGCAATGAGCGATGCAACAAGACATGATAACAGAGTATGCAGGCACCATAGCGGTGTCTCGAGGTGCAATATTGTATATATATAAGATAGAGTATATATGTATATACTTGAAATGATGTCTACTGTGTGAATTAAGTAGGTGGGATTGTTAATGAAATTTGAAATGAATTAAGTAGCGAACACTTAATTATATTAAATTAGAAGTGCCTATTTATGCTAAAGAGGAATTGGTTATATGCATTATATTATGAGGGAAATCCATGGGGACGATGTCAGGTTTTGATTAGTTATGAGACAGGAAGGACTAGTTAGTATGGGATTAGAATTAGTGGGGATTGATTATTCGGTAGGCGTGCACATTAGATGAGAGGTGAGCATCTCAAGTGAGTTCGATAAATTAACATGAAAAATATATGTCCTAATAAATCATTTTAAGCACTTGTTGATTTTTAAAATGTTTTCAACTCCGGCTCTGACCCGTTTTCTGCAAATCTCTTTTCTTGTCAAATTATTTTAGGTGCTCAGCCACAGGGACATCAGACTTAGGAGTTCCATTCATTCGACGGGCTGTAGCAGCTGTGGATGCTACAGGACTCTGGTAGTAGACGCCTCTGAGTCTATCATTCCTTACTTTTGAGTTATTTGCATCAGTTGGACATGTCGTCCCTTCTTATTTATATATTCAGAGATTTGAGATTTAATTCCTTACTCCTCTCAGTTGTTGGATTTATTTAGTCGGATTACTGTATTTAATTTTTGACTGGATGTGTTTACTCCAACTCCTTTATATTATGTCAATTATTCTATTTCTTATGAATTTAAATTGAATGGTGAATGTTGAGTTATTTCCTTAAATGGTTTATATTAATTGAAAAGATAAAAGTTCGACATCAACCTTTTTTAAATATTAGGTGGTTAGTATTTTATAACTAGTTTTCGACAGTGATGCATAATCTGAACCAACTGGATATTCTGGTTTTAATTAATAAAGGACTGATCACCTGGTACGTAATTAGGCGGGGTGTCACAGTTGGATACTCACCTTGAGTCTCAGTAGACGTCAAGTTGACTTGCGCCAAATGATGAGGCTTTTTGTAACTCGATGAAGAGAGCTTATTATTCGACTACATTATTGGATGCTTCGAAGTCAAGACTGATCCCCTGTTCGATTATAGTCTTCTCAAAAGTAATGAGGATAATTCCCACTCCTACCTATCTTGAATTTGATGCCCCGTTTACATAGAGAGTCCACTTATTGAGTTGTCAAACTTTTGGTTGGTTAATTAATTGGTGAAGTCCTTATTGTCAGGCTTCTCCTCTCCTGTGAACTCATCAATGAAATCTGCCAGCACTTGCCTTTTTATTGCAGTTCTTAGTTGATAGTGGATCTCTAATCTTCCAAGTTCCACCAACCATTTGCACATCCATATGGATAGGTTGGATTTTCTGAGGACTGCCTTGAGAGGGAAATAGATGATAACTATGACTGAGTGAGCTTCAAATTAGTGCGCCAATTTTCTCGAAGTAATAACCCGTGAATATACTAACTCCTAAAGTGGAAGGTAGTGTTTCTCAGTGTTGATGATCATTTTGCTGACAAAGTAAATAGGAGCCGGGTACCTTTCCTTCTCACACTTCAAGGGCGAGCTAATTTCATGATCAGACATCGCACGATACGTTTAGATTGGATCTCCTGAGTTTTGGGATCACTAGAATAGGTCATTTTCTCAAGTAGGTTTTGATCTTATCAAGTGATTTAGCATTCCCCATTACAGGTTAATACATCATTTCTCTTCAATAGTTAAACAAATGGTCAGCACTTTTCAAAAGAGTTCGAGATAAAGTTGTAACACCCCGGCTATTCTAATATCGGGTGAACAGTCCATTATTAAATTAAATATGTTCATCAATGGTTTCATTCATAGCATCACCGTCGAAATATAATTATGTTACTAATGCCCTAATGGCCCGATGTGATCTTTTTTTTAACGTGCAATAATTTAAACTACTAGCCACATTCACCATTCCAGAGAATAACGTAATAAATGATAAAACAACTGACTAAATAAATGTGACTGGAATAAACACTCCAGACTGAAGTCCACATACAATAGTCCATAAGTAAAACCAAATCCAACAACTAAAAATAAAATGGAGAATATTGTAGCTCTGAAATAACCATCAACTAAAGATGGGCGACATGCCTGACTGAGAAAGATAAATAATGAAAATTAACTGATAAAAGTGCAAGCGTCTACTATCGAGGTTCTGCAATGTCCACAGCAGCTTCAACACGTCAAATAAGAATGGACTCCTAAGCCTGGCATCCCTGTGGCTAGAAACCTAAAAGGTTTTTACAAAAATATATTTGAAACGGGTCAGAGCCTAAAACCATTTGAAAAATATTTGCAAGTATTTAAAATGCAGTAAGAGCAGATATTGTATACATGTTAACTTTATGTGACCTCACTTGAAGTCCTCACCTCTCAACTACTGTGCATGCCTAACTTATTCTCCTAAAGCATTCTAGTTATGCTACCCCACCTAACTAGTTTGTACTAAATCTCTCCCTGCATACTAACTTGTTGTGCCCGCCTATATATATATATATATCACTCTCGTCATATATACGAATAAAGCATCCTTAGGTGGAGAATTGTAATGTGTGAAAATTTGCTATCGAGTCCTGGTACATCACGTACTAAGTAAAGGACTTCCAGTTTGGAATAACTTTCGAACCATAAATTTACGATTCACAAAATTTGGAGGCAAACATAGTTCTAAGCCTTTGGGCTACGCATACACATAAGAAGTCACACAATAGGTAATCACATAACCTATATATACATATATATATATATGCAACTATAGGTATGTAGACAACCTATAATATATCCCATACGCAGTATATAACTGTCAAATATCCTACGTATTATCAATTTACCATTATACTTCTCATCTTATATTCCCGAGTATTTCCCACTACTTGACTACCCGTTAAATTATTTCCATATTCATAATATCTCTCTACTGCTAATCTGGTCTTAGTTTCACTCATGCTCTATGTGACCCATTCTAATTCTCGTGAATTAATTAAATATCAAAATATGACCAATAATTCCTAGACTTAATTCTCCTAAATTTTGGAAACCTCATCCCCACCGTATGGTTACTGAAGTTTACTACATCCCTAATTGAAGTTTAATAGTGTCCCAAAAGTCTCCTCGTAATTTATTTGTGGATTTAGGGCATAAAGTAAAGAAGTTGGCCAAATCTGGGCAGCCGAATCGATTGGGTGGAGAACCCAAATCGATTCGCCTGTCGAATTGATTCGGTTATAAAGCCGAATCTATTCACACCTGACAGTTTCGTCTTCTTCGTTTAACTGTTACACTTTTCACCATTTTTAACCCTCTAAACCTTCATAATACAGTCCCAAACTCCCAACCAAGTATACCAGACCCTATATAACATATATAAACGATTTTGAATGTAACCAAATCATTAAATCATCAATGAGAATTATTTAAACCGGATGAATCCTTCCCATTAATACCAAACCTTAAATTATTATTTCTTCATTCAAGAACATCAACAAACCCAGATTTCTTCCCGTTCTTATATTACTAAATTATCAAATTCTTGCTACATGTATATCTGGATTATATCTACCATGATATCTACCTATGAGCATGAGTTTAATTCCCTATCTAAAGCCAATAATCATTTATTCATGAAAATATTAAATCCTACATTAACATGGGTAGTATATACACTTAAGATTTTGCAAGATAAACAATTGCCTTGAGTTTTTAGGTCTGATTTATGCAGAAAAATGATGGAATTGTCTTCCTCTCCTTCTGATCTAAACTCCAATAGTGGTGATGGTGCAAAAGTGGTGTGGGGAGCCTTGTAATCCTTCAACTTCCTCCTATTATGGACGCTCTTTATTTTTCTAACTGCTAACCCTATCACTCTCATCATATATGCTGATAACCTTCGTAAATTCGTCTGTCCCTTTACTCTAAAAAGCCAAAAGACTAAAAAAACCTTCTGGGGTGCTGATTTGGCCTAAAAATGCCACTGGACCTAGTTCAAACCCCCTGAGTAGACTTTTTTTTTACTATCTTGACCCTTCTGGACACACTGGCACACTCGAAATGATCATTTGGATGACTTATAAATAAATCTCATTTTATCTCATAAATTTAAGTCCCTACACGACTGACACACGAGTCCCGACTAAATTACCGTAACTACCGTATTTCTCACTCATGACAATCATAATACATTCTTACTAATATATTACTCGTTCACTAAGTAATACTTAATATAATTTATACAAACAAATATTGACCCTTGTTTAGCTAATTAATATATATTTGAATCCGAATTAATTTCCCATTTTAATTTTGTAAGGACATAAATTTCCAATTGAGTCCCGATATTGCTTTGAAAACCTGGAAGGAGGAAATTAAAGTTTCGAATTCCGATTCCGATTTTGAGGATGTTGCTTTGTTGGCAAAGAAATTTAAAAAATTTATTAAGTTTCAAAAGAAATCGAAAGATGCCAAGAAATTTGAAAAATTCAAGAACAAAAAAGTATATCCCACCTCTAAGGATAAGTTTGAGAAGCCTAAGAAAGATGAGTCGGATAAGTGTTTTGGGTGTGAGGGGTACGGTAACAAAGTTAAGGAGTATCCCACTAGACTTAAGAAAGAGGGAAAGCAACCCATTGTCTATAATGCCACCTTAACTGATAGTGATCCGGAAGAGGGAGAGAGTTCCCCTATTGATAGTAACTTTGTCGCGTTTATGGCATGTCATGTGAGCGAAGACGATTCTCATGTGCATGACACTTCCGAGGAGGTTTTGAGTGAATCCCATGTTAGTGAGGGTGAAGAGAGTGACGAGGAGGAGATAGATGTGAAAGAGTTGCAAGTTGCGTTTAACGAGTTGTATGCCAAAACAGTGAAGGTGAAAAAGGCTAACTCAAAATTGAAAGCTAAGTTGAATGAGCATGCCATAGAAAATAATGATAGTTTGATTGAGGATCTTAGGGCACGAAAGAAGAAGTTTAGGGAGAATCTAGAGTTTGTGGAGAAAGAAAGAGACAATCTCCGTGGTTTGATGGAGTCCTTGAAAAAGGATATTTTAGAGTTTGAGGAGTACAGGCTTTTGCTCGAGTCTAGGATTCACGAGTTGGAGGAGAGATTGAGAGACTAGTCTAGAGTCAAGTTTGATCTGGAGGCTAGGTCAGCAAAGTTAGATAATATCCTAGGCACCGTCCAAATTAAGGGAGATAGGGGAGGTATAGGTTTTGGTGATAGAGTTGTTCCCATTCCCCCCGCACGTGTTAGAAATACTAGGAAGGTGAGAAAAGGTCCACATATAGGTAATCATTCCCACCACCGCTACACTTGCACATTTTGTGGTAGGAAAGGTCACCTTAGGCGTTATTGTTACGACCTTAGACGCTTAGTAAGTTTAGGAATAAAGTTGCCCCGGTTCCCAAAACCCCCATGCATCATTTTACACCTACTTGGGTTAGGAAATCGGATTTGGTGGATTTTGGGATTAAACTTCATGATTCTCATTTGGGTGCACTTGATTCTTCCCATGCTAAATCTAAAGGATGATAGTGTTTCCATGTTTGTCATATACTAGTGTGCTTCATGATATATTCATTGCTAGTATGTGTATCATTTTGTATTATAGTTTTCATTTGTTTGAGTCCTATTGAAAAAATACAAAAAGATTTTATTTTTTTTTGAAAACTTTTGAAAACCCAAAAATATTTTGCTTTTATTTGAGTCAAAATATGAAAAGCCAAAAAGATTTTCGATTTTTATTTTCGAGTTTACATGTTTGATGTGGCATATTGGTGTGATTGGACCCCCCCATCATTTCATTATCCATGTGGCTAGGACATTTGGTTATTATTATCGATGCTTAGAATGATCTTAACCATTGTTTATATGGGGTTGTTTCGAAGTTGATATGCATTTTGATTCGACTTTGTATATATACCAACATTGCACACATGCACAAGTTTATATGGATGTTTGACTTCTCTTGCATATTTGAATTTGGTGAGGCATTCTTATCTCAATCTTGTCATCTATGCGTAAGTAGACTTAAAGAGAAGTGTGCATGTAAGAACCGTTTACCGTGAGGATTTAAATTGGTATTAGAGCAGGAAAATATATTTTATTTGTTTTGTGATCCCGTGTGTTTTCAAAGATTTCTGGTTATAATGAATTTTCTCGAACTCCTATTTTTGATGGCACCAACTACACTTATTGGAAGATGAGAATGAGATGTGCTTTAAAATCTATTGATGAGCGTGTGTTTCTAGCAGTTGAGAAAGGTTGGACACCACTATCACTATTGTAGGTGAGGTCACTAGTTTAAAGCCTATTGAGTCATGGACCGAAACTGAACAAAGACTTGCACAATATAATTTTAAGGGTCTGCACGTTATTGCTTCACATGTCACATCGAAAGAATATAATAGAATTATGGCTTGTGAAACATAAAAAGAGGCTTGGGATATTTTGGCACTCACTCACGAGGACCCTAGCACGGTTAGGGCGTCAAAACTTCAAAATCTCACTACACAGTTTGAGACCATTAGGATGTGAGAGAGTGAGACTTTTGATGAGTTTTATGCTAGGTTGTCTAATATTATCAACTCGTCGTTTAACCTAGGTGAGAAAATTCTCGACAACCGTGCCATTAAGAAAATCCTTAGGTCGTTGCCTAGTAGGTTTGATGCGAAAGTGACCATTTTAAACTCCTTGGTAGGTTAGAGTCGACGAAACTAGAAGAGATTGTAGGTGACTTACAAACCTATGAAATCGACTTGATTACCTTCAAGCAAGTGCCTAAGAAAGAATTGGGTTTTCACAACTTGGTTTGGTGCATAATTAAAAGTTGGATAATTTTTGGTGAAAAATTTGGTTTTGTTTGAAACACACATATTGGGCACTCTTCAAATGAGTCTTAGTGTAAGGATAATCTGTCTTTATAAAACCATTGTTCATAGTGATTGTCTGGCTTGGGCCTTCTGAGGTTGTTTTCTTGTTTTGGGTTTTTTTCTCGTACATCTGGCGTTGTGAGTATTCTTTACCTTATTTTACTTGCTTTAATCACTAGATGCATGTTTAGGATTAATCAAGATAAAAATGGTTTAATGTAAGAATTGGGTTTTCATAACTTGGTTTGGTGCATAATTAAAAGTTGGATAATTTTCGGTGAAAATTTTGATTTTGTTTGAAACACACATATTGGGCACACTTTCAAATTGGTATCAGAGCAGGAAAACATATTTTATTTGAAAGTGTGCCCAATATGTGTGTTTCAAACAAAACCAAAATTTTCACCGAAAATTATCCAACTTTTAATTATGCACCAAACCAAGTTGTGAAAACCCAATTCTTACTTTAAACCAATTTTATCTTGATTAATCCTAAACATGCATCTAGTGATTAAAGCAAGTAAAATAAAGTAAAGAATACTCAGAACGCCAGATGTACGAGGAAAAAACCTAAAACGGGAAAACAACCTCAGACGGTCCAAGCCACACAATCACTATGAACAATGGTTTTATAAAGACAGATTAGCCTTACACTAAGACTCGATCCCCACGGGTCTTGACTCTCTTTTTGATCTTCTACCGTTCTTCAATAGTGCCCACACAAAAATTCCGTCTTCCACGAGACCTGTCCACAACACACGCGTCCACGTATGTCTCGGTGTCCACCGATTGGCTTTGATTCGTCTACGATGTCGAATAAGAAGTCCTTATCTTTTCTTCACCGCAAAACCCTTTGATGTTCAATGTGTAGAACAAACAACTTTAGTGCTGCAGGATCACTTAAACATATAAGAATGATTTCTCGGGTCTTTGCAAACTCTAATGATGTTTTTATGCTTTGTAAACCTTAGAAAACATGTGCAAACAACGTACTGGAATGTATTCTATTTTTTCCAGTTGCACCCTTACGAAAATCTGATAGAAACATGCTTTAAATAACAATTTAGTGCCGCCTCGAAATGCGTGTCATTCGAACGACTTAAGGCTCTCGTTAGAGCGACATAGGTATCTCGTTCGCACGAGATCTAATGTCGTTCGAGTGAGAAGTTTGACTTTTTGACTTTTCAATTAAAACGTTTCTTTAAAGAGACCCACTAAATTCAAACTCCTTTTTCGAGTTTATCAGAATTAAAACGTAGTGTAAACCTTTAAAACACTTTTAAAAACATTTTAAAATATATTTCTTTATAAAAATACATCCTTATCTTTTATAAAAATAATTCCGAGCACCATTAATTATACACATTCATACCTAAGTGATCTCGGATTGCAATTACCTTTGAAGACGAGTAAACCTGCACCAATTAAATATCGGCATGATAAATTCTTTGAAGCTGTGTCGCAACGTCTTCAATTTTCTTCAATACGTCATAGACCAAGTGGGATCGTGACAAATTAAAAGATTCCAAAAAAAAATGCTCTATGCTATGAACAGGGACAAATTAGTTTAGTTCATTCCAAAGAAAATATGATATTATTGAGGGAGTTTGGATGGATTAAACATTTAAACGGGTTTGCTCAACTAATCCTAAAGGTTGAAACATTGCAATTTGAGGCTATTGTTTGTAGAATCGTCAAAATTCTAGATTTGTGTGCATGTAGTATGTTTAATTCATTAATTTCACACTTTTATTGACATATGGCTATAATAAATTTTGATGATTTATCGCTATCAATTAGAGCTTCTTGATCGTTTCGATGTGTTGGAATTGTGACTCGTTTGTTGTAGTTTCACGCCCATTCATTCCATGCCCATGTTTGAGCACATCGATACTATGTTTGCATGTAACTCACATTTTTAGTTTTTATGAGTTTTTGTGTTAAAAATCCTACTATTTTAACACTGTTTTGCTTCTGTCAGGCCCTTCCTGGAATTATTTTGTGGAAATTTTTTCACCGGGCAATATTATATAAAATTTTTGGGAATCTGGAAAATTCTGACAAGTCGCGTGAAGTCGTTCAAACGACTTTTCTATCGCGCGCGAACGACAATTGTACTTCGTTCGAGCGACATCCTCAACTCGTTTGAGCGATGTCCCTGGCTCGTTCGAACGACAGAGTGTTTCGTTGCTTCTGATTGGTTTGCAGTTCTCTAGGTTAAATTGGTATATTTTTTTTGGTACTGCTGGAAGTGTTTCTGGATTGACTGGTTTATATACAGGTTATAATTGGTTCAAAATTGATTTTTTGCATGTAGTCCGTTTATCACACCTGATTAGATTACTACACTCTTTGTGTGATTCTTGGTTTACCATCTACTGATTTGTCATTACATGATCATATGTAGCTGGTTGTTTCATGGTTATCTAGCGTTTTCAATTCTCAAATTGGTTTATTCTCATGCTAGATATTTTGATTGGTTTATCTTTTCACCGGATTATATATTCGAGACAAAAGGGGGAGAGATGTATGTGATGTATGTTATGTAGGGGGAGATTTGTTGAGCGTCTCTATTGATATCTGGATGTACATATTGTTTGATTATAATTCTTCCTAATTGGTATTAAAAAACTGCTCACATGTTTCAAATGATTTGTTCTTATTGGAAATATATTTTGGTATCATTTGTTCCTCTATACTTCACTGGGTATTTGTTTATCTGTTTCATGTGTGTAGGTATGCTTCAGCGATTCGAGATTTTAAGTCTACATCACATTCATACAGTTCATGCTTGCCGGTGCTACATATTCTAGTCCGTGTCCTGTATTTTTGACTTTGGATTTATGGGATGGGATTTAGGCGTCATACGGCTAGACGACCCGGTTAGGCATTTCACTGGTTTAGTTTTGTCCTAAAATAGTCAAAGGGGGAGATTTGTAAGGACATAAATTTCCAATTGAGTCCCTGTACTGTTTTGACTTAATTCCGTGAACAAAACTTGTTTGTATTATGTCATAGGGAGATTTTTAATTTGCCACGATCCCACTTGGTCGATGACATATTATAGAAAATTGAAGACGTTGCGGCAAAGCTTCAAATAATTTATCATGCCGATGTTTAATTGGTGCAAGTTTACTCGTCTTTAAAGGTAATTGTATTCCAAGATCACTCAGGTATGAATGCGTATAATTAATGGTGCTCGAAATTATTTTTATAAAAGATAAGGATGTATTTTTATAAAGAAATATATTTTAAAATGTTTTTAAAAGTGTTTTAAAGGTTTACACTACGTTTTAATTCTGATAAGCTCGAAAAAAGGAGTTTGACTTTACTGGATCTCTTTAAAGAAACGTTTTAATTGAAAAGCCAAAAAGTCAAACTTCTCGCTCGAATGACATTAGATCTCGCGCGAACGAGATACCTATGTCTCTCGAACGAGTGCCTTAAGTCGTTCAAACAACACGCATTTTGAGGCGGTGCTAAATTGTTATTTAAAGCATGTTTCTATCAGAGTTTAGTAAGGGTGCAACTGGAAAACATAGAATAAATTCCAGTTCGTTGTTTGCACATGTTTTCTAAGGTTTACAAAGCTTAAAAACATCCTTAGAGTTTGCAAAGATCCGAGAAATCATTCTTATATGTTTAAGTGATCTTGCTTCACCAAAGTTGTTTGTTCTACACATTGAACATCAAAGGGTTTTACGATGAAGAAAAGAGAAGGACTTCTTATTTGACATCGTAGACGAATCAAAGCCAATCAGTGGATACCGAGACATACGTGGATGCGTGTGTTGTGGACAGGTATCGTGGAAGATGGAATTTCTACATGGGAACTATTGAAGAATGGTAGAAGATCAGAAGGAGCGTCAAGACCCGTGGGGTCGAGTCTTAATATAAGGCTAATCTGTCTTTGTAAAACCATTATTTATAGTGATTGTCTGGCTTGGGCAGTCCGAGGTTATTTTCTCGTTTTGGGTTTTTTCCTCGTACATCCGGCGTTGTGATTATTCTTTACTTTATTTTACTTGCTTTAATCACTAGATGCATGTTTAGGATTAATCAAGATAAAAATCGTTTAAAGTAAGAATTGAGTTTTCACAACTTGATTTGGTGCATAATTAAAAGTTGGATAATTTTCGGTGAAATTTTTTTATTTTGTTTGAAACACACATATTGGGCACACTTTCAAATTTAATTAATCCCAATATAAAAAACATTAAAAACCGGGGTGTTGCATACTTCCTCCTAATAACGGAATTTCATCTCGAAATTTGGAAAAAGAGTACCTGGCATAAATAACTATGGATATTTGTCGTGCATCTGATCCTCACGTTCCCAAGTAGACTCATAGGCATTATGGTGCCCCCGCTGAACACGTACAAATGGAACTACCTTCGACCTCAGCTTCCTTTCACTATGGTCTAGAATAGCAACTGGCCTCTCCTCGTATGAAATGTTGGGCTATAAATAAATCTCTTCCAATGCAATGTGAGCATGAGGTAACTCATCCTGGAGATATCGCCTTAGCGAAGAAATGTGGAATACATCATGAATCTGATTCAAGTTCTATGACAATCCGAGTCTATATGCAATTGGCCCAATTCGCTCGATAATAGGGAATGGCCCCACATACCTTGGTGTCAACTTACCTTTTCTTTCCAACCCTCATTATCCACTTCATAGGAGATACACGTAGTAATATTTTGTCCCCCACATTAAACTATAGGAAGAAACGCTTAGCATCGTCATAACTCTTTTGTCTATCGTGAGTTATCCGTATACGACTCTGAATCAACTCGATATTTGTCGAAGTATCCTAAATCAACTTTGGTCCAAGAATCTTATTGTTCCCCACCCCTAACCAACAAGCGAACGAATGACAAGGTCTACCATACAATGCCTCAAATGGAGCCATGCCAATTATAAATTGATAGGAGTTATTATACGCAAACTCCACTAGTGGAAGATATTGCTCCCAACCTCTGCTAAATTCAAGGATACACATCCGCAACATATCTTCTAATTCGTCCTTTCTATCTTCCCATCCATCTATGGGTGATAGGCCATACTCAATCGTAACTCTGTATCCATGGCCTTCTGAAAACTTTACCAAAAGCAAGACATAAAGATCGTGTCCTTGTCTGACACAATATCGAGTGGCACCCTATGTAGTGTCATTATCTAAGAGATAAAGATATGGGCATACTGTCCTGTGGTATAATTCGTCCAAACTGGAAACAAATGGGCCACCTTAGTCAATCGATCCACTATCACCGAAATGGAATCGTGGCCCCTCTGAGATGTAGTCCAGTGATGAAATCTATGGAAATGTTCTCCCATTTCAACATTCGAATCTCTAACGGCTGTAGAATCCCTGTTGGTTTTTTATAGTCCACCTTCTCCAGCTGACAAGTGATACACTTTAAGATAAACTCTGCAATGTCTTTCATCATTTCACTCCACCAATACTGCCGTCTCATATCCTGATACATCTTATCCCCTTTAGTATGTACTTCAAACCATTATTCGTGCGACCCTGCCATCACCGCTTGTCACAAGTCCTCCCCCTCTAGAATAATTAATCTCCCATTGAAGCGTAAGCCTCTCTCTGAAGAAACTAAGTAAGACTCTTCTCCCTCGACTAAAACCTGTCGAATCCATTCCTGGAAAAATAAATCCGCTACCTGGGCCTGTACAACCCTAGTGACAATCTGGGGTGTAACGGTCATAACCGAAATGAATGATCTAACAACTAATTCCTGATTTCCCATCTCCTTCCATTTTGCCTTCCAAACTTCTGGCACATCCCTCCCTGTCCTACGGCTCACCGCATTTGCCACCACGTTGGCCTTCCCCGAATGGTAGTGAATATCGAATTGCTAATCCTTTACAAATTTCAGCCACCTACACTAATGCATATTCAACTCTCTCTGAGTGAACAAATACTGTAGTGACTTATGATCTTTGAATAGACGAAACTTCTCCCTCAGAAGGTAATGCCTCCAAATTCGTAGTGCAAATACGACTACCGCTAACTTCAAGTCGTGTGTGGGATAATTCCTCTCATAAGGCTTAAGCCCGCGTGAAGAATAAGTTGTGGCTTAATCTTCCTACTGTAGCACACCCCCAAGTCTTCTTAAGGACGTGTCAGTAAAAATAAGATACTTCACTCCCGTCCTGGGCAGTGCGAGTGTTGGTGCTGAAGATAACTTATCCTTTAGTTCATCCAAATTTAATTGACAAGCGTCATCCAAGGTAAATGGTACCCCTTTATGAGTCAAGTTAGTCAACGGACTCACAATCTTCAAAACCCCCAAATAAATCGTCGTTAGTACCCGACTAACCCCAAGAAACTGCGCACCTCCGTGGGTGTCATGGTCTGTCCCCACTTACTCACCACTGATACCTTACTCAAATCCATTGATATCCCCATGTAAGATATAATATGACCAAATAATTGTACCTCACGCAATTAAAATCTGGATTTCTCAAACTTAGCGTACAACTGATGGTGCCACAATGTCTATAAAACCCTATGCAAATGCTCTGCATGCTCCTCCTTAGTTCGAGAATAAATCAAAATGTCATCAATAACGACAATGACAAACTAGTCTAAGAACTCCCTGAAAACCCTATTCATCAAGTCCATAAACACCATTGGCACGTTGGTTAGCCCAAATGGCATAACCCAAAACTCATAAGACCCATGTCTCATCAGAAAGGTAGTCTTAGATACATCTTGCTCCCTGATGTGCAACTGGTGGTACCCTGATCTCAGATCTATCTTAGAGAAGTAAGAGTCTCCTCTTAACTGGTCGAATAAGTCATCGATTCGTGGCAATGGATATTTATTTTGTATCGTACCTTTATTCAACTACCTGTAATCCACACACAGGCGTAGAGATCCATCTCTCTTATTCACAAACATAATACAAATCCTAAAATAAGATTTAATATTATTATTATTGTTATAACTTGAATAAAATAATAATAATTATAAAAAATGATAGAAAATGATAACCTGCATAAATGCATCCTGAGTAGAGTGTTCAAAGTTTTTCAAAATGGGAAATTGATTTTGTAAAGTATTAAATTGACTAGTTATCACTTGGGAAGCATTTTGTTGGCTATGGATGTGAGTAATACCTTCATTCTCGTGTAATTATAACTATTAAATAACATTAAACGATCTTACACTAACTTTAAAAGCATATAAAATAAAATTGACCTCTTTGTACCTTATACCCCCAAGTTAAAGCAATCACTTAGCTACCATTCCCCCATATTAACCTTCTCTCTCGTGACTTCATTCCTCTCTCTACCGACCCTTCACCTTTTGTCTCCTTCTTTTCCCAACCCGTATATAAATTGGACCTTGGATTGTTCAAGCTCTATCAATCTGGATTCTACATCTGCAAATGAGTTTATGTACATCTTAAAATGAAAATACATTCACAATGTCATGATTTTTGTATATAGAGTGAGGTTAGAGGGTTTTAGGGATATGAGTCGGTTTAAAGAATGTTTGTGTCACATCTGAATCTATAGAACCACTGGGGTACCTCAAGGCGAATTACTCCTACGGATAAAACCCTATCCCAAAAGATTCTCAATTTGATCCCGTATCTCCCTCATCTCTATAGGGGCTATACGATAAGGCACACGGGATATCGACCGAGTGCTCGATGCTAAATCAATGACAAACTCCATCTCTCAGCTAGGTGGCAATCCCGATATCTCTTTAAATACGTCGACGAACTCACACACAACTGAAATCGAATCAGGGGAGATTATTACCCCCTTATAGGTCTCCTCCTCTATATAGTATAAGTTAGTTGACGATCCTCCTTCGGTATGGGGAATCTCCACTGAGAACATCTCCTGGCCCAAAATCGTAAACAAGATGCTCCTACTGTAATAATAAATCATGGCTCTATACACTAATATCCAATCCATGACAATAATGGAGCCATACTCCGACATATCTAACACGAATATATCAGCGGGAAAAACAAGTCTCCTAATGTCTATACTCACACCCCGATAAATAAAGAAGATAAGTGTCCTGCTACCCAAAGGTGAGTCTAAGCACGTGACTATATTATCAGTCGTGTCTAATAACCCCGTGGCTCATGAAAATCTCGTGGCTATAAACGAGTGTGAAGCCCCAGTGTCAAATAAGATATGCCCCAAAGTCCCATATATAATAAACGTACCCACAACTGCAAGCGGAGCTTGTGGAACTGTGGCCTGGCGGACATTGTACACACATTCGTACTATAACTTCCCCTGTTGTAGTGGGGCTGCTGGGATGACTAGTACGACAAGCAGTGCTCGTGCCAGTACTGGAAGGGCGATGGGAAAAATAGGCATCTGGGGATCCTAACGAGCGCCCTCTTGCTTGGAAACCCTTCCCTTATTAGGGTAATCCTGACGTTTGTGTCCATTCTTGCCACATGTAAAACATATACCAGTGAAATTTCCCCCCTCTAGCCCTGTTGGCCTCAGTACTGCTGGCCGCTACCACCTCTCCCTTGGCCCTGCTGAAAACGTTACGGACCCTACTGACCCTGATGGCCATGCATGAGTCCACCCTGACCCTGCCTGAAATCACCTGATTGAAAATGCTTAGCAGAATCCCCCTGCTGGGAACCCTGCTCACCCTGTCTCATCTAAGTTTGGGTTAATTGTGCCCCACTGGCACTGTTACCCCCTATCTTGTCCTGCTGGCTGGACTCTCCCGCACGTTTTCTTCCTTTCACATGGAAGTGGTGATCCTAACAATGCTGGTAAAGCGACATTCAAAACATCCGTATACATCTTTAGAGCGGGATTACCCAATAAATATTATCGAATTCTCCAGCTAAGACCATCAACAAAGAGTTGTATCCTCTTTAACTCTATGCTCACCTCATCTGGTATGAAATTAGCTAATCGAGTGAATTCCTCCTGATATTCGGCCACTGTCCTTCCCTCCTGGTGGATGTCTAAGAACTTTTGCCTCATCTTTGTCTGAATGGCGAATGGATAGTACTTGCGGTCGAACTGCTCCTAGAACTCTTGAATAGGCATGCTATCTCTCTCTTGTGTGGTGTCAATAGACTCCCACCACTGCAAGACTTCCCCCATTAGCTTAAAATTAGCTAGTACGTGTCTCTGCATATCAGCGCACTCGTACATCTGTAAATGTCGTTGGATGTCCTTCTTCCATTAGCTAGTAATAATGATATTCGAGATTCCCTAAAACTTGGGAGGATGAACCTTCTGAAAGGCATCTATAACTCGCTCCCAGGTAGAAGGAAAATAGTATGTCTGGTCTGGTGCCACAACCTGCGACTGAGGTGGTACCTGTGGTGCTTGCTGAGCAAATGTGGTCAAAGATGCGTTAATAGCCTATGCAACAATAGAGCCAACCTCAACAACGTTCATAGTCCCCTATGCCTGAGCTGGATGCTTCTCGGTCTGTGCATCTATGGGGGCTCGTGGTGCACGTCTGGGTGGAATCTGAAATGAAAGAGAATTTTTATAAGTCTACAGTTCATTATATATCAAAATAACTAAAGACGTAAATGCGTAATCATGAATGCAACAATCCTAATAATATGGTTCTATATCAATGAATACTACGCTTGAATAACGTAATAAATGATAAAACAACTAACTACAAAAATGTGACTGGAATAAACACTCCAGACTGAAGTCCACACGCAATAGTCCATAAGTAAAACCAAATCCAACAATTGGATATAAAATGAAGAATATTGTAGCTCTGAAATAACCATTACTAAAGATGGGCGACATGCCTAACTGAGAAAACTAAATAACAAAAATGAACTGATAAAAGTGCAAGCGTCTACTACCGAGGTCCTACAATGTCCATAGCAACTGCAACACGTCAAATAAGAATGAAATCCTAAGCCTGGCATCCTTGTGGTTGGACACTTAAAAGGTTTTTACAAAAATAGATTTGAAATGGGTATGAGCCCAAAAACATTTAAAAAATATTTGCAAGTATTTAAAATGCAGTAAGAGAAGATATTGTATACATGTTAACTTCACGCGCCCTCACTTGAAATCCTAACCTCTCAACTACTGTGCACGCCAAACGTATTCTCCTAAACCATTATAGTCATGATACCCCGCCTAACTAGTTTGAACTAAATCTATCCCTGCATACTAACTTGTTGTGCCCACCATTATTCCCCATACATTACGTTGCCGAACTTCCAAACCCTTTAGCCAGTAAAAATACATAAGTAAGTATTAAGTTTCCACATACTTAGGTTACTTTAGATATTAGTGTTTATCTTATTTAATAATGCACAGACAGTAGAATAAATCACATGTATATATATATATATATATATATATACGACTAAGGAATCCCTAAGTGGAGAATTGCGATGCGTTTATACTCTTCTATCGAGTCCTGGTACATCACGTACTAAGTAAAGGACTTCCGGTTCAGAATCACTCTCAAACCATAAATTTATGATTCACAAAATTTGGAGGCGAACTTAGTTCTAAGCCTTTGGGCTACACACACCTAACGCACCCAAATGACCGATCACACTATTATACACACAAGTAGTTCTCAACCCTAAGTTTTATGTTTAGAAGCACATGTCTAAACTTCCCCCCAAATGGGCTCATTAAGATAAGACTATCCCCGACGCGAAACCTCCCATGATAGCAGGTATCGTAGGTATGTTCACACACATTATATATATATATATATATATATATATATATATATATATATATATATATATATATATATATATATATATATATATATATATATATATATCATCAGTATAGGTATACATGCAACCTATAATATATCCCGTACGCAGTATATAACTCTCGAATATCCTATCTATTGTTAATTTACCATTATACTTCTCATCGTATATTCCCGAGTGTTTTTCACTACTCGAAGGGTCCTAATTATCCCTTAAATTATTTCAGTACTCATAAAATCTCTCTACTACTGGTCTGGTCTTAAGTTCACTCATGCTCTCCGTGACCCATTCTAATTCAAGTGAATTGATTAAATATAAAAATATTCCCAATAATTCCTAGCCTTAATTCTCTTTAATTGGGGAAACCTCATCCCCACCATATGCTTACTGGAATTTACTACACCCCTTATTAAAATTTAATACTGTCCCAAAGGTCTCCCCGTAATTTATTTGTGGATTTAGGGCATAAAATAAAGAAGCTGTTCAAATTTGGGATGCCACATCAATTCGGTGGAGAACCCGAATCGATTCGCTCGCCGAATTGATTCGGTCATCTGGCCGAATCGATTTGCACCTGACAGTTTCCTATTCTTTGTTTAACTGTTATGCTTTTCACCATTTTTAACCATCTAAACCTTCATAATACAGTCCTAAACTCCCAACCAAGTATACCAGACCCTATAATGACATATATAAACGATTTTCAATGTAAGCAAATCATTAAATCATCAAAGGGAATCATTTAAACCGAATTAATCCCTCCCTTTAATCCCAAATCCTAAATTATTCTTTCTTCGTTCAAGAACATCAATAAACCCATATTTCTTCCCATTCTCATGTTACTAAATTGTCAGATTCATGCTACGTACATAAGTGGATTATAGCTATCATGATTTCTACCCATGTACATGAATTTAATCCCCAATCTAAAGCCAATAATCATTTATTCATGAAAATATGAAATCCTACACTAACATGGATAGTATACACACTCAAAATTTTGCAAGATAAACACTTGCCTTGAGTTTTTAGGTCTGATTTGTGCAGAAAAATGGTGGAGTTGTCTTCCTCTCCTCCTATTCTAAACTCCAGTGGTGGTGGTAGTTCCAAAATGGTGTGGGGAGCCTTGGAATCCTTCGCCTTCATCCTTTGATCACTTCTCTCTGTTTTTTTAACTACTAACCCTAGCACCCCCAACATACATGCTGATATAACCTTAGTAAATTCGTTGGTCCCTTTACTCTAGAAAGCTAAAAGACTAAAAATACTCTTTTGGGGTGTTTGTTTGGTCTAATAATGCCCTGGGACCCACTCCAAACCCCCGAGTACAATTGTTTGACTATCTTGACCCTTATGAGCACAATAGAGCACTCGAAATGATCATTTGGATGACCCATAAATAAATCTCATTTTATCTCGTAAATTTAAGTCCCAACATGACTGACACGTGCGTCCTGACTAAATTACCGTAACTACCCTATTTCTCACTCATGATAATCATAATACATTCTTACTAATTTATTACTCGTTCACTGTAATACTCAATATAATTCATATAAATAAATATTAACCCTTATCTCACCAATTAATATTTATTTCAACCCGAAGTAATTTCCCATTATAATTTAATTAATCCCAATATAAAAATCATTAAAAATATGGGGTGTTACAAAAGCGGTTGAGTGCTACTAACATTATCGTCAACTTTCGAATATCATAAAGTGTCTTAGGCGTCTGTACATGTTTGATTGACTCAATCTAATCGGGATTGGACTCGATTCCCCTTTGGTTGACTAAGTATCCTAAGTACTTTTTAAATTGAACTCCGAAGGAGAATTTGGCTGTATTGAGCTTTATTCTATAATATTGAGGACCTCAAGTGTCTTCGCCAAGTCCTGCAAATGATTGGCTTTACGCTTTCTTTTGACAACAATGTCATCTATATAGAATTTTATGGTGTCACCTAGTTAATCCTTAAACATCTTGGTGACTAGCTGTTGGTAAGTATTTCTTGCATTCTTGGGACCAAATGACATGACTTTGTAGTAGTACATGCCAAGAGTGGTAATGAAATAGGTTTATTCCTGGTCGGGCCGAACAAAGGAAATTTATGGTACCCTGAGTACACATCGAGGAAACTCATCCATTTATGACTGTTTGTGAAGTCAACTATTTGGTCGATATTTGGCAAAGAAAATTTGTTCTTGGAACAAAATTTATTAATATCAGTGAAATATATAAAGGCTCTCCACTTTCCATTACTTTTATTCACAACCACTGGGTTTGAGAGCCCTTGGGGGAATTGAACTTCTTTAATGGACCTTCCATTCAAAATTTTCCTTAATTCTTCTTTCACGACCTTTGCCTTTTGGGACTGTTTGGAGAGCCTTTTGCATGATTGACGGGTGTGTTGGGGCCACGTAAAGTCGATAACACATGACTTTGGTATCAATCCCAGGCATATCATAAGGTTGTCAAGCAAAAACATCTTGATTTTACTTTGGCAGAGAAATTAGTTATTCTTGTTACTGGTCGGTAAGTGAGCTTTTGATCAATAATTTCATTTTTAGGTTTGAATCATCGAACATTACTCCTTGTAATGATTTTATGAACCTGTCTGCGGGGGCCATCCTTATTTTTTCTACCCACGGTCTGACATACTTTAATTGTTATTTTGATTATGTGGACCCATCCTTGGTCGGTTCAGTGGCGACATCTTTCTCCCTTTTATTCTCTTATTTGGGTTTGACGACGATGATAAAGATTTTCGATGAAAGGCCTAATTTCCCATAATCTCCATTATCACCCCGATTGGTGATGTATTTGAGATTCTAGTGATAAGTGGAGGGGACAACTTTTATAACATAGAGCCATCCTCATCCAAGGATTTCATTGCAAGGGGAGTCAATGTTCAAAACCACGAACTTAATCATTTTTGAGATATTTATATTTCGGAATGGTAGGACACCTTTCCTATGGGATGATCATCTTTCCTGTAAAGTCGACCAAAGAAATTCTCACGTATTTGAGGTTTTCTGCCCTAAGGTTAAGTTGGTTATACAATTTTATGTATATAACATCCGAGGAATTTCCATGTTCAACTAGTAACTTATCCACATCCCATTTTACAATCCTAAGTTTGATTACTAGTGAATTATGATGCGGAGTCCTAAATTCTATTAGGTTAATCTTCGAGAAGACTTTGTTCTTGTTGTAATTGATATCTTCTCAGCGTCGATGATTTCTTGCTAGAGTCTTACCAGGGTCGATCTGGAAAGCTTCCATCACTGCGGTGACTTTCTTCGGTTCCATCTTAACGGAATTACCTTGAATATTCATTGGGCTTGAGGAACCGTGGATGACTGGGAACTCATTCCCTATATCATCATCTTCTAGGACATTGTTGGGATTTTGGTCAACATTTACGGAATCTTTGGTTCCCCTTTTCTTCACATAATCGCTCAAGTGGACGGTTTGAGCCAACTCTTCTAAATGGGACACACACCTAAGTGAAGTGTTCCTCTTCGATGGATCGTCTGTCATATTCTATGGCCACTTGAGGAATTATTGATCCTTAATTTTAACTAAGATCTTATAAATTGGTTCTTTAAAAATAATGTCGATCGCTTGGAAAGCTTTGATAGGATCTGCCTTGTCACCATTCTTAGATTCTCCGTTCTACTTCTTACCCACTTCATGGGGGCATTCTCCTTATCGTATTTCTAAGTCGTCTTCAGGTTACCATTGTCATTCTGGGTGCCACTGACCATATCTTACACCTTTGTATACTTATCTATATGCGACATGATATCATCGAAGGTGTTCGCTTTCTTCTTGGTAAGAGAGTAGTGCAACACAAAAATTCTAGGTAATTAGATCTTGAATGAGTCCACAACGTCCTGTTCGGAGCAATTTTCGACTTCATTATAAGTTTCCCAATATCGCCTAGCATATTCTTGCGAGGTTTCATGGTTTTTTTTCCTGATGGTGAGGGGTGAATCCATTCTCTTGGGATGGGCGTTGATTTTAATGAACCGAGGAGTAAATGCCTTAATGAGTTACTTAAAATTATTGATTGACCTGTATGGTAGCTTTTCAAACCATTTCTGCATGATATGCCTAAGCTGGAAAGGAAAACGAAGTACAAGAGAGCTTTCTTATTATCCCACAAGGTTATAGCCTGCCTATTCTAATGAACATGGTTAATGGGGTTTGAACTTGGGAGTTAAAAACTTCTTGGGAGGTTCTATCTCTTCAATCTCCCTTGAAAAAAGGGACTTTATTTTACTGATGAGGACTTCCTGGACATTTCCTTGGGCGATCTAATCCCATAATGAGCGGGGTGTTGGTCCATCTCCTTTCAAATGAGGTCACAAATGTCATTCATGCGATGTCATCCTTCCCGGTCTTATCTTGTCAAAGGACTTCCCTTGAGTGGAGTGCTATTGATTATGGCATGAAACCCTTCCTCCCCTGCGAGTTTTACTTACCTGAGGGCAAGAGGTTCGACCATGGAGCTTGCCTCCATGAAGCTCTCGCTCCATCCTTTCTAGACAAAGATGTAGATGCATTATCTTCTTCTTTTCGATGAAGCCATTGTTCGTATGTGACGACTAATCATGAGATCTGGGTTGTTCATTTCTTTAATCAGAATGTTCCTCCCAAGGGTAGTAAGTGCATTATAAGCATTGCAACTTCTGTTGGGATGAATCTCTGACTTTACCCTATGCGTTGGAGGCTCATTTTGATGATTTTCGTTGAAGGGAGGAGGTGCACTGTGCTGTTGAGGCATGGTTGTTTGTTGGTTCTAATTGGCTTAGGAAAAAAAAAACTCGATTCCCACAGATGATGCCAGTTATAGGTGCTAAAACCCTATAACGAGTAATTCTAAACAACTAGAACCGAACAAGGAAAAAAATCACATAATCGTACAACACGATAATATATGTGGTTCGACAACGTGCCTACGTCCACATGGTGTTTCTCTCTTTCTTATTAATCAGTTCACAATAATAATTACATTCCCTTTTTTCCCATTGGTGAGGGTTATATTATAGGGAATATTAGGTGAATGAGTTGTGTTGAATTATAGGAGCTCATGATGTAGTTGCATCTTGATCGAACAAATCTTGCCCTCGAGATTCCCACTGATCGGACTCCCTTTTGTTCTCATCCTTAAGCCGCGATCCTTAAATGTGCCGCTGGGCAGGTGTCACCCAATCCGAATAACTCGGATTGTCCATATAATTCTCCATAATTATACACTTCCACATTTTATATGTACATCAAATATAATATAAACATTAATATGTATATTTATTTTTAATACATCCCTAAATGCGTGTATGTGTGTATATATATTTACATTAATATATGTTAATATTTAGAAATAAAAAATAGTTTTTATATTAAAAAAGTATGTTATTCAAATTTAAAAAAAATGTACGTTAATGACTAAAAATATACCTTATTTTTTAAATTATTTTCTTATACAATAAAGTGTATGATAATCAAAATTTATTTAAAATATTTTTTAATTAATTAAAAAATAAAGTTACGACATATTATTTTAAAATTAATTTAATTATAATTTTTAAATAAATATTTCGCTATTCAAAATAGGCACGTTATTTTTCACTATTTTTATAAAAGAAACCATACGTTGTTTATAGATAATAGTTTTTAATATTTTTATAAAAATCTTATACATTATTTTTTTAACTTTGTTTTCCATAAATAAAATAAGTATTTTTAACGATTTTTATTAAAAAATGTGAGTTATCTATAAAATAATTGTTTTTTTTTTATCTCTTTTCTTTATATACAAAATGATAAAAGTTGTTTGCAACTATATTTTATAAAGAAAGACAAGTTTTTTTTAATTAATAGATAATCACTAAAAAAAGAATATAAACTAATTCTTATAAATAAAAATTCTCAAATATTTTAACCTTTTTTTATTATATAATTTTTTTTCTTGTAAATTAATATGAAAAAAAAAACAGTATGTATTTTAGCTATGTTTTTTTTAAACGTAAGTTATTTGTAAAAAAAACATTTTTAATTTTTTTCTATAAATGAATTTTTTGTTGTATAAATAAAAACTACAGAATTGGGCTTGTAAACCTTTTTTGTAATAAAAAAAAGTTTTAATTAATAGAAAAAAATTAAAAATTGATTTTTGTAAAATAACTTATAGTTTGATATTAAAATAGTACTTAAAATTTATGTTTTTTTTAAATACTTTACATTTGTAATAATTTTTTTAATAACAAATAGGTAAAGATCACATACAATATTTTTTAATTTTAAACTATCAAAACTTCTTTTTAACAATGTGAATTTTTTTTAATATAAATAGAAGTGATAACGTATAGTTTTTTTAAAAGTTTAATAATGTACTTTTAAAAATAAAGAACTATTTTTATAATACGGTGTTTTAAAATAATAACTTTTTAGAACATTAATTCATTTTAATGTAAATATTAATATATAAAAATGAGTGTATTAAGAGAAATAGATACATTAACATATTTATGATATTATATATATATATATATATATATATATATATATATATAAATCTATCCACGTACATTAATGTTTTTTGCGAGTAAACCAATGTTTTAATTGAAATAAGTGGTCAACCAATAGACAAAGTAGTCGATGTAATACCCCGTATTTTCATGGCTTTTAAATTTAAGGATTTATTAAATTTAATTGAGCTAAATTAATTTAATTTTAATCCGAAATGTTGTTTTAAATATTTACTAGCGTGACAAGAGTTAGTAATTATTGGAAATATATTATTTGTTGCATATTGTTGATACCAAAATTAATATGCTGATGTGGACGAATAATACGAAGACATGTGTCAATCTACGTGGCACGATAGCAGCGAGGAAGTTCATTTCCCGACCAACCATGCTTCTTTCCGAGCAACGAGGATACACCGAGGAACTCTAGCGCACCGAGGAACTCTAGCACACCGAGGAACTCTAGCGCACCGAGGTACTCTAGTTCTCCGAGGAACTCCTGATCAGCGAGCAGCTATGGCGGTCCGAGCTGCACCTCGGTCGTATCATTAATTGCCAGATAATCAACAGTTCAGATATTCATTGAATGCTTATATTCTTGACGCGCACGCTGCATTAAAAGTATTACCCTTTCACATGTATATCATTTAATGTATCGAACCTTTCATGTACAGCCTCAAGGCTATAAATACCTTGTATCAAACCCATTCAAGGGGAGGGGAATTTCTTGAGAGAACTTGTAATCAAGAATTCCACAAACACTCAGCAATAACATAACAGTGAACGTAGGCTTTATTCCTAGCCGAACCACTTTAAAAATCTTTGTCTTATTTATTTATCTGTGATTGAATAATTAGAGCAATCTAGTTTTTTACATCAACAGATTGGCGCCGTCTGTGGGAAACGACTGTTACTATCGTTTTTCGCAAAAATCAGTTATTATCAATGGCAGATAATCCAGAATCCAGTACTCGAAATGCTGGAAATACTGGAAATCTTCCAAATCCATCTACACCCCCAGATCTGACTGGAATTATGACAAATCTGGCTCAAGGACAAACCGCCATGCAAGAATCTATGAGGCAACTCATTCAAACTCTTCAAGGCGGTGCACCTACCTATTCAGGACAACGGAGTGATCGTGGGCAATCACGATCCAGACGTACTGCGTCATATCGCAGTGGGGAGTCTAATGATTCTTCTTATCAACCTGGACGAACTTCATCGATACGGGCTACGGATACAAATCAACCTATATCTCTCTCTCCGGAGAGAACCAGCGCTTTGGAGAGATTAAGCAGGGCGTCTCCTTTCAGTCGATTAGGACCAAGGAGGAATATGAGTCCACCTAGAGCTCCATCGAGAAGTTTTCGGCCACCATCAGGTTTGAGAGAAGGATCAGCACAATCACGACCAGCTACTCGTCGAGATAAATTTCAGGAAGCTACGTCAGAACAATCAGTTGCTCGGACTAAGCGGCCTGAGGAAGGAAATGATGCATGAAAAGGTTCCATTCAGCGGTTGGAGGATAGACTGGGCGAAATGGCTAAGGCAAGAAACCCCTTACAGAGAACTTTTGTTCAAGGGACTCCTTTTGTGCAAGCCATTGTGGATTTTCCTACACCATCGAAATTCAAAGCACCCGTGGTGACCCCCAAGTATGATGGAAAGACAGATCCTGTACTTCATATAGAACAATACCAAGCTGCCGCCGACATATATGCCGTCCCCGACGAGATGAGGTGTAGAGCATTCTCGGGAACTCTCACCGGATCTGCACAGATATGGTATAACAATCTTCCTCGGGGTAAGATTTCAACTTTTATTCAATTAGCCGAGTTGTTCATTGGGAATTTTTGTTTTGGGGCGAAGCCAATAAAGCGAGTAGCACATTTGTTAAGTGTTAGACAAAAATCAGGTGAAAGTACTAGAGACTACATAACTCGTTTTAATAACGAGAAGTTGGAAGTCGTAGATTACGAAGAAAAGACAGCAATCACTGCTTTGATGAGTGGTTTGCTGCCTAATAAGCTGTACTACACCTTGGCCAAAGATCCACCTAAAACTATGTCCGAGTTGATGGCAAAAGCAACCAAAATTATGAATGCCGAGGAGGCTATGGCTGCGAAGAAGAATATGGATAAAGAAGTAAAAGTGGAGGTCGACAAGTCTAAGAAGAAAGATCAGAAAGGTAATGATGGTGACAAGCATTACAGGAATAATAGGACAACGTTGGAAGTCCTAAAGAAGTACGATAATTATACCCCATTGAAAATGGGTATTAATCATGTTTTGGAAGAAATCAAGAATAGCGAGGAAATCAAGTGGCCAGAGAAACTGAAGACAAATCCCGATCTGAGGAATAAGGCCAAATATTGCGAGTTTCACAAAGATCATGGCCATATGACCAAAAATTGCATAGCCCTTCAGAACGAGATTGAAACACTCATCCGAAGAGGAAAGTTGTCAAAGTATGTAGATTGTAGAGGAGAAAGGAAGAATGATGACAGAACTAGAGAGAGATCTAGATCTCCTCGTCGTGCAGAGGAGAAAAAGAAGAGGGATCATGAAGATGATCCAGATGATGACCCTGATATTCCCAAGAAGCCAAGGCAGCCTGAACGAGAGGTATTTTCCATTCGTTTTGGGTCATTTGATTGTAATGTTATTACAGGAGGAGATGCAGGAGGAGGAGACCTTACTGCAGAAAGAAAAGCTTACCTCGGAGAGGCTCAAGCTTGTTCATATATTCAGCGAATAAATCTGGCCGAGGATGATCGTCCGAGGAAGGTAAACAAAGAGAAGCTAGTGATTGGTTTTTCAAAAAATGACCTGGCAGGTGTTCTTTACCCTCATGATGATCCTTTGGTGATCAAAATGAGGATGAAGGATGTGGTCATTTCAAGGGTGTTAGTAGACAATGGTAGTTCGGCAGACATCATGTACTATTCATGCTTTGATAACTTGAATTTAAAATTATCTCAATTGGAACCTTATCACAGACCCCTTCTGGGTTTTGCTGGCGAGAAAGTTTTTCCACTTGGGACGATCAAGTTGGATATACTCATTGGAACTTGGCCTGCTTGTCGAACAGAAAGAATACGCTTCTTTGTGATGGATAAGAATGTGCAGTCAGCCTACAACATCATCATGGGAAGAGTTGGATTGAAGAAGTTCGAAGCAGTTCCATCTACAGTACATCAGTGTTTGAAATTCCCAACGAATTTTGGAGTCGGAATTATGAAAGGTGATCAAAAAGTAGCTCGGGAATACTATTATTCGTCTGCCGAGCAAGAAGAACTTGAAGAATCAAGGAAAAAGACTACTACTTATCAAGTGGAGGAGGGTACAGAAATTGAAACTCTTGACCCTAGGGATGAATCTCAACTTGTAAAAGGACAGGTGGTGGAGTCTACAGAAACTGTTATTCTGGACGACGAGCATCCTGAACGAGTAACCCAGATAGGATCGTCGCTGGATGTTTCAATAAAACAGGAGTTGATAACTTTTTTGAGAAACAGGAAGAATACTTTTGCTTGAAGTCATGAAGACATGCCAGGTATAGATCCAAACTTCTTATGTCACGAACTCAATGTGAATAAGGAGATCAAGCCTGTGAAGCAAAGAAGAAGAGTGTTTAGTCCCGAGAAGAACCAGGCCATACAAGAGGAGGTCGAGAAACTTCAGAAAGCCCAATTCATTGAAGATGTGAAATATCCAGATTGGTTGGCAAATGTGGTGATGGTAAAGAAGAAGAACAACAAATGGAGAATGTGTGTTGATTTCACTGATCTCAACAAGGCATGCCCAAAAGATCATTTTCCATTGCCCAGAATTGATCAACTAGTGGATGCTACCTCGGGACATGAGCTACTCAGTTTTATGGATGCTTATTCTGGCTACAATCAGATCAAAATGAAGCCGGAAGACAGGGAAAGTACTTCTTTTATCACCCCAAGGGGAACTTATTGTTATAATGTTATGCCTTTTGGTTTAAAAAATGCAGGTGCAACATATCAGCGGCTGATGAACAAGGTTTTTGCCGAACAAATCAGTTGCAATATGGAAGTCTATGTCGACGACATGCTCACCAAAAGCAAGAGAGCTACTAATCATCTAGTTGACTTAGGCCAGACCTTTGATCAACTAGACAAATACCAAATGAAGCTCAACCCGACGAAGTGTACCTTTGGAGTACGAGAAGGAATGTTCCTCAGATACATCGTCAATCAACGAGGTATTGAGGCAAATCCAGAAAAGATCAAAGCTCTTTTAGGGCTGCGATCCCCAACGACGAGGAAAGAAGTACAGAGTCTTACCGGACGAGTTGCAGCGCTCAACAGATTTGTATCCCGAGCAACTGATAAATGCCTCCCATTCTTCAAAACACTGCGAAAAAGTTTTGAGTGGACTGATGAATGTGAGAAGGCCTTTCAAGATTTGAAGAAGTATTTGGGAGCCCCACCATTGTTGTCTAGGCCAATAACTGGAGAGAAGCTGTACTTGTATTTGGCAGTATCAGAGAATGCAGTTAGTTCAGCATTGATCAGATTGGAGAATGGAGTCCAGAAACCTATCTATTACACAAGTAAAGCTTTCCGAGGTGCAGAAATCAGATACCCAAAGCTAGAAAAATTGGCATTGTCATTAATTGAAGCAAGTAGAAGAATGAGGCCATACTTCCAGGCCCATACAATCATTGTGTATACCGACATGCCATTAAGACAAGCCCTTCACAAGCCAGAAAAGTCGGGAAGATTGATGTATTGGTCAATAGAACTCGGTGAATATGACATTGTGTATGAACCCAGATCATCATTGAAGGGGCAAGCTGTGGCAGATTTTATAGCAGAGTTCACATACCCTGATACCCCCGAGGAACAAAAGGTACTTGCTGACCTACCTGTGGACGATACAGTATCAACGGACACAAGTCCAGACCAACTAAGGTTGGTAAAAAGACTTGTGGATATAGAAAAATCATCATATTCAAACCCAGACCAACTAAGGTTGGTAAAAGGGCGCGAACAGATGACCGATGAGGAACGAAAGATACCAGGGAATGATGAAACAAAACATCAGATATTTTACCGAGGAACTCTGACGGACAAGAAATTTGAAGACAAGGTACCTACATGGAAATTATATGTAGATAGATCATCGTGCACAGCTGGTTGTGGAGCAGGAATTGTTTTAAGCACCCCAGATGATGTTGACATGGAGTATGCCCTGAGATTCCAATTCAAAGCTTCCAATAACGAGGCTGAGTATGAGGCTATGATAGCAGGTTTTCATTTGGCGAAAGTTATGGAGGCACGGCAAATAATTGTTTTCAGCGATTCTTAATTAATTGTGAATCAAATGATGGGAATATATGCAGTTAAAGGAGAATTAATGGTGAAGTACCATGCGAAGGTGATGGAGTTATTGACAGAATTTGATGCTATTCAATTGGTGAGAATACCGAGGATGGAGAATGCTAGAGCAGACGCATTAGCCCGATTAGCGTCAGCTACGCGCACCGAGCTACGAAGAACGATACCAATTGAAGTATTAGAAAGTCGGAGCATAGAAGAAGACCTGATGGTGAATATAATAACCCTTGATTTAGGACCATCTTGGATGGATCCTATAAGGGCATACATTGAAGAAGGAGAATTACCAGAGGACAAGCTAACTGCAAAGAAATTGAAGTATAAAGTTGCTCGGTATGTGTTAACTAATGGTGTTTTGTATAGACGAGGAATTATGGCAGGTTTGCAAAGATGTGTGCATCCATCAGAAGTCAAAGAATTGGTTGAAGAAATCCATGAAGGATCTTGTGGAGCTCATGTAGCAGGTTGGACACTTTTGCAAAGGGTAATGACACAGGGATATTACTGGCCGACAATGAGGGCTGATTGTATAGCCTATGCCAAGAAGTGTGACAAGTGCCAACGTTTTTCCTCCATCCGAAGAACTCCACAAGCATTGTTGACACTCATAACTTCACCTTGGCCATTTGCCATGTGGGGGGTTGATCTGGTTGGACCATTGCCGACGACCCGAGGAAGGTTCAAGTATCTCGTCGTGGCAGTGGATTATTTTACTAAGTGGGTGGAAGCTGAACCACTAATTGATATGACGTACGAGAAGGTATATCAGTTCATTTGGAAGAACATCATTTGTCGATATGGTCTCCCTCATGCATTCATCACAGACCATGGAACACAATTCGATAATGAAGAATTTGCTGCCTATTGTCATCAATCGAACATTTTGAAGTATCATTCAGCACCAGGCCATCCCCAAAGCAATGGACAGACTGAGGTGACAAACAGAACATTACTAAATGGTCTGAAGAAGAGGTTAAGTGAAGCTAAAGCAAATTGGATCAATGAGCTCCAATCAGTACTATGGGCTTACCGAACAACTCCCCGAGTAGCAACTGGAGAATCACCATATATGCTAGCATTTGGAAGTGAGGCTGTGATACCTACCGAGTTGGGTCTCCCAACGCATAGAGTACTGAATTTTAATTCCCCGGTCAGCGATTTGATGAGAAGATTGGATTTGGATATGCTCGAGGAGGTTAGAGAAGAGGCAGCCATTAGGAATGCTGCTTACCAACAACGTACATCTCTGTTTTACAACAAAAGGGTGAAGAAATGTGAATTAAAAGAAGGAGATTATGGGCTAAAGAAAGTCATTCAGAAGCAAAATAAGTTGGAAGCAAACTGGCATGGACCTTACCGAGTTACAGAGGTTGTTCGTCCAGGAACTTACAGAATAGCAACTCTAGAAGGAGAAGAATTTAAGAATGCGTGGAATGCTGAACACCTACACAAGTATTATCAGTAATGTAAAATGTAAAGCATTCCCTTCATTATGAATAAAGCGAGGATGTTTCGCCATCTTCTTTCTGGTTGAAAGTTTTTCGTGGAATACTAGTGTAATACACTATGCACACAAAAAGTGCTCTAAGGAGCCAAAAAATGCTCTAAGGAGCCAAAAAGTGCTCTAAGGAGCCAAATGCTCTAAGGAGCCAAAAAATACTCCTTTGGTTAGGAGGCGCTCTAAGGAGCCAAAAAGTGCTCTAAGGAGCCAAATGCTCTAAGGAGCCAAAAAGTGCTCTAAGGAGCCAAAAAGTGCTCTAAGGAGCCAAATGCTCTAAGGAGCCAAAAAGTGCTCTAAGGAGCCAAAAAAGCTCTAAGGAGCCAAAAAATACTCCTTTGGTTAGGAGACGCTCTAAGGAGCCAAAAAAAAAAATAATACTCCTTTGGTTAGGAAAAACAAAATATTCCAAAATACACCAAGTATGGCTGGTCGGGGATAAAGACCCATCAACTGTAGTTGGTCGACAAACATTATTCATCCATCATGGTTGGTTGGAAACAGTTGGAACAATTTATACTCATTACTTTATTATTAAGTGATTGAACAACCTTGATACTTTTAACTTTTTATTATGTTGCTCAATGAACAATATTAGTGTTATCTTTTTAATAGATACATATGCATAAGTATAAAGTGTTTGATAAAACACGAGATAATACCAGTACAGATTTACAAACAAAAATGAAGTCTTTCATTAAAAATTCAAAATAAGTTACATATTACATGTATGTGCTGACTATTACATTAAGATTCCTATTCTATTGGTTTCTTGCCCTTTGCTTTTGAGACAGGCTCTTCTCCAGCAGGAGGATCTTCCAAGCAAAGAGGAGAATTAATAAAGTTTAAGTCCTTCAGCATTCTGACATTCATTATTGAAGGGGTATCCATTAGATGCTCTGGACGAGATACTTCAACTTGGGAATGAAGGCTATAATCACCGAGGTATTTTGAAATTAAGCTGCGAGGAATGGAACGAGCTGGGATCCAGGCCATGTCCAATTTGAAAGGTGGCACAGGCAAGTCAAGTAGTCCAGGAGCATGATAATCCCATAAGAAGTGCCCTCGCTCCAATTTTAACACACCCAGTGCATTCAACCATCCCTGTTTATAACCTTCATTATTGGAATGTTCAATACGAGCATCCAAGTGAACAAGGGCTTCATTGTATCCTGCCATCCAGAATTCCCTTGGCTGTTTATGGAATTGGAAGGTTAATCTATCCAATTGTTCATGAAGGCTTTTGGCAAAAAGATCCTTATTATGCAGAGCAGATTTCGTCGCTGTAAGTTGATCTTCCAAGGATAGATTTTTCTTGGACATTTCTGATAGGGCCCGATCTTTGACGTTTAATTGGAATGCTTGAGTTTCCAAAGTAGATTGGGTACGAGCCTCTTCAACATTGCGACTAAGAACTTTTGATCGGCTCCGAGAAGCGACTGGAGAGCTTTGCTCCTCGGCAACATTTTGAGCAGCTCTTCCTCGCCCCCGAGCAGTCCCAGAAACAGCAGATCTTCTTAAATCATCCAGTTCTTGCCTTAATTTGGCATTTTCGACCTCTAAGAAAGAGAAACCTTCATCAGTAACGGGCACTAGAGCAGTGGAAGATGATGCTGCAGATTCATATTGAGCCAACTTTTTCTGTAAATTATTATTTTCTTGTTCCAGGATCTCGGCAATCTGCCTGCAAGCTTCAACTTCACCTTTTAAGGTCCTTTCCCTAATATCATATCCAGCAATGATCTTCTTATGGCCTGTTTCAGAAGAGAGCTGCTGGTATCTATTTTCATAATCCTCGTGCAACGAGGCCATTGTTGCATTGTGTTGATTTTGAAGATCCTCTATGGAACCATGAAGTTCCTCGATCAGTTCGTAATACGCCATATTATTGGCCACAGATCTGTCAAGTAAATCCTTCAGATACCGGTAAGCCTCAACTGCTTGTTCTGAGGCATCGTGACCAAGGATGTCGACAATCTCTGATACACTTAGGTCTGTATGACCAGCTTTATAATATCCATTGCATTGTCGCATCAACTCAGTATCAGGAGCAGATATCAATTCCATTCTGGCCAAAAACTGATAAAGAAGAGGAAGCAAGAGTTAATAAATAAAAGCAGACAGAGTATCAATAAAGAAGAGGAACGAAGATGTATTTTATTAGATCATCAAAAGGTTACATTGTTCAATTACAAGAATTGAAATATAGAAATGATACCGAACAACTTCACACCTTTTCCTTGTCCCCCAAGACTTTCTCGGGAGGCTGGGACGAGGAGCTCGGTTGCTCGGTGGTAACAACGGGTTGATCAGCAGGAATCTTCTCGGCAGGAGGAGGCATAGAAGAAATGTCCTCGACTACAGAGGGTTGAGAAGCAGAGACTGGGTCACCCATAGCCATAGAAGACTCATCTGAGGCAGGCTCATCTTCTTCTTCTTCCACAATTGGTGGATGAGGACCAGGGAGGTGTTGTTGGAATAGCTCAGAATCGTCTTGGACCTTCAACTCTTGCAGAGCAGCTACCCAGCCATCGTGGAAGTATTTCAACTTCCCATATTGGACTTAGGATGTCATTGCAGCTATCCCTTTATCCCATCCTTTCTCCCAACCAGCACTGAAATGTTTCTTGATTGCGACCTTTCTCCTCAACTTCTCCGAGGAGAGTTTCACATCCAATTCCTCTTTTTTGAACTTGATATCTCGCAGGGTAGATAACTCTTCCTCTGCCTTTTTCAGCTGGCCATCATATTCCTGATGTTTAACCTCTAAACCTTTTACTTTCTCCTCCAAATTCTTGGAGGTTTCGGCCATTTTCACCTTCTCAGCTTCAGCCACAACTAATTTCTTCTCCCAAATAGCTTTTTCGTCAACATACTGTTGACGAGATTCCTTTAAAGACTGGGTCAAACCCAACAGAGCATCCTCTACACCTGACGAGGAGCTTGAAGCCTTAATAGCTTCATCCTTCTTCACAATATTATTAAAACAGTTCACCAACTGAAAGATGAGAAAAATAGCAAAGTCAATACAAAATGCAAGCTTTTAGAGAAAGAAAGAAAAACCAGAAGTATAAGAAATTTACTGAAGCAAGGTGACGAGCAGCTAAGGATGTCAGCATATCCCTAGGAATTCTTTCATCAATACCATGGACCTCGGGTACGACCGAGCTCATTGCAGAACTTGCAAGAATGATGTTTGGAACATCAGTACCACCAGCAGGTAGGGAGGAGGCAGTTTCAGCCGGAGTAACTAAGGATGATTTCCTCAATCTCTTCAACGGGCGGTCAGAACCTTCAACCAAAGAGGTCTTGGTCGGAGAGATTGTAATTACATCTACAGGAGCATTTTTCTTGCTCGGAACCATTGGGGGCTTCTCGGTAGCTTTGGAAGACCCAGCATCCACTTTTTTTGTCCCTTCTGGGGCATCAGTTTTGCTTTTCTTAGCCCCAACAACAGAAGTAACATCATCAAAGAGAGCAGGAGGAGCTCTTTTCTTACCCATCCTTTGACTTAAAGGAAGATGAGAATCTGAAGATGAACCTTCTGGAGTTGAAGCTGGTTCAACCGGGCGAGCAGTATAAGAGGTTGTATAACTCTTATACTGTAGCAGATATGAGGCAGACCTGATGAGTTCGTCTGCAATGTTCTTGTGCAAACCCCAGATAAGTTTCAGATGCTTGATATTAACCTCTGATTCTTTTGGAGTTCTTCTTTTGCTATCAACTGCAAATAAATACATAACGAGATATCAATCATACATTTTGTCAAACATGATGAAAGCATAATTTCATAAATAAAATAAAATGAAAAATAAACCTATCCCATTGCCATATGGAGGGCATCTGGGACCGTTGTATACGCCATCTCCAGCTAAAGGGGCATGTTGCCAATTTTTTATAACTAATCCATGTTCAAAATAATCCCTATTTGAGTCAGGGAGGTTAACTACAAGGGCTCTATTTAAAAACCTAGTTTTTAAGTAATAAATATTATCTAGAGTGGCCCATTTATAGCAGTACATGATCTCAGGGATCCCAATACGAGTCCCATGAGTTAGATTTAATTTGTACACCCCATTAATTATTCTCCATGAATTGGGGGCTATTCTTGCAGGGACAAGATCAAAATATTGACAAAATTCGAGACTCAATGGATTTGGTGGAAAGGAAAAACCACATTCAGCAATAAAAAGACTGGGGAACCAATGTCCCTCAGCCAAATGAAAGTAATCTTGAGTTCCAGAAAACTCTTCCAAAATTACCCAAGATGGGATGGAAAAATCAGAACGGAATTTTTCAACAGATTCAATAGCATAAACCATGGTGAGTAAAAGAAGAAGGAAGAAAAAGCTTACAGGAAGAAGGGAGAGCTGTCAACAATGAACGAAAACAAGGACGAACGCACAAGACTGAAAGAGAGAATAGAAAGCTTGAAAGCAGAAAATTGGGAAAAGTAGAAGACGGTATGGTTACCTAAGAAGTTTAAATACTTTGCATTGGGAAGCGGCGAAAGAAATGATTACCAAAAAGAAACTATTGAACTTCCGGCGGCTAAAAGGATAAAAACTGCACGGAAATCGAAGCGCTTATAAAAAATTCAAAAAAAGGGCGGAAGCTGCGAAATGAGAAGGAAATTTGAACACAATGTTCCTGAAACCCAGGAAAAGTCATTTAATATTGCCATATACCGAGAAAGAATGTTCCATACTCCTCAAAATTCGAGATATGAAACATTGGGGGCTTCTGTTGATACCAAAATTAATATACTGATGTGGACGAATAATACGAAGACACGTGTCAATCTACGTGGCACGATAGCAGCGAGGAAGTTCATTTCCCGACCAACCATGCTTCTTTCCGAGCAACGAGGATACACCGAGGAACTCTAGTGCACCGAGGAACTCTAGCACACCGAGGAACTCTAGCGCACCGAGGTACTCTAGTTCTCCGAGGAACTCCTGATCGGCAAGCAGCTATGGCGGTCCGAGCTGCACCTCGGTCGTATCATTAATTGCCAGATAATCAACAGTTCAGATATTCATTGAATGCTTATATTCTTGACGCGCACGCTGCATTAAAAGTATTACCCTTTCACATGTATATCATTTAATGTATCGAACCTTTCATGTACAGCCTCAAGGCTATAAATACCTTGTATCAAACCCATTCAAGGGGAGGGGAATTTCTTGAGAGAACTTGTAATCAAGAATTCCACAAACACTCAGCAATAACATAACAGTGGACGTAGGCTTTATTCCTAGCCGAACCACTTTAAAAATCTTTGTCTTATTTATTTATCTATGATTGAATAATTAGAGCAATCTAGTTTTTTACATCAACACATATTACTGGATGAGTATAGTAATATATGAGATTTATTTTTATAATATTGTCACGTGTGAATAAAATGACAATTGTGAAAATTTAAGTCGGGACGCGTCTGTGTCGTGTCGGGACTAAATGTGAATTAATAAAAGTGAATATTTTATAGGTTGTTTGTATGGTCGTTTTGAGTGCGCCAACGCGTCCGGAAGGGTCGAGATAGTCAGAAAAGTATACCCGGGGATTTGATTTGGGTCTCGGGGCGTTTTTAGGCCTAATTAGTACCCCGGGAGGGCATTTTAGTCATTTTGTATTTTTGGGTAATTAAACCCACGAAAATTAAAGGGGTTATAACATATGTTTAGGTTATCTCCTAGGGTTAGATAACTCAAAACACTAGAACGACCATTGGAGAGGAGAGGAGAGAGCCCTCAAGGCATTCCAAGGCTCAAAACTCATTCGTTTACACCGCCGCCACCGCCAACGCGTAGATCGCAAGACGGGGAACGCAACCACACCAAATTCAACACCAAACCAGATTTCTGAAAGTCCCAGGCAAGTGTTTATCTTGCTTATTTCGTTGATGCATCTTTCATATTGATTTAGGAATGATTAGGATGAATTGTATGGAAGAAAAACCCAATTTGAGATAGGAAATTGCATGTAGTGATGACTTAAATGATATTCTGGAAACCTTTTGTGATGTAGAGGATTAAACCACGAAATTTTGATGTTGTATAAAAAGGAAACCTTAGAGCCAATCAGAATAAAGGAGGCAAATTCGCGCATCAGGCCCCTTGAACCGGTTCGCATGTACCCCGAACCGGTTCCCCCAAACCGGTTCGCCCCTGGGTTCGCGAATGTTTGCTGGTCTGGGGTGCTTTTTCTTCCATTCAACACTTAATTTTTTTTTTTTGTTTTCTTTCCTTTCTTCCTTGGATTTTTCTTCAATTTCAACGGGTCATAACTCATCAATCGTAGCTCGGATTTGGGTGCCGTTTCTTCCAGTGTTCTCGTTGTTCCGAGCTCTTCAACTTTCCAGTTGACTCCTCCTTCGGGATATGGATGAAAAATTACTAAAATGCCCTTGAACTTGCCTTCTTAGCTTTTCTTTCATTGTCTCGCTTTCTCTTTTGCGCTGCTTGCATAATTAACCTGTAAAACCAATAAGAGAAGCACGAAACACGAAACACGAAATACTTTCCAACGAAGATTAGTAGCATAAATGTGCGTCAAATTCATATGGGTTACATCACTCGGGTTCACAAATGCACTGAAATTAGGGGAATAAATATACAATATTTATGTCCAATCACGTAGTAAGTTGGAAACACCCTTCGAATTAAAGTTAGAAACGAACCATTATACTTGATATATAATAATGGGAAAATAAGGATAAATGTTGTGAATGTGGGTTATGGGATAAACCTAAATTGATATAATAAAAGTGGTATATTTATATGATTGTGCATGCATATATTATATACTTGTGAAAATTATGCCCGCGCTACTTGCTATCCCTGAGGTTACCGCGCTGGGACGATCTTATCTCGTGTGCCTTATGGGGGATATTGACTCGTACCCTAGAAGATAGGAATCCTAGGTAGAGGCTATCGAATCGGTAGTCATGGTCCTAAGAGACGTGAGGGTATGTACTGACCTCTTGGACTTGGAAACTATGCTTCGCCTCAATATTATTTGTGTATGTATTTATAAAGTTCGAGAGTTATTTCGAACTTGTATTCCCTTTAGTATGATTGATACGGGTATTGGATAGCAAAGTATGCCCGCACCATAGTTTTTATGTGGGGTGCTGTTATGATATATATATTATACGAGTAGTTAATATATATATATGAAATTTTGAAATTTGGAACTGCCTACTGTGATTTGATATGTAGGACATGGTTGATGACTCAAATTATAAATAATTGTTTTAAGAAAGTATAATATGACACTGGAAAACTTTATTGATTAATAAAGTTAAAAGGAGAACCTTGGTTACAAATTGAAATCTTACGTTTTAAATACTTGTGTTGTTCAGTTGTAAATCCTGCGAATAACCTAAGATAAGTTAAATCATTAGGGAAATATAGTGTGGTATATGACGAGATAGACCATTGGGAAGGTTAGTGCAATAGGTGTGCACATTAGAAGAGAGGTGAGAATTTCTCAAGAGAGTGTTGCACTAATATGTTGTTGCATTCGCCTGTATCAATTTAAATACCTGCTAAAACAATTTTTAAATCATATACACTATCGGGATCTGACCCGTTTCTATTTCCTTTTCTCTCTTGTATATATATGTATGTATTACAGGTGCCCAGCCACAGGGGCGTCTTGCATAGGGTCCTTTGGCAGGAACGCGCTGCAGCTTAGGTAGGAGTTGTAGGCCTGTTGTTTAGACGACTTCATCCATTTGATTCTACTCCTAGTTCAGTTTTATCCAGCAGGGGCATGTGTCGCCCTCTTTCTATTATTTAGTTGGTATTGTCAGAGATTGAAATTTTTACTTTCAGTACCTTCATTTCGGGATTTATTACTGTCAGGATGTTTTCCTTTAGTGTTGTAAATGTTGGGATTTATTAGTGATGATTAAATTCGTGTATGTTCAATTCTATTTTTATTCTTAATGTGTGACTCTTTAGATATTAATGGTTTAAGGTTTTATAACCGGATTTAATAAAATGAGAATAAGGTTTTAAATGGTTTTGACACTTAGCTTAATTATTTAGGGTGTTTAAATTGGAAAAGTATTTTTATGACAGTGATGCTAAGAATGAACCAACTGTTCACCTTGATTTTAATTTAATAAAGGAGTGATCGCCCGGTATTTAATTAGGCGGGGTGTCACAGGTGGTATCAGAGCATCAGGTTCTAGTGTCCTTAGGACCTGTACGGCTTATTATGCTTTCAGCATTGCTTTGTTTGTTATAGAGCCCTATGTTTAGGACTGTCGATTCCTTTGACGAGATTTCGTTCTCCTACTATAATGTGTATACACTAGTGAATTCAAATTTCGTTCGGATGTGTGCGTGTGCCGAGCGATGACGGATGTCAGAAGAGGACCGTTAAGCGTACATCAGGAGGCAGGGCTTAGTTGAGATTATGAAATATATCCGAGGATGATGACCGTAGTCGAGGTCACCTCCATTATGGCACGAGAAGCCACGACTAGAAAGGAGACTAAGGTGCAACAATGATTTTCAAATGCTGTTATAGTCAAATGAGGTGCGAGGGTAAACTTACCCAACGTATTACAAAAATGTGTAGAGACTGTCAGTGGGAAATTTTAGAAACGCGAAAATTGTATGTGTTTACCAAAGGAGGTAAAGTATCCAAAGGCTTAAATATAGGGCGGAGTGTGGCAAACTGAAAGTGAAAATTTAGAGAAAATTTTCTTGGCTTTCGGGACGAAATTATAATGGTTGGAGTCAACCACCAATATTAGAAGTGGAATTCTATGCCTATAGGAGAACCTTAAGTACAGTGTTGACCGTATGTTCCTTCCTCAACTGTTCAGGATGAGAAGCAAACGTGGTTCTGAACTCATCGCAGGAGGGCATGACAGAAGTCCAATTGTGGATATGAATCCTAATCGTTAGCAAATTTTGTATCGAAAGAGGTAGATACTAGTGGAGGAAACGACTCCAAGTGGGAGACCAACTTGTAATAATAGTTGATAATACTCGAGGAGGAAATTCTTATGGACGACCGATTCAGAGGTTGACAATGTCATATTTTGTCAATATAGATGATAACGCTTCTTTGTGGGGGAAGTTAAAGGAATCGAAGAATTTAGTTGAGAATAAGACTGAATACAACGGTGGTGGTATAGCACCACAAAAGGATGTGGATACACATCAGGAAAACCATTTAAATGCTTCAGATAGTTAAATTCTTACCAAGTGATGGTAAATTCAGTAAGTACTATTATTGATAGTAACATGATCTTTATGGCCTAAAAAGCTAAGGGAACAACCGGGATGGCTAACAGGAATCGAGTCTACTAAAGTCTGAGAGAAGGACAATCCTAACCTGGTTAGTAGGACAGGTGATAAGTGGATTATGTGTTGAGGTATTTTGGTGCGGAGTGAAATTGCTCGCGATAATATGTTCCAAAGTGAGAAAAAGGGACAAGAATACGGTGCCTAGTAAAGGACGACGATTAAAAATAATTTTTTTTTGGTTTGGGCAAACGTGTTACGTCCGAAAACCATTTATGCAGTCAAGATGATTGCCAGGATGGAAGTATAAGTTGTATCCTTAGAGGATGCGGCGTGTTTATGTGACACGAGCGAGTCACCATATTTTGTTCATTGCTAGATTAGCATGTGAGACGAGTTTAATGCATATCATTATAAATGTTACCATTATGTGAATATTTTTTCCTTAGTATAGAGGGATTTTTCTTTGGTGCTATCCGCGGGGGATGAATGAGTATATTAACAGTGTTTTATACTTTATTGAGGTTACTCATTGTAGTGATGCGATACACGAGTATGATATTATCTTTGTTAAAATGTTATAGAAATGGGTAGTATGATAGTGGGCATTTATTGCAAGGCTATCGGAGTAGTTACATTAGTGAAACACGTTTTGTTTTGGCGAGGCTTTACCTGTAAGAAGGTTGGACTTGCACTTATATTATCTATCCTAGAGACTTCGGAGGAGATAGTGGGCTCGAGATATTCGATACCAATGTATGTATTGACTTTGTCAGTATGATTCAGTATGTACCGGGATTTACCGTTGAGCGAAAAGACTTGACTCGGTATTATGTTTAGCACTCTGGACTTAGTGATAGGAAGAGTGCAGTGTTATATTTATCCTTAAGAGATGTGGGAGTTAAGAGTTATACCCCTAATGTTAGAAAAAGGAAATTTAGAGAATTTCGATCGTATGTATCTGAGGTTTATAGAATGTAATTACCATCAAGAAATACGGGATGATAGTGAAATTGGTGAAACGTTCTTTGTTAAATATAATTACGGGAGAAATTGTAACTTTTCTGTCAAGGGATGGAATAAAGGGGTATATACTATGGATGGAGGACCTAACGGATTTCGATAATCGATAATGCTAGGTAGTAGTGTATCGGGGGGGTTTCTTATTTGGATTTCGCTTTGCGAGACATCCCACGCATGAAACTTAGCGTAAGGTTGGAAATAGGGAGACGTTTGGTCACTATTCCATGAGTTCGGTACCCTGGTCGAAATGGGATCAAGTAATTATGTATCTAAGTTGGAAGTTGAATTTTGTTTTAAGGTCATTGGAGCCGGATTTTTGTGGTAGGAAAGCATTGAAAGTTATCCCCACGAGTTGAGGGGTGGAACGATGATTAGGAGAATTTAAGAATTTTGATTCTTAGGGTGATTGAGAGTACCCAAATGTCATAACCGCGTACAGAACACAAGGTGAATAAAGAGTTGGAATGATTTTTAGCATGGATTATCTGGAAAGAACTTTATATTATACAAAAGAGATGACCTGTAATTATTTTGATGAATAGAGCGTTAGTGATTTATTTTGGTTGTTGTACCTATTTGGGAAAATTATTGTACTTATATGAGGAAGGTTGAGAATTATTATTCCTCCTTTGTTGTCATGGAATTTGAATGCCCTATTCCTTCTATTCTGTTGAATTTAGTTAGTCCTACAGATGAGTAGCACGCCGTTCTCTCTCCCAGGGAGGTCGGAGTGTTGCAAAAATGTGGGCATCTTGGTTAACTACAGTTAAAATAGTCCGAGTCGAAGGGAAGTGGTAATAGACGTGTGAAATATATGTTTGTGGGACTAGTATAACGAAGTGGAAGTGATAGAGTGGATTAAACGTCACATGAGGGGCGATAATCCATACATAAGTGTGCAATTAGAATAGCACGCCCTAACTTGATTGGAAGGCTGTGGGAAGCCATTCAAGAATTGGTATTCCTTGAATAGAGTAGAATTTAATTGTTATGAAGCACACCCGGAGCGGAGTTGTTATTAGTCAAGTGTGAGAGCGACTTGCGCATACAAAGAGTAATGATGTTAGTATAGTATAAGAGATCCAGAAGTGCGCTTTGTGGAGAGAAGAGCACGGGTCGGAACTTACGGCGTACTCCAAGGAAGGAAGGGGAGTATTACGTGTCACTTAATGTGAGACATTTCAAGGGAAGAATCGATGTTTAGCGAGACGTAGTGAGTAGTATCTACATGCACTGCCCATAGGTAAGGTTTGGTTGAAAGAGGAGAATCAACCAAAGAATTTTGTGTTTATCGAAAATTCCTGAAATTGGAAGAGGTTGGTAAAGTCGGTAAAGTTCTTGGATGGGTTGCCATCCTCAAAACAAGATCAAGGGTTTATGCCGAACATGTGAATTAAGTCGCCGAGAAGGAAGTGATTGATATTCCTTTGGGCTGGCTTACAATATTAACTAGTATGCCCCAGACTTCCTTTGAAAGGAAGGATCGCGCCAGTGCATGGTCCGGCGCAGTATAAATTTCTGAATCAGGATGAGATTGGTGAGTCCCACCTTTGATATGGGATTTCAGGAACCAGCGGAGATAAGATTTCGTTTTGAGTAGGATGTATCACCCTTAGCCAGGGAATAAGCGCATGGTGATTAAAGATTAGTGGAGCCACGTAAAGAGATTTTGGAATCTTGGTACGATGATTTCAAGAATGCTCTGTAGAAGCACTCGTACCTGTTTGTCGCGTACGAGGTACTTATTAAGGTTTTGTTATGGAAGAACCTCGACTATTCTCCTTTCGTATGTTTAGAGGAGAGTAGATAATCAGAATTTTTGGATCAGTTGAGAAAATATCCGATAACTATGGTGGAATTCCACGACTATTTTAGGCCGTCAAGAGTGGTCAAATGTTCGTATGATCTTCTCAGAATGGGAATTTTGTGTATGAATAAATCCGAGTAGTTGTCATGTAGTGAGGTGCGGCCTCTTAATGATAGTGAGATAATGGAATTTATAACGTATAGACGTAACCTATTCAAATGTTGTCAGTTGGGAGTGCAATGTGAAGTGTCTCCAATGAGAATGTAAAACAATGTTGCTGTGAGGAAAAAGCAATAGTGATTGAGTGCCGTACTATGTAGATAGTTTGTGTACTGACAAGGATATCCAGAATTGTGCTACCTGGTAGGCCTTATTTTTCAAATTTCGGGACGAAATTCCGTTATTAGGGGGGAAGTATGTAATACCCCGTATTTTCATGGCTTTTAAATTTAAGGGCCTCCTAATGATAATGAGATAATGGAATTTATAACGTATAGACGTAACCTATTCAAATGTTGTCAGTTGGGAGTGCAATGTGAAGTGTCTCCAATGAGAATGTAAAACAATGTTTCTGTGAGGAAAAAGCTATAGTGATTGAGCGCCGTACTATGTAGATAGTTTGCGTACTGACAAGGATATCCAGAATTGTGCTACCTGGTAGGCCTTATTTTCTGAATTTCGGGACGAAATTTCGTTATTAGGGGGGAAGTATGTAATACCCCGTATTTTCATGGCTTTTAAATTTAAGGATTTATTAAATTTAATTGAGAAAAATTAATTTAATTTTAATCCGAAATGTTGTTTTAAATATTTACTAGCGTGACAAGAGTTAGTAATTATTGAGAATATATTATTTGTTGCATATTACTGGATGAGTATAGTAATATATGAGATTTATTTTTATAATATTGTCACGTGTGAGTAAAATGACTGTTGATACCAAAATTAATATGCTGATGTGGACGAATCATACGAAGACACTTGTCAATCTACGTGGTACAATAACAACGAGGAAGTTCATTTCCTCGACCAACCCATGTTCTCCCCGAGAAAAGAGGATATACCGAGGAACTACAACACTCCGAGGTACTCTAGCGCTCCGAGGAACTCCTGAGCAACGAGCAACTAAGGCGGTCCGAGCTGCATCTCAGCCGTAGTATTAATTGTCAGAATGTTAACAGTTCAACTATTCATTGAATGTTTATCATCTTGACGCACACGCTGCATTAAATGTATTACCCTTTCATATGTATATCATTTAATGTATCAATCCATTCATGTACAGCCTAAGGGCTATAAATACCTTGTATCACCCTCATTCAAAGGGACCGGAATTTCTTAGTTGAACTTGTAATCGAGAATTCCCAAACACTCAGCAATAACATAACAGAGGACGTAGGCCATTCTTATAAGGCTGAACCACTTTAAAAATCTTTGTCTCATTTTATTTATCTGTGATTGAATAATTAGAGCGATCTAATTTTTTACATCAACAGATTGGCGCCGTCTGTGGGAAATGACTGTTACTATCGTTTTTTCACCAAAAATCATTTATCATCAATGGCAGATAATCCAGAATCCAGTAATCAAAATGCTGGAAATACTGAAAATCCTCCAAATCCATCTGCACCTCCAGATTTGGCTGGAATTATGACGAATCTGGCTGAAGGACAAACCGCCATGAAAGAAACAATGAGGCAACTCATTCAAACTCTTCACGGCGGTGCACCTACTCATTCAAGGCAAAGGAGTGATCGTGGGCAATCGCGATCCAGGCGTACTGGGTCATATCGTAATGAAGAATCTAATGATTTTTCTTATCAACCCGGGCAAACTTCATCAATACGGGCTACGGATACAGATCAACATATCACCTTCTCTCCGAAGAGAACTAGCGCCCTGGAAAGATTAAGCAGGGCATCTCCTTTCAGTCGGTTAGGACCAAGGAGAAATATGAGTCCGCTTAAAGCCCCATCGAGAAGCTTTCGACCACCATCAGGTTTGAGAGAATGATCAGCACAATCAAGACCAGCTACTCGTCGAGACAGATCTCAGGAAGCTACGTCAGAACAATCAATTGCTCGAACTAAGAAGCCCGAGGACGGAAATGAAGCTTGGAAGGGTTCCATTCAGCGATTGGAGGATAGACTTGGAGAAATGGTTAAAGAAAGGAACCCATTACAGAGAACTTTTGTTCAAGGGACACCTTTTGTGCAGGCCATTGTGAATTTTCCTACACCATCGAAATTTAAAGCACCTGTAGTGACCCCTAAATATGATGGAAAAACAGATCCTGTTCTTCATATAGAACAATACCAGGCTGCTGCCGACATATATGCCGTCCCCGACGAGATGAGGTGTAGAGCATTTTCGGGAACTCTTACTGGATCTGCACAGATATGGTACAACAATCTTCCTCGGGGTAAGATTTCGACTTTTATTCAGTTAGCTGAGTTGTTCATTGGTAATTTCTGTTTTGGAGCAAAGCCGGTAAAGCGAGTAGCGCACTTGTTAAGTGTTAGACAAAAATCAGGTGAGAGTACTAGAGATTACATAACTCGTTTCAATAACGAGAAGTTGGAAGTCATAGATTACGAAGAAAAGACAGCGATCACTGCTTTGATGAGTGGATTGCTGCCTAACAAGTTATATTATACTTTGGCCAAAGATCCACCTAAAACTATGTCGGAGTTGATGGCAAAAGCGGCCAAAATCATGAATGCCGAGGAAGCTATGGCTGCGAAGAAGAACATGGATAAAGAAACCAAGGTTGAGGTTGACAAATCAAAGAAGAAAGAGCAAAAAGGTAATGGTGGTGACAAGCATTCCAAGAATAATAGGACATCATGGGAAGTCCTGAAGAAATATGATAATTATACTCCATTGAAGATGGGTATTAATCATGTTTTAGAAGAAATCAAGAATAACGAAGAAATCAAGTGGCCAGATAAACTGAGGACCAATCCTGAACTGAGGAATAGGGCCAAATATTGCGAGTTCCATAAAGATCATGGCCATACGACCAAAAATTGCATAGCCCTTCAGAACGAGATTGAAACGCTCATCCGAAGAGGAAAGTTGTCAAAGTATGTAGATCGCAGAGGTGAAAGGAAGAATGATGATAGAACCAGAGATCGTTCCAGATCTCCTCGTCGGACGGAGGAGAAAAAGAAAAGAGATCATGAAGATGATCTAGATGAAGACCCCGATCTTCCAAAGAAGCCAAGACAGCCTGAACGAGAGGTATTTTCCATACGTTTTGGGTCATTTGATTGTAATGTTATTACAGGAGGAGATGCTGGAGGGGGAGACCTTACTGCAGAAAGAAAGGCCTATCTCGGAGAGGCTCAAGCCTGCTCATATATTCAACGAATAAATCTTGCCGAGGATGATCGTCCGAGGAAGGTAACTAAAGAAAAGCTAGTTATTGGTTTTTCAAAAAACGATTTAGCCGGTGTTCTTTACCCTCACGACGATCCCTTGGTGATCAAAATGAGGATGAAAGATGTGGTGATTTCAAGGGTGTTGGTGGACAACGGTAGTTCGGCAAACATCATGTACTATTCATGTTTTGATAGCTTGAATTTGAAATTATCTCAACTGGAACCTTATCACAGACCCCTTCTGGGTTTTGCTGGCGAGAAAGTTTTTCCACTTAGGACGATCAAGTTGGACATATTCATTGGAACTTGGCCTGTTTGTCGAACAGAAAGAATACGCTTCTTTGTGATGGATAAGAATGTGCAGTCAGCCTACAACATCATCATGGGAAGAGTTAGTTTGAAGAAGTTCGAAGCAGTTCCATCTACAGTGCATCAATGCTTAAAATTCCCAACAAACTTCGGAGTAGGAGTTGTAAAAGGTGATAAAAAAATAGCTCGGGAATGCTATTATTCATCTGCCGAGCAAGAGGAGCTTGAGGAATCAAGGAAAAATACTATTACCTACCAGGTGGAGGAAGGTACAGAAATTGAAACTCTTGATCCTAGGGATGAATCCCAACTTGTAAAAGGACAGGTAGTAGAATCTACAGAAAATATTATTCTGGACGAGGAGCACCCTGAACGAGTAACTCAGATAGGTTCGTCGTTGGATGCTTCAATAAAACAAGAGTTGATAATGTTCTTGAGAAACAGGAAGAAAACTTTCGCATGGAGTCATGAGGACATGCCAGGAATAGATCCAAACTTCTTATGTCATGAACTCAATGTGAATAAGGAGATCAAGCCTGTGAAGCAGAGAAGAAGGGTATTTAGCCCCGAGAAGAATCAAGCCATACAAGAGGAGGTCGAGAAGCTCCAGAAAGCCCAATTCATTGAAGATGTGAAATATCTAGACTGGCTGGCAAATGTGGTGATGGTAAAGAAGAAGAACAATAAATGGAGAATGTGTGTTGATTTCACTGATCTCAACAAGGCATGCCCAAAAGATCATTTTCCATTGCCCAGAATTGACCAACTAGTGGATGCTACCTCGGGACATGAGCTGCTCAGCTTCATGGATGCTTACTCTGGCTACAACCAGATCAAAATGAAACCTGAAGACAGGGAAAGTACTTCTTTTATTACCCCTAGGGGAACTTATTGCTATAATGTTATGCCTTTTGGTTTGAAAAATGCAGGAGCGACATACCAGCGGCTGATGAACAAGGTCTTCACCGAACAAATCAGTTGTAACATGGAAGTCTATGTCGATGATATGCTGACAAAAAGCAAGAAAGCTGCAAATCATTTAGTTGACTTAGCTCAGACATTTGATCAACTGGATAAATACCAGATGAAGCTCAACCCGACGAAGTGCATATTTGGAGTACGAGAAGGAATATTTCTCGGATATATCGTCAACCAGCGAGGCATTGAAGCAAATCCAGATAAGATCAAAGCTCTTTTAGGGTTGCGATCTCCAACAACAAAGAAAGAAGTGCAGAGTCTTACAGGGCGAGTTGCAGCGCTCAACAGATTTGTATCCCGAGCAACTGACAAATGCCTCCCATTCTTCAAAACATTTTAAATTTTTTTTGAGTGGACTGATGAATGTGAAAAGGCCTTTCAAGACTTGAAAAAGTATTTGGGAGCACCTCCATTATTGTCCAGGCCAATAACAGGAGAGAAGTAGTACTTATATTTGGCGGTATCAGAGAATGCAGTTAGCTCAGCATTGATTAGATTGGAGAATGGAGTTCAGAAACCCATCTATTACACAAGTAAGGCTTTTCGAGGTGCAGAAATCAGATATCCAAAGCTAGAAAAATTGGCATTGGCATTAATTGAAGGAAGTAGAAGAATGAGGCCATATTTCCAGGCCCATACAATCGTCGTATATACCGACGTGCCACTGAGGCAAGCCCTTCATAAGCCAGAAAAGTCAGGGAGATTGATGTACTGGGCAATAGAGCTCGGTGAATATGATATTGTGTATGAGCCCAGAGCATCATTGAAAGGGCAAGCTGTAGCAGATTTTATAGCAGAATTTACATATCCTGATACCCCCGAGGAACAAAAACTGCTCGCTGACCAACCTGTGGATGTTACAGGATCAACAGACATAAGTCCAGACCAACTCCGGTTGGTAAAAGGACCTATGGATGTAGAAGGATCATCAACTTCAAATTCAAACCAGCCCCGGATGGTTGAAGAACGAGAAGAGATGGTCAACAAGGAGCGAAAAGTGCCAGGGGAGGATGAAAAGAAGCAATAAATATTTCACCGAGGAACTCTATCAGATAAGAAATTTGAAGACGGGTTGCCCATATGGAGATTATATGTAGATGGCTCATCTTGCACAGCAGGTTGTGGGGCAGGAATTGTTTTGAGCACCCCAGACGAGATTGACATGGAATATGCTTTACGATTCCAATTCAAAGCCTCTAATAATGAAGCTGAGTATGAGGCCATGATAGCAGGCTTAAACTTAGCAAAAGTTTTGGAAGCACGGCAAGTAATTGTATTCAGTGATTCTCAATTAATTGTAAATCAAATGACAGGAACATATGCTGTTAAAGGAGATTTAATGGCAAAGTATCATGCAAAGGTGATGGAGTTACTGATAGAATTTGATGCCATTCAATTGGTGAGAATATCGAGGATGGAGAATGTACAAGCAGACGCACTGGCCCGACTAGCATCAACTACTCGTACCGAGCTGCGAAGAACGATACCAATTGAAGTATTGGAAAGTCGGAGCATAGATGAAAACTTGACGATGAATGTTATTACCCTTGATTTAGGACCATCTTGGATGGATCCCATCAGGAAATATATTGAAGAGGGAGGATTTCCAGAGGATAAGCTCGCTGCCAAAAAATTAAAGTATAAAGCTGCTCGGTATGTATTAACTAATGGTATTTTATATAGACGAGGAATTATGGCAGGTTTGCAGAGATGTGTACATCCCTCCGAGGTGAAGGAATTGATTGAAAAAATCCATGAAGGGTCTTGTGGAGCTCATGTAGCAGGTCGAACACTTTTACAAAGGGTAATGACTCAAGGATACTACTGGCCAACGATGAGGGCTGATTGTATAGCCTATGCTAAGAAATGTGACAAGTGCCAACGTTTTTCCTCTATCCGAAGAACTCCACAAGCATTGTTGACACCCATAACTTCCCCTTGGCCATTCGCCATGTGGGGAATTGATTTGGTGGGACCATTGCCGACCACCCGAGGAAGATTCAAGTACCTCGTCGTCGCAGTAGACTATTTTACTAAGTGGGTAGAAGCTGAACCCCTCATCGACATGACGTACGAGAAGGTATACCAGTTCGTTTGGAAGAATATCATCTGTCGATATGGTCTCCCTCATGCCTTCATCACATACCATGGAACCCAATTTGATAACGAGGAATTTGCTGCTTATTGTCATCAGTCGAACATTTTGAAAGTCCATTCAGCACCAGGCCATCCTCAAAGCAATGGACAGACTGAAGTGACGAATAGAACACTGCTAAATGGTTTGAAGAAAAGTCTAAGTAAAGCTAAAGCTAACTGGATTAACGAGCTACAATCAGTATTGTGGGCTTACCGAACAACTCCCCGAGCAGCGACTGGAGAATCACCATATATGCTGGCATTTGGAAGTGAGGCTGTAATACCTGCCGAGTTAGGTCTCCCAACACACAGAGTGCTGAATTTCAATTCCCCAGTCAGCGACTTGATGAGAAGACTGGATTTGAATATGCTCGAGGAAGTCAGAGAAGAGGCAGCCATTAGGAATGCTGCTTATCAACAACGAACAACTCTTTTCTACAACAAAAGGGTGAGGAAATGCGATTTAAAAGAAGGAGATTATGTGCTAAAGGAGGTCATTCAGAAGCACAATAAATTGGAAGCAAATTGGCATGGACCTTACCGAGTTACAGAAGTCGTTTGACCAGGAACTTACCGAATAGCAACTCTAGAAGGAGAAGAATTCAAGAATGCTTGGAATGCTGAACACCTTCGCAAGTATTATCAATGATGTAAAATGTACAATGGTTCCATCAATATGAATAAAACGATGATGTTTTCACCATTTTCCTCTCCTTTGTTTGAAAGTTTTTCTGGGAATACTAGTGTTGTACACTACGCTGCTCGACAGCAAAAAGAAGACGAAAGTTCGAAAGAACCAAAAAATATACTCCTTTGGTTAGGAGGCGTATACTAGCGTGACCAACTAAGGTTGGTAAGATAACTAGTGGACAGAAAGTTCGAAAGAACCAAAAAATATACTCCTTTGGTTAGGAGGCGTACACTAGCGTGACCAACTAAGGTTGGTAAGATAACTAGTGGACAGAAAGTTCGAAAGAACCAAAAAATATACTCCTTTGGTTAGGAGGCGTACACTAGCGTGACCAACTAAGGTTGGTAAGATAACTAGTGGACAAGATAGTTCGAAGGAACCTGATAGTTCAATAATCAACTACGGTTGAGGGAAGAACGATATCATTTTGAAAATAGGCCAACAAGTTGGTCGGAAGGTAAAATCATTCCAGAAAATACAAAGAATTCCAAACTGAACCAAGTATAGTTGGTCGGTGATCAACTATACTTAGTCGACGAGGATAAATTATTGACTATGGTTGGTCGGGCACATTTTATGAAAAAAAATTTACCAAGTATGGTTGGTCGGGGATAAAAACCCATAAACTGTAGTTGGTCGACAAACACAATTTAACAACCTTGGTTGGTTGGAAACATTTTAAACATTTTATACTCATTACTTTATCATTAAGTGATTGAGCAACATTGATATTTGTAATTTTGATTACTAAGTTGGTTGATGAACAGCATCATACTGTTATCTTTTTAACAGATACATATACACAAATGTAAGAATGTAAAAATAAACACAAGATAATCGCAATACAAATTTGCAAACAGAAAATGAAATTCTTTCATTAAGATAAAAATGTATTACAAGCTATACATATGTGCTAATTATTACATTGAAAAACCTATTCTATTGGTTTCTTTCCTTTAGCTTTTGAAACAGGTTCCTCGCCGGCAGGAGGATCTTCTAAGCAAAGAGGAGAATTGATGAAATTAATATCTCTGAGCATTCTGACGTTCATCACAGAAGGTGTATCCAAGAGATGCTCTGGACGAGATAATTCAGTCTGAGAATGAAGACTATAGTCGCCGAGATATTTTGAAATTAAACTCCGAGGAATGGAACGAGTTGGGATCCATTCCATGTCCAATTTGAAAGGTGGCACAGGCAAATCTAGTAACCCTGGAGCATGATAATCCCATAAAAAATGCCCTTGCTCCAATTTCAGTACACCCAGGGCGTTCAACCACCCCTGCTTATAACCTTCATTATTGACATGTTCAATCCGAGCATCTAAATGAACAAGGGCTTCATTGTATCCTGCCATCCAAAATTCCCTGGGCTGTTTATGGAATTGGAAGGTTAATCTATCCAATTGTTCATGAAGGCTCCTGGCAAAAACATCTTTATTATTCAAAGCAGACTTCGTTGCAGTAAGTTGATCTTCCAAAGATAGATTCTTCTTGGACATTTCAGATAAAGCCCGATCTTTGGCGTTTAATTGGTATGCTTGAGTTTCCAAAGTAGATTGAGTGCGAGCCTCTTCAACATTGCAGCTAAGAACTCTTGATCGACTCCGAGCAGCAACTGGAGAACTTTGTTCCTCGGCAACATTTTGAACAGCTCTTCCTTGCCCACGAGAACTTCTTCCTCGTCCCCGAGCAGTCACAGGAATAATAGATTTTCTTAAGTTGTCCAGTTCTTGCCTTAATTTGGCATTCTCAATCTCTAAGAACGAGAAACCTTCATCGGTAACTTGCACTAAAGCAGTGGAAGATGACGCTGCAGATTCATACTGTGCTAGCTTTTTCTGCAAATTATTGTTCTCTTGTTCCAGCAACTCAGCAATCTGCCTGCAAGCCTCGACTTCACCCTTTAAAGTTCTTTCCCTAACATCGTATCCAGCAAGGATATTTTTATGGCCTGTTTCAGAAGAAAGTTGTTGATATCTATTTTCATATTCCTTGTGCAACAAAGCCATTGATTCATTGTGCTGACCTTGGAGATCTTCTAAAGAATAATGAAGTTCCTCAATCAAGTCATAGTAGGCCACATTGTTGGCCACAGCTCGGTCAAGTAAATCCTTCAAGTACCGATAAGCCTCAATTGCTTGTTCTGAGGCATCATGGCCAAGGATGTCAGCAATTTCTGATGTACTTAGGTCTGTATGACGAGCCTTATAATATTCGTGACATTGCTGCATCAGCTTTGTATCATGTGCAGATATCAGTTCCATTCTAGCAATAAACTAAGGATGAGAAAAAGACAACAATCAACAAAAATAAATCATCAACAACAGAGATGAAAAAAGATGTATTTTATTAGATCATAAAAGGATTACATTGTTTGATTACAAATAATGAAAGATAGAAATGATACCGAACAACTTCACACCTTTTCCTTGTCTCCCAAGACTTTCTCGGGAGGCTGGGACGAGGAGCTTGGTTGCTCGGTGGTAACAGCAACTTGATCTGCAGGAGTTGAAATTTTTTGAGAAGGAGGAGGCATGGAAGAAATGTCCTCATTAGCAGAAGATAGATATGCAGGGACTTGATCACCTATAGCCATAGAAGATTCATCAGAGACAGGCTCATCTTCTTCTTCTTCCACAATTGGTGGAGGAGGACCAGGGAGGTGCAACTGGAATAGATCGGAATCATCCTTGATCTTCAATTCCTGTAGGGCAGCTACCCAGCCATCTCGGAAGTATTTCAACTTCCCGTATTGAACTTGGGATGTCATCGCAGCAATCCCCTTGTCCCATCCTTTATCCCAGCCTGTGCTGAAGGATTTTTTAACTGCGAGCTTTCTTCTCAATTTCTCCGAGGAGAGCTTCGCATCCAATTCTTCTTTTTTGCCCTTGATATCTCGCAGGGCGGACAATTCTTCCTCTGCCTTCCTCAGCTTATCCTCAAGTTCTCCAAAATTCTTGAGCTTGTCGTCATATTTCTTATGCTCGACCTCTAAACTTTTCACTTTATTCTCCAAACTCTTGGAGATCTCAGCCAACTTCACCTTCTCAGCTTCAACTATTGATAACTTTTTCTCCCAAACAGCCTTGCCCTCACTATACTGTTGGCGAGATTCCTTCAAGGATTGGGTCAAACCCAGCAGAGCATCCTCTACACCTGACGAGGAGCTTGAAGCTTTAATAGCTTCATCCTTCTTCACGATATTATTGAAACAGTTCACCAGCTGAAAGATGAGAAAAACAGTAAAGTCAATACAAAATGCAAGTATTCAGAGAAAGAAAGAAAATTCAGAGTGTGAGAAATTTACCGAAGCAAGATGACGAGTAGCTAGGGATGTCAGCATATCCCTAGAAATTTTTTCATCAATTCCTAGGACCTCGGGTATGATCCAAGTTTTTACCGAGCTCATTGCAGAGCTCGGAGGAATGATGGTTGGAACACTAACACCACCAGCTGGTAGAGAGGATGCAGTTTTAGCCAAATTGACTGAGGATGATTTCCTCAATCTCCTCAAAGGGACTTCAACAGCTTCAACCAAGGAAGAACTCTTGGTCGGAGAGATAGAAATTATTTCCACAGGAGCAACCTTCTTGCTCGGAGCCACTGGGGGCTTCTCGGTAGCTTTGGAAGATGCAGCATCCACCTTCTTAGTCCCCTCTGGGACATCAGTTTTGCTTTTCTTGGCCCCAGCAGCAGAAGTAATGTCATCAAATAGAGCAGGAGGAGCTCTTTTCTTGCCCATTCTCTGACTTAAAGGAAGATGAGAATCTGAAGAAGAATCCTCTGGAGTTGAAGCTGGCTCAACAGGGCGAGCAGTATAAGAGGTTGTATAACTCTTATACTGTAGCAAATATGATGCAAAGATGATGTGCTCGTCTGCAACGTTCTTATGCAAACCCCAGATAAGTTTCAGATGCTTAATATTAACCTCTGATTCTTTTGGAGTTTTTCTTTTGCTATCAACTGCAAATAAATACATAATGAGATATCAGTCATACATTTTGTCAAACATGATGAAAGCATAATTTCATAAGTAAAATAAAATGAAAAATAAACCTATCCCATTGCCATATGGGGGGCATCTGGGACCGTTGTATACTCCATCTCCAACTAAAGGGGCATATTGCCAATTTTTAATAACCACCCCATGTTCAAAATAATCTCTATTTGAGTCAGGGAGGTTAACTACAAAAGCCCTATTCAGAAACCTAGTTTTTAAGTAATAAATATTATCTAGAGTGGCCCATTTATAGTAATACATAATTTCAGGGATCCCTATACGAGTCCCATGAGTTAGATTTAATTTGTACACCCCATTAATTATTCTCCATGAATTGGGGGCTATTTTTGCAGGGACAAGATCAAAATACTGACAAAACTCAAGACACAATGGGTTTGGCGGAAAAGAAAATCCACATTCAGCAATGAATAGACTGGGGAACCAATGTCCCTCAGCCAATAAAAAATAATCTAAATGCTCAGAAAGAACCTCCAGAGTTACCCAAGAAGGAATGGAAAAATCGGAACGAAATTTCTCAACAGACTCCACAATATAAACCATACTGAATAAAAGAGATACAGAAGAAAGGAAGAAGATCTTACAGGAAGAAAGGAGGTATGTTGACAACGAACGAAAACTAGGATGAACGCACAAGAGAGAAGGAGAAAATAGAAAGCTTGAATGCAGGAAATTGGAAAAAGAAGAAGACGGTATGGTTACCTAAGAAGTTTAAATACTTTGCCTTGGGAAGCGGCGAAGGAAATGATTACAAAAAAGAAACTATTGAACTTCCGACGGCTAAAAGGACAAAAAGGGCACTAAGATCGAAGCGCTCTTAAAAGTTCGAAAAAAGGCGGATTCGTTGAATTTGGAAATAAATTCAAATACGATGCTCCTAAAACCCAGGAAGATCATTCAATATTGCCATAAACCGAGAAAGAATGTTCCATACTCCTCAAAGTTCGAAATATGAAACATTGGGGGCTTCTGTTGATACCAAAATTAATATGCTGATGTGGACGAATCATACGAAGGCACTTGTCAATCTACGTGGTACAATAACAATGAGGAAGTTCATTTCCTCGACCAACCCATGTTCTCCCCGAGAAAAGAGGATATACCGAGGAACTACAACACTCCGAGGTACTCTAGCGCTCCGAGGAACTCCTGAGCAACGAGCAACTAAGGCGGTCCGAGCTGCATCTCAGCCGTAGTATTAATTGCCAGAATGTCAACAGTTCAACTATTCATTGAATGTTTATCATCTTGACGCACACGCTGCATTAAATGTATTACCCTTTCATATGTATATCATTTAATGTATCAATCCATTCATGTACAGCCTAAGGGCTATAAATACCTTGTATCACCCTCATTCAAAGGGACCGGAATTTCTTGGTTGAACTTGTAATCGAGAATTCCCAAACACTCAGCAATAACATAACAGTGGACGTAAGCCATTCTTATAAGGCTGAACCACTTTAAAAATCTTTGTCTCATTTTATTTATCTGTGATTGAATAATTAGAGCGATCTAATTTTTTACATCAACAATGGCAATTGTGGAAATTTAAGTCGGGACGCGCTTGTGTCGTGTCGGGACTAAATGTGGATTAATAAAAGTGAATATTTTATAGGTTGTTTGTATGGTCGTTTTGAGTGCGCCAACGCGTCCGGAAGGGTCGAGATAGTCAGAAAAGTATACCCAGGGGTTTGATTTGGGTCTCGGGACGTTTTTAGGCCTAATTAGTACCCCGGGAGGGCATTTTAGTCATTTTGTATTTTGGGTAATTAAACCCACGAAAATTAAAGGGGTTATATCAGATGTTTAGGTTATCTCCTAGGGTTAGATAACTCAAAACACTAGAACGACCATTGGAGAGGAGAGGAGAGAGCCCTCAAGGCATTCCAAGGCTCAAAACTCATCCGTTTACACCGCCGCCAACGCGTAGATCGCGAGACGGGGAACGCAACCACACCAAATTCAACACCAAACCAGATTTCTGAAAATCCCAGGCAAGTGATTATCTTGCTTATTTCGTTGATGCATCTTTCATATTGGTTTAGGAATGATTAGGATGAATTGTATGGAAGAAAAATCCAATTTGAGATAGGAAATTGCATGTAGTGATGACTTAAATGATATTCTGGAAACCTTTTATGATGTAGAGGATTAATTCATGAAATTTTGATGTTGTATAAGAAGGAAACCTTAGAGCCAATCAGAATAAAGGAGGCAAATTTGCGCATCAGGCCCCTCGAACCGGTTCGCATGTACCCCGAACCGGTTCGCCCCCCAAACCGGTTCGCCCCTGGGTTCGCGAATGTTTGCTGGTCTGGGGTGCTTTTTCTTCCATTCAACACTTAGAATTTTTTTTTGTTTTCTTTCCTTTATTCCTTGGATTTTTCTTCAACTTCAACGGGTCATAACTCATCAACCGTAGCTCGAATTTGGGTGCCGTTTCTTCCAGTGTTCTCATTGTTACGAGCTCTTCAACTTTCCAATTGACTCCTCCTTCGGGATCTGGCTGCAATATTACCAAAATTCCCTTGAACTTGCCTTCTTAGCTTTTCTTTCATTGTCTCGCTTTCTCTTTTGCGCTGCTTGCATAATTAACCTGTAAAACCAATAAGAGAAGCACGAAACACGAAATACTTGCCAACGAAGATTAGTAGCATAAATGTGCGCCAAATCCATATGGGTTACATCATTCGGATTCACAAATGCACTGAAATTAGGGGAATAAATATACAATGTTTATGTCCAATCACGTAGTAAGTTGGAAAAACCCTTCGAATTAAAGTTAGAAACGAACCATTATACTTGATATATAATAATGGAAAAATAAGGATAAATGTTGTGAATGTGGGTTATGGGATAAACCTAAATTGATATAATAAAAGTCGTATATTTATATGATTGTGTACGCATATATTATATACTTGTGAAACTCATGCCCGCGCTACTTGCTATCCCTGAGGTTACCGCGCTGGGACGATCTTATCTCGTGTTCCTTATGGGGGATATTGACTCGTACCCTAGAAGATAGGAATCCTAGGTACAGGCTATCGAATCGGTAGTCACGGTCCTAAGAGACGTGAGGGTATGTACTGACCTCTTGGACTTGGAAACTATGCTTCGCCTCAATATTGTTTGTGTATGTATTTATACAGTTCGAGAGTGATTCCGAACTTGTATTCCCTTTAGTACGATTGATACGGGGATTGGATAGCAGAGTATGCCCGAACCATAGTTTTTATGTGGGGTGCTGTTATGATATATATATTATACGAGTAGTTAATATATATATGAAATTCTGAAATCTGGAACTGCCTATTGTGATTTGATATGTAGGACATGGTTGATGACTCAAATTATAAATAATTTTTTAAGAAAGTATAATATGACACTAGAAAACTTTATTGATTAATAAAGTTAAAAGGAGAACCTTGGTTACAAATTGAAATCTTACGTTTTAAATACTTGTGTGATTCAGTTGTAAATCCTGCGAATAACCTAAGACAAGTTAAATCATTGGGGAAAGATAGTGTGGTATATGACGAGATAGACCATTGGAAAGGTTAGTGTGATAGGTGTGCACATTAGAAGAGAGGTGAGAATTTCTCAAGAGAGTGTCACACTAATATGTTGTTGCTTTGGCCTGTATGAATTTAAATACTTGCTAAACGAATTTTTAAATCATATACACTATCGGACTCTGACCCGTTTCTATTTCCTTTTCTCTCTTGTATATATATGCATGTATTACAGGTGCCCAGCCACAGGGGCATCTTGCATAGGGTCCTTTGGCAGGAACGCGCTGCAGCTTAGGTAGGAGTTGCAGGCCTGTTGTTTAGACGACTTCATCCATTTGATTCTACTCCTAGTTCAGTTTTATCCAGTAGGGGCATGTGTCGCCCTATTTCTATTATTTAGTTGGTATTGTCAGAGATTGAAATTTTTACTTTCAGTACCTTTATTTCGAGATTTATTACTGTCAGGATGTTTTCCTTTAGTGTTGTAAATGTTGGGATTTATTATTGATGATTAAATTCGTGTATGTTCAATTCTATTTTTATTCTTAATGTGTGACTCTTTAGATGTTAATGGTTTAAGGTTTTATAACCAGATTTAATAAAATGAGAATAAGGTTTTAAATGGTTTTGACACTTAGCTTAATTATTTAGGGTGTTTAAATTGGAAAAGTATTTTTACGACAGTGATGCTAAGAATGAACCAACTGTTCACCCTGATTTTAATTTAATAAATGAGTGATCGCCCGGTATTTAATTAGGCGGGGTGTCACAGTCGACTAACATATTCTGTCATTTCTTACTTGAACCAATTAATACGAAAAATTAGTGCACCCAACTCTGCAAAAATGAGGACCACTAAAACCCTTAAACACTAAATGACCCCACTTAAAATTTCTCTAATTAATGGTGTCAATTTTTAAAAATAATTTATCTTTTATTTCCTTAAATTTTTGTAGGTTTATAGATGGAAATAATCACAAAATAGTTTTAGAGATTTTTTTGTACTTTCAAAATTGTTTTATTGCAGTTTTAAAAAACAATCATTCTTTTAAAACCATAACTATTAAAAATATTTTAAAAAAAATTATTTATTATTTTTCTGTTTTTGTGTTTAAAAAAACAAAAATATTTATAAAAAAAACAGTTTTAAAGTGGTTTTGTTAAAAAACAAAAATGATTTTATAAAACTATATTTCAGAACTATTTAAAAAAACCTTATTTTGTTTAAAACAAAAACATTTGAAAATAGTTTGAAGACACTTCTTTATATTTATAGCTTTTATTTTTTTAAAAGGAAATAAGGATAAAAATAAGTTAAAAGCGTTTTTTTTAAAAACAGAAAAGGTTGTTTTATAAAGTTGGTTTTTTAACACCTTAAAAATTGTTATTTTTTTAAAGGGCGAAAGTGTTAAAAAATGAAAAACGTATGACGTGTGATACTTGATTAAATTAAATTCGCAAGTTTCCAAGTAAACCTTATTTAATTAGAGTCTATTTTTAAATCAAATAAATTCAGCCCCTAAACATGCATCTAAATCAACCCATTAAATAAAAAGCATGTGACACAGTAAATATGCCGAGACACAGATTTCAGCAAAAAAACCCCTTTCGGGTAAAACCTTTATCTCATTATGAATTTATAAATCGCAACTTACAATTACATAGAGAAATCTGCAATGGATCAACGAGCAGCCAACCCACAAAGACACGCAGTATTGAACTCAACAAGAGAATACACGCAGTACTCTCCAAGGACTCGCAGTCCAATATTCAGTAAGGAATCTTCACGCAGCAAGATCCCCAATGACACGCAGCCATATGTTGTAGAGACGCACTCCACAAGAATGAACAAAAGAAACAAAGTGTTCTATGGGTTCCAAAAGATCCACAAAAGTATATGAGAATTTTGTGTGAATCAAAACATGAGTATTAGGACTAAAAAATATGAAGACTTGAGTAATTAGAACTCTCAAAATCGTCTCTCCTAGTCTTATGAAATAACTCCCCCGAAGTTGGCTTTTATAAGGAATCCAAAATGAATTTTAAAACTTCAGGACTCTTGCCAGCGTCAGGTACCCCGAACCGGTTCTGGTGTACCCCGAACCAGTTCTGGTGTACCCCGAACCGGTTATGGTGTACCCTGAATCGTATCCCCCCTAACTGGTTCACCATGCGGTTTGCGGTACCTTGCTGATTTGGGGATTAAAAAAATTAGCATTCTTCTATGAAATTTTCTCCATCTCCAAAAGGTCATAACTCCTTCACCGTAGCTCGTATTGAGGTGACGTTTCTTCCAATATCTTCGTGGTGTCGAGCTCTTCAACTTTCCAGTTGACCGGACCTCTAGATAGTGGATATAAAATTACAAATATTCCCTTGAACTTTCCTATCTTTCCTTCTTTCATTGTTTTGACTTCTCTTGCGTACCACTTGCATAAAGTCCCTAAAACCGTGGAACGTGAAGTCGTTGAGTCAAACGTGGAACACATAATGGAGATGTTGAATGCTTGATTCTCAGAATTCGAATTAAGGCCGTCATGTGAGATCGTGTAGTGACGTGGCAAATGTAGCGGCGTACGATATACAAATGTAACATGTTGGACATGAGAAAAATGTCCTTACAAATCTCCCCCTATGCCTATGACGGTACATACATAAAAAATCCAAATTATCAAATAAAAAATTGCCTATACAAATCTACCTTTCCATGAATCCAAAACTAGAAAGATACAGATGAATAAGTCTTGATCGTTTGTTCTTCAATTCTTCAGGAATCTCAAATCTTTTCTCATCAGGGTGTGTAATGTAAGATCATCAATGTAGTCCCTACACACATGAGAAAAATAAAATACCTAGTGACGTATCGAGTTAGAAATGAGATAAACATGAATACCAATTCATGATGAAAGCATAAGTCAAATCTCAAAACTCCCCCAAAATTCAAACTCCCCCATAAAACGATAATTATTTCTCCCCCTTTTTATTATGTCCCCAAATAGACAAATGAGAAGAATAAATAAAAAAAGCAAAGTCGGGGTGAAACGGTATTCAAAACAAAGGATCAACCAAATTTAACAACCCTTGATTTTGGAGATTGAGAAATTAAATTTTTGGAAAAATAAAATTTAATTGAATTGGAGAATTTTAAAATTTGGGAATTGAAGTTCGAAAATAGAGAACATTTTAAAGTATTCCGGATGATGATTTTGAGGGTACCATCGATCCCGGAAGGGTCGAGATAGTCAAAATGACTGTCATTGGGTTTTATTTCGGCTCCGAAATGTTTTGAGTCAGTTTGACTCGAATTGGAGTAAACGAGTCATTTAAAGTGTGTATTAACATTTAAAATTGGGACTTATGTTTTAAGGTTTAAGAGGCTTACGGATTAAGACATTCTCATTTGCGAGAAGAGAGAAATAGAAGAGAAAGAGAAAGGAAGAGAGAAAGAAGAATAAAAGAAGAGACAGAGGAAGAAAAGCTTGGAGATCCCGGCCCAAACGCGCCATCGAGGACGATCCAACCTCTACAAAATCGAGGCAAGTGTTTAATCTTGCTAAATAAGTCATTTGTGTATTTTATTTCATAATTTGTGGGTTAAAGAAATGGATTTTGGGTATTATTATCAAAACCTAGATTTTTGGGTTTAATCTTGAAATTGATGTTTAGATATGGGTTTGATGGTGTAGAAATGGTTGGGATCAACTTTGAGTTGATTTATTGGCTTAGAATCATGTTATGATGAAGGTTTAGGGGTTATAAGTGAAATTTTAGGGTTTAGAATTCGTGGGTTCAATGAAGAAGAAGAACCCTTCAAATTCTGTAGACTCGAATCGATTCGCCCCTTAAGCGAATCGATTCAGCCAAGGCAAATTGGCAGGTCTGCATTGACCGAATCGATTCGGACCCAAGGCGAATCGATTCGGCCTGAGATAGAAGCCAAGGTCCTTGGACCCGAATCGATTCGCCTTGGAGGCCGAATCGATTCGCTGGGCCGAATCGATTCGGAATAGGGCCGAATCGATTCGGAAACAGGGCATTTTGAGGAATTTTCTCTATAGTGATTTCTAACCCTTTTTGGTTGGGTTTATTGATTTGGGAGATCATTATATGATGTAAGAGATATGTTTTTGGAGTCATATAAGGGGGTTTCTCACACGTTATGATTATGGGAACTTCTTAGAACAATTTGGGGAAAATATATCCATGTATGCATTGGAGTTGTGTATAGAGATTGTGGGGAAACCTCATTGGGGTTGAAAATCCTAATTATAGATCAAAAGTAAGTATAGATATGATGGGAGGTTAAGAACTCTTAGAGAGAGTTGCGAGGGTATGTTGTGAAATTCTAGGCCGACATTTATATCGAATCCTTATAAAGATAGGATATTATTAAGATACAATTTGGGGGACAATGAAAGAGAGTGGTCGCATATCCTTAGTAATGATAAATTCAAGGAGTAAATCAGAGGGGCGTTAAACTAGGGGATTCACAAGAGTGATTGAACCGTAGTCAAAATCGAGAGCGATGGGATCATATTTCCAACTAGAGTAGCGTGAGTGAATCTAGTCGGGGTAGTGGTATATATTGGTGTGTGATTCACAAAGGGTATTTTCCCTAAGTGATGGGATCATGAGATGAATTTAAGATTGAGCTTGAGGTTTATAGACTATTAGTTATGAGAATACCAATAGTCGAAATAGTACTAGAAATATTGATGTACTTTCGAATATAGATGAGATATGTAGTGATGGTTTCCTACACTAAACTTTGGGTGATAACCCTAATGTTGGATATATATATATATGTATATGTTGGAAGACTATTCATCATAGGAAAAATGGATGAATATGCTTCAAGCGAGGGATCATATTCACATATCGAGGTAAGTTAATGAGACTGGGATGGCGGCTAGTATATTGAGGATATATATATACTTATGGCCGTGATTATAAATCTTATACATATGAATGAGAGATAGTTTGTATATATATATATGGATATGTGAATACATGTATATATATCTGTATGGATATACTTATGTTGTGAATATATAAACCATATGTGATGGTTTAATCATATGGATGTATATATATTGTGCATGTGAACGATATATGTACTTATGTGGTTAAGCATACCCCGCTCATGCTATCATTGGGAAGTTTTCTCACAGAGGGTGAGTATCCTGGCTCAAGGAGCAAGCCGTCCATTGTGTTATTATGTGATATACATTTCTTTTCGGGTGGGACGTGGTGGGTATATCTCGTATCATTGACCGGTTAGGAGCTATGACCGCTTCCCGGGACGTCGTGTGTGTATGTTTAGCCCCTATGTTGGTGATATTGAGTCCGATCGTGGTCCCCAGGATGGTATATGAGTAATGCCCTGGAAGATGATAGCATGGTGCTGTTTATCGACGATATATATAGCCGGGTGTATTATGTGCATGGCCATTGTACATCATATATGGTATGTACACTTGGCTATGGGATGGATGATGGTATATATATATATATATATATATATATGGTTAGAATAAATGCCTATATATATATATATATATATATTTATATATCCTATAGGTGAAAGGATATGGAATATTTATGGAGTACATCTTGGATGATTATGGTCTACTAGATTATTTGGGGGTTGATGTATCGCATTTAAGGAATATTTCGGTTACATCATCCCAAGTATATTATTGGAGATTTTGAGTTGTTCTTATATGGTAATCTAAATTAAGTAGTTGCCACTAGAATTGTATGCATGGCATAATGGATCTCTAGGATCGACATTGTCAAGGAGTAGTGTAACGGGGGGGGGGGGGTCCTTGTTTGGATTTCGCTTTGCGAGACGCCCCACACGAAACGTAGTGCAATGTTGAGATTGGAGAGAAGTTATTAAATTATATAATTCAACCCAAATGTATATGGGTAACGTATTAAGAATTATAATTGATTAAATTATAAACTGGAATCCATTAAGCCTAGTATGGCATATATGTTTGTAAAAATAATTAATTGTGTTTAAAAAGAGTGGATTCTTGGGATATGATAGGAATACAGGTCTTGTGGGTTTAGTCTATGCCTATGGTAAGTTAGGTTGTCCTTATAGGTGGGGTGACTTAATTAAGATTTCAGGACGCGAATAGGTGCGCGCCGTTAGATGAGAAGTGAGTTGGGGTTTCACGAGAGTGCGATTCCACTTTAATTATGAAATAAGTGCATTGATATTTATTATGGACGGTTAACACACTTGCTAAATATTTTCACAACTCAGGCTCTGACCCGTTTACTTTTCTCTCCTGCATGTATATATATATACATATTACTACAGGTGTCCTACCGCATGGATGTCAGATGACATTTTATCCAGAGTCTTGGCAGCCGTGACAGGTGCGGACTGTTGCGGGATGTTGAATGTAGTCGCTTCCTAGTTCTTTAAAAATCTAGGTAGGATTCATGTTGTATATTGGGTTTGTACCCAAGGGATACTTATACATGTTTATATTTATTCCATTTCAATTATTGTATTGTCTGTGACCCGACATCTTATTCGGGTTTATTTCTTTGTGGTATATTCGGTTATAGTTATTTATTTCATTTATCATAGTCCTTGTATGCACATATTTCTTTTCTTTGTTAGTAGTTTATAGTGTTGGTTTGTTTTCTGTTGCATATTTTATTTAATTTTAACATCTCGCTGCATATTTTATTTAATTTTAACATCTCGCTTATATGATATTGGGTAGTTAGTCTTATTTATTTTAGTACTGACAGTTGATGTTGAGACTGAGGCATCTGAGACTCCTGATTTAATGTAGTATAGGGAAGGCCATCCGTTATTATTTTAAGCGGGGTGTTACAGATGGTATCAGAGCATCAGTTTCTAGAGTCTTTAGGATCTCTGCGGGTTTTATGTGTTCTTCCGTTAACGTTCTTGATTTAAAGCCCTATTATTAGGATTGTTGTGTTCACAGCGCTTATCTTCTTCTATGAAGTGTATTCACTTGATCGACGTTCTGATAGCAATTGCTCTTATTTTAGACGTCGCCTAGATTATGTCGTCTAGGAAAGGACAAGATTAGAGATACAATACCCATAACAAATTTGGGGTACGCATTGATTGGAGGTATTTGTTTTCCTCGATTCAGGCGAAAATAAGAAAGAGAACTCTAGCAGAGGTTCAGGGTGACCTATCGGTGGTTGAGTAAGAAAGGGAAATTTACTCGAATGGCGAATCTTGGACTTAGTAAGGTAAGTCTGAGGAGAGGTATGTAGTGTAGTCCTTGGGAGGTTTAGATTGAGAAACCCGTCAACCTTTGTTAGGAAGCCTCGTGATGCTGACTTCTACCGGTGGAAGGTAGGTGGCATTGACCAAATAGTTAGGGGTATCGTCTTTATTTAAGAAGGGCGTAAGAAATTTGGAGACTCAGGTTCGTTGAGTAGGACTGAGGGAGTTTTCGGTAGTCGCAATCGCGCTTTGTCCTTCAAAATGGTTAGGAAGGATTTTGATGAAGATGTGTCTCTTGTGGATAAATAGGTTTAGGAATAATGATTGTCCTGGAAGAAGTAGAGAACTTTAAATAAGGATCCAAGGATGAAGTAAAGCAATTGGACTATGGAAGTATAAGGCAGAATACCTTTCTTTGGGTTTAAGTCACGCTTTGTACGATATTGGGAATGTCGCGCGTAAGGTATGAGGAGTGGTTAGCCGCTACACCGCTAGGGTGTATAGAATTTTCTTAGAGGAAGGAGTGAGCAAGTACGGGCTTTGTATGGAATCTTTTAAGATAATACACCTTATCGTAAAGAGATAGTAGGGAGTTGTGCTATTAAGTTCCGGAAGTGAGGATAATTGGAGTTTGTTGAGTAGTGGTTATAAGATTATTGTCTTATGGATAGGTTCGGGCGTATAATTGTAGTAATCCAATGAGAGGAGGACTTACCTTGTGGCAAATTCTTTGATGCAATGCAAGGGATTAGTATAGCTGAGAGGTTCAGAGTTTGGTAGATTTATGTTGAGCAGATAATTTAGCTCATAGTTCTGTTGGTTTTGAGAACTAGGTATTGGTTAGAGTATTGTATTTGTTGAGGCATTGTGTCCTAAACATAAGGTGTTTGCTTGGCGTGTCAAAAGACATGGATTTGTTTTATATTATGTGTTGTATAGGCCTTCGGGCAATATCTAAAATATGAAAATCTTTTATAAAACCTTAACCCTGGTTCAATTAATCTCAATCCCCGACCTAGCTGTACAGTAGTGTATTGGGAGGGTTCTTTGTTTGGATTTCGCTTACGAGACCTCCCCCGCACGAAGGTAGCTAGTGTCACGAATTGAGAGGAGTTCAACCATTGGGAATTTTCAAACTTCTATATATTTAATAGGTTGCTATATATTATATTGCTGAGAGTTATATTACGATTTGAGGCTAATGGAGACTGATTATAATTCTACGAGTGGAGCTCGGGTACGGGGTGTATGGGTGCCCTGGGTAGTTAGTTTGATTTTTAAATTTATATGGTTAAAGATGAGAACTAGGAAGGATCGGTATAATGATCCAGAGGGTTTATGTAAGGACTAGATGAGATTGAGGTCCTAGTCATATCTTAAATTTCGCGGGCGAAATTTTTGTAAGGGGGGAAGTATGTAACAACCCTTGACTTTGGAGACTGAGAAATTAAATTTTGGGGAAAATTAAATTTAATTGAATTAGAGAATTTTAAAATTTGAGAATTGAAGTCCGAAAATAGAGAACATTTCAAAGTATTTCGGATGATGATTTTGAGGGTACCATCGATCCCGAAAGGGTCGAGATAGTTAAAATGACTGTCATTGTTTTTTATTTCGGCTCCGGAATGTTTTAAGTCAGTTTGACTCGAATTGGAGTAAACGAGTCATTTAAAGTGTGTATTAACATTTAAAATTGGGACTTATGTTTTAAGGTTTAAGAGGCTTACGGATTAAGCCATTCCCATTTGTGAGAAGAGAGAAATAGAAGAGAAAGAGAAAGGAAGAGAGAAAGAAGAAGAAAAGAAGAGAGAGAGTAAGAAAAGCTTGGCGATCCCGGCCCAAACGCGACATCGAGGACGATCCAACCTCTACAAAATTGAGGCAAGTGTTGAATCTTGCTAAATAAGTCATTTGTGTATTTCATTTCATAGTTTGTGGATTAAAGAAACGGATTTTGGGTATTAATACCAAAACCTAGATTTTTGGGTTTAATCTTGGAATTGATGTTTAGATATGGGTTTGATGGTGTAGAAATGGTTGGGATCAACTTTGGGTTGATTTATTGGCTTAGAATCATGTTATGATGAAGGTTTAGGGGTTAGAAGTGAAATTTTAGGGTTTAGAATTCATGGGTTCAATGAAGAAGAAAAACCCTTCAAATTCTGTAGACTCGAATCGATTCGCCCCTTAAGCGAATCGATTCGACCAAGGCAAATTGGCAGGTCTGCATTGACCGAATCGATTCGGACCCAAGGCAAATCGATTCGGCCTGACATAGAAGCCTAGGTCCTTGGACCCGAATCGATTTGCCTTGGAGGCCGAATCTATTCGGAAACAGGGCATTTTGAGGAATTTTCTCTATAGTGATTTCTAACCCTTTTTGGTTGATTTTATTGATTTGGTAGATCATTATATAATGTAAGAGATATGTTTTTGGAGTCATATAACGGGGTTTCTCACACGTTATGATTATGGGAACTTCTTGGAACAATTTGGGAAAAATATATCCATGTATGCATTGGAGTTGTGTATAGAGATTGTGGGGAAACCTCATTGGGGTTGAAAATCCTAATTATAGATCAAAAGTAAGTATAGATATGATGGGAGATTAAGAACTCTTAGAGAGAGTTGCGAGGGTATGTTGTGAAATTCTAGGTCGACATTTATATCGAATCCTTATAAAGATAGGATATTATTAAGATACAATTTGGGGGCCAATGAAAGAGAGTGGTCGCATATCCTTAGTAATGATAAATTCAAGGAATAAATCAGAGGGGCGTTAGACTAGGGGATTCACAAGAGTGATTGAACCGTAGTCAAAATCGAGAGCGATGGGATCATATTTACAACTAGAGTAGCGTGAGTAAATCTAGTCAGGGTAGTGGTATATACAGGTGTGTGATTAACAAAGGGTATTTTCCCTAAGTGATGGGATCATGAGATGAATTTAAGATTGAGCTTGAGGTTTATATACTATTAGTTATGAGCATACCAATAGTCGAAATAGTACTAGAAATATTGATGTACTTTCGAATCTAGATGAGATATGTAGTGATGGTTTCCTACACTAAACTTTGGGTGATAACCCTAATGTTGGATATATATATATATATGTATATGTTGGAAGACTATTCATCATAGGAAAAATGGATGAATATGCTTCAAGTGAGGGATCATATTCACATATCAACGTAAGTTAATGAAACTGGGATGGCGGCTAGTATATTGAGGATATATATATACTTATGGACGTGATTATAAATCTTATACATATGAACAAGAGATAGTTTGTATATATATATATATATATATGGATATGTGAATATATGTATATATATCTGTATGGATATACTTATGTTGTGAATATCTAAACCGTATGTGAGGGTTTAATCATATGATGTAATCATATGGATGTATATATATTGTGCATGTGAACGATATATGTACTTATGTGGTTAAGCATACCCCGCTCATGCTATCATTGGGAAGTTTTCGCGCAGAGGGTGAGTATGCTGGCTCAAGGAGCAAGGTGTGGATATTCCCCAGGTCATAGTCGTCCATTGTTTTATTATGTGATATGCATTTCTTTTAGGGTGGGACGTGGTGGGTATGTCTCGTCTCATTGACCGGCTAAGAGCTATGACCGCTTCCCAGGACGTCGTGTGTGTATGTCTAGCCCCGATGTCTGTGATATTGAGTCCTACCGTGGTCCCCAGGATGGTATATCACTAATGCCCTGGAAGATGATAGCATGGTGCAGTTAATCGGCGATATATATAGCCGGGTGTATTATGTGCATGGCCATTGTACATCATATGTGGTATGTACACTTGGCTATGGTAATGGATGATGGTATATATATATATATATATATATATATATATATATATATATATATATATATATATATATATATATATATATATATATGGTTAGAATAAATGCCAATATATATATATATATATATATATATATATATTTATATATCCTATAGGTGAAAGGATATGAAATTTTTATGGAGTACATGTTGGATGATTATGGTGTACTAGATTATTTGGGGGTTGATGTATCGCATTTAAGGAATATTTTGGTTACATCATCCCAAGGATATTATTGGAGATTTTGAGTTGTTCTTATAAGGTAATCTAAATTAAGTAGTTGTAACAGTTGAATTGTATGCATGGCATAATGGATCTCTAGGATCGAAATTGTCAAGGAGTAGTGTAACGGGGGGGGGGGGGGGGGGGGGGGGGAGGGGATGGGTGTTGATGTAAAAAATTAGATCACTCTAATAATTCAATCACAGATAAATAAATGAGACAAAAGATTTTAAAGTGGTTCAGCCTTATAAGAATGGCCTAAGTCCACTGTTATTTTATTGCTGATTGTTTGGGAATTCTCGATTACAAGAAATTCCGTTCTGGATCCCAAAGTTTGGATTCAGGATTCGGTCCCCTACAATGAGGATTGTACAATGTATTTATAGCCCTGAGGCTGTAATGTGAAAGGGTAATACATTAAATGATATACATATGAAAGGGTAATACATTTAATGCCCTCTTTGCGTGTGCGTCTGAATGATAAGAATTTAGTGAATCAGTTGAACTGTTGGTTATCCAGCTATTAATGCTTTGCTCGAGATGTAGCTCGGACCGCCTGAGCTTCTCGGTGCTAATGAGTTCCTCGGAGAGGTCTTGTTCCTCGGAGCATAAGAGTTCCTCGGAGAGGTCTTGTTCCTCGGAGCATAAGAGTTCCTCGGAGATGTCTTGTTCCTCGGAGCATAAGATTTCCTCGGAGAGGTCTTGTTCCTCGGAGCATAAGAGTTCCTCGGAGCGTATGATCATCTCGGAAGTGATTGTTGTTACCATGTAGATAGCCACGTGTCTTCATATGGTTGATCCAAGTCAGCAGATTAAATTTGGTATCAACAGGGGGTTCCTTGTTTGGATTTCGCTTTGCAAGACGCCCCACGCACGAAACATAGTGCAATGTTGAGATTGGAGAGAAGTTTTGTCATTAATAATTTGTATGCATGTTATTTAGAAATTAAATTACATGATTCAACCCAAATGTATATGGGTAATGTATTAAGAATTATAATTGATTAAATTATAAATCGGAATCTATTAAGCCTAATATGGCATATATGTTTGTAAAAATAATTAAGTGTATTTAGAAAGAGTGGATTCTTGGGATATGATAGGAATACAGGTCTTGTGGGTATAGGCTATGCCTATGGTAAGTTAGGTTGTCCTTATAGGTGGGGTGACTTAATTAATATTTCAGGACGCGAATAGGTGCGCGCCGTTAGATGAGAGGTGAGTTGGGGTTTCACGAGAGTTCGATTCCACTTTAATTATGAAATAAGTGCATTGATATTTATTATGCACGGTTAACACACTTGCTAAATATTTTCTCAACTCGGGCTCTGACCCGTTTACTTTTCTCTCCTGCATGTATATATATATACATATTACTACAGGTGTCCTACCGCATGGATGCCAGATGACCTTCTATCCAAAGTCTTGGGAGCCGTGACAGGTGCAGACTGTTGCGGGATGTAGAATGTAGTCGCTTCCTACTTCTTTAAAAATCTAGGTATGATTCATGTTGTATATCGGGTTTGTACCCAAGGGATATTTATAAATGTTTCTATTTATTCCATTTCAGTTATTGTATTGTATGTGACCCGACAACTTATTCGGATTTATTTCTTTGTGGTATATTCAGTTGTAGTTATTCATTTCATTTATCATAGTCCTTGTATGCACATCTTTCTTTTCTTTGTTAGTAGTTTATAGTGTTGGTTTGTTGTCTATTGCATATTTTATTTAATTTTAACATCTCGCTTATATGATATTCGGTAGCTAGTCTTATTTATTTTAGTACTGAGAGTTGATGTTGAGACTGAGCCATCTGAGACTCCTGATTTAATATAGTATAGGGCTGACCACCCGTTATTATTTTAAGCGGGGTTTTACACCAAATGGTAAATGCTCCCTTGCAAAGAGATACACAAAAAATCTTCACAAACTATTTTTGAATATTTCAAATTTTTCGTACAAAAATAAGATACAATATGTAAAATATGTAAAACAGGATACAAAAATCACACCATGGATTTAAACTCAAACGACCAAGTCATGGAAATAGAATGTATGGGTGTGAACACATTCGATAGGTAAATTAACTCAATCAATCATATGTGCACGATGCATATGTGTACCCCTAACGAATGAACATCAAAAGTATCCTTAGGTGTAAAAATTGTTGATTTTTGATGACATCGTCTTACGCAAATCAACAAATCAAAGTCAAAATGATTTTCACATCAATAATGTCCAAAACTATGTAGCGCATTTTCAAGAATTTCAGGGACATGCAAACCCATTTTAATTCTCCATCCAAACACCATCATATATATTTTCTTTTAGAGGTTGATAAACTAAATTCTCAAACTTTGGAGAATTGGTGCGAAAACCTAAATGGCCCATATTTGGAATGAATTTCTTTTCATTGCCTTTAAAATTTTTTCGACCTCTTTTAAACCTCTTTGGACCCCGAATAATAAAATTCCTATATTTTGTAGGTCCAATTTAAACGGCGACTTAATCGCAAAGGATAAAAAATAATCTTTCGTAGCCCTTCACCGTTTTCAAATAAAGCACACAAACCCACAAATGGCTCTTATATGCACAAGTTTCGTATAAAAAATTATCGCGCTTGGTTCGTTTTAAAAGACAGGATTGAAGTGAAAACACCCAACCAACATGTGATAAGACAAGCACAATAATCAAAAAAATTCGTGCACGTGTGCATTAAAGAAAAATAAGAGTCAAACATGTAGGAAGTAACACTTAATTACATCTTAATGACTGTAACAACCCTCGATTCTGGGAGGCTCATTTTATACTAATTTTATCGCATAAGGTAATTATATAAAATGTGGGGACTGGAGTAAATATTAATTTAATGAATTGAAAGTTAATATTTACTAGACTGATGCATATTTACTGTATGTGAAAGTAAATAACATCAGGTTGCATGTCTGTAGTGTCATGTATCTTAAATGGATTTTTAGTTTAAATGATTTTGGAACTCGGAATAATTTATAAAATTTTCGGATGCCAGTTTAGAGGGTGTAGTTAGTCTCGGAAGGTGCGAGACAGTCAAAATAAGTGCCATATTGTATTTTTGTGTTTCGGGCACTTTTACCTGGTTTTAGCTTATATGCGTATTTGCGAGTCATTTTAATGTGGTATTAACCATTTAAGTTGGGAGTTTTAACCTAAGCCACGATTTTAGTCTTCTAAATCCCTTATTTTTCCCCATTTTATGTCTTGAACATAGAGAGAGACAAGAGAGAAAGAAGAAGAAGAGAAATGGAGAAATGAGAGAGAGATTGAAGATGGAGGATTTGGGATTGCTTCTTCTCCAAATAAATCTGAGATATCAACCCTAAGGCAAGTTTTCTACTTGCTAATATGTGATTTAAGATGCATAAATTGTATGATAGTTGTGTATTTACATTTATGGTTTAAATGTGGAAATTATGGGAATTAAGCCCTAATCTTAGTTTTGATGATGAAATTTTGGGTTATAGTTGTTATTAACCATGTGGGGTGTTTTGGGGTGGACTATTGTTGTTGGATGTGTGTAAGATAGAAGAGATTTGGGGTTTAGAGGATTTAGGGTACATAACCCTTCGTAGCCATTTTTGGCAAAATCGCAGGACCGAATCGATTCGGCCCTTGGGCGAATCGATTCGGTAAGGGGTAGCTTCCAGGTCTGCATAACCCGAATCGATTCGGGTTAAGGTCGAATCGATTCGGCCAATTGCAGAATGTTGGTTTAGTAGTCCGAACCGATTCGCTTTTTGGGCGAATCGATTCGTTTTCCTGCTGTTTTTGAGTTAATTTTATAACTCAATTTCAATTCTTTTCTTTAAATATAGGGATTAGGAACCTTATTGAATGAAGTAAACTTAGAGTCCTAGAGTGTGAGATGAGTTAGTTGTCTACCCTACATTAGGAATGGGTTATGTGGGGACTTTTCCGGGGTTAGGCCTATTAATGGTAGGGCATTCTTTTCTTCTAGTTAATTATTATAAAACTAGGAGATGTAGTGTTATGTTCGGGAGACCTTAGAAGCTTAATTAAGCTATACTAGTTTTGATGGTTTATATTACCTCCCCAAAAGAATGTTGGAAGATTTTAAAAGTTCGATTGAGCTATGTTAACCTTGGTGGTTCATAATAGTACCTTAAAGGTGAGTTTGGAGAATAAAATTGAAAGTCACTTCATTCCTTCGAAAGATGATAACCTTGGGGTTCCAAAATAACCTCCTAGAATGCTTGGAGATAATGAAGGGTTTATTTACTCCTTTGCGGTTGTAGTGTTGATATAAGCTATCGTATGACTATGGATGGTAAGTTAGATTATTTACAAAATAAATAGAAATGGTTTCGAGTAAAATGAAACATATACGTGGAATGGAAATGAAATGGAAATGGTATTGATATTTGTAAATGATAATTTACTTAATCATGGAACCGGTAAATAATGATTTACTTGATTTTGAGATGATAAATAAAATGGCTTAAACACACCTCTCTAAATGACATCATAAGGGAAGTCCGCACGTGAGGTGAAGCCCCCTGGTTAATGATTGCAGGGTGGATATAGTCCTAGGCCATGGGAGCGCTTATGGTTGTATTTTTTTCTGCGATGGGTAGGAGATTCCGGGTGTGGTCTTGACTACCCCGCAGGCTCATGGCCGCTTCCCGACGTCTTGTGATATAGGTGCCCAGGTTGTCTAATGATAGGCCCTGGAAGATGATGGTCATTTAGGGGCGCGAACAGTGGGGAAACCCGGACGGGCGGTCTTAGAATTCGTTATATGTATATAATTATAACAGTTCATAATCAAATGGGACTTGATGTATTTGATATGCCATAAGAGCATGATGGAGTGCCACAAAGAGCACATGTAAATGCCACAAAGAGCATTTGAAAATGATTATTTTCCTGATAAGGAAAGGATTTTTACAAAAGGTAAAATTGAGATAAAATTTCCTTAAAGAGCAAAAGATTGTGATTATATATATATACTTCCTGCTAAGGAAAAGATATATGAAATAATTGGCACATTTGGTGAAGTTTTTAGTTTAATGCTTCTTATTTTTGTTCCTGCTTAGCTTATGTTTTAAATTGTATAGGTTGCTTCTTATTTCTCTTTCTTCACGATTTACCATACATAACTGTCATACTCTTTATTCATCTGGTAATCATATAGAACCGGGCCCTGACCTGGTTACATTTCTTGTTGCATATTCATCTTGTCTCTGCTCAGGTACTCCGCCGTAAGGATGCCTGATTTGAATTCCTTTTCCGATGTTTTCGACGAGCTGTGATGCATTGCGGGTATTACGGGATACATTTGGTATAGACGTTTTCATTTTTTATTCTAGTTAAGATCAAGTCTTTTATTCGGGCGAGAGGCCCAAGCTTTTGTAAATGTCTAATGAAATGTAATAAGTAACTTATGTACTTGTGTATTATTGGTGTATCAGTTTAGTGACCGGTTACCTATTCGGTCTTTTATCGTATTCTTGTTGTATTATTTATATATGTCTTGGGGTTTCCCTTATCTTTCAGGAATTGGGTTGTTTGTTTCATTTATTTACTTTCAAATCAAAATTTTTGGCAACCCGTTTTCTGAAATATTGGGTGGTTATCCTGGATATTCTATATTTTTGTTATGATGCTGAGAATGATTCCATCCATGATTCCGTTATATTGGAGTATTGGGCTGGCCACCCCTTATTTTGGTGAGCGGGTTGTCACAATGACTCCAAACATTATAAAGCACAAGGATGAATTGACCTATTGTCTCAAACTACTATCAAATAGTCACATGAAAATAATGGAATGATGTTGTGACTCGGTCATCCTAAGTGTCCATCCATAAACGGTGCAAACAAAATACAAAAATCTTTTTGGATTTTTCAAAAATTTTATCAAAATAAAATCTTTTTGTATTTTTTAAAATTTTTAAAAACAAAAACTTATACAAAAAGAACACATGTCATAACGCTAGCACACATAAATATCATGAAACAAAAACTAGTGCAACATGCTCTAATACAAATTTTGCGGAATATAAGAATACGCGATAAATTAGTGCAACCTGCTCTAATACAAATTTGAAAAAAATATGACGTGTGATACTTGATTAAATTAAATTCACAAGTTTCCAAGTAAACCTTATTTAATTGGAGTCTAATTTTAAATCAAATAAATTCTGCCCCTAAATATGCATCTAAATCAACCCATCAAATAAAAAGAACGCGACACAGTAAATATGCTGAGAAACAGATTTCAGGAGAAAACCCCTTTCGGGTAAAACCTTTATGTCACTATGAATTTATAAATCGCAACTTATAATTACATAGAGAAATCTGTACTGGATCAACGTGTAGCCAACCCACAAAGACACGCAGTCTTAAACTCAGCAAGAGAATACACGCAGCACCCTCCAAGGACTCGCAACCCAATCTTCAGCAAGGAATCTTCACCCAGTAAGATCCTCAATAACACGCAGCCATATGTTGTAGAGACGCACTCCACAAGAATGAACAAAAGAAACAAAGTGTTCTATGGATTTCAAAAGATTCACAAAAGTCTATGAGAATTTTGTGTGAATAAAAACATGAGTATTAGGACTAAAAAATATAATGACTTGAGTAATTAGAACTCTCAAAATCGTCTCTCCTAGTCTTATGAAATAACTCCCCCGAAGTTGGCTTTTATAAGGAATCCAAAACGATTTTTAAAACTTTAGGACTCTTGCCAGCGTCAAGTACCTCGAATCGATTATGGTGTACCCCGAACCGGTTCCCCCATAACCGGTTCACCATGAGGTTTGCGGTATCTCGCTGGTTTGGGGATTAAAAAATCAGCATTCTTCTATGGAATTTTCTCCATCTTCAAAAGGTCATAACTCCTTCACCGTAGCTCGGATTGAGGTGAAGTTTCTTCCAGTATCTTCATGGAGTCGAGCTCTTTAACTTTCCAGTTGACTGGACCTCCAAACGGTGGCTATAAAATTACAAATATTCCCTTGAACTTTCCTATCTTGTCTTCTTTTACTGTTTTGACTTCTCTTGCGTACCACTTGCATAAAGTCCCTAAAATCGTGGAACGTGAAGTCATTGAGCCCAATGTGGGACATATAATGGAGATGTTGAATGCTTGATTCCCGAAATTCGGATTTGAGGCCGTCATGTGAGATTATGTAGTGACGTGGTAAATGTAGCGGCGTACGACATACAAAAATGTCACATGTTGGACATGAGAAAAATGTCCTTACAAAAAATAATTTTTATAAAAAACAATTGTTAATACAAAATGGTAAAAAATAATTCTTTATTTTATTTTTAGCTAAAAAACGTTTTAAAAAAGTTTTTTTCCTAGTTTTTCCCGTGTAATGGAAAAAATATATTTTATTCTTATTTTTTATTTATTGTTTTGTCTATTTAAAGAGGGAAAGTCTAAATCAACTATAATCATTTCAAATTGGTTAGTGATTTATAATTAAAATTATTTTCTGAACTTTTGTTGTTTAACACGAGATATGCCATTTTGTTTTAATTTTGGTTCTTTAGTTTCAAATGTTGATGTCATTTTCTTGAGACCCCCCAACACAATTAATTTGTTCACTTAATAGTTTGACACCTAGAAATTGCGGGAAAATGGCCATTTATATAAAATTTGGCGGTCAAAGCTTTGATTAGATGATTTCTATCCAGAATGGGAGCCAAAGGTTTAATATGAAAAATACCAAGTGCCAAACTATAAACTGAACAAATTAACGGGGGTCGAAGGCCAAATAACTCTTATTTAAAAATGTTAAAGCGTTTGTGAACTCTCCCAAATGTAATTGAAGTTGTTTTCCTCCCTTCTCACTCGTAACTACTCATTTCACCCCAATATATTGAGTCTCACTCTCACGCATGCTCCATGCCATTTGATTTTTAAAATTTAATTCAAAACCCTGCCAAATCTCGATAATACTTTCTCAGGTAACCCTGATATTGTAGTTATTATACAACAATCCATAATTAATTTAAACTATCACATTTAATTAGCTCGTCCACATCCCTATATGAGACCCCACATCGTTCATCCTAAAATCACATCAAATTAAATTCATTCTCCTTCCCTATATCTCCCCAACCTACCTCCCAAATTCAAAGGAAGTTTGTATAATTTTTTTATATAATTCACCTCATTTCATCAACCCAACCCCTTTCCAATTTACACTAATATGTAAGCTACAAATTTTGGAAAATATTGAACAAATTCAATTAATTTTTGTGCATATTTAATCAAATGGGAGGTGTAAATAATTTTATCATTATTGTTTTTAGGGCTAATTTTGCAAATTTGTTGATGAATTTGAAATGCATGGTTTCCCTGTTTTAGTTAAAGGATATGTGTGGTTATTTTTATGTTATTCTTTCATTTTTCATAATTATTTTGGCTTGTTTATATAGATCCCACTTGCATATTACAAAACATACTTGGTAAAAAATTTTGGCGTGTTATGGGTTAATGGGGATCCAAATAGAAACGAAGAAGGAGCCCAGTTGTCTACGCAAAATTTTAAACAAGTAATAGTTTTTTTAAGTCTATAGGTGCATGATGGACGACAATTCCCACATATTGGGCTCCCTGGACATTACGTCTAACAACAATTCGATTAAAATACTCGGGAATCTGGCCATTTTGAGAGACTTATATAAAAGGTTAAAGACACGTTTTTCTATTGTTATTGATTTAATACATCAAAGTGGTTGGGGTGAAATGTTAGCCCAAAAAAGGAGAAAGATTGTCTGGTCTTTGGTATAGGTGTTAGGCGAGCGTTGGTGGGACATCATAGACACATTCCACCTACCTGCAGGTGTATTAGTCCCCACTCAATATTTTTTATTATGTCAAGTGGTATGGTTGTTTCATTAGTAAAATAAAAATTACTAAAGCTTAGAATTACGAAAATCCAAACTAAATATTTTGTGCAGGAATCCTCGTGGGTAGTAATCCAATGGCTTTGATTGACGATTACATGTACATGGTGGACGATGCTTGTAGCACCAAGATCCGTGATGAATTTTTTACCAAAGTTTTATTTTGTTAGGCTAAATTCAATGAAGTATGGGGTCATTAAATGATCTAGCTCAAATAATTTGATATACATATATGTGTGAGAGGTTCTTGCTATGCATTTTTATTTTATGATATTAGACATATATTTTTCCCAAGGGGAGAGATGATATAGTAATGGGTTGGGTATCAAGCTTAAATGACCTTGTTAGTGTATGAGTGTACAACTAGGGATCCGTCATTCTATCACGAATTTATGATTCCTTCCATGTTTTATCAATGGGGATTATTCAATCATTCGATGCATTTAAGAAAATATTATTAGTAAGTATTTGATATTGATCAACTGTAAGGATAAATTTCGATAGAGTCAATTTGTATGATTTTGGTTTATTTCGTGCTTGGACAAAACCTTTGAGTTATAGGTTAAGACTTGAACGTGTTTACCTTTCAAGCCTATAACGTGTTTGTTTGAAAATGTAGCAGCTAAGTTAGAATATCTATATCACCGCGTCGTGTTTCGTGCCATGTTTCCATATTCATATTCTAAGAATCTCTTAGGTGTTAATACATATATATTTTGATCATTGGAACTTAATATTAGGTGTTGTTCTATAAAATTAGTTTTAAAATGTTTTAAACTTTTTAAAAATGATTTTAGAAAATTCTTCAGGTCGTTAGAATAACATTGGGTATGTTATTTGAACGAGAATCTGTACCTCGTTAGATCATGTTCCAATGAAACTTCGAATGAGATATATTTTGACCTTCTCTGGTTTATCGTTAGATAAGTCGTTAAAATTCGTTCGAATGCGATCAGGTACTTCTTTCGAACGAGACGCATCTCGTTCGAACGAATTGATGAGTATTTCAAGATTTTGAGATTTTCGTAAAGTGTTTCATAAACTCATCTTTGGAAAACCTTCTATAAATAGTGTGCGAAGCAATAATTTTTCTTAGAGACTTTTTCACATCCTTAGAGTCATAAAAATCTTCCAAAAAGCTCTCATAAGGTTTTGATCTTCCATGATCATATTTTCTAACTAAAACCCTGTAATACCCCGTACTTTTGGGATAAAATAAAATTAATAAGGATTAATTTAATTCGGTGAAATTAATTAATCACGGTTGTGAATAATTAGACTCACTATAATTTATAAGATTAAGAGTTGGACTTTAGTGATTTGGAATAAATCTAAAAGGGACTTTATTTTAAATAAAAAGTAATTACATGTGTCACGTCACTATTTAAAAAATATTTTTGGATAAAAATAGGTGGGGCGCGTTTTGAGGAGCATTATAGACTTGGTTTAACATTTTAAATATTTAGAATTATTCCTGGGTCATAGGTATATGAGTTGGGGAGCTTTTGGGATCGTTGAGTTATGGATTCGGCCTTATTTGGAGGTCCAAAAGTGGGGTTTTAGGCCCAACTCGAGATTAGCACTAATTAAGAGTTTAACTGGGGATAAACCACTCCCCCACTATCATTAAAGAAAACCTATTTTAGCAGCTACGGGAGAAGAAATGGAGAAATACCAAAGAGGAGAAAGAGGGTAGGAACAAAGGAGAAATCAAGAGATTCAAAGGGCTTTTCTTCTACAGTTTTTAAGGCAAGAATTCTCTTGCTTAATTTAAGTTTTCAATGTATTTGTTGATGCATGTAATGACTCCTTAATTTCTGGGAATTAGAATTAAATGGACTGATTTGATGATGAACAATATATGTAGAGGATTGAAATTAATGTAGAAATTGTCCCAGAAATTTAGGTATCGTAAAACTAAGTATTGATGTTAGATTTCCTTAAGCTTTTAATAGTTATTTGGATATAATTGAATAACTAATGTAGAGGATATTTTTGGTAAATTGTGGACTAAAATTGATGTAGATTCCATGATGAATAATCCCTTACTGCGAATTAAATAATGTGTATAAGTTGGGAAAACATCTAATTTGTTTAGGTCTTGAACGAACATAAATTTTGGATTAATTTTGGATGTGGAAGTAGGCTACTGTATAAACAGATTTCTGTATTTCGTCCATATTGTTGCTGGGCTTAATTTTGATCTGGAAAAAAGGTGGGGAAAACGACGAAAGGTCGCTCAAACGAGGTGGAGTCTCATTCAAGCGACATTTTGGTTCTTTGAAAGGCAATGAACGTCGTTCAAATGAGATTGTATCTCATTCGAACGAGATAGTTATATCGTTCAAACGGCTATGGTTTTAAGCATGGAGATAGATCTTTTTGTTATGAGCGCGTGGCCGCCAATTTCATATATTTTTTTAATTAATTATGAATTTATTACGAAAGGGTGCCTGAAACCAAAATTTTTTGTGAGAAATCAAATCTGGATTACTTAGGGATGTTTGTAGACAAGTGTAGGACTCTAAAAAATATTAAGGAGCATTATTTTTTACCTTAGAATTTGATGGGAAGGAATTCGTGGTGCGAATTTAGAGTGTTTAGAATGAACAACACTAAAAAATATATGAACGAATTCAAATGGCAATTTCGGATGAAATTACGATATGGGCCAAGGGAGTGAGTCCGGGCATTGTGGTTGAGTGACACCATTTTTATAAATTAATTGAGGTGTAATTAATTAAATTTAGAGTCGAGGTAATAGACTCGGGTATTAAGGAATAGTGGTGCGGGGGTTAGGCACGAGGTAGCCGGTTTAATTTATTATATATATAATAAATTATCAAATATCAAATTTATTAAAGGGAGTTTGATCTAATAATGGGATTTTGTGTAATAAATTCTTAAGGGATGCAGATACGGACCGAATGAGTGAGACTGGATATTTTAGTTGGGTTATACAACTTAACCATATTAGAGAATCTCTTATATATGTACATATAACACTTTTCACGATTAGTTGACTCCTTATAAAATTACATATAAACCTTATTGAAAAGGTATCAAGAGACAAATAATTATTAATAATCTGGAATGATTGAAGTTTGAGTCAAAAGGACAACATGCTAAGATTATTAAATGTATGAGTAAGGATAGTTGGGGATAACTATACCTATAATCATGTTGGTAAGGTTAGTTTTGGAATAACTATACCTACAATTTTGTGGAAAGGTCAGTTTGACAATAACTATACCTATAATGTTTTGGAAAAGTTACATTGGGAATAACTATGCCTATATATTTAAATAGAAATAATTGATGAAGTAAATGTGATTTTAAGCCTAAAAGGGCAATATACGAGTCTTAATATTTTATTGGGAAGTAGTCGGAGGATAACGACTTGAAACGAGTTATGGAATAATTCACTAGAATGTTATAGTTAAGCCAAGAAGGCTGTATTTTATACGGATTGATATTTCCTTGGATTAAAGTAGTTATAGAGTAACTACTTATACATATTGGATCATAATATGTATTTATATAATTGTGTGTGGACATACCAGTTGTCGTCCTATCGGCTCGGGGGTTCGTGCGTTCGGGCCGTGTACCACACGTCGGCACAGGTGGTATTAACGGTGTGTAGGCCATATAGGTACTACGTGGAGGATCCACCCACTATAGGTAGGGTTGGCGTTGACCGTTCCTGTATCACCGCTGGGTATGGGATGTGTACAGGTGTCCTGCGTAGGGATTGCCCCCAATTTGTGTGTGTATGTGTTGTCTGCTTAGGATAAGGGATTCCTCCGAACTTTTCGATAGAGCACGAATTAGACACCAACCGTAGATGACCTTGTGTGTCAAATATATGGAAGGACATATATTATTAATTACCCAGATACTATTAAAATAAATTAAATTATCAAAAGACGTGGACAATAATTATACTTTCCCCTAAGTAGCATAATAGATGTTTATGCCTCAAATATATGAGACTTATGTGACTGGGATAAATGGGTGTTGGCAATTTAGTGTAGTGATTTCATTTAAATAATTAAGTAGCGATATATCCATTCTTATAAACTTGAGACGATGTCATAATCATTACTTGGGACATGTATTGGGATGCAGATAATATCACACTTAGATGAGGGGTGATGTGTTAAACGCATGCGAGTGATGAAGGGGGGATATTTATTTTGCATTAACTGTATTATTGCATCTTAAATTTATTTTGTTAATTCTTGCACACCTCGGGCTTTGATCCAAATTATAAATGTTTTTCCCCTAGGTATTCTTAATGATAGGGATAACAAGACTGATGATGGATCAGACTTCCAGTTGCTTTGGACGTAGTGGATTTCGTTCAATTGATTCTAGTATAGGTTGTACTTTAGTATTTTGTCATTTTATTTCATCCTGTAATTGTACGAGAATGAGCCCAAATGTTTATTTATAGCAGTTGTACTTAGCTTTACATTATGGACATTGTATAATGACACTGTTTTTAGTATTCATGTAAAAGAAAATTTGTTTAGTGTTTTATTCATTATGTATTTTAAAATAAAACGAAAGAGGTTTTTATTTCCTTAAGTGTTGAGAATGGTATAAATTGTTGATAAGCCCCATCTTCGACGTATCATGCCTGGGCTGCCTTTACATGAGAAAATGGGGGTTCTTACAAACCCTAGTTTACACCTAAACTCTTTAAAGACCCAAGTTTCATCATATTATGTTTTGAGATCATTATCTGTGGGCACCAATATTTATTCTCTCCATCTTGTTGAGAATTATTTCATATGATTGAGTCCATATTTGTTGTTTGCACACGGTGGGCTCTATTGAAAATCTGTTACTAAAGCCGTTTATTAAAAATAAACTATTTAAGTAACTCCGAACAATTTTTTGAAGAAACTCTATTCTTAAAAACCAAAACTATTTGAACACAAGATGTGTTTAATAAAACAGTATGCACGAGATCTATACAAGATTTGACTAACAGGTTTATAAAACAGTTTAAACAAACTTTAAACTCAGCACAACCAAGAATGAGATGAGAAGATGTAGGAAGATTAGGTTCACGATTTTTTACGTGGTAAAACCTCACCAACTGAGGAAACATCCACGACTCCCTCTACGGAGTAAAATAAAAAATCCAAAAAAACAAATTTACCAGTTACAAACTATATAACTAAAATGCATACAACTCAGACCTATATAAGTTTAGGAATGTACCCTCTGGTATCGTATCCTTCTAACTTCTCTGCAGTTCTGATTGTTGGTGTTGTTCTCTCAGTTTGTTAACTTCTGATTTGTTCCAGCACTTTACGTCAGCTCTTGTTCACAAGATCTTATTACCAACACTTTTCGTGTGGTAGGGTGAAAGTGTTTGTGGAGGTGCTCTCTAACACATTCATGCACACACACACACACACACACACACACACACTTATTAAGTACAAATAGTCCTAACAAATTACATATAAGGCTATATGCTGTGATTTTTCTTTTTCTCTCTTCTCACAAAACTTTAACCCTTTTTGACCTTTAAATCAATCCCAAAATCCACGGATATCTTGCTCAGAAGACGTATCAAGATCTTAATCAATCTCAGAGTTTTGAAAAGTTTTTTGAGATTGAAAACCTCTAAGTATGATTCCAAACTAGGTCAAAGGTTTAGTTTTAAGAGAACTAGAAACATAAAACATTTATTGTTGATTTCAAAGTTAAAAATGATTTTCAGAAAACAATCAACAATATATTTCTCAAGATGAGAAATAAACCGTGTAAATATAAGTGTGATGTAACATGCAGAACATAGATCTAAAATTTCTATTAAGAAGAAAATAGATCTAAGTAAACAGTTTAAGTTGGGAACAAGATCTAACGAACAAGAGATTACAACAACACAACCAATAACACAAATATCTCTCAAAAACTCAAGAACACTCAGGGTAGTGTTTTGGATATGTAGGAGTTTTAGAGGAGTGTTTGGTTTGAAAGAGGCTTGACGAACAAGGATTAGGGTTAGGGATTTTAACTCTCTCTCTCTCTGGTTTCTCTCTCCTCTCTCTTTTCTCTCTCTTCTCTCTACTCTCTCTTTTTTACTCTCAAAAAATGAACTGGCCGAAAGTCTTAGACGATTGAGAGGAGGGTTCCTTTTATAGGACGAAGAGAAGGATCGAGAAGATGGCTCAAAAATAAGGGTTAGGATTGAGTCAAGATGGATTGACTTTGATCCAAGGGCTCACAGAACGCGGTGATTAAAATTCACCTGATTGGTTCAAGAGGGAAACACAGGGATTACCAAAGAAAGCATGCAGATCGCTGTTAAGGATTGATCCAACGGTTGTAAGCATACGCGATTATATACTCAGTAAAAAAAAACAAAATGCACCATTCAGCAAGCAACAGGTGTTGATCAATTAGGCGATGTAAAACGCGTGTCATAAAATAATTACAACCATACCCTGAATTCTCTGCCGCTTTTGGTTTCTACCCAAAACAACATTAAGCCAATAAACCCATTAACCATAATTTTAGATTGAACCCACAAACTTTTAAAACTAATTTTTAATTAATAAAACCTTTAAAAAAAAGTTTATAAAATCCCAAAAAAATATTTAAAAATCAATTTAGGGATTTAAAACATACTCAACATATGTACACACATTAATATGCAATATGACATGTATATGATACATTCTACTGTGTGAGTGTTGGTAATTTGGTCTAGATCACTACAAGATAGGTGAATGAAATTGCAAACCAATCTCTGAGGTTCTTTGGTTTCTAGGATAGACATAATTTTATCACAATTTCCAAACTAGATGAACACTTATACAATATAGACTCAAGTGAGTCAAGAGTATAAGGGCTTCATCTATGATATGGTGTTGTGGTGAACAAGCGATGGATTCCATCTTCCAACATTTAGATAGTGGCTAAGTCTGTTCGTGTAAGAGCATAATTTATGTTATTTGCTAAGAGCTTAGGCTTACATAAATTTTGACGCATCCTGTTACACTTAGACTCGAGCAGTCATTAAGAACCGAATCTCCAATATCTCCAAGTTGCATGGTTCTATACTTTATGAAGGTATAAAGCTTTTAGAAATTTAAATTTATTCATATTTTTAATAAAATTGAAACAAGATTTTTTGTTTTAAAAACCAAGGCATTTTTATGTTTATTTTTTTTTCAAAATTCGCTTGCCTCATTCAAACGAAAAGTCATTCTCGTTCGAACGAAATGTCTATGTCGTTCGAAGGTTGTTCGATATATTTATCTAACGAAGGCGTACTAGCATATTGTTTGACTTCATTTAAATGTCGTTTGAAGCTGGTTTAAATGAGATGGCAAAGTTGTTCGAATGAGATCCATTTTCATTACAACGAGCTACTATTCTCGTTTGGACGAGCCTCATTTTCGTTCGAACGAATCGCCGCCTCAAAATTTATGTTCGCCTTATAAATACATGTTTCGTGTTAAACTTTTGTAAGACTTTTGCCAAAACTATTTTTCCGTATACTTTGCAAAAGTTTTTATCCTTTTGAGTTTACAAAACGATTTTGATTCACAAATCACATCCCCAAAATATATTTGTGTGAATCTATTTAAACCCTAGATATTTTATATCCTTGCATACACAACTCTTGTTGAGAGAATTTTTTTCGCAGCTGAACTTGTGATTCTCGAGGGTATCATTGATGAAGACAAAGGCTGATTGGTGGATACCGAGGGTGTCCACCTGTGGACTGCTTGGAGACAAAGTGTCATTATTTAGAGATTTACAAAGACTAGCGCATTATACTTGTTGCTAGTATCAACAAGAGTAGCTTCACAAAACTTCAATTGGATCCTAAGTACCTTACCCTTCATCATGGCATAAATATCCTTCTCACGCTTCTTAAGATTTTTAGTAAGATTATTATTCACCTTATCCATCTTAAAGGTCATAATAAGAAGATTAGAATAAACATTATCACTATTAACATCCTCTTATCTTGGGAGGAATCAAAATAGGTCTCTACAATATCATCCTCAACCTCGTTTTTAACAAGGGAAGAATTAGTACTAAACACATCTTTGATGGTGATGGACGTGGTAATGTTGCATTCAATAGAATTTTCACTTATGGAGCCCACGTCACTATCTCTAGGAGTGGAACTCAACTTCTTCTTGCATTTACTCCTTAGTTTAGTGGGTCACTCAAATTACTTATGACCACTACCTTGGCAATCGAAGCATCTTCTTGAATCCTTTTATACTTTAGTAGCTTGTTTTTTCTTAGCTTTCTTATCACGTGAAACACCATTAAAACCATCAAATTAATGTGAAAGATTAACAAAACTACCCTCCATTGACAAACCCCCTGGATACAAATTATGAACTAGCTCTCACACCACTTTAAAACATATTTGTCCTATGTGGATCTAACTCTGGTTACGTAACTAATTCAAAAAAATAATTTTGACCTCAAAACAACCTGTAATTAGAAACCATTTGAATATTAGGTCATTACGACACGAAATGATTCAATTGATATCATATATCAATTCACTCAAAAGAATTATTTTGGTTTAATTTTGCACACAAAATTAAAATTCCCAGTCAATTAAGTCCAATTAATTTTATTAGGGTCAATTTTAGAATTTATCAAATTATTAATTAAATTCAATTTTCATGAATGGTTATTATAATAAAATAATGCATAAATAATAATCAAGCAAGCAAGAACGCACAAATCAATACCTCTATTTTAGATAAGAAACTCTCGCGAAAGAAACCACTAGCGTGTCCAACCCAAAAAAGCCACATGTACTAATAATGTTTTATCATGTTTATAAAAAGATACACCTGACTTGCTTACAAGGCAATGATTACTGTCACGAAGTCTCAAACCACGCTTTTTTCTTCCATCCCTCCGTACGTAATAGCATTTAATTTCTTTAGTTGACACCAGGTTTCACAACCTATAAGTCTTGGTTTCCATGATATAGACTAGGGACACGATCTGCCCGCACGACCACTTGTGCTAATATATTGCGATGATGAGTGTTTATCTAAATCTGAACCATAACTCCGACTCCCTTGTGCACTAGTCTCTAATAGACCGGGTCTTAATTTCCACCAAAGCCTCAAACCACAACATAATTATATGTATATGATTTTGATTTATTATTGTGCATTCATATGATCGATGGTTTGGTAAGAACTCTGAAGAACATAAATAAAAACTCGAAAACACTCTCTATAGGGTTGAGAATATTTATAACAACTCGAAAACACTCTCTTTAGGGTTATTTTGATATCGAGCACAAATACACACAACATGCATAATATCAGGACGCGAGGCAGTAAGATATAGTAAGGTTCCTATCATACTACGATATAGAGTAGGATCTACGGATTTTCCAGTTTCGTCTTTAGAAAGTTTTATCGTAGTACTCATGGGTGTTCTAGGATCTTTAGCACTTTCAAGGCCAGATTTCTTTACTATCTCTAAAGTGTATTTAGATTGCGAGACAAATAATCCTTCTGAATTTTGTTTGACTTGAAGACCTAAGAAGAATTGCAACTCCCCCATAAGAGACATTTGAAATTCCTTATGCATAATTTCAGAAAAGGTTTTTACTTCTGAGGGAGAAGTTGATCTAAAGATAATATCGTCAACATAAACTTGAGCAATAATGATGTGTTTGTAAAAATGTTTGACAAAAAGAGTTTGATCATTTCCACCTCTTTTGAAACCTTTATCTAAGAGAAAACTGGAAAGACCCTCATACCAAGCTCTAGGAGCTTGTTTAAGGCCATACAAAGCCTTTTAAAGACGAAATACATGATTTGGATATTGCGGGTCAATGAACCCTTTAGATTATTCTACATAGGTCTCTTCAGTCAATTTTCCATTAAGGAATGCAGATTTAACATCCATTTGGTAAAGTGTAAAATGCATGTGGCAAGCTATAGCAAAGAGCAGAAGAACAGATTCTAAACGAGTAGCAGGAGCAAAAGTCTCGTTAAAATCTATTCCTTCAATTTGAGAGTATCCTTGAGCAACTAATATAGCTTTATTTCTAATTATTATCCCACTTTCATCAGACTTATTTTTAAAAATCCAACGTGTGCCAATAACCTTTTTGTGATCAGAACGAGGAACAAGATACCAAACATCATGAATGACAAATTGAAGAAGTTCTTCCTACATAGCAGAAATCCAGTGAGAGTCATTCAATGCCTCATTTACATTCTTTGGTTCCACTAGGGAAACAAAACATGCAAAATGTGCATAATTTCTTAGTTGGGATCTTATACGCACTGACTCACTAGGGTTACCAACTACATTATTTATGGGATGATCTTTAGAAACCCAGTTAGGTACTTTAGGTATCTCAATTGGTAATAAATTATCTATTTTAGAAGAGTCATTTTCTAAAGTGTTTGTAGGCTCTTCCTCAATAGTTGATTCACCAGTCTTGTTCTCTACAGTAGTGTCACTCACAATTACATTTATGGATTCCATCAAGGTTTTAGTGCGAAGATTATACACCCGATAGGATCTACTGTTAGGCGAGTATCCTAGAAAAATAGCTTTATCTCTCCGACTCTCAAATTTGGACAAGTGTTCCCTATCTTTGCAAACATAACAAGTGATACCAAAGGTTCTAAGGTACTTAAGATTAGGCTTTTTATTATACCAAAGTTCGTAAGGAGTCTGTTTGGAATTCTTTCTAAGATAGACCCTATTTATGATGTGATATGCAGTACGAATAGATTCTACCCAAAAGTATTTAGGCAAATTTTTGGCATGTAACATAACACGTGCCATCTCTTGAAGGGTACGATTCTTTCTCTCGGCAATTCCATTTTGTTGAGGAGTCTTAGGAGCACTAAACTCATGTTTGTAACCATTATAGTCACAATACTCTATTATACCAGTATCTTTGAATTCTCCTCCTCTGTCACTATGGATTCTATTTACTTGAATGTCCTTTTCATTTTCAATCCAAAGAAGTATTTTTAGGAAAGTTTGAAAAGTGTCAGATTTTTGTTTTAAAAAGGCTACCCAAGTAAATCTGGTGAAGTCATCAACCATAACTAAAATATAACTGTGTCCACAGAGACTAACAGTTTGGGAGGGACCCATTAGGTCCATATGGATGAGCTCCAAGGGATTGGAGGTAAGAATATCATTAACTTTCTTATGAGGTGCCTTAGAAATTTTAGCTTCCTGACAGGAACCACAGACAATGTTAGGAATGGGTTTGATTTTAGGAACTCCTCTAACTATTTCCTGAGAGGTCAGTCTACTAAGATTATCGTAATTTATATGACCCATTCTGTTATGCCATATCTCGTTGTCATCCATTCTGACAACATTACAGGTTTCAGAATTGTTCGTGACAGTATAGCAATTGTCAGGAGTCCTGAATCCTGTAATTATGCATTCACCTTTTTTATTTAAAATTTTGCAATTGTTCTTTGAAAAGGTAACAGTATGATCTGAGTCACAAAATTGTGAGATACTCAGTAGATTGGCCTTAAGACCTTTAACTAGAAGGACATTTTCAAGAACAGGAAGTCCATCTTCTTGGAGAGTTACTTTACCTATGATTTGAGATGATACTCCATCACCAAAAATGACTTTACCACCAGCGAAGCTGGTTTTGTTCAAAAGTTTAGTATCATCCCCAGTCATGTGCTTAGAACATCCAGAGTCTAAATACCAACCAGATGATGTGTGCTCAACTTTTAAGGCAGTAATAACTATATTACACTTCATCTGAGGTAATAGATCATCTTTTCTAACCCAAATTTCTCTAGTTTTCATTTTGCGCCTATTAGCTCTCAATTGATAAAATTTGCGAGCATTCGATTTTTGTTGAAAAATGTTTTGCGCATGATTTTGAATTTTATGAAAGACTTGAGCATTTGGTTTAGGAAGATTTTTAGGCATCCTTCTAGGGAATGTTCTTTTAGGTTTGGTATTTCTTTTCCTATAATTAGAGTTTTTGTCTAGTTGTCTAGGAAGTATATAATTATTGCGGCTCCTCCTAAAATAGTTAAAATTCTGATAGATAGGAGGATTACAGACAGGTTTAACTACTCTCCTAGCATAACAACCATCAAAAGAGTGATCGTATATGTCGCAGTAGGAGCAATAAAGATTGCTAAAAATTGGGGTCTCCTTAGGAAAGTCTCTAAACAAAGGTTTTGAGGAATTATGAGGTTGAACTCTATTCTTAGGTAGTACAGGTTTGAATGTAGATTCACTCTTCCTAATAGAGAGGCAGACGTATTTAGCCTTAGGTGAATTTACATGTTTAGAGCAACTTGATTCCCCAATGTTAAAATTTTTATGTTTTGAATCAAACTCAGTTTTTAGGGAATGAAAATCTGGGCATGTTTCAATAGGTCTTTTACCTCCTGACACAAACTTGATAGGTTCAAATAATTTTATTTGTGTCTTCAAATTGGGGCAAAATCCTATTCCAGTTCAATCATCAGAATTGGTTTTAGAATCAACAACAAATTCATCAAAACAGTTTGAATTATTTTCAAATTTTGTAAATTTTTTGAAAACAGCTGCTGTATTTTCTTTGGTTTGTTCCAATTCTAACAATGTCCCTTTATATTTTTTCTCCAGAGTTTCATTTGTTTCAGACAAATCTTTGAGTTTTTGATCAAACATTTTAATTTCACTTTCATGAGTTAAGCATTGGGTAGTATACTCTTCAACATTCAGTTTGACCATCAGACTTAGATCTTCCAACTTTTTGGTAAGATCTTTCACAATTTTTTCTAGTCTAGTGCTTTTCTTGAGTGATTTAGCGTAAAGTGTGTGAATATCTGGGAGGTCTTCATTATCCGAGTCACTAAGTGTAGTGTGTGAAGTGACCTCTAAGGCTTCATTCTTTGAACTCACACACCTATTGACATCGTCATTATCGCTTTCCCTTTGACTCACACACCCCAAAGAAGAGATAGCAATTTTCTCAGTTATCAAAGAATCTAAACCAGTAACAGCAATATTCGAAACATCAGACATAGAATTACTAGATTCATCCTCACTAACAAGCACAGGCATATCATCATTATAGATAATCTTGACAAAGAAAGACATGCAAGGGTAAAAAATATTAGATGACTCAGGTTCCTCATTTTCAGAGTCACTTGAATCATCCCATGTTTTGCAAATTTTGGCTCTAGTGTGTTTGTTTTGAGTGTTCAAGTTAACTCTACAGTCTTGTGCAATGTGTCCTAGTTTACCACATCTATAGCATTCAGTCTTCTTAAGGTCTCTGTTAGGTCTAATGTGAGAGTCCTTGTGATTTTTGGCATGGCTTTTCTCATGAGGTTTGTGATTAAAAGGGAGTTGGATAATTTGACTTGCCTTATTTATTTACCATGTTGTTTCTAAACTTAATGATTTTCTTAAACTGTTTTGACATTAAGGCAATCTGATTGTCCAAGCTCTCTATATTGCATTCCTCATCAGAGTCATCATTGAAAGTATTAAACTCAGGCTTAATCAATTTAGAAGAGAAGCTTAGATTGGAACTAGTCTGTTTCCTATGGGACTGGGTCAATTGTTTCTTAAATTCCAGTTCCATTTCCACAGTTCTTAATTTACTACTGAGTAGTTCAGGCGTGAGATTAGCATCACACATTTCCTCAATAGCATATCTTTTGTTATCAAATTTCTGTGCTAATGATCTCAGAATTTTAGATACAATTTCTTGTCTGTCATAAGTTATCCCATTAGCATGCAGTTTTGTCACATTATCAGTCAGGTTCATATAGAAGTCATTAAATGATTCAGTCTCAGACATAATTAAGGAATTATACTGTTGAATGATCATTTGAGTTTTAGCAGCCTTAACTCTCGTGTCACCTTCATGAGCAGCAACCAAAGTGTCCCAAGCTTCCTTAGAAGTGGTAAAAGATGAGATTCTTTTGAACTCATGTTCATATATGGACATAAATATGGAATTCTTTCCTTTGTTATTATTTCGAGAAACTTGTTTCTCTTCTTGAGTGAACTCACTTAATACTTTCTTAACCCTCTCATTACTTCCTTCAGTGGATGGTTTTGTAGGAAAAGTGTAACCATTTTCAACAATGTCCCAGACATCATCTCCCAGAGTTCCTTGAATGAAAGCAATCATTCTTACTTTTCAGTAAGCAAAATTGGTTCCATTAAAGATAGGAGGCCTGGTCAAGTTACCAAATCTTTTATTTTTCTCGTCCATATTTGATTTTCAGAATTTTTTTCAGAAACACAGGATCTCTTTAAAAGAAGTTTACCAAGCTCTGATACCAATTGAAAATCTGTTACTAAAGCCGTTTATTAAAAATAATCTATTTAAGTAATTCCGAACAGTTTTTTGAAGAAACTCTTTTCTTAAAAACCAAAACTATTTGAACACAAGATGTGTTTAATAAAACAGTATGCACGAGACCTATTCAAGATTTGACTAACAGGTTTATAAAACAATTTAAACAAACTTTAAACTCAGCACAACCAAGAATGAGATGAGAAGATGTAGGAAGATTAAGTTCACGATTTTTTACGTGGTAAAACCTCACCAACTGAGGAAACATCCACGACTCCCTCTACGGAGTAAAATAAAAAATCCACAAAAACAAATTTACCAGTTACAAACTATATAACTAACATGCATACAACTCAGACCTATATAAGTTTAGGAATGTACCCTCTGGTATCGTATCCTTCTAACTTCTCTGCAGTTCTGATTGTTGATGTTGTTCTCTCAGTTTGTTAACTTCTGATTTGTTCCAGCACTTTACGTCGACTCTTGTTCACAAGATCTTATTACCAACACTTTTCGTGTGTTATGGTGAAAGTATTTGTGGAGGTGCTTTCTAATACATGCATGCACACACACACACACACACACACACACACACACACTTATTAAGTACAAACAGTCCTAACAAATTACATATAAGGCTATATGCAGTGATTTTTCTTTTTCTCTCTTCTCACAAAACTTTAACCCTTTTTGACCTTTAAATCAATCCCAGAATCCACGAATATCTTGCTCAGAAGACGTATCAAGATCTTAATCAATCTCAGAGTTTTGAAAAGTTTTTTGAGATGAAAAACCTCCAAGTATGATTCCAAACTAGGTCAAAGGTTTAGTTTTAAGAGAATTAGAAACTGAAAACATTTATTGTTGATTTCAAAGTTAAAAATGATTTTCAGAAAAGAATCAACAATATATTTCTCAAGATGAGAAATAAACCATGTAAATCTAAGTGTGATGTAACATGCAGAACATAGATCTAAAATTTCTATGAAGAAGAAAATAGATCTAAGTAAACAGTTTAAGTTGGGAACAAGATCTAACGAACAAGAGGTTACAACAACACAACCAACAACACATATATCTCTCAAAACTCAAGAACACTCAGGGTAGTGTTTTGGATATGTAGGAGTTTTAGAGGAGTGTTTGGTTTGAAAGAGGCTTGACGAACAAGGATTAGGGTTAGGGATTCTAACTCTCTCTCTCTCTCTCTAGTTTCTCTCTTCTCTCTCTCTTCTCTCTACTCTCTCTTTTTTACTCTCAAAAAATGAACTGGCCAAAAGTCTTAGACGATTGAGAGGAGGGTTCGATTTATAGGACGAAGAGAAGGATCGAGAAGATGGTTCAAAAATAAGGGTCAGGATTGAGTAAAGCTGGATTGACTTTGATCCAAGGGCTCACAGAACGCGGTGATTAAAATTCACCTGATTGGTTCAAGAGGGATACACATGGATTACCAAACAAAGCATGCAGATCGCTGATAACGATTGATCCAACGGTTGTAAGCATACGCGATTATATACTCAGTAAAGAAACACAAAATGCACCAATCATCAAGCAACAGGTGTTGATCAATTAGGCGATATAAAACGCGCGTCATAAAATAATTACAACCATACCCTGAATTCTCTGCCGCTTTTAGTTTCTACCCAAAGCAACTTTAAGCCAATAAACCCATTAAACCATAATTTTAGATTGAACCCACAAGCTTTTAAAACTAAGTTTTAATTAATAAAACCTTTAAAAAAAAGTTTATAAAATCCCAAAAAAATATTTATAAATCAATTTAGGGATTTAAACATACTCAACATATGTATACACATTAATATGTAATATGACAAGTTTATGTTACATTCTACTGTGTGTGAGTGTTGGTAATTTGGTCTAGATCACTACAAGATAGGTGAATGAAATAGCAAACCAATCTCCGAGGTTCTTTGGTTTCTAGGATAGACATAATTTTATCACAATTTCCAAACTAGATGAACACTTATACAATATAGAGTCAAGTGAGTCAAGAGTATAAGGGCTTCATCTATGATATGGTGTTGTGGTGAACAGGCGATGGATTCCACCTTCCAACGTTTAGATAGTGGCTAAGTCTGTTCGTGTAAGAGCATAATTTATTTTATTTGCTCAGAGCTTAGGCTTACATAAATTTTGACGCATCCTGTTACACTTAGATTCGAGCTGTCATGAAGAACCGAATCTCCAATATCTCCAAGTTGCATGGTTCTATACTTTATGAAGGTATAAAGCTTTTAGAAATTTAAATTTATTCATTTTTTTAATAAAATTGAAACAAGATTTTTTGTTTTAAAAACCAAGGCATTTTTATGGTTATTTTTTTTTCAAAATTCGCCTGCCTCATTCAAACGAAAAGTCATTCTCGTTCGAACGAAATGTCTATGTCGTTCGAAGGTTGTTCGATATATTTATCTAACGAAGGCGTACTAGCATATTGTTTGACTTCAATTAAATGATGTTTGAAGCTGGTTCAATTGAGATGGCAAAGTTGTTCGAATGAGATCCATTTTCATTACAACGAGCTACTATTCTCGTTCGGACGAGCCTCATTTTCGTTCGAACGAATCGCCGCCTCAAAATTTATGTTCGCCTTATAAATACATGTTTCGTGTTAAACTTTTCTAAGACTTTTGCCAAAACTATTTTTCCGTATACTTTGCAAAAGTTTTTATCCTTTTGAGTTTACAAAACGATTTTGATTCACAAATCACATCCCCAAAATATATTTGTGTGAATCTATTTGAACCCTAGATATTTTGTATCCTTGCATACACAACTCTTGTTGAGAGAGTTTTTTTCGCAGCTGAACTTGTGATTCTCGAGGGTATCATTGATGAAGACAAAGGCTGATTGGTGGATATCGAGGGTGGTCACATGTGGACTGCTTGGAGACAAAGTGTCATTATTTAGAGATTTGCGAAGACTAGCGCGTTATACTTGTTGCTAGTATCAACAAGAGTAGCTTCATGAAACTTCAATTGGATCCTAAGTACCTTACCCTTCATCATGGCATAAATATCCTCCTCACGCTTCTTAAGATTTTTAGTAGGATTATTATTCACCTTATCCATCTTAAAGGTCATAATAAGAAGATTAGAATAAGCATTATCACTATTAACATCCTATTATCTTGGGAGGAATCAAAATAGGTCTCTACAATATCATCCTCAACCTTGTCTTTAACAAGGGAAGAATTAGTACTAAACACATCTTTGATGGTGATGGACGTGGTAATGTTGCATTCAATAGAATTTTCACTTATGGAGCCCAAGTCACTATCACTAGGAGTGGAACTCAACTTCTTCTTGCATTTACTCCTTAGTTTAGTGGGTCACTCAAATTACTTATGACCACTACCTTGGCAATCGAAGCATCTTCTTGAATCCTTTTATACTTTAGTAGCTGATTTTTTTTAGCTTTCTTATCACGTGAAACACCATTAAAACCATCAAATTAATGTGAAAGATTAACAAAACTACCCTCCATTGACAAACCCCCTGGATACAAATTATGAACTAGCTCTCACATCACTTTAAAACATATTTGTCCTATGTGGATCTAACTCTGGTTACGTAACTAATTCAAAAAAATAATTTTGACCTCAAAACAACCTTTAATTAGAAACCATTTGAATATTAGGTCATTACGACACGAAATGATTCAATTGATATCATATATCAATTCACTCAAAAGAATTATTTTGGTTTAATTTTGCACACAAAATTAAAATTCCCAGTCATTTAAGTCCAATTAATTTTATTAGGGTCAATTTTAGAATTTATCAAATTATTAATTAAATTCAATTTTCATGAATGGTTATTATAATAAAATAATGCATAAATAATAATCAAGCAAGCAAGAACGCACAAATCAATACCTCTATTTTGGATAAGAAACTCTCGCGAAAGAAACCACTAGCGTGTCCAACCCAAAAAATCCACATGTACTAATAATGTTTTATCATGTTTATAAAAAGATACACCTGACTTGCTTACAAGGCAATGATTACTGTCACGAAGTCTCAAACCACGCTTTTTTCTTCCATCCCTCCGTACGTAATAGCATTTAATTTCTTTAGTTGACTCCGGGTTGCACAACCCAAAAGTCTTGGTTTCCACGATATAGACTAGGGACACGATCTGCCCGCACGACCACTTGTGCTAATATATTGCGATGACGAGTGTTTATCTAAATCTGAACCATAACTCCGACTCCCTTGTGCACTAGTCTCTAATATATTGGGCCTTAATTTCCACCAAAGCCTCAAACCACAACATAATTATATGTATATGCTTTTGATTTATTATTGTTCATTCATATGATCGATGGTTTGGTAAGAACTCTGAAGAACATAAATAAAAACTCGAAAACACTCTCTATAGGGTTGAGAATATTTATAACAACGTGGGAGGTTATTTTGGATTGAAACTAAAATACTATTTATAGTTTCAAAATGAAAATAGGCTCAAAATTTTCTCTTTGCAAAATTGTCCTCATTCGAACTAAGTCAATCTCGTTCGAATGAGATCTAGTTCAAACCAGGGTCTTCTCATAGTAATTTTTACTTTGTACAAGGGCTTCTCCCTCAAAACTATTTTAAGTATAATTTTTTACTTAGATATCAGAACGACGCATGGTTTTTTGCGATTAAAAATTACTTAACGCTCGACAATTTTCTTATTTTGAGAAGTATGAAATTAGAACATTTAGTTTTTAAAAACACCCTCTAAATTTTCAAAAAACAGTTTTTATGACTTAAAAACTTTTTAAGACATCAAAAATATTTTCCTCACCTTTAACCATTCATGCAAACCAAATTAGGTGAAGAAATAATATAAAATAAAATCACAACTTACCAAATTTATGAATATCTCAAGATACATGAATCCATGCAACAAAGTTGTTCGATAAGATATTGTAAGTAGGCATGCCATATCTCTAAGACACAAATACACACCTAGACCAACCTTTTATGTTTTTTCAAATTAGAATAAGACAAACCAAAGGAAGGAAATAAAGGAGATTTGTTGAAAAGAGATAAAGTTTTTAATACAATCAGTTGAATACAAAAATCACTACTTTGATTCTAACCCCCTCCTTATTATGCCTATTGTTGTTGAGTACATGAAAATATTTTAAAAACTGATTATGGATTTATCATACATCCAAAAATCCTTTTAAAATGATAAAATTATCAATGTGCTTGTTTTTATACATCCAATCGCAAATTTATATAATTTAAAGTTTGTAAGGAAAAATAGTCACTCGGATGAATTTGCATAAGAATTAATTCAAAATGGGCCAGCCATCGTGTGGTATATCCATTATCGTATAACTTACCATGACAATTGGTTTGTCATGTGTGCCTTGGTTTTTATTCACTAGAACAAGAAAATTCATGGTAATTTCCTTTCGAAAGTTACTATGTTTTGTAGGAAATAGAATTTTGCTTTAGTTATGGAGATTCAAAACAAGCGAAAGCATGAAGAACAAAGACTAAGTGTTGCCAAACTCACAAATTATTTGGAAAAAGAATATTTTTATGAATTACTCTCGAACCGCACTCCTCTAAGTTGTAATACCCCGTAATTTTAATGATTTTAAATGTGGGATTAATTTAATTATTGTGATTACTTTAAATAATGGGCAAATTTAATTGGAAATTAATCCGGTTTTAAATAAATACTAATAAGAGAGATAAGGGTTAATATTTATTTATATTGAATATTACTTAGTGAATGAGTAATAATAATGATATGAGACAATTAAAATTGTCGTGAGTGAAAAATACGACAATTATGATAAATTTAGTCGGGACGCGCGTGTTAGACGTGTCGGGACTTATATTGGGAAATGAAATATAATTTCATTTTCAGTATTCCATATGGTCATTTTTGAGTGCGCCAGTGCGTTCAGAAGGGTTCGAAATAGTCAGAAAACTCTACATGGGGATTTAGTTTGGGTCCCGGGGCAGTTTTTGGACAAATCGGCACCCCCAAAGGGGTATTTTGAAATTTTGGGGAAAAGGGACAGATGAAAAGTGAAAGGTTATATGTACTAGTACGTATGAGAAATGAGAGTTTACACTTACCAAAATAAAGGGAGAGAACAGGAGGGAGCTAGTTACCAAGAGTTCTAAGGCCAAAACTCATCATCTTACATCAAAACCATTGCCAAAGTGTAGATAAAAGAGAGGAGACAACAGTCATATAATTCTTCTTTAATAGATCAGACTTACCATGAGAGGCAACTGTTTATCTTGCTGAATTTTTGTGATTATCATATCTATGTTAGAATATGATATTTACTACTTTAGATTTCATGAACGTTTATGATAAATCTGAGGAATTGAAATTACATTTGGGTAGAATTGATAGTAGTAATTAACGTTTATATTAGAATATGGAGTGGATGACTATTTAACGATTAAAATTTGAAGAAATCTGAGTTTTATATGGTTCCTTGATGATAAATGGTAAACTATTGTTTTATAGAACAACCATTAATTAATCCAATTTATTTGAGGTTATTTGATGATTCGATGAATACAAAAGGTTAGAAATCATGTACATAGGTTAATATATTACTTGGAACATTTCTATGGGAGTTTGGAGTTGTAGAATGGTGGGTTGGTATATCAAAAATGGTGGAAAAACACAGATTTTGGATGTAGAAGACGAACTGGAAAAATCTCATTTGAATGACAGATCAAACAAGATTACATCTCGTTCGAACAACCTGGACATTTCATTCGAACGAGATGCATGGTTCGTTCGAACGATATTTCAGAAAAATGAGAATTTAATTCTAATAAATTTAAATCTGATGTAGTATATTCAAAAGAAGGAAAATGACCTATGATAACATTTGAGTAATGTTATTACATGATCTAGTAGCGAGAAACGTGGGTTAACTAATAGAAAGATAAAAATGAAAGACTTTAAAGGGAGGAATCATGATAGAGAGAATGATCGTATGTTATAATGTACCGTGAGTATTAGAGATAAATAAATTACGTACTTGAATTGTGTGTTTTATAGGTTGTGTGTATACCTATGAAATAATATATATATTATGTATATGTCATACTTACACTGCTTGTTATTGGGAGGAGGTTTTGCGACATGGACAGTTTTATCCTGATGAGCCCATTGGGGGGATTTTAGACTAGTATCGAGAACATAGAATGCTGGATACGTGCTAACTGAGAGTATGATAGTTTCGACGATTGAATGGGATAGGAAGTTTGTGCGTGACCCATTTGGCTGGGGACTATGTTCGCCTTCATTATGTGTGAATTAAATTTAAGGTTCAAGTGAGATACTGAACCGATGGTCCTTTATTTAGTACGTGGGGTACTGGGACATGATAGCAGAGTATGCATGCGTCAGGAGGTTTCAGCCTAAGGGTGCTATAGTATTATATATATATATATATATATATGCTGATGACTTATTCTACTGTTTGTGCCTAGTAGAAGAGAAAAATAATAATAGTTAAGATAACTCTAGTATGTGAATATTTAACTATAAAATGAGAAAATTATAAATGATGCATGGAAAGAAAATGCTATAATGTATTATCTGGGCGATACAGGTGAATGTTACGAGTTATCGTGTGCGGGGAAGCATAACTAAAATGGGTCAGTTAGGTACGTTAGGCGTGCACACTAGATGAGAGGTGAGAAATTCAAGTGAGAGCACGTAAACCTAACATGAATATTATATTTGCAAAATTTTGCATTTAATCACTTGCTAATTTTTAAACTGTTTTTCTCGGGCTATGACTCGTTTTCTTCAAATCACTTTTCTTTTATAAAAACCATTTTTAGGTTCCCAGCCACAGGGAGGTCCAGCTTAGGAGTTCACTATCATTTGCTATTGCTTTAGTTGCTGTGGTCGATTGCAGGACTTACTTGGTAGACACCTCCATTCCTTTCATCTCTAATGCATCCTTTACTTTTATCTCAGTCGGGTATGTCGCCCTTCTTCTATTAGCAGTTTTTACCCGAGGTATTGTACTTCCTTTACTATTCAGATGTGGATTTAGTTGTTACATGGATTATTGTATTAGAGTTTCAGATTGGGGTGTTTACTTCCGCCATATCTTATTTGATTCAATATTTAATTAATTGTGGTGTTGATTTATTTAGTATGGTGGATGTGATATTTAATTGTTTTAAATCTTTGTTTGTATAAAAAAATTTTGACACCAGCTTTTCAAATACTAGGTGGTTAGTAAATAATAAAAAAAATTCAATAGTGATGCTATGAATGAACCAATCTGGATGTTATGTTTTAATTTAATAAAGGCTTGATGCGGTATTTAATTAAATGGGGTGTTACAGATAGTATCAGAGCATTTGGTTCCAGAGTCTTTAGGATCTGTGTGGCTTATTATGTTTCCAGCATAGCGTTCTTTGATGTAAAGGGTTATTCGTAGGACTGTTATATTCTTATTTACACATTTATGTCATTAGCTATTTGAGATATTTTGAATTGAGGACTTATTAAAAAATTCCCTCTCATTTCAGATGCCTCATCGACGCGCCACACCAGCAAACCTAGGGGCACAACCAGAGCCTTAGCCAGCCCTAGCACCGGGCACTATGAATGATGCAGAGGTGGCCTCTATAGTTGCCCAAGCAGTGAATGCAACATTAGCCATAGTAGCACAGCAGGCTCCACCCCAAGCATAAGTGGTGGTACCTGCACCGGCACCGACGTTCCCTTTTTCTTGGGAGCGAGTTAGGGATGCCTTCCAGTGAGCCAATGAAAGAAGGACATCCAGAGGCACCTGAGGATTTACGAGTGTACCAATGTTCAGAGGCAGATCCTAGATACTTTTAAGCTAGTCGAAGCGGCATTACAGTGGTGGGAGTCCACAACCACAACAGAGGAGAGAGATTACACGGTGATACAAGAGTTCTGGGTATGGTTTGATCGTAAATACTTTCCACCCGCCATCCAGATTGAGATGAGGCATAAATTGTTGGATCTCATTAGGCGGGGAAGACAGTTGCCAAGTTGAGGAATAATTTACGAGGTTGGTAAATCTCGTTCCAGGGGAGGTGAATACTGAAGAAAAGAAGATTCGGATATTTATGAATGGCTTGACTTGGAGGATTAGACAACACCTATTAGGTAACCTTTCTTTGCGGATGTACACAGTTGTGTTAAGTGCTGCCTTGTTTCATTGCCAAGACCACCGCTTCCATCTTAAGGGGAGAAAGTGAGGAGGAGAGTCCAGTCGTTAGGGCAGGACCGGGGGTAGTAGTGCTAGTGGGGAACCATTAGCTCAGGTTTAGTCTAGACAGGTGAGCAGAGTTCCCACCAGGGGGATCCTACTACGCGATTTAGATCCGATGATTACAGGCAGGGAGGTTTTCGGCAGGGCCAAAAGGGCCAACGGAGGGGTGGCAACGGCCAGCAAGGCCGAGGACAACAGGGTTAGTGAGGGGAAAACTTTATTGGGAGATGTTTCACTTATGGTATGACCGACCATAAGAAACAGGATTGCCCTAATAAGGGTAAGGCTCAGCAGCAATAGGGTACTCGCCAGGATCCACAGAGACCGATTTTCCTAGCTATTCTCCCAGTACCAGCACCGATGCTAACTTTTCCTGCCATTTCGGGTGTTCCGGTAGTCCCACCTCAGCAGGGACGAATACATTATGGGCGTGTGTATAACATTCATCAAGCAACAGTTCTTCAGGCCCCACCTGCAATTGAGGGTATATTCTCTATCCATGGTACTTTGGGATGCATTTTATTTGATTATGGGGATTCACACTCATTCATAGCCACTAGGTTTGTACAGACCACGGGGTTACTAGATACCACAAAATAGTACAGTTACGTGTGTAGACTGACCATTGGGTAATGGGATATTGATATTCTTTATCTGTCGGGGAGTGAATGTAGAGATTAGGAAATTAATTTTGCCCACAGACATGCTTGTGTTAGATATGACTGAGTATGACATTATTATAAGCATGGATTGGTTAGCTTCTTTTCGGGCTATAATTGACTGCTATAGTAGAAGTATTGTGTTTGCTATACCAGGCCAAGAGATGTTTTTGGTTGAAATGTCTCGTCCTGAAGGAGGGTCGTCTACACACTTATATTACATTGAGGAGGAGACCTTTAGGGAGTGGTGATTCCCTTAGATTCGATTTCGGTCGATTTGAGTTCGTCGATGTGTTTCAAGAGATACCGGGATTATCGCCCAGTAGGAATATTGAGTTTGTGATAGATTTAGCATCAGGCACACGACCGATAGGGTGTGCGCCTTACCGTATGGATCCTGTATAAATGAGGAACTTAAGGGACAAGATTAAACAACTTTTGGGGGGCAGGGTTTCATCCGTAGGAGTACCTGGACTTGGGGTGCGCCAGTGTTTCTTATAAAGAATAAATATGGGTCATTATGATTATGTGTTGATTATCGGGAGTTAAATAAAGTCATGATACAAAATAAATATCCGTTGCCCCGAATCGATGACTTATTTTATCGGTTGAGAGGAGTAACTCACTTCTCTAAGATAGACTTAAGGTCAAGATACCATTAATTGCGTATCAGGGAGCAGGATGTGTCTAAGACTTCCTTTCTGATGGTATATGGATCCTACGAGTTTAGGGTTATGACATTCAGACTAGGTAATACTCCAACTGTGTTCATGGATTTGATGAATAGGGCATTCAGAGAGTTCTTAGATCAGTTCATCATTGTCTTCATAGATGACATCCTGATATATTCCCAGACTGAGGAGGAGCATGTCGAGTATCTGAGATAGGTTTTGCAGACATGTCGTGAGCACCAATTGTATGCTAAATATGAAAAGTGTGTGTTCTTACTACGTAAGGTGCAATTTTATTATTTCGGAGAGTGGGATATCGGTGGACCCAAGTAACGTGTCAACGGTGAGAGAGTGATGACAACCCATAAGACCAACAAAGGTATGTAATTTCTAGGTCTTGGCAGGATATTTACAGGCGGTTTATTCGAGGGTTTTCAAAAATTACGGGTCCTTTGACTAACTTGACTCACAAAGGGGTACCATTCATTTAGGATGATGCTTGTCAGTTGGCTTTTGATGAGGTGAAGGACAAGTTGACTTCAGCACCAGTTCTCGCCTTACCCAGATCAGGAATGGAGTACCTTTTTTACACCGATGCATCCATATAGGGACTTGGGGGAGTACTTTAGTAGGAAGATCAGGCTATAGCTTTGGCGTCCCGAATGCTTAAGCCTCACGAGAGGAATTACCCCACCCATGACTTGGAGCTAGCAACAGTCGTGTTTGCTCTTAGGATTTAGAGATATTCCATGTTGGGAGATAATTTTTTCCTATTCATAGATCACAAGTCACTACAGTATGTGTTCACTCAGAAGGAGCTGAATATGCATCAGCGTAGGTGGCTTGAATTTGTGAAGGACTATCAGTTCGAGATCCAGTATCACTCGAGGAAGGCCAATGTGGTGGCCGATTCATTGAGACGTGAACCAGTGGGGGAGGTGGACGAGGTGTGGAAGACAAAATGGGAGGGGTTGGGTTATCAGGATGCCATTGCCAACTCATTCATGTTAGTGATAACCGTTACACCCCAGATTATCACGAGGGTGGTACAGGCACAGGTGACAGATCCATTTTATCAAGAGCGAATTAGGCAACCATTAGCTTGGGAGGCCGAGTCGTACTCCATTAGTTCAGACGGACGTTTTCGATTCAATGGGAGGTTGATTGTTTTCGGGGGAGGACTTATGACACGCTGTGATGGCAGAGGCACACATATCCCGATTTGCAGTACATCCTGGAGGGGATAAGATGTACCAAGACATAAGATGACAGTATTGGTGGAGTGGAATGAAGAGAGACATCACGGAGTTTGTCTCGAAATGTACCACCTGTTAGCTAGTAAAGGTGGACCACCAGAGATCAGCAATGATTCTTCAGTGGATAGAGATTCCTTTGTGGAAATGAGAGAGCATTTACATGGATTTTATTATCGAATTACCTACTTCTCTGAGGGGTCACAATTCGATATGGTTAATAGTGGATCGGTTGACCAAGGTAGTCCATTTTTTGCCAGTCCGAACAGATTATACCATGGTACAGTACGCTCAGATATTTATTGTCGAGATAATGAGACTTCCAGGAGTGCCCCTCAATATTATGTGCGATATGGATAAGATATTTATGTCTCATTTTTGGGAGAGTTTCCAGGATGCTATGGGCATGGGGTTACGATTGAGTACGACCTATCACCCACAGACGGACGGGCAGACTAAACGGACTGAGCGAACTAATTAGATGTTAGAGGATATGATAAGGATATGCATTCTAGATTTTGAGGGAGGTTAGGAGTCGTACCTTCCACTAGTGGAGTGTGCTTATAATAACTCCTATCAGTTCACTATTGGCACGGGTCCATTTGAGGCAATGTACGGTAGACCGTGTCGTTAGCCCGCTTGTTGGTTGGAAGTGGGAGACAACAAGCTACTTGGACCAGAGTTGATCCAGGAGACTTTAGATAGGATAAAGATGATTCGGAGTCGTATACGGATAGTTCATGATAGACAGAAGGGCTATGTCGATGAAGTGGTCTTTTTTGGAGTTTAATGTGGGGGATCAGGTGTTACTGCATGTATCCCTTATGAAGGGGATAATGAAATTTGGGAAAAAGGGGAAATTAGCGCAAGGGTACTGTGGCCATCCCCTCCCAGATCTCGATCCTCATGGCGGGCGGGCCGGGCGAGAGTGAGGATCCTTAGGTCCCGTACGTCCCTCTCGAGAGCGCTTCGTCCGGCGTCATTTGAGGTGAGGTGAAAAATTTAGAGAGATTAGAGTCGCCAGTATATTTTACTCAAAACAGACAAAAGAAAAAGGGAAGCCATCCCGAAGGACAGCATCCGAAGACATACTGGTGCGTACGAAACCAAAATGATTCGAAAAGGGTCCAGAGGCTAAGTTACGAAATGGGAAAGTGTTAGGAACCCATTCCTTCCTTTCGGTCTCTCATGGGTTTTTGCTATTTTCCTTTATTTTCCCTGTGATATGTGTGCATGTGTATATATAGTGGAGATAGGAATCATCAACTTGTACCATGGAAGAGGTAAAGCGAGTCGTCCGTAGGAAGGTATAAAAAGTATTAGAAAATAGGATTTAGGCGATCATCACTATGTTAATCATTATGAGGGAACGATAACGTATACGGAATAATACTCCCTTAAGAACAAATATATGTATATATATAGTATAAGAGAATGGAGTTTAGAGAAAATAGAAAATGAGAGAAAAAGTAAAAAAATAGGACTCGAGTCTCGGGTTTTACCTCGAGACACCTACGTAGCCTATAGAGGCCTCAAAGTCCACGTAGTTCGCATACAAAACGTGAGGTGGGGTTTATCCCATAAATCCAACCGGGGATTCTCTTATTTATGTGTGTGTGTGTAAAAAAAGTGTTTTAGTTGTGAGAAAAGTGTGAGAATTCCCATTTGGAATTTATGAGCAAACCCTCTTTTTCTTTTTTTTTTTGGGTTTTTATTTATATGAAAATAAGAGATGTGCAATAATACTAAATAAAAAGTATACTAGGATGTATGAGATGAGATAATAAAGTGCTAAGTAATAAAATAAGATATTGTGAATTTATGAGAATTTAAGGAGAAAATTGAGAAAATTGAACCTTCTTGAAGAACTTGAGCTTGATCTTGAATGTTGGAGAGCAACCCTTAGACTTGGATGATGATGGAGGGTAGTGAATTCACCAATTTTAGTGAAAAGAATGATGAAAAGTGAAGGTTCGAAAGGGATTTGGGTGTGGAAATTATGCTGACTTCGAGAGAGATTTTTTGGATCTGCTGAGAGTGATATCTATCAGATCTGGGATCTCTTTGTAATGAGGTCAAGGGCTCCTTTTTATAGGCCCAGGGAATTTCAGATTGGCATAGCCTTGTTCCTACCGTTCGACAGGTGCGTTTAGGCACACTGCCCATAGGCAGGGTCTGGGACATGCCGTTTGGCAGTGTCTTTCAGGTCTTTTTGGAAAATCGACCGCAGAACGCAAACCGTTGATCAGAATCATGCACGGAGCGAATCGTTAGAAATTAATTCAAAGACCTTCAAAAGTCCTTTAGACTGTTCTCGGGTTCGGGGTTTGACTTTGTGTCAAATATGGTTCGAAAGCATTCATCAGTTCATTGGACGGGGAATCGTCGGACGCAAACGGATCGTTCGTCGGCATGGTTAGTTTGAATCGCTCACGGGGTGGACCGTTGGAAAGTTAGGAGATGTAATTCGACATTCCAAAGAGTTTGATCAGGTTCGGGGAGTTGGCTTTGGTCAACCAGGCCCTGAAAGCATTCGGATACCTTTTGAAGTCAAATGGATCGTTCGCCCGTACCGTAAGTCAGAATCGTGCACGGGACAGACCATTGGAAAGGGGTTTCAGTGCCCTTTGAATATTCATTCAGTCTTAGTCGAGCTGAAGAGTTTGACTTTGGTCAAATGGATCCCAGGAGCGGTCGATGGTCTCCTGATTGAGTTTCGGGGGAAATGGGTCGTTCATCCGCATGGTAGGTTAAAATCGTGCACGGGAAGGATCGTTGGAAATGGGTTTCAGTGCCCTTAAAAGATTCATTCAGTCTCAGTCGAGCTGAAGAGTTTAACTTTTGGTCAAATAGAGCCTGGGAGTGCCCGATGGCTTCTATGTCAGTACTCAGGGTATGCCCTGGATCTGTAGTGATGAGGGGAGGTGCTAGGGACCTAAGGAGAGTTTAGGGGGTAACAGACATACCACTTTTTATTTCCCTTGGCGGATTTTATGCCAATTTGGTTGGGCACAGGTCTTGCCATCTCGGAGACTAAATTTCTTTTCTGTAGAGAATTTGATCGAGCGTCTGCGCATGCATATTGGCTCTTAGTAGGAGAATCGGCATCCGTCGATCCGTCCTTCTCAGTCTGTTGGGAGAGTTTGGCATATCCCTGGGGATTATATAAAGTGGTTGTGGAGGAGAATAGTTAGCAAGATGTTGGCAGTGGAGACTGGACAAAGGTGGTTTATTTCTTTTGACACCCTGGAGGGAGGTGTTGTGGTTTATTCAAAGTTAGTTCGAGCTTATCGGTATATAGAGTGTCTGCGACACTCTATTCAGGCAGGGGAAACTTGGGGACCCTAGGATGTAGATGATGATGACGAAGTAGGCTCCTCTGGTACCTGTGGATAGGACTCTTGGAGAGTTTATTATGGGAAATAAATATGGGGATTTTATTTGGCTTTTTTAGGAGGGTAGGGGGAAGGGAGTTATCCGTTCCTTTATTTAATCTGTACCGTAATTTCTTATTAGTGAAATAAACAAGTTTCTGATCATCAAGCTATGCCTTTGATGAGTTTTGTGTTTGTTTGAATTATCTATACCGATCGCTAAGGCATACATAAACCTTTTGTTTAAGTATATGTTGGAATTGACTGTCGTTCTCTGAGATAAGAAAATAATAGTATTTTGTGAAAAAGAAAGGGGCGTGCTCATGTAAGGTGTGTGAGCTGCCTACATACCTCTGGGGTTTTTGAAAAGTTTTAATTTGTTTGAACATAATTTTTGTAGAGGATCAGGCCCACGTAGTTTTGGATAGGGGAAATGAAGAGATTTTTTTTAGAATAGAAGGGAGATGAGAAGAGTCGTAGCACGCCGATATTTTGGACTAGGGGTAGAATTTCTTGAGACGGTCCAGGTTGGCTGGACGAGCCATCTCTTCACTATCTAAGTCGGTGAGCATGGCGGCACCACCGGATAAGATCTTCTTGACAATGTAGGGACCGCTCCAATTGGGCTTGAATTTTCCTCTGGGATCGCAGATGGGTTCTATGATTTCTTTGAGGGCTAGGTCTCCTTCTCGGACACCATGTTCCTTGATTCTCTCGTTGAATGATCATGCTATTTAGCGATGGTACCCTTGTATGTGGTATAGTGATTTTAATCTCCTTTCATCTAGGAGGGTCAGCTCACCAAGACAATTTTGGCACCAGTCTTCTTCACTGACCTTGCTTTCAAGTATGACACATAGCGAGGGTATTTCCAGCTCCACGGGTAATACTGCTTACATACCGTAAACTAGAGAGAAAGGGGTATCCCCAGTAGAGGTTCAAAAGCCATCATCAGTAAGATGACCAAAAGTTGTCGGGATTGGGCCGATCAAATCTCGTACGCCCTCGGTAACCCTAGAGGGTGTACGAGATTTGATCGGACCAATCCCGACAGCTTTCGATCATCTTGCTGATGATGGCTTTGAGGTTCTTATTGGCGGCTTCAACTGCACCATTGGTCTGAGGTCGATAGGGAGAAGATTTGTGTCTCTGAATCCCATACTCGTTGACCACTTTATGACTTCTGCCTTAAAATTTAACCCGTTATCTGATACTAGCTCATGCGGGACCCCATATCGGCAAATGATATTTTTCTTAATGAACTTGGCCACTTTCTTGGCATTCAGCACTGCATATGACTCAGCTTTGACCCATTTGGTGAAGTAATCAATGGCAACTAGGATAAAGTCATGTCCGTTGGAAGCCTTCGGTGTAGCCTTCCCTATAATGTCAATGCCCCAGGTCGAGAATGGCCAGGGAGAGGTCATGTTGTATAATTCGTGCGGAGGCAGATGCTGAAGGTTGGAGAATTGTTGGCATTTGAGGCATCTCCGAACATAGGCGGTGCAATCTTGGGTGGTCATGGTGGTCTAGTAGTAGCCTTGTCGGATGACCTTCTTGGCAAGCATGTGACCGTTCATGTGGGGTTCGCATTCCCCCTGTGGATTTTCTGCATTATCTTTTCAATGTTAGCCCTTATGATACAATACAGATGAGTTTCATCGAAGTTTCTTTTGAGCAGTGCTTTGTGATAGATGATGTACTGGGCAGCCAATCTTCTAAGGGTTGCTTGATATTTCTTATTGGAACCCTCGGGATACCTACCATGCTTGAAGAGGTGCCAGATATCATAGTACCAATAATTGGCTAGCTTAGGATCTTCTGTAGTGATGAGCTCAATGTTGTAGCAGTGGGTTAGTTTATCTTGATTTTAAACTAGAAAGGGGGTCATAGTTATTCCATCGGGCATGTCGACCATGAAGGCTAAGGTAGCGAGAGCATCGTCTAGGTTATTCTTTTCTCGGGGTAGTTAATGGAAGGTGATATCTTGAAATTAGGAGGCTAGTTCTTCTAAGTGGGTATGGAAGAGTTTCTCGTCCTTGACTCTTTATTTTCTGAGAACTTGTCCAATGATGAGGGCGGATTCCCCATAGATGTTTAGGAATTGAATATCTTTCTTGAGAGCAATTTTGAGGCCTACCGTGCATGCCTCGTATTCAGCCATATTATTGGTGAAAGGGAAATCTAATTTGATGGCAATGGGAGTGTGGGAGTCATCTGGGGCGATCAAAAGTATCCCAATGCCGTATCCTTTTTTATTGGCAGCGCCGTCAAAGAACATTGCCATTGACAGGTGTCTTGAGCGGTGCAAATGATGTTTTCATTTGGGAATTCAGAGACCCAAACATCGACTTCTTCTACGCGGTAATCAGCGAGGTAGTCAGAGATGGCTCTTCTTTTTATGGCTTTCTGCGTGACATACACGCTATCGAACTTAGCTAGGAGCATCAACCATCAGGCTATTTGGCTGGACAAGGCGAGTTTCTCAAGCAGGTATTTAATGGGGTCCATTCGGGATACAAGTTCGATGGAGAAGGCGAGCATGTAGTGCCGTAACTTTTGGGTAACCCAGATAAGTGTGATACACGCCTTTTCCAAAGTAGTGTAATTAACCTCGTACTCGGCCAATTTGTGACTGGCATAATAGATGGCTCTTGCTTTGCAGGAATCTTCAAGGTATTGGTCTAGCAAATCCCCAACTGCAGTGTCTGTTATGGTTAGGTATAGGAGCAAGGGGAGACCAGGCTGTGGTGGCATGAGTACCGGGGTTGGATCAAGTATTATTTGATTCGGTCAAAGGCTTCTTGGCATGCCTCGTTCCAAATCTTGGTTGAATCCTTTCAGAGGAGTTTGAAGATAGGTTCACAGATGGAGGTTAACTGGCTGATGAAGTGGCTGATGTATTGCAATTTCCCAAGGAAACCTCAGACTTCTTTCTCTGTTCGGGGAGGTGGCATCTCAAGTATGGCTTTCATCTTGGCGGGATCTGCTTCTATCCCCTTCTCACTGACCATGAATCTTAAGGGTTTTCCCTTTGTAACACCGAAGACGCATTTTTATGGATTGAGTCTCATCTGATACTGTCGCAGTCGTTCGAAAAACTTTCGGAGAGCAGGAACATGACCCTCTCTAGTCTTGGATTTGATAATCATATCATCCATATAGACCTCAACTTGTTTGTGAATTAGATCATGAAGGATGGTTGTGGTAGTCCTCTGGTAGGTAGCCCCAGCGTTCTTCAGACCAAATGGCATGACAGTATAGAAAAAGGTTCCCCATAGGGTGATGAATGCAGTTTTTTCTTGATGGTATGGGTGCATTTTGTTTTGGTCGTATCAGGTAAACCCGTCGATGAATGACTTGAGATCATGACTGGCTGTGTTATCCACGATCATGTCGATATTGGATAGCGGATAATCATCCTTTTGAGAGGCTTTGTTCAAATCCCGATAGTCTACACACATTCGAGCTTTTCCTCCTGATTTTGGCCCGAGCACTATGTTGGCTAGCCATGTGGGATATTCGATCACACGAATGAAGCCTACGTTCAATTATTTGACCATCTCTTCCTTGACCTTGAGCGACCATTCGGTACGGAGTTTTCTCAACTTTTGCTTGACCAACTTGTAATCTGGGAGAGTGGGGATCTCGTGCTGAGCTATTTCAGGATCAATACCGGGCATATCGTCGTAGGACCATGCGAAGACATCCATGAATTCCTTTAGCAATTCTTTGAGTGGTGCACGCTCATGCTCGTCGAGGGTAGTCCCTATCCTAATATCACGCAGTTGGCTACTAGAATCGATATTTATAATAACAGTCTCTTCTTCATTAACTTAAACGCGATTATGTTGTTTATTATTAACCTTATTTAGATCAGTTAAGAATTATTTATTTGCAAAATCATTATCATCAAAAGTTTGATTAGAATCCAAACAGTTACTGTAAGGCACAACAAGATACTCAAAATCTTCGTTTATTTCATTGATAGGAAAAACAGCATTGAGAACCTCGTCAAAAGATGACTCGATTACATTTGAACAAGGATAGACAACAAAAGAAGAAATGGGGTAAACATTAGGATTATGGGAGATTTCAGCAGGTAGAACTGGCGCAACATGCCAGTTAAGGAGAGGTGTATCAGCAACTTTAATCAGTTGGGACGGATCCGGTGATGTAGTGCCTGAGTGAACAATGCAGATTGTTAGCCCCAGTGTCTGTAAGCTAAAAGAATCTTCGGAGTCACTTTCCTCAGTCTCTTCGGTATCTTTGATGAGCGGTTGTACATGGTGTTGGGAACTCTCGGCCCATGGGTAGCTATCTTGGAAAAAGATCTCCATTCTAGGCTTCATCTTCTTATCTGTATGGTCATACCATGGTTCAGGAAAGATGTAAAAGGGGAATTACTCACCCTCTTTGATGAATTGTCCATTCAAGGAATCATATGGGATAGTCTGGACGCAATCTAGTCCTCTCTTTGGTCGAGATTGGTGGATTATTCTGATGGTTAATACCCCAAACCACAAGGAGGGAAAGCTTTCTTTAGTTCAATCGGCGTAAGTATCCCTGACTGTCTTTATCCTAGCTCCAGTCCGGGCATGAAGTGCATGTTTATGAACATTTGAATCACATTGATGTTGCCATGAGGGTCGTATTCTGGACAAACCCTTTCTTTGAAGTCATCCCCTACTGGGAGTAGAAGTGGTTCAACTCGAAATCCTGATAGGAGCATATCATTTGACCCGTGCTGTATCTCAAGGATTGGGCTGCTGGTACTTACACCATCGGTATTATCGTCGCCACCTAAGATGGTAATGACCCTTTCGTCGACGAAGAATTTTAATTTTTGATGGAGTGAGGAAGACACGCCCTTGATACCGTGGAGCTAAGGTCATTTAAGCAATAGATTGAAACAAGCTGGGATGTCAATAACTTGGAATTCAACGATAGGGTTTATAGGGACAACCCTTATTACAAGCTTTATGGATCCCATCACCTCCCGACGGGTATTATCATAGGCACTCATAACAGCGAAGGTTGGAGTGAGGTCACTTTCTTTCAGTCCTAAACATTTGAAGGTTCTCAGTGTGCAAACATTCAAGGCGGATCCATTATTGATAAGAGAGAGTGGTACAACCTTCCCCATAACTTCGACGGAGATGTTGAGTGCATGATTGTGGTTTGGCCCGATCTTGGGGATTTCTTCTTTGGAAAAGGATAGCATTCGGGTAGAGGTCAAGGATCCGACCAAATTTAGTGCTTCTTCCGGTGTGGTAGAGGGAGGAACAGTGGGTCCAGTGAGCAACTTGATTAGAGCATTTCCGTGCAACTAAATCTCTGGCAATCAATGATCATCTGTGAGGGAAATTTCAGCCCGAACTCTAGGAGTTGGTTTAAGACTTCTGATAATTCCATACTTCTATTTTCAGAACGGGTACGGATAGCGATACATGCTCTGGTAAGGAGTGACAGTGCCTGATCAGTGAGTCTAGCAGGGTGTAGGAGGAAATATGGGCAAATTTGGAGAGGTTTAGGAGAGTATATGGGCGTGATTTGAGTTTAGGGATCAAATTTCGGGTTCTTTCTAAGAAGATGGCATTGGTATGGTTTGGAAGTGGGTTGTGAGTAGTGTTTGGCTTAGGATTAGCTGGTGGGGCAATGGTACCCTGGTCAATTAGACCTTGGATTACATTTCATAGGTGAAAGCATTGGTCGGTGGTATGGACAGCTGTTTGGTGAAAGGCGCAATGGGAATCTACCATGAAGTTTCTTAGGAGTGGATTTGGCAATGGACGGAAATCCAAGGGATTGATGAGGTTTCAGCTTAGCAGGGCTTGATAGACTTTGGAGAGGGGACCATGGAGCTCAGCGTATTCCTTTCGGACTAGGACAGGGCGTCTTTCTAGTGCCCATGATGCGTTTGGTTGAGAGATGTTTTTGATGGTTGAGACTGTAGCACTGGCAGATTTATTATATTTTCTGGAGGTGAACTGTCCGGACACCTTCTTTGGTTCAACTTTTGTCTTGGCAAGACCTTCCTCGATTTCTACCCCTGCCTCTCTAAGAGCTCGAAAATGGGGATAGTAATGTCCTCCCATCTTTGTTCGGACATGGGGTAAGAAGTTCTTCTTTACCATGATGACCTGTTCTTCCTCGGAAGGCCGATTGGTCATAGTTGCTGCTTTTTCCCTCCATCGAGCGATGAAGTTACTGACTGATTCTCCAGGGTTCTGTTTGAGCAGCTTTAAATCACGGCGGGTGACCTCAAGCTCTTCGTTGTATTTTTACTGTGACATGAATTCGCGGGCTACATCCTCCCAGCTACGAATTTTGGATTTTTCGAGAGACGAAAACCATCAGAGGGCGCTATCCTTCAGAGTTTGCTGAAACAATTGGGCCATCACTTCTTCAGAAGCCCATAGTAGAGTCATAAAACGGTGATAACTTCGGAGATGAATAATTGGGGGTCCACTTCCTTCGAATTTCTTGATATTTTTCATCTTGAACTTCTTGGGTAACCTCATTTTAGGATAGGGAGACATGTGGGTGTAGTCCATGTAATTTCTCGAGACTCTAACTTGGTCAAACTTCTTGGTGAGCATCTTCAGGTCTTCTTTGACTTTGTTTATCTCTTCGTCCTTCAGATTAATGACCATAGGCAAGTTAGACCCATGCTAGGTAAGGTTTGGCATAGGAAGCTGGGCAGGAGGCGACCCATTAGCAAGAGGGGCACGTGCATCATGCTGATACTCTTCGAGAACCCAGATAGGTTCGGGCGGATCCATGGCACGAGGAAATAAGGCCTCGGTCTCTTGAGGAACGGGAACTCGATTTCGTTGGATCTCTCGGACCTTGATTTGGAGGTTGTCAATTTTGGACACAAGCTGAGCTAGAACTGCCGTCAGATCCGACGGCACAACGGGTACTTGATCGATATTCTCCATGGAAAGTGAATGGATTCAGGACTCGAAAGGAGTAATAGGGGAATGGACGGAACTCCGGGGTGACTGGACTGAAGACCGAAGCCAATAAGGAGCCAGGCCAAGGGCTTGCGATCGACCTGAGAAGGCGTAAAATGGGATTTATTTTTGAGAAAAAGCGAAGAAGTTTTTTTTTTGTTTTTTTTTTGGATTTTTGATAAAGAGAGGAGAAATGTTTTTGGATTTTTTTTGGGAGACGGATCTCAACATGATTATTATAATTATTATATTCTCACTTGTATTAAATTTTTCTAAATGCAAAATGAAATGCCGGACGGGACCCGAGCTTGGAAAAATTAGGTTTGCAATATATGCAAAGCTATGGCTGGACTTGTGACCAGGCTCACGGACAGGGTCCCGTTTTAAAAATGCGAGAATTTAGGCGGTAGGCCAACTCAGAATTTTGGTAGAGTTTTGGGTTGAAACCAACAATCCAACATGTGTGTCCTAGGGTTGACACCTATATGTGGGTATGCAGTTGGTTGGGTGAATCAGAAAGGGTTCCCCCCTTTGGCATGACTTCCACGATATACGTCTTGCTCTTGCGGGCAATTGGTACGTGTGGACAAGCCATTTGATATACCTGAGTGTACGTGAATTTCCTCACCATATACCTCGTGGGAACGGTACATGTGAGAGCGAATTCGATATACTCAGCGTACGTGAACGAGATCCCTGCGATATACCTCCCGTCATGACTTCGGTCAAGCGGTACGATGCGGGGGAACCGTTCGATATACGTCGAAGGTACTGGGCCAATGGAAGGTGAGATTCATATCGCTTAGGCTAACTGCGCCTGCCATACCAGTGCCCAACACGAAGTGACCCTCCAGTTACTGGGTAAAATTTGGTTAATAACAATTCTCTTTGGTGATGTCGTGTGAATCATGCATGATTCTTTTATTAGTATCTTACGATGAGAGTATCTTTCTTGATTATGCCAAACATGGAGCAAAGTGCAAGTACCAATGGTACACCAAGTATGGATGATGCCTGCAACATGTGGATACATATGACCCTAGGTTCACATGGTGTGAAGTGTATATGGAGAATTTTCTACAAGTGTGTGAATAGAAGCATAAGCATGGGGTACACATGAGTAGTAAAGGGGGACATGCAAAATAGGGGAGAATATAAGCAAACATAACACCCACGTAAATAGAGTCTAGCTCTCAAAAGAAAGTCCCCAACAGAGTTATAACTGTGGCCATCCCCTCCTGGATCCCGATCCTCGCGGCGGGCGGGTCGCGCGAGAGTGAGGATCCTTAGGTCCCGCGCGTCCCTCTCGGGAGCGCTTCGACCGGCGTCATTTGAGGTGAGGTGAAAAATGTAGAGAGATTAGAGTCGCCGGTCTATTTTACTCAAAACAGACAAAAGAAAAAGGGAAGCCATCCCTAAGGATAACATCCAAAGACATACTGGTGCTTACGAAACCAAAATGATTCGAAAAGGGTCCGGAGGCTAAGTTACGAAATGGGAAGGTGTTAGGGACCCATTCCGCCCTTCGGTCTCTCATGGGTTTTGCTATTTTCCTTTATTTTCCCCATGATATGTGTGCATGTGTATATATAGTGGAGATAGGAATCATCAACTTGTACCATGGAATAGGTAAAGAGAGTCGTCCGTAGGAAGGTATAAAAAGTATTAGAAAATAGGATTTAGGCGATCATCACTACGTTAATCGTTATGAGGGAATGATAACGTATACGGAATAATACTCCCTTAAGAACAAATATATGTATATATATAGTATAAGAGAACGGAGTTTAGAGAAAATATAAAATGAGAGAAAAAGTAAAAAAATGGGACTCGAGTCTCGGGTTTTACCCCGACACGCCTACGTAGCCTATAGAGGCATCAAAGTCCACGTAGTTTGCATACAAAATGAGGGGTGAGGCTTATCCCATAAATCCAACCGGGGATTCTCTTATTTATGTGTGTAGAAAAAGTGTTTTAGTTGTGAGAAAAGTGTAAGAATAGTGTGAGAATTCTCGTTTGGAATTTACGAGCAAACCCTCTTTTTCTTATTTTTTTGGGGGTTTTTATTTATATGAAAATAAGAGATGTGCAATAATACTAAATAAAAAGTATATTAGGATGTATGAGATGAGAAATAAAAGTGCTAAGTAATAAAATAAGATATTGCGAATTTATGAGAATTTAAGGAGAAAATTGAGAAAATTGGACCTTCTTGAAGATCTTGAGCTTGATCTTGAATGTTGGAGAGAAGCCCTTAGACTTGGATGATGATGGAGGGTAGTGAATTCACCAATTTTGGTGAAAAGGATGATGAAAAGTGAAGGTTGGAAAGGGATTTGGGTGTGGAAATCCCGTTGACTTAGTGAGAGGTTTTCTGGATCTGTTGAGAGTGATATCTATCAGATCTGGGCTCTCTTTGCAATGAGGTCAAGGCCTCCTTTTTATAGGCCCAGGGTATTTTCCATCGGCATAGCCCTGTTCCTTCCATTCGATAGGTGCATTTAGGCACACCGCCGATAGGCAGGGTCTGGGACCTGCCGTTTGGCAGTGTCTTTCAAGACTTTTTGGAAAATCGATCGTAAAATGCAAATCGTTGATCAGAATTATGCACGGGGTAGAGCGTTGGAAAGGTAATTCAGAGACCTTAGAAAGTCCTTTGGACTGCACCCGGGTTCGAGAGTTGACTTTAGGTCAAATATGGCTCGGAATCATTCATCAGTCCATTGGACGGGGAATCGTCGGACGCAAACGGATCGTTCATCTGCATGGTAAGTCCGAATCGTGCACAGGGTAGACCGTTGGAAAGTCAGGAGATGTACTTCGACATTTCAAAGATTTTGATCAGGTTCGGGGAGTTGACTTTAACCAACCGAGCCCTGGAAGCATTCGGTGACCTTTCGAAGTCAAACGGATCATTCGCCTGTACCATAAGTCAGAATCGCGCATGGGATAAACCGTTGGAAAGGGGTTTTAGTGCCCTTTGAATATTCATTCAGTATCGGTCAAGATGAAGAGTTTGACTTTGGTCTAATGGATCCCGGGAGCGGCCGGTGGCCTGCTGATTGAGTTTCGGGGGAAATGGGTCGTTCGCCCGCATGGTAGGTCAAAATCGTGCACGGGATGGACTGTTGCAAAGGGGTTTCAGTTCCCTTCAAAGATTCATTCAGTCTTGGTCGAGCTGAAGAGTTTGACTTTTGGTCAAACGAAGCCTGGGAGTGCCCGATGGCTTCTAGGTCAGTACTTGGGGTATGATCTGGATCTGTAGTGATGAGGGGAGGTTCTAGGGACCTAAGGAGAGTTCAGGGGGTAATAGAATGGGGTGTCTACAGGTATGTTGGGAAGTTTTCTATCATCGAGAAAATTGGACCCGTGTCGTATAGACTTAGGTTGCTGGAGCACTTGCATCGTAATCATAATGTGTTCCACATTTATTCGTTACGGCGTTACCTAAGGGATGAGTTGGCTTATACTCATATTGCACTGGAGGAGATAGAGTTACCTCCTGATATTTCGTACGAGGAGAAACCAGTTTCTATCTTTGACCATAGTGAAAGGAGATTGCGATCGAAGGTAGTACTGCTTGTATGTGGGATCATAATGCCGAGGAATCTACCTGGGAACGCGAAGTTGAGATGCGTGATAAATATCTAGAATTATTCTTACCAGGTATACTTTATTTCTAAATTTCGGGACGAAATGTCGTTATTAGAGGGAAAGTATGTAATACCCCGTGATTTTTTATGATTTTAAATGTGGGATTAATTTAATTATTATGATTAATTTAAATAATGGGCAAAATTAATTGGAAATTAATCTGATTTTAAATAAATATTAATTACCGAGATAAGGGTTAATATTTATTTATATTGAATATTACTTAGTGAATGAGTAATAATAATGATATGAGACGATTAAACTTTTCGTAAGTGAAAAATACGACTATTGTGATAAATTTAGTTGGGATGCACATGTCAGGACTTAAATTGGGAATAAAATATAATTTCATTATCGGTATTCCATATGGTTATTTTGAGGCGTCAGTGCGTTCGAAAGGGTCAAAATAATTAGAAAAGTTTACCCGGGGGTTTAGTTTGGGTCCCGAGGCACTTTTAGGCCAAACCGGCACCCTAAAGGGGTATTTTGGTCTTTTAAAATTTTGGGGAAAAGGGACAGACAAAAATTTAAACGTTATATGTATTGGTACGTAAGAGGCATGAGAGTTTACACTTACCAAAACAAAGGGACAAAACACGAGGGAGAAGAAGAGAGTTCCCAAGAGTTCTAAGGCCAGAACTCACCATCTTACATAAAAACCATTGCCAAAGTGTAGATCAAAGAGAGGAGACTACAATCATATAAGAATTATTCAACAGATCAGACCTACCATAAGAGGCAAGTGTTTATCTTTATGAATTTTTGTGATTATCATATCCATGTTAGAATAGGATATTTACTACTTTGGATTCCATGAACGTTTATGATAAATTTGAGGAATTGAAATTACATTTTTGGGTAGAATTGATACTACTAATTAACGTTTATGTTAGAAGATGGAGTGGATGACTGTTTAACGATTAAAATTTGAAGAAATTTGAGTTTTATATGGTTTCTTAATGGAAAATGGTAAACTATTATTTTTGAGAACAACCATGAATTAATCCAATTTATTTGCGGCGATTTGATGATTTGATGAATACAAAATGCTAGAAATCATGTATATATGTTAATATATTACTCGGAACATTTGTATGGGAGTTTCGAGTTGTATATTGAAGGGTTGGTATATAAAAAATGGTGGAAAAACACAAATTCTGGAGGTAGAAGACGAATTGGAAAAATCTTGTTTAAACGACCTGAGACGTCATTCGAATGACTAGGATCAAACGAGATTACATCTCGTTCGAACGACCTGGACATTTTGTTCGAACAAGATGCCAGGTTCATTCGAATGACATTTCAGAAAGATGAGAATTTTATTCTAATAAATTTAAATCTGACATAGTCTATTAAAAATAAGGAAAATGACCTACGATAACATTTGAGTATTTTTATTACATGATCAAGTAGCGAGAAACGTGGGTTAACTAATATGAAGTTAAAATGGGTAATGAAAGACTTTAAAGGGAGATATCACGATAGAGAGAATGGTCGTATGTTATAATGTACCGTGAGTATTAGAGAGAAATAAACTATGTACTTGAATTGTGTGTTTCATAGGTTGTATGTGTACCTATTAAATAATATATATTATATGTATGACATACCTACGGTGTTTTACTCGGGCTCTGACCCATTTTCTCCAAATCTCTTTTCTTTTGAAAAAACCATTTTTAAGTGCCCAGCCACAGGGAGGGCCAGTTTAGGAGTTCACTATCATTTGTCGTTGCTGTAGTTGCTATGGTCGATTGTAGGACTTACTTGGTAGATGCCTCCATTCCATTCAGCTCCGATGCATCCTTTATTTTTATCTCAGTGGGGCATGTCTCCCTTATTCTATTAGCAGGTGTTTCCAGAGATATTGTACTTCCTTTTCTATTAAGATGTAGATTTGTTTGTTACATGGATTATTGTATTAGAGTTTCAGACTCGGTTGTTTACTTACGCCATATCTTATTTGATTCAGTATTTCATTAATTGTGGTGTTGATTTATTTAGTATGGTGGATGTGATAGTTAATTGTTTAATTGTTTTAAATCTTTTCTAGTATTAAAAAAAATTTGACACCAGCTTTTTAAATACTAGGTGGTTAGTAAATAATAAAAAGTTTTACGACAGTATTGCTAAGAATGAACCAATCTCGATATTCTGTTTAATTTAATAAAGGACTGATCACCCGGTATTTAATTAAGTGGGGTGTTTCATAAGTTGTTAGAAAGTGTAATGCCCCGTATTTTTGAAAGATTTTAATTATGGAATTATCATTAATTAATTTAAATGGGAAATTTATTTTATAATTAATTCGAATTTAATTAAATAATTACAAGTGTGACGAGAGTTAGTATTTATTGATGAGAATTATGTTGAATATTACTTAA